>CM057003.1:2980691-3698191 GCA_029891345.1 Dryococelus australis | reverse complement strand
ATTCATGATTTCATTGGCTACTGACATCATTTACCTGTTTTACTGCTGCACTGCAGATTGGCTGTTCAACTCCTGAGTCTCTACTATTGGCTAATAGCGTCCTTGGAACGTGTCAAAAAAAGTGTCGCCCAACGGCAGAAGTCAAATAAGCATAAAATGTTTTTGAGTCTAGCCGGAAGGTACAAAACAACTCGAATTTCGCAGGTCCCTAGTGATAAGTTTAAAATTAGTGGTTTATAGTTTCTCATTGCTCAGTTGAAGGAAACTCGAGAACGGGCAGGTAAAGGCTGTTCACGATAAAGTGAGCACTTTTGATCAAACCTTAGAAAAAAGTCGCTGTCCATGCCTGCATATACTTCAACGGGCGCACCGAGTGACATGCGCCCAGTACAGTTGGTAACGATAGATGGAAAGTATTTCCATATCTGAACGTCGAATAAAAAGTGTTAGCTTACCATTTGTGATAATTTGAATTATTAATTTCGCTTTCTGTTTTTTTTTTTTTTTTTTTTAATACATCAGCGTGTAAAAATGAGCAGATTTATAAAATGTTTACTTTTCTAATAATTTCAGTTTCACTTGACCGACGTATGACTAAAGTGATGAGGCCCATGGCAATGCTAATTTCACATAGAGCGGAAGAATACACGACGTGCATAGAAGCAGGGCTTTCAAAAGTGCTCATTTGACGGTGAACAGGCTATAAGTAGAATAGTGGGAGATGGAGTACCTCATGGAGTAGAGAATGTCACCATTCTCACTAAGACGCAGTAGCTTGTTGGGTACAGTGATAGTGTGTACGTAGGAGTTCTTGCCGTTGTAGAAGTAGGTGTCGGGGCGCCATATGCGCTCCAGCATCTTGATGCTTAGGCTCAGGCTCTTATTGACTCCCACGAAGCTCAGCCGAGAGTCACGCCAATATTGCCGGAAGTAGCAGTCCATCGAGTAGTCCTGAGACAAACACTACTCTCTCTCTCTCTCTCTCTCCCACTTGCATGCGCGACCATATACCAGGCTATTCGCCCTCTCAACAGGCATTAACCACTAACTAATACATTTCATTGCAGTCTCAGGCCGTCACGTTTCACATTGACCAAATATTTACACTGTTAGTCACAAACCAATGTTTATATATAAAAAGTGGCGAAAAGGTAAGAAACTGGCCGAAATGAAACCGTTAGTAGGATATGTACTCACTTTACGGTGAACATTCTATACCTTCTATACTATTAGAACACTAGCTTTCAAGAGCGGACAGATCTCATTCTTACATTATTTATTTATTTATTTAAAAACGCACAAAATTCAACACTACGGCAGTCTCATAATTGTTCCTGTACATTATTTACTACTGACATCATCCAAGAAATTGCAAATATTCAAGCAATACTAAAAATTAAACAAACATCTTGGTATAGGAAGTTCACGATAAAGTTAGCACTTTTGAGGTCCTAGTTACTTTTCCTCTCAGCCAGTTTTTGTTCCTTTTATCACTTTTTAAAATACATATTGCCATGTAAGTAATAAACACAGTGTATATATTTCATCGGACTTCAAAGTTAACGTATAAGGCTACAATCGACTATATTTATTGACTTTAATTACAAATCACAGGGCTTTCAAAAGTACTCACTTTACCGTGAATAGCCTATACACAGATGATTGCATATTAAATAACAAGCCAAACAAGAAAACACAGCTAGTTCCTGGAAAATAATTTAAAAATACAGTAGTCTGGTATTGATAAACTAAAATGATACACTAATACAACACATGACAAATACTCCAAATTAAAAGAACAAATTAATAATTAAAAGATTACATGCTAAATAATAAGACAAGACAGAAAAAATAAACTAGTTCATAAAAAAATATTTATAAAAGAAGACAGTCTGGTGTTTACGTATAAAAATATAAAACACTAATACCATAAAAGGAATTGGAAATAAACGAGACATTATCATAATATCGTGGACCACGTTTTACATAACTACATCGATTTTAATATTTTGGTTTACTTGATGTTGTCTGATGTTAGCCAGTTGGCAAAAATTTCTCTATATTTTCTTTTTAAAACAATGAAATAATAGTTTTTTTTTTTTAATGGTAGTAGGTAGGAACCTCGCTCAATCCACGACTGTCTGTTACGATCAAGGACAGCCGACTTCGCGCAAAGATTTCGACACTAGTTGTATTTCATAACACTTTGGCTCAGATCCATTTTCGTCATCGCATGATTTACGTGTTTCATGTCTTATGTGTCAGCTCGCGAATCATAGACGTACAGTATCAGAGTATCCTAAATGTGATTGGCCAGTCAAGTAAGTCAATGTCTTGTCACAAAGACAACCTGCCAGTAAGCAAAAAGCAGCTGGAGATATGGCCATAGGATATAGAAATATAGCGTGTGTGGAAATATTATCGTGAAATTCCGGTCTATCTAGTTATGATATTTACTGTTACAACTATAGCTAGTGACTTTTCGCTGAACAATATGAGTACAGGGTAGACTTCAATACTATATGCAATCTATTGGTTTCTGTCTGCCTGAGAAGACGTTTTCATATTTGACCGGGCCACTCATAATTCGCGCACCATCGGCGCGGCTCCTACGTAATTCGCGCACCATCGGCACGGCTCCTACGTAATTCGCGCACCATCGGCACGGCTCCTACGTAATTCGCGTGCAGACAGTTAACACGTGTAAAAAGTAATTCAGCCAATCAAGACAGGTAAATGACCCTACAGTGTTTTCAAATATAACTTGTCTTGAAGTCTTTTCGTGAAATTTAACTACCTCTAGTTAAAACATACTCCGGGTGTTTTTGATTAACACCGCAAACTCCCGCAGCTTATTCCCTACAAGAATATAAGACAAAATGTATGTACACGTTATCTTAAAGTTACTTTTAAAGATCGTGAATTCAAATTTCAAATGTCAGAAATAAAATATTCTGTTTTGAGAGTTACGCTTGGATTGATCTAAACATGCTCACCTGGAAATGTTGCGACAAGACGACACTTTTTGCTACCCCACACGTGCTAATTCATAAAATGTCCTTAAAATAATCGCGTAGATATTAGGGTTACAAAGTTTTGCCCAAGAACAACTGCTATTTTCAACACGAAGGAGAATAATCCCGCCAACTGCGCTTTCAGAGGTGTGACATATACGTCCTACAAAACACCATTCATCAGTTTCTTTGTAAATCGCAAGTATTTTCTGATATTTGAAACGGAAAACATTTTAAAATTTAATTTTCGAGGACGCATAATTCCATTTTTAATCACTTTACAGGACGTATGTTTTCGTCTTAATTTTTTTTTTTTCGTAAGGAGTAACCTGCCGGAGATAGAAAAAAAAAACACCCGGAATTGTGTATAGAAATGTCAGCATTCTTACTGCGTACTTTAGAAGTGGAGGGGAGAGTGAGTGAGTGAGTGAAAATATATACATTCTTCTTTCATATACAACATAAATAGCACTTTTCTGACAAATTTGATGGTGTCTGTACTACATTTGAATAAGTTCTTCACATTGTACAGTCCGGCGTAGTGCTCCATGGGCAGTTGATTTACGTCAACCTTAACAACGAGGTATTGACAGTCGATGAGGATGATTGAGGTGAATATGAAGCAGCGCCAGAATGAAAGGGTGGGGGAAACGGGAGCTCCCCGAGAAAACCCTCCGACCAGTGGCATCGTCTGACACGACTGCCACTTGTGAACATCCTGGAGCGTGATGCGAGCTCGCCAGGAATGGATCATCTACGTGGGTTGGAGAGGGGGGTGGGGGAGTGGCCTCCACATAGACTAGTCTGTTTTATCGTAGTTAGAGTCAGCTGGTTATCGGGGAAGGAGTTCCATACACTGGCTGTAATTCAATACCTTATGTCGACACCTACAGTGTTCCATCGGTTATTAGCAGCGTGTATGTGAGAGAAGGCCTTGCGATACGTGAGAGAGCCAATCAGAGCTACGTTACCCCGTAAACGTCTGCGATTCGTGGACAGACGCCTAAGACACGTAGCAGTTATAATCAACCAATCACGGAAGTGGACCTGAGTTAAAGTGTTTCGAAATACAACCAGGTGGGAACAATCTTCAAGAAAATCTGGTGTCCTCAACTATAGATAGGAACTAGACGAATCTGCGAATTAATTGTATGGTTAGCTAGACTTGAAAGAAACACATGTGTATTTCTGTTATGTTTTCAGTTGGATCACAGTTTATTGGACACGACCAAGTGAACTGTGAGCCAATAACAGACCTGCAAGGAAACAAGCAGCGAGTACCTTGTTGTCTGGTCTGCTGAGGTAGAACTGGCTACACACTGGAGCAGCAGCCAATGAACACAAAGGCAAACATGGAATATTCATAGCAGAGTGGAGTCTAGCCTATAGGGTCGTTTGAAACGCGAAATCGTCCTGACCCTAACTATAGGATGTTCATGATTACCTGAGAAGTTTTCAGTGCAGTCCTTATACTCTAAATTCGAATCAGTGGATAACCACTGATTTGCAGTGAAAATGGCTGCATTAAAAAAAAAAACAGATTTTTTTCAGTGGAAAAATTACTCTTATTGAATTAGTGATGTGAAAAATTTCACTGGTTCTAAGTGGAGTTTTTTCACTGGTTTTCCACAGATTCGAATTTAGACTGTAAATTTAAGAATTTCCCTTCATATGCACAAATGAACTATTCTATCAACATAATTACGTTATTCATACTTCAGTACACAGTAACGTCACTGTTGTTAAAAATTAAAGCAACATACTTACATCCGTCCCTCAGGTGGTTCTTATTCTGCAAGGTGGTGTCGGGAGATAGTCAATTATTAAGTATAAACAAAGTAATCACTATAACATAAATTCTCGATGAACTAACAGGAAAAATTAACACACGTTCTGCTTTAAAAACTTAGTCACTTGACAGACTTTCAGAAAACTGGCTATGTCTGCTCAGTATGTAGTGTGTTTACGTCTGGCAGCAATACAGGTCTGGCAGTGACGTCGCATCAACACTCAGAATAACGTCATCAATCGCAATTTACGATATCAAAAGTTGTTCGCGATAAAGAGCACTCTTAAAAGCCCCGCGTAAGATCTACTTGTATCCATGTACATTATGTAATCTTCCACCACATGTAACATTAACATAGCCATGTAACTGATCACTTTATTCATGCGTCGGTCGAGTGAAAATGTGAAATAATTGCAAGAGTAATTATTTTACCAGTTTGCTAATTTTTACACTAAAATGCATAACAAACACAGAGAGCGAAACAAATTATTTCCGTATTCACAGGTGTTTCAGTATAACGCTTTTAATTCGACGTTAAACCACCGAACTACTTTCTCTCCGAGTGTCTTACCGACAGTAGATAAACAAAGGGAGTTCTAGCTCACTCTTTATTTTCATCGAAATTTCGAGGCTTTTTGCTTCAAAATCAAAGTTTTTGAGACTAAATTTAGGCACTAAAAATTTTAAAACGAAATCTCCCCAAAACAAGCAATTTTCCTCTAAAATCATTTAGATTTAAGTAAACTCAAGCAAAATGTTCAATTTTACCAAAAATAATGTGTCAATTTGTGACACTTAAAAAACATGCAAATTTCTCACTTTTCAAGCTATTTTTCACGTTTTCTAGAAGTGTCAATTTTGCAAGTGAACAATATAAATCAAGCTAATTAAACAACAATCACATGAAATATTATCTTAATATTCTTTACATTTAATATTCGAAGCTCTACTAATTTTTTAAAAACTTCTTCTAGTTGCCCTAGATTTTCACAAATTTCTGGAAGTTTATATTTATCGTCAATGTCATCTAAGATTGAGCTTTATATTTAAGCTTTATAAATTTGAATGAAATTTGCGAACCATATTTTTAAGATCTTCAGATGGATTATCCAATCTATAGGAAGGAATTTTTGACCCACTACTGCCTTTTAAAATGTTTGTCAAACTGCAAGGTAACATAGGCATTTTTAGTTTTAATTATAAGGAGAAGAAATTTATTTAGAGTTATGAAAATTATTTTTCATTTGATTAAAAAATCTTAAGAGTTTTAAACGTAACCACTTAACTATATGCTCGAAATATTGTCTTAAGCTATCGGAACAATTTGTTAATTCTTCCATTTAATAATATTAAAAATTTATAAATCTTCAATAATTCTTTCTTTCAAATAATTATGAGTGAGATTTCGTTTACTGATTAAAACAACATTTCAAATGTTACCTGCGTCTTCAAATTTTTATTAAAATCGACACAAATTTTTATGTTTGTTTTTTCTTCAACTACGGTTGTTTTTCTGAATGAGCAATCAATAACATAAAAATGCCTTCGCCTCGAAAATGAATAGTAGTTAATATCACAATCAAAGTTTACAGTTGCTTTATAGTAAAGTTCATTATTTATAAAGTCGGTATATAGTTTGGTTTTTGAATTTCTAAAATCATTATAAGCAAGAAATTGGTTAAGATAAACACCGTTTTCATTGTCTACATTCCAGTTTTCTTTAGGAAAAATTTCATTTCTACCATTTTTAACATAGTTTTTCTCACATTACAATGATCAATCATAGTAGCGTGTTTATGCTGTTCAGCACAATTATTGTTGTTACAACATTTATAACAACATTATTGTTGTTGTTATACCCAGATTATCAACAGCTGCAATATTGTCTCCTTCAACATATTTTGCATCAGCTCCAACCTTATCGCTCTTTAGTAAACTAAATGGCTCATAAACATAAGCATCATTTGGAAAAGGAATGCCATCTCCTATTGGAATATCAAATTCAATGCTATTATTGTAAACATTTAAATGTTGATCAATTGGGGGAAAAGTTTGTCTCTCGAAGCTCTTAATACTTTTATAACTCATTTATAAGTAAAAAAAATGGCAGAATCAAAGGGAGTATCTCGAGTTAAATTGCTCATCAAAAATTATAAAATATATATAAAGTATCATGAAAAACAAGAAGAAATAGCAACCATTCATTGACAAATTACGAAATATTGGCAAAAAAAAGTAGAAAAGTAAGTGAAGAAAACAAAAATTTAAAAACAACAATAGTTCCTGTTGCAGTAAAAATTTTAGATTAGCCACCAACACCAGAAGAAACATTGTTTGGAAGATAATTATTCTCAGAACAAAAATTTCCTTATTTGAAGAGTAAATGGGATTTGTACCATTGAAAAATTTGACGCAGCGCGCATCTGATTATACTATAAATCTTGGAAAAGAAATTTCTGAAAAAATTGCTTTTAAAACACTATATGGTTTACGAGCAAAAAAATCGTAAATTAGAGATTGAAGATACAAAAGTAAAGATAAATAGTGATAAACTATCTGTTAATGGTAAAAAAAAATATATTAACAGAAGGCCTCTCTAATTTGTTAACAAAAGAAATAGTACCATACCTTAAGGATAAATACACTGAGGATGACTATGAAAAATACAAAGATATTGTTATAGACACAAATGTTGCAGTACGAGGATATGATCCTCATAAACAAATGTTGCATTACGAGGATATGATCCTCATAAACAAATGTTGCATTACGAAGATATGATCCTCATAAACAAATGTTGCATTACGAGAATATGATCCTCATAAACAAATGTTGCATTACGAGGATATGATCCTCATAAACAAATAAATGCAAATCAAAGTTGGAAGTACGAGAATATAGTAAACATTTTATGATCAAATTTATTAACGACATATAAAACCGCAATCAAAATTAGTGTCAAACACACTCGAAAGAGCAATTCTTACATTTGATGATTGTAAATTTGGAGGTGGTATAAAAATATAATAGTTTGGCGAAAGAATATGTTTGGATGGATTATGTTACAAATTTAATTAACAGATTGTTAGTTATTCATGGTGAAGAAAATGCTGGAAATAAAAATCATTACAATGAAAAATTAAGCACAATGAATATGTTGAACAATATATTTTTTTATTTTGTTGTTAATTATCCAAAAGGAATTCCTTACCTAATAAGAGATTTAAATGTAATTCCTCGCACATTTTGGAGTTCTGAACACCATGGCAAAGGCATTATAAATTGGGCATTAAATAATCTAAATTTTCCCGAAATGCATTTACCTGCTATAATTATTGTGACCCATTTACAAAATTAGATGAACGATTGGAAAGAGGAGATAGATGAATAAATAAATTTGATGAATCATGCAAATATCACAATATTGCTTACAGAGATTACAAAGATTTAGAACCTAGACATGATACTGATTAAATTTTACAAAAAGAAGCTAAATAAACCATGTTAGATAAAAATATTCCAATTGGAGAAAAAATTGCTCCTGCTGCTGTTGCCTCAACTATGTTTACAAAAAGAAAGAAATATACTGAGGAGGAATTAAATTGTTTTATTGAATATATGAATATTTTGACTTATAAATAAAGATAACAAATATAACTTCCGATATTCCTTTTGAGGAATTAAAAGGTTTAGGTATTGATCAATTTTTAACAAATGATCAAATAGATAGAAAAAATAAAAATATTGAAACAAGGTAAAATTTTCAAATTAACTTAAGCATTTCCAACAGTCAACAAGATGACCAAAGAAAAAACTGGCAAAGGTTTACATAATGGAAGAATTATTCCCCTCGTACTCGCTGCTTTAGTTGCACTCGGTGGTTTAGCTGGTGGCTTAGCTGGTTGAGATACTGCAATTTATAATTCTGTTGAACAAACTAGAAAAAAAAATTATTATAAGAACAAAAAAGACACAATTTTTGTAATGTAAAATAAATCTGGAAGTGGATTAAAAAGAGGAAGGCCAAAACCAATTTAAATATATACCCACTATCTAATGTCGATATTGAAAAATAAGTAAAATTAATAAATATTAGATATTTCAGAAATGTTTATATGATTGATGAATTTCTGAAAAGTATGTACAAAAATGAATGTGCTGTAATAAATGTTGGCATTTCAACAAATCCTGGTACTCATTGGGTTTGCTATTTTAAAGAAAATAATGATGTTTACTATTTTGGTTCATTTGGAGGCAACATTCTTACTAATTTAACCAATTACTTCAAAAACAGAAATGTTTATTACAATGATGATCGGATTCAAAATTTTAATTCAGTTACCTGTGGACATCTATGTTAAATTGTTTAATTATATAATTTCTATGTTATTAAATGACGAATATATTTGAGAAACCATTAATCAAATCTTTAAATAAAATTTTTCACACTAATACTTATACTTTAAAAACATATGTAGATTCACAATGTAATTCGGGTGTTTCTGCTTTTTTATGATAGAATTGTTAATATAGATGATCCCAGAGACGATAAAGGTGCAGTAAATAAAAGATTTTTTAAATAAACAAATAGCTGACTATGCTTCAAAAGAAGATATTCATTTACAATTAAGTAATACTATTTCGATTATATAAAACGAATAAATAATGCAAAGCAGGCATTAAAAAAGGATTTAGATTCGAAATACAGTAATATTGTTTCTGGTTACGCCTTAAAACCAATGTAGATTCAAAATACAATACCGTTGTTTATACAACAGAGTATGTCTCTCTTCAAAAGCGTAGAACTAATAATATGGTTGATCCTGTAGATGTAAAAGATACTGTCAATAAGAGATATTTCGATAAAGAAATTACTGTTAAATTGCAAAATTTAAACAAATAAGTTTTGAATTATTGTGATACACTTGTTAACTTGAAAATTGAAAAAAGCAAAGAAGACTCTGATAAAGAGTAAGATCTCAAATTAAAAAATTTAAACTCGAAAGTTGAAGAAAAATCACACATATTTTATATACATGTAAAGTGCAATAAAAAAAACAGGAATATCTGAATATTCTGACAGTTTTATGACTATAATAGGATTATTTGTGAAGTATATATATATCTTTTACTCTTAAACGGAGGACACTTGTTGTTTGAAGTGCAAGAAAGTTACCAAAAATAACAACATAAAAACTGAAATGGCAAAAAATGGACGATTAGTTCAGAAATGTGAATGTTCTATATACATTTCTAGTAAATCAACATCCTTAAAAAAATTTTGCTTAATGTAAGAGAAGGAGTAATTAATAAATTATATAAACCAGCAAGAAGAAATTACCCCAAATGAAAATAATATCATATGGAATTGATGATTTATGGCAAATTGATTTTGTTGAAATGGATACTTGCAATTTGAAGGCATATCAATTATCGTTGTAGTAAATGCTTTAGAATCTTTATTGAAGCAAAGAAAGCAACATAATTTACAAAGCAATAATGGTCCGGAATTTTATAATAAAATATTTAAATAGCTTATGCAAAATTATAACATCAATCATTATTCTACATTCAGCGAACTAAAAGCCAATGTTGTAGAAACATTTAATCGAACCATGTAGAATATAATGTGGAGGAAGTTTGCTTTAAATGGCAATTTTAAATGGACAAATATATTAGATGATTTAGTGAAAGAATTCGCCAACACAAAACACAGAACTATTGGCATGAAATCAATTGAAGTTAATAAGACCAATGAAAAAAATTTAATGGAAACAAATTTTGTAGACATGATTACTATACCGAAATACAAAGTTGGCTATGTTCTCCATGTCAGCAAACTAAAGAATAATTTCGAGAAGTGTTATACTGCTAATTGGTCAACAGACTTATTTACTATTGTTTAAGTGTTAAATTATGATATACCAACTTACAAGCTGAAAGACACTAAAGGAGAAGAAATAATGGGTAATTTTTATGAATATGAAATGATGAAAACTGACTATCCAAATGAATATTTGGCTGAAAAAGTCTTAAAAACTAAAGATAATAAAATTTATGCCAAATGGTTAGGTTTTGATAGTTCCCATAACTCTTGGAATAATAAAAGAGATGTTTTGTAAATTTAAAAATAATAAAATAGCTTCTTATGCAATTCGATAAAGATGATTAATATCATTAAGGAATTGTTGTTAAATATAGTTTCCGACAATACTAAAATAGTTGTGATAACAATCATTGCGACCATTCAATGTTTCCTTCATTCGTTGGTATAAGTTGATAGAATTTGTAACATAGTAAAACCTCAATAATATTTCACAATTTGGATGTCTATCTTCAATTCTATTCAGTTGTCTTTGAACATACTTTCTTTTAGTTCAAATAACATAATAATCATCATATTAATTATCATTTTCAAAATTATTACGAAATAACTTTAAAAAAAATTAAAGTTGGGTTTAAATTTTGATTTTGTGTTTGTGGTACAACATGTGGGGTCATTTCTCTGATTTCTTCATTTCTGGGAGCTATCACATCGAACGCCATATTAAACGTCCCTCTTAAATTTTCAATATGATCATCTTTAATTTTATTTATATCTTTTAAATGTTTATTTGGCCTTTGTATGAATGCATTACATCTTTTTTAATCTTATATTCACCATGTTTTCTAATTAAAGGAATAACTTCCTTAGTTACCCATTTAGTAATTTTTTTCAGCTAGAGGCATATTTGATCTAGATATTAACTTATACAGAACGGATTCATTGATAAATATAGCTGTTGGTTTCATATTTGAAAGCATCGGGATGGTTCTAAGTTCAGTAAATTTATTTTTATCAACTTTATCAACATTATAATATAATGCATTTCGTGGTTTTCTGTATTCCAAAAGTCTAGTTACATCAGTTCCATTAAACCAAGGATTATTTTCCTCATCAATAATCATAAAAACTCATTTACCATTATAAATAAGTTTGTTATTATTTATATATAGAGTTGACTACATTTTAATATGCAAAATTATGCGCAAGTGAAATTGGTGAGTTGTAATAAGTCTTTTTATTAATATTATTTTTATAAAGAAAATGAAAAACAAATTAATATAAATTAATAAAATATAGACCAAATTCATTGGAGTTAATTAACAATATATTCTATTTTCTTTATGATTTCGTTATAAGATTCACACTTTATACCAAACAATGAAATGCTATCTTTACCAACTCTAGTCAATTTCCTTGAAAATTTATTATATTCGCTAACAGTTTCATTAGTAAAAAAATACAATAAACCATTTGTATATCTAAAAGCAGACTCTATCGTATTTGGTAAATAAGGAATATATCTCTAGTTCGACCACTCTCTTTTATCTGGAAATTACATTCGTCTATTTCAGCATAATACAACTTTTCATAGAAGATAAAAGTTTTCCTTGAATATGAATTAAAAACAGCATTTATTTTATAATCATCACCTATTCCAATAGAAGGAAGTCCTTTCGCATATCCATTAATAAGTTTATAAGTAGGGTATTAACCATATAAATTTCACCATCTACAAACAGAACTAACTCACCTGATGGTCTTAGATATATAAAAAAATTATTGAATAAAATTACTAAATTTTACGTTTGTTTTATTCATATGAATGTGTGCGAGATTCTCATTAAATATAGTACTTCCTTTGAAATATGGTTTTGATATTCATTTTTAACACTTTCTTAGTCTGTTATCAGTCTTTTATCTATCCTATTTCTTATATTTTCCATCGTTTTACCAAACACAGCATTGTTCATGAGCTTGTAAATATCTTTTTCAAAGTAATTTTTTGCATTTGTTCTCATCGATGTATTTAAATCTATATACTTTTTTTCAGCCAATCAAACTGATTAAACTTCAATATGCTATGTATTTGAGTAAGTTTTAATCCATTCTTTAGAAACCGTTTAAAATTACTATAGTGTATTACATACTTTTCTTTTTTATGTAAAGTTGTTAACAATTTAGACTGATTTGTTCCTGGAAATTCCTTATTTTCTGGGCAAAGTGGTAGATCTTTATGTAAATGATGTAGTCCTTGGGGATATTCTAAATCAACTTCTAAAATGCAACCATGTGGTGAATCATCCTCCAAATTTAATATATATATTCATTGTAAAAAAGAATGTGCTGTATAATTCTCCCATTTGAAACCACCATATGGTAAATATTGAGACATTGCCCATCCATATAAATTATTAACGTCGAGATTGCAAAATAGTTGGACTCATGATTTGGATTCAAATCATCTAAATATTTGTTATTGGCTTTAACATATCGCTTACAACATTGCAATATTCCGCCTCTAATATATTTTCTACCATTGAAATCATATCACATTTGATTAATTAATCTAGCGGTTGTTTGGTCATTTTAAGCATTGCATCCCACGATAATCCTAGTGCAGTAAAATACCAGGCAGGATCTAAATCACATGCATTTATACATGTTTGACTGAAATTTTGGAATATATCTGCTAACAATAATACATCACTTTTTAAATATAAATCATGGTATTCACCAAGATTCTTAACATTAAATCGATTCCATAGAAGTTTTGCATGATCATATTCATCGACAGTTAAGTCAAATTAATTTAATTCGATATAAAATTCAATCTTTGGCGGAAGTTCAGTTTCTTCGAATTCCTTCCAACTATCCATATATTCATTTGGATAAACACCTTTCCTTGTTACTAAATCTTCTTGACATTTTGGATAAACACCTTTCCTTGTTACTAAATCTACTTTATCTTTTGGATAAACACCTTTCCTTGTTACTAAATCTACTTTATCTTTTGGATAAACACCTTTCCTTGTTACTAAATCTACTTTATCTTTTGGATAAACACCTTTCCTTGTTACTAAATCTACTTTATCTTTCGGATAAACACCTTTCCTTGTTACTAAATCTACTTTATCTTTTGGATAAACACCTTTCTTTGTTACTAAATCTACTTTATCTTTTGGATAAACACCTTTCCTTGTTACTAAATCAACTTGACATTTTGGGAAATGTTTTTGAGTGTGTTTTAGTTGATCTCTACTTAAACTCGATGATAATTTAGCTAAACTACTGGCCATAAATTTAAATGTGTCTATAAATTTCATCTTCAATTTTTCTGTTTGTTTCCCAAAAGTAATAAACTTTTCTTCATTATTAGTTATTAAATCTGTATTTTTTTCATCATAACCTAATTATTTAATAAATAAATGCGCATCGTATCAAGCTTAATTATGGAAATAAATTGATACAAAGTTAGGCAATTTTAATTGTAGATTACAATTATTACTTACAGGATTAATGAATTTTCCACTTATGTGATCATGACGTACTTTTTTATTCTCTTCTGTATATCCACATTCACACACAGTACATTTTTAGATCTATTATATGCCGCTCTTTCTCCTTTCGATGGTGGATGCATTGGTTCAATTTGCGAATATATTTCACTAATTTCTTCTACTTCTCTTTAAGTTGATTGTATTAAAATCTTATGTGCATTTGGACCTCTATACACAACTGGTGGCTTATAGTCACCATAAGCAGATACAATATAATAGCAAAAACCGGATACCTCGTGTAATTGATATTTCGTAGTCTATTATTCGTCATTCTACTTTAAATCAATGTTATTTATTTGTTCATTAGTAATATTATATCGTTCTTTAAGTACCTCCTTATAAAGATCATTATCGATATCATCTTCTGCTAAAATTGGATATTTTTTGATTAATTTAAACTTAGTTATTTCCTTTGGATTTGGCTTAACTGTTGATATTTTCCTTAAAATTGATTCAAAAATGGCATATATTGTAAAAGGAACTTTCATTGCATGTTCATAATTTTTGAAAAATATTTGCTCTCCTTTCCAGAGCAAAGTGATTTTTACTTATTCATTTTTAGAGCAGTCTTCTGTATGTTTATTTAATTTTTCTTGCGAATAAAATAATTGAATAGACATATTACATATACAAGTTTTACCATGCTTATTATTTTTTGCATTGGAAGCAGTCTCGACAAGTCTTTCATCCAACAGTAATTTGAGTTATCACCTTCTTTGAAATAAAGTAAATTTATATTATTATATTATATTATATTATTATAATATTATAATTTATATTATTATATTAATAAAGTAAATTTATATTCCTTTTTACTTTTTGTGCGGTTTAGTGGATATACCA
Organism: Dryococelus australis; assembly: GCA_029891345.1. Classification (NCBI taxonomy): domain Eukaryota; kingdom Metazoa; phylum Arthropoda; class Insecta; order Phasmatodea; family Phasmatidae; genus Dryococelus; species Dryococelus australis. The sequence continues at coordinate 3,683,161 of CM057003.1, read as the reverse complement.
AGGATTTCTTACCTTCATATTCAATAGAGTATACATTTATAGAAGTATCGATTTTATTTTCTATTTTTGGCTTATCATCAATTTTAATAGGATATTCATAATTATTTATTACTTTATCAATACCAAGCCCCACATTTTTATATTTGGTTACTCTATCTGAATTTTCGTCTGGTGGAAATAATGCAGATTTTACTGGCCAAAGAAAGCATTATTGATCATTATTCTTTACATTTATGCAGGCTTTCTTATTCTTAATCAATTCTGGTAGTTCTATATATGTTGCTTCATTTTATTGATTATACTTATTTATTGCTTATTGTACTCCAATTATTGTCCATACTAAGCCTCTTCTTTGAAATTCAGATAATTGTGTAATTATTTCTTGGTATATGTATTTATAAATCCTTTTAATATCTGCTTCATTCAATATTGTATAATTGGTTGATTGAAATGTGAATAATTCTACTTGATTATTTTCTGGTTTTCAGCCCTCTAAATGTTCTAAGATTCTTGCATATTATCTCAAAATCTATAGTTTTAATAGAACATAATAATTGATTAGGTTCTACTGAATTAAAAGAGTTTTCAAAGTTATATGTCGATATCCTACTTTTAAATGTTTTATTAACTAAGTAATTTCTATTGGTTCATCTTCTATTTCTTTCGCTATCAAATAGTTTATTATAAATGGAAATATTTCTTCCAATTCCTTTCTATCTTCAGGATATAATATATTGATATTTGCATCAGCGAAAGGTAAATCTGCAAAAATATTCTTTGTTATCCGTTCTTTTACCTGCTGGCTTTTATTTCTAAGTCTTACAAATACATAATTAGAGAATGGGAATATTTCTTTTGTTTCCTTTTTCTCTTGTTTTACAAATACATTATTAGAGAATGGAAATTTTTTTTCAATTTCTTTTTATCTTTCTTGTATAATTAATTGATATTGGAATAAGAAAATTGCAAATTTGCAAAGTTTCCTATTCTTTGCACATTAATAATAGCTGTAATTTAATTTTCTTTCCTTAAATTATTTATATATCGCATGTTAAATCTTTTAGCTTTAGTTCTTAACTCCGCAACTGTTAAATCATTTAGATTTTCTCCTGCTTGATGAATTTTTATAATAATGCTTGTAATAAGACCATCTTTACATAATTTATATAATTTTTTAATGTTTAATTCTTTAGCTATAATTCTCAACTCGGTCATTCACCTTTCGCTCAGATCTACTACTGAATAATTCGTAGCCATATTATTTTTATTTATAAGCAAAAAACTTATAAATTTAAAAAAAATAAAGAATGTAAAAAATAATAAAAATATTGAATTGAAGTGCTTAAATTATCGATAATAATTTTTAAAAATATTTGACTTCTTCTGTGATAGTATTTCTCACTACAGCATTTTTCATATTGTTGAATATTTGTCTTTACTGCTTCTATTAATAAAATAGCTTTACCGATTTATTCTCATTACAAACTGTGCATGTTTTTGTTGGATAATTATAATTTTGAAATTCATTAAGCATATCTATTGATTTACTGTGTGATTTAGTTTTTTATGCTTTTTGAGATATATAACGCAATCATAGTTTCTATATTCACACAATATTTTTATCATTAAAACATTATTTACATTTTGTTGTATGTTTGTCTATAATCGCTTTATGAGCATAAAATGTATCGATACATTTATTCTCATTACATACTACACATGTCTTAGTTGAATAATCATGTCAAATTTAATTTGTACTGTGCGATTTACTAGTTTGATGCTTTTTGAGATATAGTTTAGAAACATACTTTCCACATTCGCATAGTATTTTATTTATTTTTTAGCTCATATTGATTTTTGGCACACTCAGCAGAACATTTTTTACAGGTGCTAATATGTTTATTTTTTGTGTGTTTATGTGATGCAAAACTTTCTATGTTATACTTCGCCACATTTTTTATATTGCTTAGACATGGTATTATTTTCCATTTTGAGAATAGTTTGCATTTAATTAATTAACAAAATTAATTTATTAAGAGAGTGAAAAAAATATATTTTCTTAAAAAAAATTTTTTCCTTTTGAATAAACACAAAATGGAGGAGCAGCTCAACTAGTTGAACAATTCATATGAATTCACTAAACTGACGGATCTATAAAATGATAAATGGTATGAAGTCACAGATTATCGAATTTATGAATCTAAATTTGGTAAAATGTTAATTGTATATAAAGTTTTAAAATAAGTGAAAAATGGAAAAGCTACGCATGATATTGTATTCATGTAATAAATTGAATTCTATTAATTTGTATCTTTTTATTTTATTTTAGCATAAATTTGCTTGATTTAGATTGCTCGCTTGCAAGATTGATGTTTCTAGAAAACGTGAAAAATTTCTTGAAAACCGAGAAATTTGCATGTTTTTTTGCTTAAATTTTGATGTTTTTTAGTGGTAAAATAGATTTTTTTTTATTTTGCTTAAATTTACATGATTTTCGAGAAAAAATTGCTTGTTTTTGAGAGATTCTGTTTTAAAATTTTTAGAGCCTAAATCTAGCCTCAAAACCATTGATTTTGAAGCAAAAAGCCTCGAAATTTCGATGGAAATAAAGAGTGAGATAGAACTCCCATTGTATATCTACTACCTACTTTACTTGACGCATCCCAGTCAGTGCGGTTGTTAAAATGCACGCATCTTGGCACAGTGACATTTTTCCAAGGTTGATTTCAAAAGCGCTCACTTTACTGTGAACAGCCTTTACCAATCAGTTACCCGCAAAGAATATAATAAGACACTGGCCGTTGGAATGCGCATACAATACCGGTAAAACATAACATGTCGACAATTGTCTACAATGGGCATGAAATAGTTAATTTATTTTACAAATTTTAATTTTTTTATTGGACTAATTTAGTGCATTTTGATTACTGACTTCCGGCTCAGTGATGTTTTTGTACAAAGTAAAATTAAGTTAAAATGGTTAAGTATTCCGGTAAGCAACAGCATGCATATCTGACAAAGTGCTCTCTGCGTTTTCCCCAACGGCATAAATTCTGTATGGACGTGAAAGTAAGAGAAAATAATTTCAAATGACACTCACCATGTCTTGCTCCGAAATAGGGCCCATGCTCTTTATCAACATGTTGGTAGTCACCACAGTTGGCAGACCTGTCAGCAAACAACAGAACAAGAATGATTGAAAGCTGATCATCCTTGGGTCGCTTGTTTTCAATCTGCAGTGATCTTGTGAACGTAATTGCTATAACTCTCCTGGCTGGCACTTGTGCAGTGTGGTTTATAAATACACTATTACACAACTGCGATTACTCACGAATTTTTAATTAGTTTAGGTTATTAAATAAATAAGGAATTCCTCAGCGGCAGTATAGCTCTTTAGTGGCTTACGTCTATAACAACCATTTTTGATGTGAATACGTCTTTAAATTTGCGACCATAGAGGGAGGCAATCCAGAAATTCCCATGACAATGAAATCGGGGGATACAATTTGGCATTGCAGCTCCTAAGCTATCTTCTACATTCAAAATTGAATTACACCACTCGATTGCCAAAGGATGAAATAATATTTTACGTTGACTGAGGACTGCGAAGCATCGCGCACGGCGAGAGGTTTGTTAAGTAGGAGGGTCAGAGAGGGGGGGGGGGGGACATTGTTGAGTTCGTTTCGCCGCGTCTCATAATTTCCGCGTAGTATAACTTTCGACTAGGAGAAGCTACGACGCTAGTTTAGGTTTCAATCGACATTTCTTGTCAAGATAAATCGACGATTGCGTGTATAAAAACATTTGTGTGGCGTGGTTATGGGGAAATTGTATGAGTTTAATATAAAAAATTAAGAAAACTTAACACAGTTTCGGCCTATACTCGTCAAAAAGCCAAGTAGAAAGACAGAAATCGTATACGGTTGGAAAGAGCATCTCAAAAGCAATCCAGTGATACCCATAAAACCCCATATGATCGAGTGAAGCGGTGCCGGGAACGTAAAATAAACACCAAGACGTCTGAGCTCGTCAACGTAGACGTATTCACTCAAAACAAACGGCCGTGTCACCAACACAGCCAAAACAAACGGCCGTGTTACCAACACAGCCAAAACAAACGGCCGTGTCCCCAACACAGCCAAAACAAACGGCCGTGTCACCAACACAGCCAAAACAAACGACCGTGTCCCCAAAACAGCCAAAACAAACGGCCGTGTCCCCAACACAGCCAAAACAAACGGCCGTGTCCCCAACACAGCCAAAACAAACGGCCGTGTCACCAACACAGCCAAAACAAACGGCCGTGTCCCCAACACAGCCACACCCTATATTTATTTAATTGCTATTCGCCAAAAGTAAATTATTTTTTTTACTAAAATGTATGAATGCACATTTGCAGATATGCTTTGGTATTGGCCACGTGCCTTCGTAAAGAGATATTGCCTTACATGACTGGGCCAATCAGAAGTAACCCGCTCAGCCCTCAAGACCATGATGAAGGACATGTTGTACATAAAGGATGTTTACGGTCAGCGCTGCACTGGCCAGAGTTTGGAGTGCCTACCTCATGAGAAATTTGAATTATTACAGTTTGAGCATCTCTCTTGAGAGTCGCTAATGCTGACACTAATGAACACACAAGCATCACATTGTTCAACAGCACGCTCCACACCAGTGCAGTGCTCATCAACAACTAATCGATTACAACACTTGAACTGGTAAATGTACTTGAGACTAAACGGGTTAACTGTACCCATGTTGGGATATTTCTCACAGCCAGCGATCTTGCTGAGTATCGCCTCCCTACTCGCTATCTTTTCCGCATCACCGGAGGGTCGATCTGCGTCGCGGTGTTATGGCTGGTCGATCACTAGTGGATCGACCTGAGGCACGGGGTTAAGGCTAGTCGATCACAAGTGGGTCGATATGTGGCGCGGGGTTGTGGCTAGTCGATCACAAGTGGGTCGATATGTGGCGCGGGGTTATGGCTGGTCGATCACTAGTGGGTCGATATGTGGCGAGGGGTTATGGCTGGTCGATCACCAGTGAGTCGATATGTGGCACGGGGTTGTGGCTAGACGATCAGCAGTGGGTCGATATGTGGCGCGGGGTTATGGCTAGTCGATCACAAGTGGGTCGATATGTGGCGCGGGGTTATGGCTGGTCGATCACAAGTGGGTCGATATGTGGCGCGGGGTTATGGCTGGTCGATCACCAGTGAGTCGATATGTGGCACGGGGTTGTGGCTAGACGATCAGCAGTGGGTCGATATGTGGCGCGGGGTTATGGCTAGTCGATCACAAGTGGGTCGATATGTGGCGCGGGGTTATGGCTGGTCGATCACTAGTGGATCGATCGCCCTCGCAACACTTGCAATCTGCCTGCAGTCAGCGGCCTGCAACTCTTCACGCGGAATCACATAGCTAAAGAATAGAGCGCTCAGCGTAATGCCAGCGTGGAAATAAAAATTTTACTACACGGAACTTACTGAATTAAATAATTGTTATAACTCTTAAAATAGTTATTTTTTTGTGTGTATAGTTCAAAATGAACGCCAAATACTTAGGAAGTATAATTCAAGATATTATCGAATAATGTTGTTGCTGTGGCAGCATTGATACAAGATCTTATCTTTGAGCAGGGAGCAGACAAGTTTAACCCTTGCTTCAATCGCGTGATGCTAATATGTTTGTTCGTTGTGGTAAAATATTTGTTCTTCGTGAAAAGCTGCGTGTGAAGAGAATGTGTTCTGTATCATACTGCGAATGTAGAGATAAGAGTGCACGTACATTACCATTTTAATACAAATAAAAAACATCCTACACACGAAAAGAACTGCCAGGGTTACCTGAGAATGCTTTGTAAAACAAACGTAACTTTTACCTACTTTAACACTTTCAGACACACTTTAATTTACGGTTTCAGGTGATGCAAATAAAATAATTGTGATGTAAACTGTACTTTAGTAGACACAACACTTGTTTCGTTGTCACAGCCAATGAACTGCACGTTATATGTTCGGCTACAGCAATACGAACCAATCATGACCTACACCAGTAAGACTGTTTGCGAATCATTTATCCAGAAGTAAGATCATTGGTCACTGAGCTTCGCAGCGTGCAATGAAGACTGAACGTTTCCTACTCGCGCGAAATGTATACAAATGTGTATCTCTGATCTGAATGCGTTATACTAAGCTTAACCAAAAATTGCAGCAATTTCGCACTCCGAGTATAATTTCTAGATATTATACTATTTCGTTTATGATTTTCAAATAAATATTTTGTATTTTTAATAATATTACTACGTTTAAGTTGTTAATTTTCTTGTAAATGGCTGCACTATGTCCAGTGGACTGCAGAGATTTGGGCGGATAATAACAACGAGGTCTTAGGAGCCGATGAGGGTGAAGCGAGGTGAGTATGGAGCAGGAACGAAATGCAAGGGCGGAGAAAACGGGAGATCTCCGAGAAAACCCCTCCTAGCAGCGGCATCGTCCGCCAAGATTCCCACAAACGAAAATATGGGGGCGGCCCTGCCGAGAATCGAACCCGGTTCGACCAGGTGAGACGATGAGGAGGGGAGGGGAGCAGTCTGACCACTACACCACCACGGTCACTATTTCCAAAATGCCAAAGGAAAACAGGGCAATAGTTGTCACGTTTAGTAACGACCCATGGTTTGTGAACAGTCGTGTTGATCTGAGTAAAGTCTAGTTTCACAACTCGAAACACTGCCCCTGTTCAACCACGAGCCTCGGCTCCATTACAACTGTGCCACCTCACAAGTGGCCTTACAACAAATACTGGCGACTGCAAAACACGTGTTAGGTTCAGATTAATTATTTAAATACGCATTTGTACGAAAATATAAATTGTTTTCTGCTGCTCAGAAAGTTTTTAAACAACTGTAACTGTACAGATACCAGTAATTCTTTAATGTAATTCGCATAGTATATCTTAAATACCACTAATTAAAGGTATTAACTAGATAGCACTAAACACAATAAAATTTATTTACAAAAATATATTTTCTATCTTCAAATATACCTAATAGTAATTTACAAAAAGTGTGCATCTACGTAACAAGAAACAAAATGTGTGATTTATACTGTGTGTTAAATTTAAAACAAGTGCAGACGTTTTGTAAATATAAATATGTACTTTAAACATGGCATATTTTTAATCAAAAGGTTGTATAAAGTATCTTGGCCCTACATTTTGTTTTGATCATTTCCATTCAAAAGTGATACTCTCGACAATGGGCTGAGTTATTTCCTGCCTGCTTGTGTTAACAAATCAAATCAAATTATTCACAATCTTTTCTTCCTATCACTTTCTGTACTCGTCTGCAACATTTTCCTAAGCGAGAAAAGCAGTTTCATTATATTTCACCACATCAACATCACTTTATTCCTTTAAACAATGCTTTTATGTATTTGCAATACTTAAGTATAATTTTGAATACTTTATTTTTCAATTTGCATATAATATAACGTATATATTACGCCGTGGTGACAAAAATGCGTATTTATTTCTATTCCGTGTCTAGTCGCCATGTTTCGTTTTAATTCGAGCCTTTGTAGCAGGCCTTAAGCTCGTGCTTTTCCAGGCCGGAAGTTGTCAAATATAATCTAAGCCCTGAGCTCGTCGTTTTCACGAAGATCGTCTTGTTTGTAGACTATGAAACTTGGTGCGGAAATGACACTGTGTTGAGAAATAAGATGGTCTTGACCAAGACTGGCTTAATCTCAGCATTGAGACATGACTATGAATAGCACCCCTAGTTTTGTTTCTTCGTACTTACATTCTGTGACTAGGATATGAGAAATCTAAGAGGGTCGAACTGTGCTTGTATTTGTCTCCCGTATGTCCCATGCGCGGTCTCTCTGCTGCGAAGAGCAGATAGAAAAAGGCACAATACTAATAACGCGGCATTTGGCGGTGCTCGCCTGCCTCATTTCTGTCGTCGTCCTGATATTTACCCCCCCCCCCCCAGAGGGTGCGGGGAGGAGGGGCACAGACATCGTGCCGTATATTGGAATATTTCCCTGCTCTCGTATTCCTCGCTTCCTTTGCCCTTTCCTCGTCCCGCAGTCCGGCTTTATTTATTCTCCCCGAGACATCGCAGTCCCCCCGTGTCCCCCGCAGTCAGCGACCGTTCTGTCCGCAGTGCACTTGTGAGTGAGTCAAAAGATTTGGGCTGCTCTTAACATCGACGTATTGAGAGCCGATGAGGGCGAAGCGAGGATATTATGGAGCAGCGCCGGAATGCAATGGCGGGAGAACGGGAAATCCAAGAGACAATACACCAACTAGCGCCATCTTCCGGCACGATTTCCACATGCGAAAGTCCAGGAGTGACCCCACCTGGTACATAACCCGGTTTCCCTAGGTGGTAGGGTGTAGTCTAACCAATATAACACCGCGGCCCCCTAATTTCTTGGTATGTACTGTACTTGTGCTCAGCATTTTTCTCACAACTAGTGGACAACGTTCTACGAGCTCGAAGGTATTGGTCCCTTTAGAAAGGCACAGATCTGCTGTGACTGAAGACAAGGTTGAAGTGAGCCGCCTATATTCTCCACTACACCAATATGAGTTGTGTTGGCCTCTGTATTTCTACTTACCCTCTTCCTATTGGTCCTGGCTACGCCGGACACGCTTACAATATTCCGCAACGTGTATTATTATCTGTCCATCGGCCAATGGAGTCGCTTGTAGACTATGTGCCAATCAATGTGCCGTAACATATGTAACATGTTTCGCAATCCAACGTGTTCGTTTGAGAAATTATTAAAAGTAACAGTTTTGTTATTATGAATTTAAGTGTTTACTAGTTGTAATATTTTACTTAGTTTCCTATAGAGTCCCCCGGTACAGCAAAACCATATAAGTGTGAGATATGTCTTCAAGAGCAAAGAAATTTCAAAGTAAACGTTGCGCGAGTTTATACGTGCATACTCCTCAAAGAGCTAACTATTCATGTCAGTGAGGTGTAGACAGCTCCACACGTCAGAAGAGACACAAGGAAGCCTGCAAGGCGCTCATGGCTTACAGAGTACAGTTCTGGTCATAAGTATCATAATCCACGTTCCACGTGTCAGACAGCGTTGACGCGCTAACTGAACCGGTTCATATCTGCGAATGAGTACTTTTTCGTTATTCACGTGTTTCAAAAACAAATCATTCATGACCATGAAATGAGTTTTGGATAAAAATCGCGAAACCTATGTTGAATGTGTACAGATTGTTATCGACTGCAACAAAATATAAAGCAATAAGAGACAGCGTAAGTTAGCGAATGCCGACAAACTCCCTAATTACATTTTAGCGTCTGACCTCCATTCCTTATGCTGTATTGGGTAATTACTTAGCAATAAGAATTGAGGGAAATAAATACAACTTGTACATACTACAGTATATTTGCAGTATCTTAACACTTTTTGTATCAACGTTTGAAATATCACTTTACATTTTACAAGTTGTTTAATATTTTGGTCCGTAATTTTAATTGTGTTTTTTATGCGTGTTGTAAAAAGTGGAGAACACATTATTATTTTATTGATAAGTTCTCGACATTTTACATCAACCAGATAACACTCAATTATAATTACACACAAAAATATTTATCAACTGGAAAATTTTAATGTTCTATAATCGTGCATTGTCGGTAATTTCTATGAATCCAAAATTATGACGCGAAAACGAAGAGGGGTGAAGCAGGACCGTAAGTGTCAACAAGAAGAGAGTATACAGAACGTGTACAGGAGAGAGGAGAGAAGCCTGGAGGCGAGTGAGTGAACTAAGGAAGCCGCTAACAGAGAGAACACCGGCCTAATTGTCCTCCGAGGGGCGGTGCTCTTGTCCCCCGATGGCATCTACATACCTCTCCACACGGCATGGATACTATACTACTCTCACCTGCCAGATTCACGTTATTACTTGGGCACACGTTCAACTTGAAACACGTGTACCGTCGCAATATGTTTGTCTTTGTGACATACCCTGAGTAATTGTCCTCCGAGGGGCGGTGCTCTTGTCCCCCGATGGCATCTACATACCTCTCCACACAGCATGGATACTATACTACTCTCACCTGCCAGATTCACGTTATTACTTGGGCACACGTTCAACTTGAAACACGTGTACCGTCGCAATATGTTTGTCTTTGTGACATACCCTGAGTAATTGTCCTCCGAGGGGCGGTGCTCTTGTCCCCCGATGGCATCTACATACCTCTCCACACGGCATGGATACTATACTACTCTCACCTGCCAGATTCACGTTATTACTTGGGCACACGTTCAACTTGAAACACGTGTACCGTCGCAATATGTTTGTCTTTGTGACATACCCTGAGTAATTGTCCTCCGAGGGGCGGTGCTCTTGTCCCCCGATGGCATCTACATACCTCTCCACACAGCATGGATACTATACTACTCTCACCTGCCAGATTCACGTTATTACTTGGGCACACGTTCAACTTGAAACACGTGTACCGTCGCAATATGTTTGTCTTTGTGACATACCCTGAGTAATTGTCCTCCGAGGGGCGGTGCTCTTGTCCCCCGATGGCATCTACATACCTCTCCACACGGCATGGATACTATACTACTCTCCCCTGCCAGATTCACGTTATTACTTGGGCACACGTTCAACTTGAAACACGTGTACCGTCGCAATATGTTTGTCTTTATGACATACCCTGAGTAACTGACTGTGTGACAATAAATGTGCTCCAATAACGGGCACTTCGGTCAGAAACAGCTATGCGCCAGCCAATGGAGAAACAAGCCGACTCGAGTATATAGAATACCGTCAAGTTTAGCCTGATGACAAATTCTAACGTGAATTTCGCATGTATCTGTCATTACTACTTACAAATCGTCTTATCTGAAGCCACGGGCAAGTTCTTTCTCACGATATCCCTCGCCTCTTGCTAACATAGCTTAACCAAGTCTGGCAAAACAACGTACCGGATTCCTTCGCACTCAGTGAAGAGATTTGGGAGGCTCTTTAACAGCGGGGTCTTGAGAGCCGATGAGGGTGATTGAGGTGGGTATGGAGCAGGGCCGTAATGAAAGGGCCCCACATGCCAAATGCCTGGGATTTAACCTGGTTCACCTTGTTGGGAGGCGGGCAGGCTAACCGCTCGGCTACCCCGTGTGTGGCAAATACTTGCATTTGCCTGTTAATGTTCTACTTGCTCCGCCTCATGGGAGCAAAGGTTACCTAACAAAGTCTATGGAACTACAACGCTCCGAATTCATGTGCATTTCGTTCTAACTTAGCATTGCCAATACACTTATTTTCTTTCCCTTTAAATAATAAATTAAATATTATAATTTACAGTTATAGATATTTAATCGAAAATAACTTTTTGTAATTGTGAAGGGCTTTTTAACATCTCCCAATTTTATCCTTTAAAGCTTAGCAGGGGACGGCTTACAGACTAATTTATAACCTAACTTAAATGAAAGCCCATGCCTTGCCCGGGATTCGAACCCAGAGCCTCCCGCACACTAGATCGGGGGCGCGCCGACCGACTGCGCCACGGGAGGTCGGCTAACCGAAAATAAGTTTCTGTAATATTATAAGTACAAAACGCGTATGATAGGAGACACATTTATGAAACAACCTAACAGGTGAGGCATGCTGGGTGAAGTGTTGAGTTGAGCGTGCACATATGTAGGGGAGGCTGTACCCTTGCCATGTGTGGGTAGCTGGCTGCTCTCGTAGTTCTTTAGTAGGTTGTCCAACACGAGGGTGATGTTGCGACTAACAGCGTCGCTACTGGCCTGGCCGCCCCAGCCCCCGCCCCCGGGGGCGGCGGGGCGGTGTGGCTGGCGCCTCGCTGCCGCCTCCCCGGCGTGCCGCAGAACCGCCTCCGCCCACCTGCAACCCCTACACACGCATACCACCTTCTAACTTTCGCAATTTCTTCAACACTTGTGACATCAACCTTTGACCCTGCCTGCATACATTTGGCGGCCACACTCACAGTGTGCTCACTGTTAAGTTGGTAACGGCGGACATATCTCAACGTTGAGTTAAAAGTGTCAAGTAAACATTTGTGAATACTTAAATAATTTCTCCTTTTCTTTTTTCTTAAATGCTAAAAATTGTAAAAAAAAATAGCTAATTTGAAAAAATAAAATACTTTCCTAGTAATAGTACAGTTTTAATCGACCGACGCATGAATAACGTGATAAGGGCCTCGGCATACTTTGGTTTACACATGGTGGGACTTTACACAATGTATAGGCTGTTCACCGTAAAATTAGCACTTTTGATAGCCCTAATTAAGCTCTACTTATATACACGTTGTGTATTCCTCCGCCTTATGTAAAATTAGCATTGCCATGGGCGTTATCACATTATTCATGAGTCGGTCAATTTAAACTGTGAAATTATTAATGAAGTAAATACTTTACAAATCTGTACATTTTTACAAACCTGTACATTTTTACACTTCGATGAATTAAAAACAAAAAAAAAGAAAATGTAAGAAATAATTTTAAGTTAACACAAACGGTTACCAAACACGTTTAATTCGATGCTATGATATGGAACTACTTTATATCCACCGTTACAAAATTTACTGCATGAATGTCACTCAGTGAGCCCATTAAAATATGTGCATGCAGGGGGCAGTGACTTTATTCTACGGTTCATTTCTAAAGTGCTCACTTTATCGCGAACAGCCTTCACATAGTAGGACATTCAAATATGCTAAGTCTACCGCGAGCAACCTACTTAAGTAAGGCGGCTTTATTGCACGCGACTGTAATACCAGCACAGCTCTTTACTAACTACTAAGCCGTATATCTAGAGCTAGTGAGTTTTCGCAAAACAAATGCGAGTGCACAATAGACTTGAATACTATAAGCACCGAACAACAGTTTGTCTATTGCCATTGGTTGCTGTCTGCTTGAGAAGGCGTTTCCACATTCGTGCACAAACATTTAACACGGACCAGAACATGCTTCAGCCAATCAACAAGGCTGGGCGACCCCACAGTGTCTTCAAGTCTATCTTGTCTCGAAGTTTTTTCGTGAAATATCACTGCCCCTATCTATCACTCTCTCTTGCCTTTCTCAATATATATGCATATTATAGTAGATATATATAAGTATGCATATGTATGGGTACATATACGTATACACATACATGCTTTATTATTTGGAAGCGGGCTCATCTACAGCGAATTGTACATTTTTCTCGTCGCTTTCATTGTTGGTTGACAACTTATTTGTCTATAATTCGGTAACACACGCTTAAACACTTTCTCTCATGCACATTGTACAGTACAGACGACGTTGCATTGGAAACGTACTCTTGTTATCAACTGTACACAGAAGGAAACTAGCGAGCAAGAATTACTGTACACGTGTGGGTGGCCATTCTTCCCAGAGACGTCTGCATATGGCCATAAAGCGCCTGTGCCAATATATACGAGAGTATTACATTCAGGTATTAACTGTTTGAAACGAGAGGGAATTAAGATCGTTGCGGCGCCTATAGTGATATACGTTTTTGGGACAAAAACACGTGACTACAGATTACATAATGAAGAACCAGTACAGACAGAGGTTGTCTAAACTCGGATACAGAGATAAGCTACGACTACAGATTCATAGCAGGCCTACCTACAGTAGCACATGGTGCTAACTTACCAATGTAATACTTCTTTAGTCTGAAGTCAACAGTATGCTGACATCAAAAACATGATGCCTAGCAAATGCCCATATCAAGTATAGTTATTCATGCAAAATATTCCTCGTCTCACCCCTTCCCCTCACTTTACTTGTAAAGGTTATTCAAAGTCCTTCCTTCTGGAGTAGACAGCAAAATTGTGCTACTTCTAAGAGGCGCGGTCTAGACATGCTATTTTTTTCATTGGCCACTGCTACAGTAAACAGTCAGTCTCTCCTGAACACATACGTAACAAGTCATCCCATCCTCGTTTTATTCCAGGCTTATCATTCGCTCAGAATCTTATACGATGTTTGTAATAATTAGACAGATGCAAAATAAATAGGCTTTATTTTCTGATAACACTATGTTTATTCGTTCTGGTGTTCTTTCATTGGCTTATTTTCACAGGGAGGTCCCTTTTTCTCTTCGGAATTGGTTGTCACGTGATCCTACAGTCCAATGATTGGTTGTTTTCCTATTATCCCGGACATCACGAGCACCAATCAAAGAAACTGTAGTTTGTATACAATTACAAGAGTATAAAGTATATTCTGTCGGAAGATAATAAGCGAATCTCTCCCATGTCTCTACTGCAGGCTATTCTTTGTTCTGGGCAGCTTCGAAGTCAACCTTTGACTAACTTCACTGTTGCTGACTGTAACGGAAAATTGCAGAACTTTTTAGAGCCAAAATCTTTCTCATGATTTGGTGTTTGGATAAGGCACACTGAAATAACAGCTAACAAAATATTTTTGTATGGAGTAAAAAATACGTTAAGTTGCCCCAACAAAATATTTTGCTTGGTAAACAAAGCTTAAATAGCAACACAATTAATTTTGTTCATCTGAGGAAATATACACTTTAATTAAGAAAACCTCTGTGTTATGCCAGAAAAATTATATTATGAATAAAATATTTCGTTGAATCAACCGTATATATTTGTTCGGCTACTCATTTGCTTGCCTTCGTACAAAAAAAAAGCTCGAGAGAGTGTTTGCATTTTTGTGGCAATTAGGATATTCAGAGTGTTTGTTAGTGTATTTATTGATGCTTCATTATAGTGTAAAAATCCTAATAGTGCAAACATCCTAATAGTACAAACATCCTAATAGTGTAAACATCCTAGTAATGCAAACATCCTAATAGTGTAAACATCCTAATAGTGTAAACATCCTAATAGTGTAAACATCCTACTAGTGTAAACAACCTAATAGTGTAAACATCCTAATAGTGCAAACAACCTAATAGTGTAAACAACCTAATAGTGTAAACATCCTAATAGTGTAAACATCCTAATAGTGTAAACATTCTAATAGTGTAAACATCCTAATAGTGTAAACATCCTAATAGTGTAAACATCCTACTAGTGTAAACAACCTAATAGTGTATACATCCTAATAGTGTAAACAACCTAATAGTGTAAACATCCTAATAGTGTAAACATCCAAATAGTGCAAACATCCTAATGAAAACGTTCTACAGGAAACTAACAAGTAAAGCTGCAAAACTTGAAATATTTTTGTGCACACGTTGTTCAGTATTTGAAATGTATCAATTAAAAAACATTCACATTTGTTCAACAATCACTTCAACTAAGTTTGCTCGCGCGCAGCTGAGCGAGTTTCTATAGGCCGGGCTTCAAGTTTGATATATATCAACATAAAGTTTGTAATGAAAGTACAGACAGACAAAACTTTACTTGGACCAACGAAACCTTTGTTTGGCCTAACCATATAAGAACAACGAAATATATTGGCCTCAACAACAAAATATTTCATTGCCCCTAGACAAACTATTAATGTAGCTGCTCCAAACAAACTTTGTTTGAGTCAACAAAACAATCTCCTCGGTGCATTTTTGACTTGGTTTGGCACTTTTGAAGACCAATCATAAATATTCAGTCGTATGTCAGAGTTCTCATTGGTCTATAAAAAAAGGTCAAGAAGCGTCGTACACGCAAGGCAAGACATAGTTAGAGGAATTGTTCTTACATACGTGGAATGGAACATACCCCGCGCCACAAGCTAGTCTTTACAAACAACATAAGCAAGTGTTAAGTATATGTGTTTGAAGGAGGATATGCTGTCGCAGTCACAACACGAGAATGTGTGTGAGCCTCCTCGGGGAGTAGCGACGTGCTGTGCCGAACTGTCTTCGAGCGTGGTCATGCTGGCGACACCCAGTTGTCGACCTTCGACGTCAATCTCAAGTACGCTCCAAGTCTATTCTCTAATTGGTTTCGTAATTGCACCAGTACGAGCGGCTGGCAACGGTGTCCGCTGTAACTGTCATCATTGTTCCAGTACGAGCGGCTGGCAACGGTGTCCGATGTAACTGTCATCATTGTTCCAGTACGAGCGGCTGGCAACGGTGTCCGATGTAACTGTCATCATTGTTCCAGTACGAGCGGCTGGCAACGGTGTCCGCTGTAACTGTCATAATTGTTCCAGTAAGAGCGGCTGGCAACGGTGTCCACTGTAACTGTCATCATTGTTCCAGTACGAGCGGCTGGCAACGGTGTCCGCTGTAACTGTCATCATTGTTCCAGTAAGAGCGGCTGGCAACGGTGTCCACTGTAACTGTCATCATTGTTCCAGTAAGAGCGGCTGGCAACGGTGTCCGCTGTAACTGTCATCATATTTCCAGTAAGAGCGGCTGGCAACGGTGACCGATGTAACTGTCATCATTGTTCCAGTAAGAGCGGCTGGCAACGGTGTCCGATGTAACTGTCATCATTGTTCCAGTACGAGCGGCTGGCAATGGTGTCCGCTGTAACTGTCATCATTGTTCCAGTAAGAGCGGCTGGCAACGGTGTCCGCTGTAACTGTCATCATTGTTCCAGTACGAGCGGCTGGCAACGGTGTCCGATGTAACTGTCATCATTGTTCCAGTACGAGTGGCTGGCAATGGTGTCCGATGTAACTGTCATCATTGTTCCAGTAAGAGCGGCTGGCAACGGTGTCCGATGTAACTGTCATAATTGTTCCAGTAAGAGCGGCTGGCAACGGTGTCCGCATTACTGTCATCATTGTTCCAGTACGAGCGGCTGGCAACGGTGTCCGCTGTAACTGTCATAATTGTTCCAGTACGAGCGGCTGGCAATGGTGTCCGCATTACTGTCATCATTGTTCCAGTACGAGCGGCTGGCAACGGTGTCCGCTGTAACTGTCATAATTGTTCCAGTAAGAGCGGCTGGCAACGGTGTCCGATGTAACTGTCATCATTGTTCCAGTACGAGCGGCTGGCAACGGTGACCGATGTAACTGTCATCATTGTTCCAGTACGAGCGGCTGGCAACGGTGTCCGCTGTAACTGTCATAATTGTTCCAGTAAGAGCGGCTGGCAACGGTGTCCGCTGTAGCTGTCATCATTGTTCCAGTACGAGCGGCTGGCAACGGTGTCCGATGTAACTGTCATCATTGTTCCAGTACGAGCGGCTGGCAACGGTGTCCGCTGTAACTGTCATCATTGTTCCAGTACGAGCTGCTGTCAACGGTGTCCGCTGTAACTGTCATCATTGTTCCAGTAAGAGCGGCTGGCAACGGTGTCCGCTGTAACTGTCATCATTGTTCCAGTACGAGCGGCTGGCAACGGTGTCCGATGTAACTGTCATAATTGTTCCAGCACCAGCGGCTGGCAACGGTGTCCGATGTAACTGTCATCATTGTTCCAGTACGAGCGGCTGGCAACGGTGTCCGCTGTAACTGTCATCATTGTTCCAGTACGAGCTGCTGTCAACGGTGTCCGCTGTAACTGTCATCATTGTTCCAGTAAGAGCGGCTGGCAACGGTGTCCGATGTAACTGTCATCATTGTTCCAGTACGAGCGGCTGGCAACGGTGTCCGATGTAACTGTCATAATTGTTCCAGTAAGAGCGGCTGGCCATGGTGTCCGCATTACTGTCATCATTGTTCCAGTAAGAGCGGCTGGCAACGGTGTCCGCTGTAATTGTCATCATTGTTCCAGTAAGAGCGGCTGGCAACGGTGTCCGCATTACTGTCATCATTGTTCCAGTACGAGAGGCTGGCAACGGTGTCCGCTGTAACTGTCATCATTGTTCCAGTAAGAGCGGCTGGCAACGGTGTCCGCTGTAACTGTCATCATTGTTCCAGTAAGAGCGGCTGGCAACGGTGTCCGCTGTAATTGTCATCATTGCTCCCATAAGGCCATAGGGCCAAATACATATTTAGTTGCCCTAATCAAAATATATTGCTGAGCAAACACAATTTGAAAAGCAACAAAATATATTTCGTTCGTATAGCAAAATATATGTTTGAATAAACAAAAACTTTGTGTTGTGCCAAAATAATTAGACTGTCAATTCAATATTTTGTTGAGTCAAATGTATATATTTGTTTGGCAAATCATTTGACTGCCTTCTTTCAGAAATAAAGCTCGTGAGTTTGTTTGTATTTTTGTGACAATTAGGATAGTAACCGTGTTTGTTAGTGCAGTTATTGATGCTTGACAATCGTATAAACATATTAATAAAACAATGCAACAAGAAACTGACAATTAAATCTGTAAAACTTGAAATACTTGTTTGCACACGTTGGCCAATATTTGCACTATATATCTATTTAAAAAGTTTCCGGTGACATCAGTTGTCACATAAGCTGAGATTACTAAGGCGTAGTGCTCGAACGCAGGTGATCTAGGTTCGGAATTCTGTCGAGCTTGTAAAATTCTTTTGTATCAGCCCAAACTGTTTAATGTACGTGTAGTCAAACAAATCTGTAGTTGAACCAACCAAATATTACTGTTTGTGGCAACCAAATGAGAACAACAAAATAATTTGTTTTCAGCAACAAAATATTTCATTGCCTCTGTACAAAGAAATCATCTGGTTGCACCGAATCAATCTTGTTTGATTCAACAAAACCTTTTCCTTAGTGTGCACTGTCTGTCATGCGCCCAGTAAGTTTCTAAAATAAAAAATATAAGTTTTTTTTTATAACAATTCCAAATGATTACGTGACCGACGCATGATGAGGCACATGGCAAAGTTAAGTTCTCAGAAGGGCTTTCAGAATTGGTCAGGTTATAGTGAACAATCTGTAGTTAATATTTTCAGCAAGCAGTTTCGCCAGCCATAGCGGACACCAGAGCTTGGTTACAAAGCTTGCCATGCGGTTGTATATCCACAACTACGTGTCACGAATCACTCCGAGATAGTCAGCGATCTCAGCATGTTGGAAATAAACACAAACAACGAACCTCTTCTCAAAGTCGCTACATTTCTTCCAACGGCTCTTGCAATGTAGTCGCGTATAGAAGTGACTGTTGAAATGTATGCTGAACTTGGGATGTCTCGTATATTGCTCACTGCTACCAACGAAACACGCAGTCTTGCTTATCTACGTCTGGTGTATAATGCATAGATGGCAGTAAACTTTTGTTTCGCCGAAATCGGTTCAGTGGTTTTGGGTAACATAACCTCACTTTTCATGTCGCATCTCTTTTCTGGGATTTCATGCACAGTTCACATAAGACAAAGGAAACGATACAAAGTTCCCCCTACTGTTGAACACATTGTCTTACTTGACGTGTATTAATATCCTACTGCCACATATAGTATGTGCATGCTACCCGATAATACATAGCCCAGCCTGTAGTGGCAATGCTGTCTTATAGCCAGATGAAACTTTAAGACGTTTAAAATTTGTTACTAGAGATTTCCCTTTTAAAAATGCAAGGGAAACTCAGGCCCTTTTTTCCTGGGTTAAGTCAATTATTAATAAAGGGCCGAGTAAGTTCCCCGAATTGTACTGAGGTCAAGATAGACTTAAAACAACTGTACATTTCATACTTTTTGCTAGAGATTCTATGGACGACTGGTAATGTGTAACAAGCCTGCAAGTAAAAATAGGAGAGATCGGAGAGATTTGGATGGCTTTTAAGATCGAGGTCTTGAGAGCCGATAAGGATGAAGTGAGATATGTAACGGCTCCAGAATGCAAGGGCGGGGGAAACAGGAGATCTCCGAGAAAATCAACCAACTAACATGCCAAAATCCGAGAATGATGCCGCTGGGAATCGAACCAATTTCGAGTTAAAGGGAGGTGAGTAGTGTGACCAGTGGACCATTGCGCTGCCTAAGCAAGGCTGTAGTCCCGTTACACTTAGTCTGAGGCAAATCAGGTCACTCGCCGTCGAGTGAAGAGAACGCCGAGACTGTAATGTACACAGGAATGTTGTGTTGGTCCATAGACTAAACATGAGGCAGATCGAGTTTAGTCTTGTGCACATTCGCCAACACTGACCTACCCCACATCAATACAAGAGTCAAAGTCACATGGGTCAACAGCTGTGATCATTAATTTCTTCATTTTAATTATCAAGAGACAAACTCTTTTATATGAATAAAATACTATTCAAGGCTGTCCAAGATAAAGTGAGCACTTTTGAAATCAACCATAGAAAAAAATTCACTGCCTGCCTTCATGTATTTTAACGAGCGCACTGAGTGACATGCGCACAGTAAAGTTAGTAATGATGGAGAGAAAATAGTGCCATGCCTCAAGGTCGAATAAAAAGTGTTGGGTAACCATTTATGATAACTTAAATTATTTCTTTCGGTTTTTTTTTTTTTTTTCATGGACCGAAATGAAAAACTGAGCAGATTTAAAAAAAAAATATATTTACTTTTCTAATAATTTCTCTTTCACTTTGCCGACGCATGAATAAAGTGATGAGACCAATGTCAATGTCATTTTACATAAGGCGGAAGACTACACTACGTACATACAAGTAGATCTTAAGCAGGGCTTTCAAAAGTACTCATACTATACCAATAAGTATTTAATCTAATTGCAATAACATTGGTTTGTATCCAATCAATGCCGTATATGACAGTCGTACGGGAGAAACTCAATCCAAAGTTGGGACGCGGGGCGTGGCTCCTGCGCACCTCGGTCGCGCTCTCTACGTCGTTTCCCCTCTACGATTATTCCTGGCGTAGTTCATTTAATCATCTGGGACGTAGATGTGTTTGAAGTGACTCGCGCGAGTGATGTTCAGCTTCAATAGACAGCGCTAGCAGCGGCGAGACGAGTAAATTAATCCCCTAACGATTCGCGGTTCGCGTGCGAGTAGAGGGAGCAGGGTGGTTCTGGCGCAGGGAATTAGCGCGAAGAAGCGACGTTGCCGAGGGCTTAACCCACTCTGCGTCGCTTGCCAAGCGCTGCTTCCGGATTGCCGCCCCCGCGTCGCCACTAAACCGATTGTCGACACGGAAATTGTACCCTACTTTCCACATGACGCGTTTCTGTCACCCCCTGCGTTTAGTAAGTAGGTCACGCATTACGTCCCCTGAGATATGGTCCATGGATGACTTAGAAAACGACCTATTTGCGATACTTCCTAGTTATGATAATGTATTGATTATGGGTGATTTTAACACTGGCCTCTTAACAGAATCACGTCAAACATTGCTCCTTGCTAATCTCTTCTCCTCGTGTAATCTAGTATACTGTCCACTTGAAGCCACCAACCATACTAATATCGCGAACACACTGCTTGACCTTATATTCACGTCAAAAGCAGACAAAGTCCTACACTGTGGACAAATCAGTGTGCCGGGCTTATCTCACCACGACCTCACACATGTAACCTATTCACTTCATACTTCAAAATTGGTACCGAAAATTACCATCTACATAGATTTGAAAAGGATTGACATGCCACATTTTATTAAAGATGCTTCTGAAATATAGTCGAGGGACATAGATTATTTGCATACAGTTGATGACAAACTTAATCATGTAAACACCTTATTGTACAAACTTATTGATAAGCACATTCCGAAACAAACTAAGCAGGTTTCTAGTCCACCAGCACCGTGGATGACCCAGGAAATTAAAACTGTAATGGCGGATCGGGATCATGCTTTTCGTAAATATAAATGTTCTAGGAGAAAAAATCATATCCTTGTATCTGTGAGTTTCGAGGAATACCGCTTACTCAGACACCGGTGTACCCAAACTATTAGAACGGCTAGAATTGCGTACGCTCGCTGCTTGTACAGCCAAACTCATCCCCGTGGTATTTATGGAGCAGTGTTAAAAATATGGGTGTAAAGTTAAAAGTGCCAGTGCCTATAGACCCATAAGCTTTCTCCCCGCAATTTTCAAAACCCTTGAATATATTACACACCAATAGATAACAAGGTACATTATTGAAAATAACCTGATGGTCGACAATCAGTCTGGCTTCAGAAAAATGTTTCAGCACATGTACGGCTCTTCTTCACGTCACTGATGACATAAAAACATAACATGGATAACTGTTTGCTAACAATTTTAATGTTATTAGATTTTAGCAAAGCATTCGATTCCATTGACCATGAGTTATTATTTGCCAAGTTGAACTCATATGTTAATTCCTCTGACATATCGTTAGAATGGGTTAGAAATTACTTGTGTGGTCGTTATCAGAGAGTTATCTGCGGAGAACAACAATCCAATGTTATTGCAATTAGATTAAATACTTATTGGTATAGTATGAGTACTTTTGAAAGCCCTGCTTAAGATCTACTTGTATGTACGTAGTGTAGTCTTCCGCCTTATGTAAAATGACATTGACATTGGTCTCATCACTTTATTCATGCGTCGGCAAAGTGAAAGAGAAATTATTAGAAAAGTAAATATATTTTTTTTTTAAATCTGCTCAGTTTTTCATTTCGGTCCATGAAAAAAAAAAAAAACCGAAAGAAATAATTTAAGTTATCATAAATGGTTACCCAACACTTTTTATTCGACCTTGAGGCATGGCACTATTTTCTCTCCATCATTACTAACTTTACTGTGCGCATGTCACTCAGTGCGCTCGTTAAAATACATGAAGGCAGGCAGTGATTTTTTTTCTATGGTTGATTTCAAAAGTGCTCACTTTATCGTGGACAGCCTTGAATAGTATTTTATTCATATAAAAGAGTTTGTCTCTTGATAATTAAAATGAAGAAATTAATGATCACAGCTGTTGACCCATGTGACTTTGACTCTTGTATTGATGTGGTGTAGGTCAGTGTTGGCGAATGTGCACAAGACTAAACTCGATCTGCCTCATGTTTAGTCTATGGACCAACACAACATTCCTGTGCACATTACAGTCTCGGCGTTCTCTTCACTCGACGGCGAGTGACCTGATTTGCCTCAGACTAAGTGTAACGGGACTACAGCCTTGCTTAGGCGCACAGTTAAAACTGGAGTTCCCCAGAGCTCTGTTCTGGGATCCCTTCTATTTTCTATTGTCATTAATGACCTCCCTCAGTTACTAAAACATTGTAAATACCATCTTTATTCAAACGACTTCCAAATCTACCTGCCAGCTTATCCCGGTAATATTACGTGATCAATTTACACAATTAACCATGAATTATCAAACATATTAGAATGGTCAGTAAGTCACGGGCTACTATTAAACCCTAAGAAATCCCAGGGCATTATAATTGGATCCAAGAAACTACTCACATCACCAAACGTCACTAGCGCCCCTAATATCATACTTGATGGCGAGCCGATTACTCTATCAAAGTCCGTAAAAACCTAGGTGTAATATTGAGTGAAACTTTAACATTGAGAGAGCATGTCACTTACATCTTTAGACAAACAAATGTCACTTTACATTCATTAATAAGGCTTAAAAAAAATTTTACCTGCGAAATTGATGAAAACCTTAACAGAATCATAAATAATTTCACGCCTTAATTATGCTGATATAGTCTTCAGTGACCTGCATGAAGATCTAGCTCAGAGACTTCAGCGAATACAAAACAACGGTGTATGACTTATTTTTAATCTTAAAAAGAAAGACCATATCATCAAATACAGACACACTCTCTCATGGCTTGATTTAAAAAATCGACGATCATTGCACAATATCTGCTTGTTAAAGAAATTATTTTTAACAGGATGTCCTCGATACCTTTTGTCTCGTTTCTTACCGCCCAATGCATCAAACACTCGTTCTTTCGATCAACAGAAGCTTCTAGTACCAAAATATAACTCATTTCTCGCTTCATCTTTCATAGTCACTTCAACCGAACTTTGGAATTGCTTATCTCAGGAAGCCAGAGATACAATTTCAATCACAAAATTCAAAAAATTATGTGATAACAGCTTCCTCACGCTATAAATATTTAAATGAACTTGAAATGAAGGTTTGATAAAAACAAACAAAATATTTATTTTGGAGGTTCCTCTTTTATAATACCTGTAACTTATTTTCTTTCTCCATACGACTGTAGTGATGTTTCTGATGCTTATGTTATTGTTTAATTAATTAAATGTATTGTTAATATATGTAGATGTGTGAATGAGCGTGTGTAAGTAGACGTATTAATATCTTATTTTATGCATATTTCTAGATAGTTGATAATTTTAGACGTTTGTCTTACATCAATTAATATTTTTTTGGTATTTTTCCCGTGTTTAATTAGTTATATGTTGTGATTTTCTGCCCTTCAGTAATCCTTAAAATAAATTTCAGTTTTAGAACTTTTGCTAGTCAATGTTATCTTGTAATTTAATTTTATAAATAGTACAATTTTATGTATATGGATATATGTACACTATATATTATATAATAATATATTATATGGTAACTATATGTTAACTATATATAAACTACGCCACAAAAATATATATGATTATTATTATTATTAAATAAACTATTCTTGAATTGACTGGCGCACATGACAGTTAATATTTGAAAAATAATAATGAAAAAAAAGGGTGGGGGGGGGGGGTGATATATTTATAAAATAGGGCTGCCATCAAGATTTACATTCAGCTATGAATTTATAGGAATGCTCCATTTTCGCCAAAACTATTTCAGAACTAGCTGCCTTTTATAATAGCTTAGCTCAGATCCACTTTCTTGATTGGATTATTTACGCGATATGCGTATTAGGTGTCTACTCGTGCAAAACAGACACACGCTAAACGAGTAACATATTTATAATTGGCCAACCAAGTAAGGAAAAGTTTTCTCACAATATAGCAGTACTCTATGAACGGGATACAGCGTGGTAGGAGAGGTTCCCTATAGGCTTGGCGGCCAGCGGGCGAGTAAGTCATCAAACACTGATTGGCGAACGGAGTTTGGACATGTTGCTAGCCAGTGTGCAGCTAGAGTTCGGAGTATGTATAGCTGATCACGTGAGTGCTCCGGCCTCCATACTAGCACACTGTCTGACACTGGGAGCTCAGAAGCGGCGGGTAAGAACTTCCATGGCTTGAAGGAGGATATTGAACGCCATATTTGCTTGCAATCTGCGTACAGAGCTATCTACCTGAGACGAGGGCAGATAAAAACGAAATTGCACGCACGCAGTTCACGAGTTTCCCGCTAGGTAACACTATCATTGTTTAAATGGGAAAGAAGCTGCTAAACGTAACAAAAAAAGAAGTGTAGCACGGACGCTGTTGCCAGTTCTCCTGCAACACACTCCCGACTGGCTGGAGATGGTTCCTAGGTTCGCACCATAGAGAATAAAATAATTTATTGCTCTGGCCATTCATGTCTCAAAACTTCGAAACCCCGTGTAAACCAGTACAAAATACAGACATGACATAGAGATATGTTTCATTCCAATTAAATAATATATTATTATATAAGTTTACATGTATAATTGTATACACTTGTTGTACCTTCATACGAAATTATATATACGGAGGTAGTCAAATACTAATCCAAATCTAGACATAATGTATCTATATATACTTGCATTTCTTAAACTCCAACAGAGTGATGTAATGATTTTCGCAAAGTGATATCGCAACGGCTTCTATATTTACATTAACACACGTAGTTATACAGTTTGTTACAGTGTAGGTATGTTGGATATGCATCGTAGGATATAACTGGTGTTCAAATAAGTTTCACATTTTTTACATTTCTCAAAGTAATAGTTTTATTTTGCAGTAAAAGGACAAGAAATTAATATTTTTTCTTTGACGGTTTATGTAAACTATCTTGTTTGGTTTACAGTTAACTTCTAAACCCATATTTTCTTCTTTTGGACCACTGCGTGTCCTTCAATCACATGTAAAAATCGACACTGCCTCACACATACCCCTGAACAGTGCACTTGTATGACATAACCTATGTGACGCGGAGACACTCAACTGCGATACATCAGTTTTTATGTGTATAAAACGAAACGAAACAAGTGTGAGTTTCCGCCAGTTTGAACAGTCTCGCGCTCAGTAGCACGCAGGAAGGAGACTGGTCAGCCGGAGGGGGGGGGGATTTATGTGAGCGTATATGTATTTCGGGCCAGTGATTTCTTGTAAAAGTTAATTTTTAGCAATGCCTAGTTAACCGCACACCAGTTACAATCACGCGTTTCTACTGCATCAGCACAGAGGTTTTCAACGTTTCAAAACCGAGCAACACAGGATTTTGGTGCCTTATCAATTATCGTCAAAACTCGAACAAATTTAAAAACGCGAGGAGTGTGACCCGGGGCACATTAATGACTGTATATAGTCAAGTCAAAGTGACTGTATATAGTCAAGTAGATGTGACTGCTAAATTTAAATACTATCGCACCCAAAACATTTATTCATTTGCCATATTTTCGTACAGTATTATTTATAAAATTAGTAATATGAAGATATTTGCTCCGACTGAAATACAATTCTACTATGCAGCTGGTCTCTGATCTCAGTCTACGGCTAACAGAAGTGCAGTTGTTGTAGGATGATGTTAACTGAATCCTAACTGGGATTCAGTTAACAAATTATATTTGAATACTTGTTAATATATTTGTCAATATGAAGTCTCGACCACCATTCACATTTCTGGAAAAATATAGGAAAGTTAAATTTATTTTTAGGGGATTGGGGATAATGAATAAAGCCGGAGAAGTAGATAAGTAATGAAACAATAAAATTTGAGTATAGAAAACATTTTGAAATAATGACTGTTTTGGGGTTTATAAATGGGCCGTACCATTAAATTATGTTCACTCATTTTCATATCCTGTGTTAGGGCCTGTGTATATGTATGTGTGAGAATGTATGCACATGTATGTGTACGTGTGTACAAGTTTCAACGAAGCGACACGTCCTACCTACCATCACAGCTTTTAAGAAATTATTTAAAAATTAATTTCGTCCATGCTGAGGAAAATATGCTCATGATTTACATGATAAACTTCTTATTTTTGTTGACTATAAATACAGCGATAATTTACATGAACTTCTTAAGCTACAACAAAGTAATATAAAGATTATCGCAAAGGGATATCGCAACTTGAGATGTCTAGTTTGAACATGGCATCTATATTTACTTTAAACATGCA
This sequence comes from Dryococelus australis, assembly GCA_029891345.1. Lineage (NCBI taxonomy): Eukaryota > Metazoa > Arthropoda > Insecta > Phasmatodea > Phasmatidae > Dryococelus > Dryococelus australis. The sequence continues at coordinate 3,656,152 of CM057003.1, read as the reverse complement.
TATACTTAACGATTACTTGTTTATGTCAATAGTTTGTAAAGATATCTTGTCAACAAATATGCAGTGTGTCAAACAATATAGACACGTTCTGAAGACGAGAGTATATTTTACAATGTCTTACACATGCTTACAATGTCTAATGAGTAGGGTCGCCTGATTTTTGTGAAAAGTATTCCGCGCCATCTACAGTTCAATATCATAAGTGCGTAACTTCAGCGTTCCTTTGTTTATTAGACATTTGTCTTGATAAGAAAACACTTGTTATTAGGCCAAGCTAACCGCATTCAGGTTACGCTAGGAAACATCGATAATTCTCTGGCTTGAAACCAGCACCCGTTCAAATCATCCATTTATGAAAGAGAATTTTATTGAAATAGTTTGGAAATACAGCAAACCACGGTATTTTTTTTTTTTTGCTAAACGCTGGCATCTCCTCTAATTAATTGATACAGACCTAGGGCTGATAAAAACATTTCTGAAGCTATATACTACACATACATACGATGAAATATGTGATGTTAATTTTCCTTTCACGCTTTGTTACAGTTAGATGTCTGTAAATATTTAAGTTATAATATTTCACCACATGACATAAATAATATATCCATCCAAAGAGTTATTTGCAAATCTGAGTATCAACAATATGGTATGAATCTAGATATAGGCCCCGATCAAGACTCACATTAGTGATTTAAAATCCATTAGGATATTATTTCAGGCTTTAAAGTAGTCTTGAAAATACTAATGTGTACTAGAATTCTAATATTTCTAAAATACATTTCGTAATTAATTCTGTGTGAATGCAGTTTCGAGTATTGGTTCAGTGGCGTAGCCAGAAATTTCTTAAGAGTGGGTTTACACTGACTGAAGGAAGGCAGGGAGATTATACTGGCATTAGTGGTGCTGATGTGAGACCAGGGTATCCACTGAAATTATATTTTGGAATTCCCTAATTTTCCCTGTTTTCCAGACAGTACCTTACCAGTATCCCTTACCTGTTTTCAGAACCGAAAACTTCAAATACCATATTTTTCTACCACTGACAGAGAAAGAAATGCTATTAGTGAATTTCAATTAAATTATACTTCAACACGCCAATCCAGAATGGCCAATATTTTATTCGGCTCATCAACATTTCTCGCGATAAACGCTATTGACTTCACTGGAGCGCCCATCACAACCACGCGAATACGCATAGGCCATTCCACACTTGGCAAAGTTGTATTATTGCTAGTTCACAAACTTCAAATTCGATATTTTAAAATGCACATGCTCATAATTATATCATCCTGTATTCACACTACTAACAAATTTTGCAGAGTAACAATTATTTCAATTTTCCCTGACGTAGGAGGAAATCCCCTGACATTTCCCTGACGTTTCTCTGTCATATGAAATTCCCTGGCTTTTCCCTGTTTTCCCTTAATTATTAGAACAAAACTTACTTAATGTAACTTAATAACATGCATCATTGTTTACAACAATTATGATTTTATCCAAATGAAAGGCTTATTAATAATTTTAATTCTAATAGTTGATACCCGTATGATAAAAAAGGGAGGGAGGATGTTACAACACCCATAGCCCCCCTCCCCCACACCCCCTTGACCCCGCCGCTCGTGTTGGAGTATGCAGTCAGTGCATGCAGTGTCAAACATATGATAGTGTATTTTCTGTGTGTCATAATGTGAAAGCAAGTCTGATTTGCAGGATTTGTGGTGCATAGTCTAGTACAAGTACTGAATTTCATTAGACATAAAAAATAAAAGGGAAGCATTCTGTGTGCAAACTCCGCCAGAACATTGTCACTTCATATCAACTTTAGAAAAGCCGATTTCCTGTTTCAAAAGAGCGGGAATATCGCTTTACAATACACCACCATAATGTCTCTGAGATCATAGCATTAGTTTATTTACATAACAGACAATGCTTATACTAGGTAACAAATAAAAATAATATTAAGGAGAAAATATTAATTATTTGCTGTACGTATCAGAGCTTCTGCTGTACGTTCTTGCCAATACCTAGTCATTTTCTTTGTAAACAAGTTACAAAAACCACATATAGTGTACCATTTTGTAGAGCACCAAACAAATTCGAAACCAACATTAGCTTACAGTTTTTCGACTAAGTTGTTTGAGCTGTGCTTCGTTTAGTGACAGAGTGTGCTTGTTTTTTTTTTTTTTTTTTTTCATGGCCACATGTAAATACATAAATTACGTTACGTGAATCGCTGAGATGCTATTGTAAATTAGATTTTAATTTTTCCCCCCGGAGCCTGTCAGAATACTTCAGCATAATGACGAGTACAAAACAGACATGTATCGTATCGAAAGAAAATTTAAATGTATTGCTAATCCAGAAACTATCGCCCTAGGCCCGAGGCGGGTTTCTAGTACTTTATTTCTCTAATGGCCGCGGCCTGTGGCAGTGGACATTCGAAAGCGAGTGGCAACGCTGTTTGTAGATATCACGAGCACACAGTCTTGTAGTTCGTTGTGTCGTGAACATCGCAGCCGAGGCTGGTTCTAGTACTTTATTTTCTCTATGGCCCGCGGCCTGTGGCAGTGGACATTCGAAAGCGAGCTGGCAACGCTGTTTGTAGATATCACGAGCACACAGTCCTTGTAGTTCCGTTGTGTCGTGCAGATCGCAGCACGAGGCTGGTTCTAGTACTTTATTTTCTCTATGGCCCGCGCGGCCTGTGGCAGTGGACATTCGAAAGCGAGCTGGCAACGCTGTTTGTAGATATCACGAGCACACAGTCCTTGTAGTTCCGTTGTGTCGTGCAGATCGCAGCACGAGGCTGGTTTAGTACTTTATTTTCTCTATGGCCCGCGCGGCCTGTGGCAGTGGACACTTCGAAAGCGAGCTGGCAACGCTGTTTGTAGATATCACGAGCACACAGTCCTTGTAGTTCCGTTGTGTCGTGCAGATCGCAGCACGAGGCTGGTTATAGTACTTTATTTTCTCTATGGCCGCGCGGCCTGTGGCAGTGGACATTCGAAAGCGAGCTGGCAACGCTGTTTGTAGATATCACGAGCACACAGTCCTTGTAGTTCCGTTGTGTCGTGCAGATCGCAGCACGAGGCTGGTTATAGTACTTTATTTTCTCTATGGCCCGCGCGCCTGTGGCAGTGGACATTCGAAAGCGAGCTGGCAACGCTGTTTGTAGATATCACGAGCACACAGTCCTTGTAGTTCCGTTGTGTCGTGCAGATCGCAGCACGAGGCTGGTTCTAGTACTTTATTTTCTCTATGGCCCGCGGCCTGTGGCAGTGGACATTCGAAAGCGAGCTGGCAACGCTGTTTGTAGATATCACGAGCACACAGTCCTTGTAGTTCCGTTGTGTCGTGCAGATCGCAGCACGAGGCTGGTTCTAGTACTTTATTTTCTCTATGGCCCGCGCGGCCTGTGGCAGTGGACATTCGAAAGCGAGCTGGCAACGCTGTTTGTAGATATCACGAGCACACAGTCCTTGTAGTTCCGTGTGTCGTGCAGATCGCAGCACGAGGCTGGTTCTAGTACTTTATTTTCTCTATGGCCCGCGCGGCCTGTGGCAGTGGACATTCGAAAGCGAGCTGGCAACGCTGTTTGTAGATATCACGAGCACACAGTCCTTGTAGTTCCGCTGTGTCGTGCAGATCGCGTGCAGATCGCAGCACGAGGCTGGTCTAGTACTTTATTTTCTCTATGGCCCGCGGCCTGTGGCAGTGGACATTCGAAAGCGAGCTGGCAACGCTGTTTGTAGATATCACGAGCACACAGTCCTTGTAGTTCCGTTGTGTCGTGCAGATCGCAGCACGAGGCTGGTTAGTACTTTATTTTCTCTATGGCCCGCGCGGCCTGTGGCAGTGGACATCGAAAGCGAGCTGGCAACGCTGTTTGTAGATATCACGAGCACACAGTCCTTGTAGTTCCGTGTGTCGTGCAGATCGCAGCACGAGGCTGGTTCTAGTACTTTATTTCTCTATGGCCCCGCGGCCTGTGGCAGTGGACATTCGAAAGCGAGCTGGCAACGCTGTTTGTAGATATCACGAGCACACAGTCCTTGTAGTTCCGTTGTGTCGTGCAGATCGCAGCACGAGGCTGGTTCTAGTACTTTATTTTCTCTATGGCCGCGCGGCCTGTGCAGTGGACATCGAAAGCGAGCTGGCAACGCTGTTTGTAGATATCACGAGCACACAGTCCTTGTAGTTCCGCTGTGTCGTGCAGATCGCAGCACGAGGCTGGTTCTAGTACTTTATTTCCTCTATGGCCCGCGCGGCCTGTGGCAGTGGACATTCGAAAGCGAGCTGGCAACGCTGTTTGTAGATATCACGAGCACACAGTCCTTGTAGTTCCGTTGTGTCGTGCAGATCGCAGCACGAGGCTGGTTCTAGTACTTTATTTTCTCTATGGCCCGCGGCCTGTGGCAGTGGACATCGAAAGCGAGCTGGCAACGCTGTTTGTAGATATCACGAGCACACAGTCCTTGTAGTTCCGTTGTGTCGTGCAGATCGCAGCACGAGGCTGGTTCTAGTACTTTATTTTCTCTATGGCCCGCGCGGCCTGTGGCAGTGGACATTCGAAAGCGAGCTGGCAACGCTGTTTGTAGATATCACGAGCACACAGTCCTTGTAGTTCCGTTGTGTCGTGCAGATCGCAGCACGAGGCTGGTTCTAGTACTTTATTTTCTCTATGGCCCGCGGCCTGTGGCAGTGGACATTCGAAAGCGAGCTGGCAACGCTGTTTGTAGATATCACGAGCACACAGTCCTTGTAGTTCCGTTGTGTCGTGCAGATCGCAGCACGAGGCTGGTTCTAGTACTTTATTTTCTCTATGGCCCGCGCGCCTGTGGCAGTGGACATCGAAAGCGAGCTGGCAACGCTGTTTGTAGATATCACGAGCACACAGTCCTTGTAGTTCCGTTGTGTCGTGCAGATCGCAGCACGAGGCTGGTTCTAGTACTTTATTTCTCTATGGCCCGCGGCCTGTGGCAGTGGACATTCGAAAGCGAGCTGGCAACGCTGTTTGTAGATATCACGAGCACACAGTCCTTGTAGTTCCTGTGTCGTGCGTCGCCGGTGCAGAATCATCGCCAGTCACCGAAACGAGCTGGAGGTTTGTCAGCCACTTTAGTTGTTCTCATGGCCGGCGGACCTTGTGGCAGTGGACATTCGAAAGCGAGCTGGCAACGCTGTTTGTAGATATCACGAGCACACAGTCCTTGTAGTTCCGTTGTGTCGTGCAGATCGCAGCACAGGTGTTCTAGATTTATTTCTCTATGGCCGCGCTGAGTGACATCGAAGCGAGCTGGCACGCTGTTTGGATATCAGGCACACTCTTGTAGTTCGTGTGTCGTGCATCGCAGATAAACAGAGCTATTTTACGCATCGATATGAAAGCCGCGACTATATCGTTAATGGCGTAGTGTTTAACTGCACAGCTTAGTGATCGTTAACTGCCACACAAATAAATCATTTGTCAGTGTTATGTTTTCTAGAAACATGGCTGAATGCCACAACGAGGTCAATTTCTAACTTCACAAAAATTAACATACAAAAAAACGCATTTGAATAATGTAGTCTTTGGCAGATTGAAAGCTGCCACACACAGTGATTAGTGAAATTATTTATGTGACTATTACAACTTCCTACAAGGAAAACGTTTATGTCTTGGCAGAGTTTATATCTCATATGAACCTATGGCAATTTTTTTTTCGTTGAAGAATAAGCAGCGGTGTTGTTTATATAATGAGTTGATTTATAACGAAGCTGCAAAACATATAATTTTCTTCAATATTCAAACATTTTATTGTTTATAATATTTTAAGTTATTTTTTGAGTGCTGCCAACGTTGCCGTAGAAGACAGGTCTGGACACTCGCCTATCCAATAATGTTAACGAATTGACGCCCTTATTGACTGCATGCAAACAAGTGTTGTTAGCATTGCTGGTATAGGGATAGCACCACAGAGATATGAAAGTCATTTTCCCATTTTAAGAATAGATTGCAATTCACCTCCCTATGTTAGCCATGTAAACAGCACTATTTCGGTAGCAGCGCTATGCGGCTGGGTTCATGGACTAAATGGGTCGACAACTTTTCAAGCTAGTGTGTAGACCTGTCTTCTACGGCCGTGGTCGCAACAATACGACATCATTATTCTTTAAGGACATGGGCAAAGTGTTGTAATATCACAAGCAGTTTCCTCAGAAGGAAAACGACTTTAATTCCAGGCAGCCATCAGTGAAGAAGTAATGCCGGTCTACAGTCCGCGAAAGTCTTACGCGAATCATGCATGACAGAGGGGCGAGTGGCTTGTAGCGGGAGCGACAAAGAGTTCCCGTGTCTCGCTTATGTACACGACTGTTGAGGATAGAGTACCGGGAAAGCGTGCTACAGAATGATTGAGTTGGAAGCAAACTCATTGTTGAGACCCAGAGAAGTTAAGAGTACAGAAGTGAATCAGCCGTTGACACCGCAAACAACATGTTGTATAGGCCATGGTAACTTCCAACTTTTCTGAAGCTTCTCCTGCTAAAGTTCGACTTTCAGCATATCACCCCTCCTCGCAAAGAAAAAGCTTATTTAAGTCTAGAAAATTACACTAACGAGACTACAGCATACTCCACATTTATTCGCACTCAGTGTAATATTATTTTGGATAAGAACTATTTCTTACTAGGCGTTACCAACTCACACATTTTCTCCCTGTTTACATTCATATTAACTACAAATGAAATAAAATGGTTTATACATAATAATTAAAAGTTCAGTTTAACTAAAAATAAGGAACTTTTACGTTAACACATACTTGACATATTTGGGAAACAATGAAATACGTCAGACATGGAGTGCTTTTTCAAAGGTATAATCCGAAAAACGTGAAGGAACCACGAGACAGACTATAACGCAGTTGGCCAATCAGCAGCTGGTAATATATACTAGAAAGGAACCGCAGGTCGCCTGGGTGCCTCCTATCCCGCACAACTCCGAGGAAACACTTCTTCCAATGCAGTTGGCCAGCGCTTAGCAACCTCCCGGCACATCATTACACATCATCAAGAATTTGAAATAATTGAACTTGTGTTTCCGGTGAAATGTTCCTCCACACCTGGCAGCGTTCTGCATGGACTATAAATGTGGGGTGTTCCCACCCCAGAGAGAACACAACACAACATACAACACATACGATACGGGCAGACATGTGAACTAACAGGCAGACGGCAAATCCTGCCATGTTTTTAAAGAGACTTTTAATTATGTGCATATAACTTTTAAAGATATGGCAAACAAACATAAAAACATAAAATCTTAGCACATTAATATTTGCCAGATAAGTATTGTAATTATGTAACGTTATTTATTGATCAAGGGAATTTTGCTAGCCCATTTTATATGTATTCCAATATTTAAATATTTTCTTGTACCATATATTTTTATAAAAATCTGCCTTTGGGCACGTTTGTATTTTTAAGCCTGTTTTAATCATATTTTGTCCCTCGTCTTGTTGTGTTAAATATTTGACCATTGTTTATAAAAAGAATAAGAAAATAAATAGCCCACTGGAATTTGGTTACGAACATTTCTCACTATTTTGGTCGTAAGTGCGGCAAGGTGTGTCGAGGGATTTGTGAAACCTTTTTGTTTTTAATTTCACTGGTAAATATCTTTGTAATTACTCATTCGTTTGATGCAAGTGATTGGTCCAACAGTTGGTGTCACTGCCATGAGGTTTGAGTTTCCTCCGGGTGCTCCTTCTCCATGACAGGGTAGGGTGCGCGCCCAAGCTACGCACTAGCTCTTCCGTGTCCCAAAATACGACTGCTTTTCTCCCGACGCGAGTGTTATGAACGACTTAATGCTATAACACTATTTATGTAAATAAGTGCTTTGATATGTTTCTATAATTCCTTTAGCCAATTTTTAACCAGTTTTATTCATATAAAAGCACTAGTCTTTTGAAAATTTACCCGTTGACTCAGCGTTTCCACAATCGTGGTCATGTTTCACATGAAGGAGATTTATGGCGAACACTGTAAAAAGCAAGGAATCTGTACCCACTGCATGTTGAGAGTAGCGATGGCTAATCTAATTTGTGTACATCACCACGTATCTTGTTTATGAATGGCTGATAAGGTTAACGTCTCAGAGACTCAGCTGTTTTTACATTGTTGTGTAGGATAGACTCCACTGTCCTATGTGTACTAGAGTCTCTGCTGTTTGTACATTGTTGTGCAGGCTTGAATCCACTGTCCTATGTGTACTAGAGTCTCTTCTGTTTGTACATTGTTGTGTAGGCTTGACTCCACTGTCCTATGTGTACTAGAGTCTCTGCTGTTTGTACATTGTTGCGTAGGCTTGACTCCACTGTCCTGTGTGTACTAAAGCCTCAGCTGTTTGTACATTGTTGTGTAGGCTTGACTCCACTGTCCTGTGTGTACTAAAGCCTCAGCTGTTTGTACATTGTTGTGTAGGCTAGATTCCCCTGTCCTATGCGTACTAAAGCCTCAGCTGTTTGTGCTTTTGCTGCTGCCTCAGTGAGTCGTTAGTTCTACTACAGAATGTGTAGCAAGATATTGGTATTTATTTGTCGGTTTTTTGTTGACTCAATGTCTTTGATAACCGTTGTCAAATAACGTCTTATGTAGCTTTGTGGAAATTTTGGCTGAGATTAGTTTATATGCGCCGGAAATATGGGAAAATTTTATTTTCCCTGAACTGACATTATTTTCCAAACGAACAGAAGAAGAAAATCATTGTATGCACAATTGATGCTTCTAATGAATGCTGTTAGTTAACAAAGTTTGTCCGTACATACTGCCAGTATAAAAAGTAATTTAAAATAGTCTACATAGCTTCGTAAATATAGTACACTATGACAAAATGTTTATATATCTGCCATTCTGAGAAGAAGGCACTTCCACACTCAAAACATATAAACAAATATGGCCTGTTATAGTACAACTTCTCCACCAAATTCGGTTTATTAATTCCCGAGATATGACTCAAAATCAATTCATACGAGGCTATGTTACAAAAGTGACGGAGAAATGAGTCTGTGTATAAAGAAGTTTGATGTATACAATAGATACTGCCAGCATGCAAAGTTAGGTTGAAATTTGTTTCTTAGTTTCGTAGACATAACTGACCTAGGTTAAATAAATGTTTATATGGCCGCCAGTTTTAAAGAGGAGCCTGGACCACTTAAAACAGATTAACTACTTGTTATGCCATATTTGGTAGGAATCGGTCATTTGTTTCCCGGGACATGACATTAAAATTTGACTTATTCGTGTGGCGCTATCTTACCAAATGGCGGACGAAAGAGGTTTAGTATGGACACATTTGATGGCTGTAATAAATAATCCCGCTATACAAAGTTAAGATGGAATGATTTTACATGTTTTCGACGATAAAGCATATTATTTTAAAATAGCTATATAGCCTCAATTTTGAACATAATTGTCCGACAGACTTAAAAGTATGCCTGATTAAAACACCTGCTGCATTGCTACTTGTTATGCCATATTTGGTAGGAATTGGTCAATTGTTTCAAGATATGATATTAAAACTTTATAATTTCATTTGGTGCTTTCTTACAAAATTGTGTAAAAGTTGTTAAGCATATATGATGCTTGTAATAGATACTGCCAGCATACAAAATTTTGTCGACATTGGTGGGACGGTATGGTAGTTATATCAAATAAACTATAACATATTTGTACGGAAGCCATTTTGAAAATAAGTGCCTCATCAATTTCAATTATATAAGTGTACATGGCCTTCTATAGTTTTACTTAAGTGCCAAATTTGGAGAAAATTGATTGAGAATTTTTCGAGGTGTAAATGCTTGATTTTTTCATGCAGTGTTGTCTTCTAAAATGGATGACAAACAACAATATACATATCTAAATTCGATGCCTACATGATGCGCTGTCGATATACACAACTTGGTTTAATTCGATCTAATAGTTACCGAGATAAGATATATCACCCTAAAGTAAGTATCCAGCATGGTCAGAAACTGTAAAAGTCAGGCGTCCTTAATAAGCACTGTGCGTGTATCTAATGCGGTTGACGCGTTCACACACGCCTAGACACACAACACCCACATGCACAGACCAAGACATTTGGGCGGCTGTTAACAGCGAGGTCTTGGGAGTCGATGTGAGTACAGAGCAGCGCCGGAATGAGCGGATGGGGGAAACGGGATAACCCCGAGAAAACCCTCCGACCAACGGCATCGTCTGGCACGATAACAGATACAGACAGAAAAGTGATCTCATAAGCCTTTCTTTCATTCGGAAAGTAGGCTATAAACCAGGAATCCGAAATTAGGTGGGGGGGGGGGGGGTGGCAGGTTCCTCTTAAAACTCTGTTTAACAGAAGAATAAACATCGTAAATAGAGTGTAACAATCTCTACTGGGAATGCCTACTACTAGAAATTTCTTCCTGTCAAAGACAAGTTTATATACCATACAACTCTGAGGCTATTTCTCTTAACGTAACTTACTCTGGTCTGGGGGTCTCAATGACACAATAATAATTACTATAATTACAAATTATTTTATTCCTTCTTCTCATACAGTAAATGATATCTAATACGTTAACAATCAAATACTAAATGAATAGTAGTTTGGAATATCTCTACAAATAATATACAATAAAACTTAACTCATCAAAGCTACAATTACAGTAACAAATTAATAGGCTCTTAATGGGGGGCCTCTAGGGTTCGCTGCTCGTAATATCACCTCCGGATCTAACCTGCACCCACAACCGAATTTCTCCTTACCGCTGTTAATTACGACACGGCCAGAGCTCCTCCGCCTAGTGTCGTCGTGTTGTCATGTTGTCGTGTTGTCGTGACTGGCCAATCTTGACACGTCTCTCCAAGTCACACGTGAGCGCAACAAGAGGAACACGCAATGCTCACAGCGATTTCTGCTGACTTCCGCACTTCGCAGCGACCTCTTTCTATGTCTCAGTAACCAGATTTATAAATGTGGGGGAGTCGACTTTTATGTCTGCAATGGAAATAGTCAACGTTTTTTAAAAAGTGAAATTGACACAAGTAGGTGTGCGTCCTTCCCGAGGTCGAAGGCGAGGCTGCGAGGGTGTGGGTCGCTAGGGAGACGGGTGGTAAGGGATGGAGATAGGAGGCTGCTCTAGGGGGTGGCTGCTCGTTACAACGCGGTAATGGAAACATGGCGGCCGGCTCCCTGGGTTAATCGACCGCGATAATCCACAGCGACGAAAACAATCTGCTCGGCGTCGAGCGTTGTCGCCGATCTTCCCCAGCGCGGCGATGCGATGCGATGCGATGCGATGCAGAGCAGCCGACCGTCCAGAAGCGGAACTCAGCGTCGGCAGAGTCCGCACAGCGCTCTATGATGTTCCTTGTCGTGCAGATGTACTGTCTGCAGGCTGCGGCGACCAGCAAAATGACAAGTCTCCAAAACTCCTGTTGTTGATCGTTTAACGTAGCTGGTGGCAAGGTCGATGAATTACGCTTATTTCTAACAGTGTCCCCTCCGCTCTCTCGCTGCCCTTGCCTATTGGCTGGGTCACGTGATGTCAAGTATGTTACCAGCCGCTGACTGGCGACATGATATATGCCAGTCTCGCCATCACAAGGACCATGCAGCGAATCTTCCTACAGTTGAGTTTAGTTGAGATGTTTAGGCGGCTCTTAACACCGAGCTCTTGGGAGCCGATGAGGATGAAATAAGGGGAGAATGGAGCAGTGCCGGAATGCAAGGACGGGGGAAACGGGACATACCCGAGAAACCCCGCTGACAAGCGGCATAGCCCGGCGCGATTACCACAACCATCCTACAGACATTCCACGAATAACATACTAGCATCACGGCTGGACGTCGCACAAGTATAGACACGGTAGGTCAGTCCAGAGCGTTGCGCTTAGGGGCGATGGTGCTCTTGTTGTGCGCGAGAGTATCGTCCTTATCGCTATCTTGCTTCTCGGCCTCAAAACCGAGAGTGAAGTACCGTGATTGGCGGAGAACCATTGAGAACCTCGGCATTTTAAATCATTATCCAATCACGCAAGTGCATCTGAGGTCAAGTGTTTTGGAGAACAACTATTCGTTGACTTTATTTGGCGAAATACAGGCGTACTTAACTAAAACCCTCGCAACAGAATAGTCCTTTACAGCATTTAATACAATTAAAAGTGTTTTGCAAAATACATTTCTACGTTTGAAAAGTATCGTTTTAAAAATGCGATGCCTAGAAAAAAATTTCTTAAAAAATAAACGCCAAAAGCCAGAATAGTTATACTTTTCAGGCATTCGATGAATAACAATGAAGAGGCTTTCTATTACGTGCCTATTAGCGAATATTGAAACTGAGCTACAGAAGAAGCTTTTTTTCGAGGATAAAATATCGTACACTTTTTATTCCTGTTGGGTCAGCCGGTTTTTAAAATTCTCGGAGAAAAGGCGTAATGGATCCAGTGCTTTATCGTACGTCATACGTCAACACTCGTGCTCGTACAGGAATTGTCGTCTAGTGTGACGGGGCAACTTCGCCTGTGAGACGACCAGTTCCACTGTCAGTTAAGGAACGTTACGGACAGTTGACTGCTGCTCATACAGACACCTCACCTCGCCGTATAAGGCGTACAATCGTGTCGGCGAGTTCCTTACCCGGCCAATCAATTCATCAGATTGATCTCGCAAGCCGTCCCCGTCCTGCTATTTACAGTCTAGCGGCGCGGTCGTGATAAATGTGACGTGATGGACAGAAGGTAGTGTCAGAACCGCGGCTGGCATACTAAGCACATAGTGGCACCCGCCTGCCACAGTCTTATATCTAGTGCCACCTGTCGCAAGCTAGACCTCAATAAGCTACGTCTACATTATGTTAGTTACCCATTCCCACACAACTTTATTTAAGTGAATAGACTAGTGATGTAGCTATAATTTACTCATGAGCTCCTGTCAACTGGACTTATGGTCCTGACTCACAACACACTTGGCAATGACGCTATTAATCAGGAATGCTCTTTATGTAAATAAATATCCTCTGGTTAAATAAAATGTTGTTTATTTTGGGACTCTATTACTAGAGCTTCGAGTATTTCGCGGATTGAGTTGGCAGTAAACTAGGTTGGACACCCCTATATACACCCGGGACATTATCGTTTGCTCATTGGTTGGTTTCTATGCTCAAGTGAGGCCTCTGTACAGGAATGTTAAACATTCACACACACTATAGCTCCCTGCTTATCACTGGCTCACAGTTAAACGTAGTGTGTCTAAAGAACTATGGTCTAATCACAACAGTAGGAGAAAATAACAAGTTTCAACCACGCCTCCGAATGAATACGCGAAATATTCATGGCTCTATATATTACAATAAATTGTTATCAACTCTCAGTAGTAAATGCTCCTCAATTAGAGCTTCTACTGAAGTAATCGAACAATCCCCTCGACATCCACAGCTATCCGAATCCGACTCACGTCAGGAATATTATACAGGCCGGAAGTTGAAGCCCGCACTATGGAGAAGGTCTCTCATTATCCCCTCGTAGTGTATCTTTCCTCTCGCGTTGTTGTCTGTCAGTATCCCCTCGTAGTTTATCTCTCCTCTCGCGTTGTTGTCTGTCAGTATCCCCTCGTGGAGTATCTCTCCTCTCGCGTTGTCTGTCAGTAGCCCCTCGTAGTGTATCTCTCCTCTCGCGTTGTCTGTCAGTATCCCCTCGTAGTGTATCTCTCCTCTCGCGTTGTTGTCTGTCAGTATCCCCTCGTAGTGTATCTCTCCTCTCGCGTTGTTGTCTGTCAGTATCCCCTCGTAGAGTATCTCTCCTCTCGCGTTGTCTGTCAGTATCCCCTCGTAGTGTATCTCTCCTCTCGCTTTGTTGTCTGTCAGTATCCCCTCGTGGAGTATCTCTCCTCTCGCGTTGTTGTCTGTCGTAGCTGGAGCTCGGAATTGGTCAGTGGCGGCAGCAGCCTGCGCCGTCACTCTGGCCACTTCGTTTATATAGTCTGGCCACGCCCCCAATTGCCCTCCTCTCCCCGGTGATTGGGTGGCACTTTGCCGCTCGTGTCGAAGTTGGCACCCTCCATCACCTCGTTTGCCATTACAATTATAAGCTGTTCACGATAAAATGAGCACTTTTGAAAACCCTGCTTATGATGTATGTTGTGTATTCCTCCGTATTATGTAAAATTAACACTGCCATGTGACCCATCACTTTATTCATTCCTCGGTCAAATTAAACTGTGAAATTATTAATAAAGTATATACTTTACAATTCCGTTCATTTTTACATGTCGATGAATGAAAATACCGGGGGAAAAAAAAAAAAAAAAAAAAAAAAAACTTATCACGATTGTTGCTTAGCACTTTTTATTCGACGTTACGGTATGGAACTACTTTCTATCCTTCGTAACCAACTTCACTGGGCGAATGTCACTCAGTGCGCCCATCAAAATATATGCATGCAGGACAGTGGCTTTTTCCTAAGGTTAATTTCTAAAGAGCGCACTTTAACGTGAACAGCCTTTAGCAACTTTGCTTTGGCAATTTGGCAACGTTTCTTTTCGAGAAGACATATTCTGTTCGACTGGGTCAATCAGAATACAGTTACTCCGTCACTTGAGACGTGCAATAAATGAACGCTTCCAATGGCGGAAGTGCAGTTGAGCTAAAGTGTCTTGGAGTACAGGTAGTCGTGTAATGTTGGGTGCTGGTTCGCTGTAAAGTGAGTAGTTTCGCAGTTCACGTGAACTGAGAGCCGCCATGCGCAGCCTCGTGCACATGTTGCACGTATGAGGTGCCTATGTACGGCACTGTACACGACAAGCTCTCAGTGGCAAGTGTTCTGAACACCTCACTAGTCACGAATCTCATTTGCACCAGTTTCTGAACTGGTAAAATATTTTCTTTCATATTACGGAAAAGTGCCGGTAATAATCTATCCGGAAGTGCCGGTAAACTCTCCGTAAAATTACGGACTCACTGTAAAAAAAAAAAAAAGAACTTTCCGTATTTAGCCACAGAACGTCCTTTAAATTCAAGGAACCTCTATATCCGTCTCGTGTTTAGTTTGCTGTACTTCCCGATTTAAAAAACAGGACAATGGAAAATGTTTTTGATTTTCGTTATCTTGGCGTATTACTGTGTATCAAATAGATGTTAGAAAAAGTTTAAAATATTTTCTTCGAGAGCGAGATTTGAGCTCGAGTTGAGAAGTCGAACCCGTGACTCTAGGAACTGACCTGCTGCCTTCTCACGAGCTGTGAAGATATGACGTAAGTATTTCTACTGTAGTCACATAAGCAACTTCGTCAGTTTCTATTACAGTCAGTGTATTTTAAGTGTTGCTGAATGTTACAGACGCCAGATGCTGCTTTGTGATGTTTGAAAGAACATGCCTTAGTGACTCGAATATCTCAACGGCTAGGCTGCAGTGTTACCAAGCCGACAGCTGCGGACTTCAAGTGGAGGAACGATGTTAAACAACATTTATTCTCATTGCGTCAATTTTAAAGCTAACTGTAAAAAAAAAAACATTTTGACGCGACTTTCTCAGAAAATATTGCTACATAAAATTATCAAAAATATATATATTTATTAATTTTTTTTGTGGTTTTATGTATATTTCAGTATTACATTTTACAAAAAAAAAAAATTAAACAAAACCATTACCAAGATGTCTTAACATAGCGACATTTGAAGTTGGCAACACTGCAGCCTAGCTGTTGACACCAGCGAAAATTATAATGTTCTAGTTTCAGTGGTGAACAATATTCGTGTAAACTCAGCATTGTTTGTCCCCGAAACCCGAAGTAGCAGGAAATGTTGAGACTTGCCGTATTTTGTACCCACTGAGCTGAGCTCAGTTGTTCGTCATTACTGCTTGCCTCTCCGTATATTTACTATAGGCTAAGTACATTCCCGCAAATATACAGAGATTTATTGTTGTGTACATTTCTCAGTTGAGAGTGATTAATAAAGACATGTTCTCAGTTGAGAGCGGTTAATACAGACATGTTCTCCAGTTGCTAGAAGCTCGCCCGGCGAAGGTAGATACCATCAAACAATTTAACGATTGCAACACTTGAGCAAGTGCATTAATACGCAACTGAGCGGATTAAGCCCTTCACGGGAACCTCCTCCCTTCTTTCACCACAAGCTGGACAAATACCTCAGACACACAACCAGCTATCTGCTCACTTTACACAGCTGTCCCGACAGGAAGCTGAACTGCGGTATCGTGTTAGCGTCACAATGTTGATCTGGCGAATTTCTGCAGAATTAATGCTGCCACATAATTATGAGCTCGTAGTTTAGTTATCATGACTGTCCTGTTGTACAAGGTCAGTAGCTAGTTGGGTGTAAGGAGAGTACTTGCAGAAATATATTTATATATTTTTTCAAACAAAAATGGGTACAAAAACCCAGTATTGAATATAATTTAACTATTCAATATGTCCTCGATCATGGACACGAGAAGTGGACGGGTTAGTTCTGCATGTGGTGTAAGAATACACAATGTGTACTCAAGTAGATCCAAGCAAGTCTTTCAAGAGTGATCAGTTTACCGTGAACTGCTTGTTGTATAAGGTTGCATATACAATATGTTTATGAAGTACCTGTCGAAATTCAAACCACATCATCTTTGAGCGATTGTGAACAAAAAACCCAAGTAACAAAATGTTTAGAAGGTCATCTAGTACTTTAAAATTTATGTTGAAGTTAGCAAAACAGCGCTGGAAGGCAGCAACTTCACGTACCAGAGTGCAGTACAAGTTGCATATCTCGAAGGCGAACACCACTGGTTTAGAGCGCCTGCACATAGGGAGACATAACTCGAGATAGGTGGACGCCACTAGTGATATCACACGTGTATCAAACTACACGAACAATAGGAGATTAGCAGTTGAGTTGTAAAGGCTGTCAGCAAGTGATAGTATATTATTTCCAACAACACACAAGCAGCAGTATTGGCGATGTAGTGTCTGCACGTATTTACACAGTAGTCTATGTGCAGATTGTCACCACATGACGCGCCAGTTCCGTTCGCCTTCGAGATATGTAACTTGTTGTACACGTAGGTACGTGCATTTGCCCACCTCCGGCGTTGATTTGTTAACTTATATTTCATTTTAAAATACTAGATGAATTTTCCGAACATTTCGCTATTAGCACTTCTTGTTTATATTAGCCCAGAAGATGCTGTAGTTTTAATTTTGACACGTAGTTTAAAAATAGCTTGTACAAGCATATTTCTGTACTCGTTTCTACAGTTGATTTTTGCAAGCGTGTAAAATAGGTGTAGGTTATATAGTGTAGGTTATATAGTGTAGGTTATATAGTGTAGGTTTTATAGTGTAGGTTATATAGTGCGGATGCAGCAAGCGAAGTGAACAAGCTGTGATCGTAGGGTGAGAATGAGGAGAGTGGAGAAGACAATGGCGCCAGCTGGAAGTTGGCGTGTGGGAAGGGGGGGGGGGGGGGTTGCTAGGCCTTGTTCAGCTGACATTGCAGTAGCTTTGTGCCGCCACTCGTTTATCATCTCCTAGCGCGCTCTCCACTCTCTCTCTCTCTTCGGCCTGTAGCGCCCTCATCACACACATCACACTACATACTTACACGTGTATCATATGTCCACTGTGTCTTCACGCGTTAACAATCAAACCTTTGCACAATAATCCCATGTTTGGCGTGCATTGTTGTTTCCTAAATACTTTATGTATCACAAATACTTCATGTATCACAAATACTTCATGTATCACAAATACTTCATGTATCACAAATACTTCATGTATCACAAATACTTCATGTATCACAAATACTTCATGTATCACAAATACTTCATGTATCACAAATACTTCATGCATCACAAATGTTTTGTAAGTATTTTTGTTGACATAAAAGTATGATGGACTTTTACTGAACTTATGCGAGAGAGAAAGTGTCAACACTGGACAGCATACACCAGTCTGAAGAAACTACTCGGCTTCGATTCCCGGCGAGTCTCTCCCGGGTTTTGGAATGTGGTATTCGTGCTGGACGATGTCGCTGGTCAGCGCGTTTCCTCGGGGTTTGCCCTCCCCCCTCCAGGTCCTTCCATTCCTGGCTAGCCCAATACTCACCACACTTCGCCCTCATCGTCTCTCAAAACCTCAATGTTAAGAGCCACCCAAATCTCTCCACTCCAGTGGATATGTGCGTTATTCAGTGGCTTAATGGTGATCTTCAGGATGTATGCTCTTTTGAATCCTGCCGTCGGCAAATAACTTGTGTGACACCCGCCAGGGAAACTTTTTGCCTTTAGTTAACACTCAATGTCTAAGCAACCTACCCACAATAAAGCGAGAAATGACACCGTATAGTTGCCAGTAGCTAATGAAATCGGCAGGTAGGCATAGGACAGTGAAGCCTAGTATGTTTCTAAATTTATAACGCGAAATATGCACGTCTCTGCCGATCAGACATATCAAGGACACCTGATTTTCACGGAAATACAATAGCTGATCAAAATGATCGGGACACCCAGGCGAACATATCGTCCTCCGGATATACTGACCATTAGCGGACATTAATACGAGTTGGGCTCACAATTGGCATTTATCATTACTCTAACGCTGCTGGGGAGACTGTGAGCAGGTGTCAGTGGAGGAGTGGCTGACATTCCTCCTGCGCCACCGTAGACTGTGTGGTATAGGCTGTTCATGGTAAAATGAACACTTTTGAAAGCCCTACTTAAGATCTACTTGTATGCACGTTGTGTATTCCTCAAACTTATTTAAAATTAACATTGTCTTGAGCCTCATCACTTTATTCATGCGTCGGTCAGGTGAAACTGTGTAATTATAAAATAAGAAAATATGTTTCAAATTTGTTCAGTTTTACACTTCGATGCATTAAAGAAAATAAAGAAAGCTTAAGAAGTAATTTAAGTTATCACAAATGGTTACCTAACAGTTTTTATCAGTCGTTAAGTTATGGAACTATTTGCCATCCACTTTTACCAACGTCACTGGGCGCATGTCACTCAGTGCGCACGTTAAATATATGTGCTGGCAGGGTCAGTGACTATTTTATACGGATGAGATCAAAAGTGCTCACTTAATCTTGAACAGCCTTTAAGAGATGTTCATCCCAGATGGAACTGAAGTCGGAAGCTCTGCCAGTCTATTTCCGGAACAAAGCTGTCTACAAACTAGTCACTAACACACCCTGTATAATGGCAGGCAGCATTGCCTAACACTAGTTATCAGCTGTGAACTGGTCTTCTAGCGAACACGCAGCAGGTCATGAATGCACTTGTAGCTAGGGAGTTGACTGGAACATTCGGCGTATTCATTTCAGGAGAAGCTAGACCTCAAACACGTGTGTATTTCTGTTAAGTTTGCAATTGGGCCACAGTTTATTAGGCACACCCACGTGAACTCTGAACTAATAACACATCTGCAAAGAAACAAGCAATGAACCCTGTGCCACCTGGTGTGAGGCAAGACTGGCCACACACTGCAGGAGCGGGGAGTATGTCCAGCTATTATACAGCATCAACATACATAAACATCTCGGACTCCTGTGAAGAGGAGAGGAGAAGTGACATCGCGACGAGAAGATCTAGCGAATGCAAGCAATAGTCGCTCTTTATTCTTCAACGACGAGGCGTCGTGGAGTCGGAAATTGAAGTGACATCGCGTGCCAGGCACGGCATGTGTCGGTAAGAAGGCGAGGTGTTGTGTCGAGACACTCACGACACAACCGCGAGGCGAGGAAATACGACGGAAGACAGTCCCGTGAACAACACCCAGCAGACACGTCCGCCATGTTTGGAAGGCGCGGAGTCGGAAATGAAAACGGCGTCGTTGAGGCAGTGCGTACTTGCTCCGCGACTTACGGCTAGAGTCTATACTTGACGTATTCTTGCCGCGTACTGGGTAGGGACGGGATATTTAGACCTTATTTAGTCACAAACTGGACTTCAAACACTTATACATTTCGCTGAATTTTTACAATTGGACCATAGTTGATTATTTACGCTCTGGGTGATTATAAGACAATAATAAACGTTAAAAAAAACCAGGATGCAAGATTGCAACTCCGTGTTACGTAGCAAAGTGCGAAATTAGCTACTGATTGGCAGGGACGCCTTATTTTCACGTAAAAGTGATAAACACAGGCTAGACTTCAATATTATACGTAAATCCTTGCAACTTACCATCAGTTGCCTTTGTGAGAATGCGAGTGAAGATATTTGGATAACTCTTAACATCAAGGGCTTGAGAGACGATGAGGGTGAAATGTGGTGAGTAGATATGGAGTAGCGCAGGAATGGAGAACGGGGAGGGCGGCTGGGAAGGGGAGAGAGGGGTAGGTTAAAATACATTTCCCCTCCTCGCTGCGCGACATCTCACCTTCTCTCCAACGAGTCTATATGCATGATTGCGTAAGTAAATTCATTTCCCTCTCCACTCAACCTTAGTTGCGAATCTGCATTCGATGTATGATTACGCATCTGCATTTTCTGAAAATTCCCAAAATTTTCCAAGCCAAAACTTACTCAAATACTCCATCTGGGAATTGAACCCAGAAGTATAAAAAATTATTTACTAAGTCCAAATACTAAAAATAAATTAAGTGTCTTGCCCAGGAATCAAAATTAAACCCAAAAATCGCCAAAAAATATTAAGTGCCCTGTTCAGGTATCGAACCTGCTGATCATGTTTGAACTCATTGTTAACTGCATTGTTACGTAAGAGCATACATCCATTACACGGTTACGGATACGGGTGCGGTTATGCAAATGCGATGACGTAATACAAGTGCATTACCCCCTCCCTTCCTCATCTACGAGGCCAGACTATTCAGTGCAACAGTCGTTGAGCGTCAGTTGGTCGGAAACGTTGAAGGGGGGAACATCTACGGAGCAGCATCTGTAAGTGCATATGCAATTTTCGCTAGAAAGCGACTTTTCCGTACATCACTTGCCATTGCGTAATTCAATGCATTTCCCGGAAATGATCAGTCCGTGAATCGAATCCGGAATTTAAAAAAATTACCTTGGCCCGTTTTCCCAAATATTTCCAAAATATATTACGTGTCCTACTTGGTAATCAAACTTTAAATTTCCCAAGCCCAAAACTTTCTAAATTTGTCAAAAATATTAGAATTCCAAAATTACACTTAATGCTCCGCACAGTAGTCGAACTCAAAGATTCCCAAAAATAAATTTCAATTTTTCTTGTCTGGGAATCGAACCCAGTAATCTAAAAATAATATTTCCAAGAATCGCATTCACCGGGAATCGAACCGGAAGTGCAGTGCACCAGAAGTGCAACCAGAACTGCATCGCGAAATATAGGTCACGAAATGTGCAAAAATGGAATTTAAGTCGCGCTGTGCTGAACTAGAAATGTTGGTCACCGGCGCATTCAAAAGTGGGTCAAAAGTGCATTCGAAATTAGTTTAAAAGTGCATTCACAAGTAGGTCATGGGGCCAGTGACCTCTAATAAGTAGGTCACAGGGTCAAAGGTCAATATGGTCCGGTACTTCATTGCCCGTACTACTTGTGCTGCTCCATACTCACCTCACTTCACACTCATCGGCTCTGAAGACCTCGATGTCAAAATCTACCTAAATCTCTTCACTCACTTACGAAGACACGTGAACTATAAGCAATGTAAAACCGTTGATATACCAGTAGAGATGCTTGTACAAGACGGCAGGTAGTCTGTGAGAGGGTACACCGCGGTGAAGAAGAGAGTGAGATGTGGAAGGGTGTGGGGGAGTGGCCTCGGCGTGCTAATGAAGCCAAGCCAGCGTGGCGTACTGAGACAATCTCCAGTAGCTTTGTCTCCAGGGAGAGTTGTCATTGTAGCTATGTCCGGCTGAGAACATCGATCCCTGCTTATTGTCGTCGACATCGCATTGTTGACAATGGTCCTTGCCACCAGGGGAAGACGCTGCATGAGATAATGTGGCTAGCCCCGTAAGCCCCTCTCCCCTCCATCACGCCTACCTTCCGAATGCCTTTATTACCTCATACTCGTACATACGCTACTCGTAATTACTTGCAAGTATCATGAAGACGTTCAAATTCCGCCTGAAAGTTGCGTACTATGTATTTCTACCTTACATGTATACAAAACGTATTCAAGTCTGTAACAATGCCAGAAGGAAAACAGCACAGCGTATTTGTGCGCTAGTAATATGGTAATTTATTTTTTATACACAGCAATGGCACATGTTTATAAATTTTCCTCAATACGCATCTCACTAACTACCACTTGTTCTACAAATGACGCATCAAAACTAATCATAATAATATTTTACATCAAATTCCTCCCAATGAGTATTAAATTCATTTACTGTATAGAGAAAATGTGGTAGAAAATGTTATTTGACCATAACGTAATGTACTTTAACGTTAACGGAATTATAAAACACTCGTGATGTGTGATTTATTTACGAAAATACCAAACGCGTTTTACATACGGTGATTTTTCTGATTCTAATTTCTTTTAATTTAGCCGGACCAAGAACAAGCCAAGATAATCAGTTGTCAGCAGAGATAAAAAACAAACACACAGATGCGGTCAACAGTGATGAACATGTTTGTCTAGGTTTCATTCTTAAATAGACCCCCGCCCTCTTCTTTTATATTGAATAAAATACTTTAACTAACTTGAGTGTATTCTAGTTCATGTTTGTTTTGATATAGGCTGTTCACGGACAAATAAAATTATTTTTATTTTACAAATTGGCTCATTATTACTCTTATACGCATTAAAGCATTTAAGTATAATAATAAGTAAATGTGTAAAATATTCAAAATATTCACTTTTATAATAGCCTCAGAGTTTCACTTGCACGACGCATGGATATAGTGCACAGCCAAATGTTAATGTTAATTTCCCTCATAGTGGGAGAATACATATCTAAATTTTATGTAGCGAAAATTTATTCAAATCAGTTGAATGCAGTGGAAATGGCTTCGTTGATAACCGTTACCAGATAACTGGTTAATGTGAAGACTAACGTTCAGTGAATTGTGTGTTATTCTTACTGAACGCTGAGAATACCCACTAAAAGTGCATTGTTCCCTACTTCATTTTGCTGATCCGCTAGTCAATAGTAACTTGTCGACAGGCTCTCTGTACACAATATTTCACTAACGATATCACTGATTCAGGCTTGGGGCGTACACAATGTGCGTGGAAGTATGTCATCTATTCGCGATTTCTTCACACTTTCTGAATTAACCCTTTGAGAAAACACACCCCGCGTATGACGTGTTTGGTTGTCGTAATTATGTTATGAATGACAAGTGTTTTATTCCTGTGTTACCATTCAGGAACTGGAACATAATTTTTATCTTATCTTATAATTACAATATTCAACGTATAAGTAATATGAATTGAAACATGGAGGATACAGGTGTATTGGTAACAGAAATAGTCCTTGAGTGATGTATTATTAAAGCGTATGCTCACGAACGTGGTGCGTTGTAATTTTATAAACTCGGTCAAGCTTTGTTTGCACGAGGCGGAGGAATATCCCGAAAGTAGAACTTGAGGAGGACTTCAAGAAAGTTGGAAGTGACATTGACTGAACTAAGCAGTACGTTCTGAATACTACGGAGTGTCCACGACACTGGCTAGAGCTGACACACTACACACGAGAAGTGACACACAGCTGTGAAGACACGAGGAGCTGAGTGACGTTTTCTATACACAGTTATATCAGTAAACCCGCGGCGAGTACATAGTGGCGCGGGGTGACGATACCAGCCAGCCGCCGCGGGGTCATATCACGAGGCCTGACACCAGCCAGCCACCACGGGGTCAGGACACGAGGCCTGATACAAGCCAACAACCACGGGGTCATAGCACGTGGCTTGACACCAGCCAGCCACCACGGGGTCAGGACACGAGGCCTGATACAAGCCAACAACCACGGGGTCATTGCACGAGGCCTGATACAAGCCAGCCGCCGCGGGGTCATGGCACGAGGCTTGACACCAGCCAGCCGCCGCGGGGTCAAGGCACGAGGTCTGACACCAGCCAGCCACCTCGGTGTCATGGCACGAGGTCTGACACCAGCCAGCCACCTCGGTGTCATGGCACGAGGCTTGACACCAGCCAGCCACCGCGGGGTCATGGCACGAGGCTTGACACCAGCCAGCCGCCGCGGGGTCAAGGCACGAGGTCTGACACCAGCCAGCCACCTCGGTGTCATGGCACGAGGTCTGACACCAGCCAGCCACCTCGGTGTCATGGCACGAGGCTTGACACCAGCCAGCCACCGCGGGGTCAAGGCACGAGGCCTGACACCAGTCAGCCACCTCGGTGTCATGACACGAGGCCTGACACCAGCCAGCCGCCGCGGTGTCATGGCACGAGGCCTGACACCAGCCAGCCGGCACGAGGCCTGACACCAGCCAGCCGCCGCGGGGTCATGGCACGAGGCTTGACACCAGCCAGCCACCTCGGTGTCATGGCACGAGGCCTGACACCAGCCAGCCGCCGCGGTGTCATGGCACGGGCCTGACACCAGCCAGCCACCTCGGTGTCATGGCACGAGGCCTGACACCATCCAGCCACCTCGGTGTCATGGCACGAGGCTTGACACCAGCCAGCCGCCGCGGGGTCATGGCACGAGGCTAGACACCAGCCAGCCACCTCGGTGTCATGGCACGAGGCTTGACACCAGCCAGCCACCTCGGTGTCATGGCACGAGGCCTGACACCAGCCAGCCGCCTCGGTGTCATGGCACGAGGCTTGACACCAGCCAGCCGCCGCGGGGTCATGGCACGAGGCTTGACACCAGCCAGCCACCACGGTGTCATGGCACGAGGCCTGACACCAGTCAGCCGCCGCGGGGTAAGTGGACCGCAGAAGGACGTACCTTGGACCGCTGCCGATATAAAACTGTCTTCGGCAGCGAGATTAAGGCGAACAAGTTCCGGTCGTTTCAGTAACATTAAGCTTATTAATAATAGCGTGTCTTCTGCGTAATTGGTTAGCAGATATTATAATTGACTCCCGTGCTTGAATTCCAAGAGTGTAGATAATTGTGTTAGTTGATATTTATTTGAGTTTTGTATAAAGGCGTTTTAACTTGAGCTACATCAAACCCAAACCTGTTCGCTTTAATAACATAAAACACCTCAGGTTATTAAAACGTAACAAGAAGCCCTCAGATTTCCATGAATATCTATTGGCGAAGAAAGTAGTACAATATATGGTGTAACACGGGAACCCAGTAGAGCCTCTACGTCGAAGGTGGGAACTGAAAGTCTATAGTGCTCTTCCTTAACGTCTGCTCGGACCAGGAAGTATTTACTCGGACTGTGACAAGAAATGGCTACTGCGACTGGACGAGCAATCGTGGCAGCACTAACAGGCGACTGGAAATCCCCGGCCCGGCAGTTTGTTGTTGCCATCGCAAGGACCTTGGAGAAGTGGACGATTGCGGGGGGTGAAGGAAGGAGCAGTAAGAAACGACGTCATTTGCAGTCCCCGGAGACCTGTCTGTCGAGCCAGCGCTCGCCCGCTTCACTGCGTGGTAAGTCCTGGTTAGAGCAGCCAGTGGTGAATGCCTTTGGGGGGGGGGTTCTACACTTGACGTAGCCACAGCCCCTCTTAAACGGTCATCTCCACCCCGCGCTAAATTGAGCACTTTTCAAATCCCTACTTCGGATATAAGTGCTGGTACGCACATTGTGTATTATTACACCACACTTTATTATTACGTCAGCCAAGTGAAACTGAGATACAATTATATAAAGTCTGTTCACAATTAAGTAAGCACTTTAGAAATGAACCTTAGAGAAAAGTCACTGCCCCTACCTGCATATATTTTAACGGGCGTAATGAGTGACATTCGCCCAGTAAAGTTGGTAACGATGGAGGGAGTAGTAGTTCCATTTATTAACGTCAAGCAAAATGAGTTGGGTAACCATTTGTGATAACTTAAATTATTTACCTCGCTTTCTGTGTTTTCTAATGCATCGAAGTGTAAAAATGAGATTTGTACAAATTTTATTTCTAAATTATTTCACAGTTTCATTTGACCGACGCATGAATAAAGTGATGAGGCCAATGGCAATGTTAATATTACACAGGGTGGAGGAATACACAACGTGCGTACAAGTAGATCCAAAACAGGGCTTTCAATAGAGCTCATTTTTACCGCGAACAGTTTATACAAGTAAGTATTTTACAAATGTGCTAATCGCTATACTTATGTACTGTACATGTAATAGAAAATACAAAATCAAAATTATTAGTTTCAATATGCACAAATGTTTACTTAACACTTGCAGTGGAATGGAGTGCAGTGACGAGATTTGTGCAGCTCTTAACAGCGAGGTCTTGAGAGCTGATGAGGGTGAAGCGAGGTGAGTATGAAGCAACGCCGGAATGAAGGTGGAGGGGGAAACTGAAGATCTCCCGAGACAATCCATCTACCAGCGGTATCGTCCGGGACGATCCTCACATGTGGGAATCCGGGAGTTACCCGGTTCGCCTCTGTGGGATGCGAGGAGTTTAACCGCTCAGTCACCGCTGGGAAACCAGGAATGATTCATCAGTAGAGCTTAAGAATCATTTTAAGTCATTCATGGTAATTTAATACCCCACACTCGGACCACTGGACTTGCCATATTATTAAATTCCACATACAACTTCATAGCAATGTGTTGAATGATTAAATAGTAAAGAAAAAGCTTACTAGAAGAGTTCTGCACATATTAAGGCACAATAGCTGGTATGCCAGACTGCCTCAGAACACCAACCGGGAAATTCATAAGGAATAATCCTCCTGCAGTTAGATATTCTCCTGTGTGTTTAGCAGCGATACTTAATACTGCTTAGCCTCAATACTGAAACCTTCATAAACTTTATTTAACATCAGACACATTAGTCATACATGCTACTTCTGCATGGATGCCACTTTTTCCTTTTTCATAATATTTATACACGACATAACATTTTCAGCCAAGTCCTTCCTAACAAACAAAACTAGTGTGCATTGTCACATTCCAAAACCACTAAATTTGTTTTCGGCTGGGGACACTTCCATATGTATCTTATCAATGAGAAACAGATAACACACTATTTAAACATTAATTTTCATCATTAAAAATTATGCAGCTAAACTGCCAATCTAGTAGAGTGTGGATAAAAGTTGCAGTATTGTTTTGACATAGTTAACATTGACTGATTTTAAATAAATTACAATAGGTGAAAATTCATATTGTTTAACGTGACACGTAAAAGAATTTAAATTAAATCATTCAAATGAACTTAATAACATATGTTCACAGTATTTACATAACCATAATTGGTGTGTGCAGAAATTTGGAAATAATAAAGTTTCATGTGGAGAGTCCCTGTAAGGAAACTCCTTACACTACCTGCATCAGTATACATATTATCTTTGATTTATAGTTTTTAGTTCTTGTTACATTTATGATCTCTATTTTATGGTTAGTCTTTTTTATATAATATATAATCTGTTGTGCGTAACTAAACCGCATCATCACTGACAAACCACTAGACCAATTGAAACCATATTCACACAATATGTTATCGAGGTGGCGAGTAAGGTTGTGTTTCAATCCGATAGGTGGCGGTGAAGTCGAACGTTTATATTTATGGGCCAATTTTGCCCATACTTGCAGGAAAGGTTTGTTGATCTAAAAGAGAAAAATACCAGCAATACCACGGCCAAACATTGGTCGACGTTCCGACGTAATAGAGAGGACGCATTGAGAAGGCAAAATAGAACGTGAGCACGTGCTGAACAAACTGAAAAGGCACGTATACATCACCGAGAAGCTCACAGCAGGTGGAACAAGGTTCGCTGGGATCGGCTAGTATAAGATTTTTTTATTTGTTAATAAAAAACATTAGATTGGTTTTCAATACATATCCCACATGCCACTTCTCTATGTAGACATTTAACTAACTTTTGTAACACGTTAGTTTTTATATTCAAGTTTTGCGCCTTCTTCTTTGCTGTTGTATCACAAATATTTATAACATAATATTTCTTTAACCTAACATTACATTTATTACCTTAATACTTACAAAATTTTCCCTTAAAATAGACTTGTGTTATATCTATGATATGTCTCTACAAAATTTTTCTCATCAATAACATTATTTTTCTTACATACAATAATTATTCTTACCCCAAATGTCTGGTCTGTCTTTATTAATTTTCTTTATTTTTCATTTACTTCCAGCCATTCTCCTTTGTTCCCCCTTTTTCCTCTATTTTTCCTCTATTTTCCCCTGACTACCTTCTTCCTCCCTTTTTTCCTCTTCTTTCCTAGGTATTTTTTTTGTGCCTCAGTACCTCCGACTGAATTGTTTGTACATGCTGTTTGCTCACTCTCCTCTCCCCCTTCCCAAATAATATTTTCTCTCTTTTCTTTTTTCTCTTGGTCCTTCTATCTTTGCGTGTATCTGCCACATTTGCCAATTCCATTTCATTACATCTTACCCGACTTTTGCATGTTTGTGTTTCATGATACCCCCTCCCTCCCACACAATGATATTCTCTTTATTTCCCTTTTCTTAATCACTTTGTGTATACATTTACATTTGACCAAACCCTCTTTCTTAGATGCTGCACTAGTTTTGAATGTCTGTCCCTGTTGTTTATAGTTCTTAATGATTTCCCTATTACTTTACCCTCGCTCATGTCTTGTATGATTTCCCTATTACTTTACCCTCGCTCATGTCTTGTATGATTTCCCTATTACTTTACCCTCGCTCATGTCTTGTATGATTTCCCTATTACTTTACCCTCGCTCATGTCTTGTATGATTTCCCTATTACTTTACCTTCGCTCATGTCTTGTATGATTTCCCTATTACTTTACAACAAATTTTCTTACTTCCCTTTCAAACACTGGATTCTCATTTGCATACAATATACCATTATTATCTAATAATTCAGAATCCTATTTGCTAATTATATCATCTTCATATTTACCTTACCCATCTAAATAATTCACATTAACGTTATCCTGTTGTTCAATTTTTGTGTAATATAACAGTTTTTTCCGTTCACCATAGTTTTGTTCACTAATTTACAATATTTTCTCTAGACAGTTCACACCTGTTTTGTTCACTAATTTACAATATTTTCTCCAGACAGTTCACACCTGTTTTGTTCACTAATTTACAATATTTTCTCCAGACAGTTCACACCTGTTTTGTTCACTAATTTACAATATTTTCTCCAGACAGTTCACACCTGTTTTGTTCACTAATTTACAATATTTTCTCTAGACAGTTCACACCTGTTTTGATTTCTTTCTTTATAACCTCACTACTTGTTTCCATTCAAATTTTATTTACTTTACTATTTGCTCTAATTGATCGTAGTTCGTTATGAATAACCTTTCTGTATAGCTTCCATTTTTCCTATTTATTTTTGCATGGTTCCATTACCGTTCTGTATTGTCTCAGTTTTTGACATTTCTTTCTGCATGTTTTCATTACCCTCTCTAGCTGTTTGTATTTCTCTCTGCAATGTTTTCTGCATATTGTTTCGTAATCCTTCTGTACTACCTCCATTTTTTTATTATAATAAACTTATCACTTTCTCCATGGCGTTTGACTAAAACTTAACCAAATTTTTTTCACAAAGGTACTTACAAAATTATTTCTTCCAACGTGCAAAACGCATACAAATTATTTCCTTCTCTCTATTCTCTGTACTTTCGTTTCATGGTAACTTCCTCTCCAGATTTCCCTCGGTGTGAAAATGGCTTACTGCATCTGCAGGCGTAGTTCACGCGTCCTCAGCATACCTCGGCCACCACATTTTTTTCCCTCCAACGTCTCGAAATGTAGTATAAACTCACTCTCTCTCCCTCGAAGTTGGTCCTCCACATTGCCAAAAACTGCAGATTCTGACGTTCTGCAAGTTCGTACTTCATCTTTAGAAGTTCTAGATGGTCACTAAGTTTTTCTTCAGCCAGACGCTGGGTCGCTAGTTGTCACATTTCAGACAAATCACCACTCTGCCATTAACACGTTGGTAGCCTCTCAATGTTTTATTTACCTCGTACGTATTATTCAATGCATTACATAAATTTCGCAATTATTCCTAGATTCTTGTTATGGTGAAAATTAAAACACCTTCTTAAACAAAATATACAATTACTTACATCACCATCTCAAACACAGTAACTTAGTATTATTATTATTCAACTAATAAATTATTGATATTTACAAATGTCTTGCAGTAATTCTTTCAAATATTTATATACACATATTTGTTTCTTACATCCTTTTAATCTCAACGCGTCCATCCTTGGGGATAGTGAGAATTGTTCTAAAGGAAAAATTAGTTCTATTTTACATCCGCCTTACTTATACTGTCTCCTGTCCTCCGATTGGGTGTCTTCTGACCATGACACATCTCTACGCCAATCAGCTATGGCGAGACGAGAGACAACCAGGATCATCTTATTTATATGCTGTTCACGGTAAAATGAGCCTTTCTGAGGCCCTAGTTACTTTTTCGTTTCACCTATTTCTTATCATTTAACTGCCTCTTATGAAGAAATATCGACATGTACGTAATAAACACAGCATGCATATTCCACAACACTCAAAAGTTAACGTCTAGGGTTAAAATTAAATGTATTTATTGACTATTATTCCACATGAGAGAGTTTTCAAAAGTGCTCACTTTAACGTAAATAGCTTTTGGTACTTTTGTTTAATAAACATTTAATGCTGACTACCCGCTAGGGAAGAAATGAAAAATGATAAACAAAATATTAATACTGAATATTATTTAGAAACAAATTAAAATACTTACATGCTATTTCTATGTCAAAATAAACTATTAAAATAGCCAAATTTATACTTTTAACTCGTATAATAAAGCTAATTTGGAATGATATTAAATGAATGGACAACATAAGCAAGAACTCTGCAATCATATATAGTGAAAATGTCTATGACTAACGGCAAAAATAACCCCGAAAATCTGTAGTGTTACATAATATACTAAATTTTTCGCCAAAAAGCTGTGATGTGTCACTTCCGAGTCCAGTGGTGATTATAGAATTTTATTTAAACTAAATTAGTTGTGTTTGTAAGCCATTATAGGCAGGCTAACTTCATTTGCAGCGCGCCTTTCTACAGTCAATAATTATTTATTTTATGTGTTACAGTTCATCCATTTTTATTCTGTGAGCCAACCTCGATGTATGAGTTGCCAGGGAGTTGTTTATTTGGATATTAGAGCAATTTTATTTCCAGTAAATTGAAATTAATTTTTATTTTTGTGTTATAGTTTATTCCGTCGGATTAAAAATGTAATGTGATTTAACTTTTAAAATTTCTGGTTTTAACCAACATTTCTGCCACTCATTTGCTAAGTTTATTTACTATGATAATCAAAACAGGTATTCTTTCGTGGTCTGAGTACGTTTTTCGCCCCAGTATTCCTGAAGATTAATACTCAAGAAAAATTCTAGCCGAGGTCTAATCATTAATATAAATGAATACATGAAGTTGATTATTTAGAACGTACATACGGAGCTACAAAATTCTGGTTTCGATATAAAACTATAGCTCTAAATATAACATACCATTATATGGAGGTGTGATTATTTTCAGTGCGTACCAATAGCTGGCTGTATACACCAGTGTTTTGTTTTCTGATCACATCTCATTGGTGTTTATCGTCATATTAAAACCCTTTAGCCAGTAGCATACAGAACGTACACATGTGATCGTGTCACGTGACACTAGGGACGCCGGAATTTCGCGGAAAGATTTCTGCGCATGCCAACTTTTCAATGCCCAATGGTCATACATTCTCTTACTTAACTGGCCAATCAGAGCCAGGTTACTCAGATACAGTACTGTGATAAATCATATATTGTGGGGAAATTGGTGGTAATTAATGTACGTTATTGTGAGGAACGAATATGTTTTACCCTTGAATAGAAGACTGGAAGTTCTGTGTGCTGAATACATGGCAACTTTCCTTAACACACCCGGACAAAGCACTGTCACTGAAAATATGAAAATCTATATACTACAAGGAATTAATTCCCACTGGGGAAGTAAACGTTTAATAACTGACTCTTTCCATTAATCAATGGTTTCAAATCAGAATAATGTTAAAATGATATTAAAAGCAGGATAGGTAAATCAAATTTACTTGTAGCAAAATACCTACGTATTATATTAAGTTATTAGGAAGCTAGCAGTTACGTGTCATAATCACTGCAAAACAATATTGATCTCGTATAAAGTTCAATGCTAAACAAAATGTTACACAACACTACACAGTAAAAATCATATTCCTTCATATTACGGAGAAGTGCTGGAAAAAACTTATTCAGCGGTGTCTTTAAACTATCCGTAAAATTACAGAAACATCGATTTTCAAAAACGGACTTCCTGAAAAATTCACGGGGCCTCTCCATTAATTCCCTGGTTAGCATAGTGTTCTGTACATCTAGTTTAGATAATTTTTAGTATCTGTTATATTTTAATATATTTTCAGTATGTGGGTGTTCTACTGTGTAAAAATGACATTTAAAAAAGTTAACATTTTTTATAATTAAGCAAGATTTGAAGCCGAGTCAGAAAGTTGCATTTAACGACCCTAACCAATTACCTACAATTTTCACGTAATGGATGAGGTATAACTTTTGAATTTCTATATTAGTCACATAAGAAACGTTTTTAGTTTCTGTTAAAGTAAATGTATTTTAGGCGTTGCTAAGTGTTACATACGCCTGTTGCTAATTTCTAATGTTTGAAAGAACATAACTTAGTGATAGGGATAACCTTGACTGCCGCAGAAACGATAACTTTCTGGTTACAGAGCAGGCGAAGAAAGTTTCGGGTAGACTCGCCATTGTTCGTGCCCAAAACTCGAAGTTATAGGAAATACGGAGATTTTACGTATATTTCATTTACGCACATAACTCGGTTTTTAGTCATTATGGATTGCGTTTCCCTATATTTACTGTGCATTTTCGTAAAATTTTGCGTAAATAAACGGAAAATTTAAACAGTGTAGTTAATGATCTTGCTTGGCTTCGCTCAGAATATTTAGGTCGAAACATTTACTGAGGGTTTCTTGAGATTATTCAATGATTTCTAATTAAGTTATTACAACAGCGCTTATTACAGATCTCAGCTTCCCCTCAGAAGCATACAGCTATCGACTAACAAGTCTCACACATACACCGTATTTCTTGCAGATTGAAGTACACATAGGCCCTCTTAGTTTGCGCTCATGTCCACTCCGGCGGCCTTGATTCTTCACTTGAGTACTAATTAACACGTCGATGCCGAACATATATCACATGATTAATGGATTCAAAACTCTGGGCTTGCAGCCCTGGCTGCCCACTACAACGGTGTATCACATTCAATATTGAAACCAGGTACGATCACAATAGTTAACTTTCCATTTACAGTTCTACATTCAAAATAACCTTGCTGCTAATTTCTTGAAAAAAAACCTCTCCGAGTGAGACGTGACGTGCAGGTGCCAACTTACGAAGAGCGTAAAAATGACTGAAATGTAACAACTCTGTGAAAACTATAAAATAAAATATGCTGCTTTTGAAATTTACAAATGGCACAAAATAATCAACATACGGATCATATTTCAATCTAGCATATAAAAATAATCATGGTAAAATTATATGTACGTTACCAAACCATACATGTAATTATATAAACATTGGCCCTTGCCAATATGACTGTAAATTATATGTACGTTACCAAACCATACATGTAATTATATAAACATTGGCCCTTGCCAATATGACTGTAAATTATATGTACGTTACCAAACCATACATGTAATTATATAAACATTGGCCCTTGCCAATATGACTGTAAATCAGGTGCAAAATCAGACGTCACAGTATGTCTGTGATTCGCTGTCAGACTTCTAAGACGTTTATCATCCATTGACGAAAGTGGATCTGATCTGACATGTTATGAAATATTTTCGCGAAATTCAAGTGTCCGTAACTATCACGGGTCTTAGGACAGTGTCTTATCATCGACGTTCAGTGTTGAGTTAACTTAGTTCTAATTGGCTCAATCAAGTAGGAAATACCTTCTCGGAAAGGCACACAGCCAATGCCCATACTTGCTACTTTGCACGTACCAAGTTGAAGCATAGTTTGCGCATAAGTCTTATCGCGAAAATTATCTGGTCCTACTTATTAAGACATGGCCAGGTGAACTCTGAGCCAATAACAGACCCCGAACCACCTGGTCTGAGGTCAACTGTCTACACACTGGAGCAACAGTCAATGAACATAAAACCGAATATTGAAGAGACATATTACAGTCGATTCTAGCCTATAGATCGTTTACAACGCTCAATATTCCTGTGCCAATGAATGAATAAATGATGGTGGTCAGTATGTTAAGGACTCGTAAGTCTACGCTGCTGCCAGAAGACTACGACTAAATTCCCGCAATATATCAGTGTCGTTAACGCAGCGACACGACGACATGTTGGCCCTACTGCAGCATGTCTGGCGAGCAGTGACCTTAACGTGGCAGGCTGTATTGGAGATGGCGGAACGATATAAGACCGCGCGATGCAGATAAGTCACGTGCGACAGCCAATCAGCCGCTTCCTCCTTCATCCCAGCCAGTATTTGCCTGGAGGAAACACAGGATAATTCCCTGCTGCCTGGCTGCCGTCACGGACACTAGTCGCCGTGGGGCTGAACAGTGTGGATTGCTCTATGTAATATCGAATATCAGCCTTTTCATGCCGATTGTACGTAGTTTCGCGAAAAGGCATCAGGACAAGTTGTGTTCCAAAACACTTAAGTTCAGAACCACTTTGGTGATGCGGTCATATGAATTGACGCATCTTATTTGTCTGCTTGCGAATCACGGACTGTCAGTATTCGGAGAAACATAATTTTGATTGGCTAACTCATGTCATATACTGTCTTCACACAAAGACAAGAGGTCGATAGTCAAATGAGGATTGCAAGTGTTTACATAGGATACTGAAGTCTAGCCTCCGCGTATATATTTCTGCGAAAAACCGGTGGGTCTAGAAATTGTCTAAATGTTGCGGAGGAATATTTTATTTGACCAGTACTGTACTCTGCGACAGTTTATATTCCCCTGTGAGTAGCTGATTAGTAAACCACGCTATCGCTCTGCATTATGACTGGTTCATATCACTGAGCACCAAACACATTGACTACAGATTACAGCTGTGATATCGAAACAAGTTCTTTGTCAGCTGAAGTATAAAACTGTTCAGAAATAGTATTTATTTCCAACAGCATAGGTTAGTGTGGGAACGAAAGGGAACACGATATTGCCTCGAACTTGCATCCATATTCATAATTTTATTTTCAACTGAGTAGTTTGTGCAGCTCTTATAAATGAGGTTTTGAAAGCCTATTAGGATGAAACGATGTATGAAGCAACGTCGGAATGAAGGGACGGGGTAAACGGGAGATCCCTGAGAAAACCCGCCGAACAATAGCATCATCCGACACGATTCCCACATGCGAATATCCGGAGCGACCCGGTCGGGGATTGAACCTGGCTCGCCTTGGTTGGAGGCGAGCAGGCAAACCGCTCAGCCACCATGGCCCCGTTATTCACGGATATGGTGTTTATCAACTTATTATGAAATTTAAAATAGAATGGCAAGACAATTTTCGTTATATGGATAAATTGTGTATTATGTCGTTTTGCCATCAATAAAACAAATTGGTGAATATAAAATGTATAATATAAACTATATAATATGAAGTGATATGAGGGCAATCTTAAAGTTACTTAAATTGGCTCCTGTTTATGAGAGATCGAAAGATTAACAGCCACAGTGTAACATTTTCACTTTAAAATATATTTTACAAAAAAATTTGATGACAAAATACGGCCATCTTATTTTTTCACTAAAAAAAAATTTGATCATGTTATCTTGAATGTATTTTTTAATGTGCCACACGGTAAATTTTTTTACTCGGAAGATCTAGTTTGAATTTTCACTAATAAATTATTTTGAAAAGTGAGAAACTGCTGTTGTGTTACCTCATAGGAAGAAATGTAACGAATGTTGTGATTTATTTATTTTCACTTATTTGCTCGTTTAAACTTTTATTTATCAGGTATATTTCTTGCACAATGAAATTTAACACCTCTGCATTCTTAATATTATTGTGAAATAATGTATCCAAATAACATTAATTTCCAGAGAGATTATATATATATACAAATTATTTTTATAAACCTATTTAGTTTCCTGCAATTGTTCGCCATTTCGTGATGTCGGAAACGGCCATATTTTTCAAGCACGATTTTAATTGACTGCGCCCGTCAAACATCAAAAAAGTTTTAGAACACGTCCGATTATCAACATGTTTGATCGGAACTAGAGCCAACCAACATTTCCAGGCAAATATGGCGGCGATAATGACTTTTCGGTGACATCACAAACATGTTATTTTATTTGAACAACTTTATCAGAAGTAGTCTGACGGGAAATGCGATGATATGACAAGGCTTTCACTGAGTCAGAGGCACGAGCCTCTAACCAGTTAGTTATTGTCTGTAATTCGGCCAGGGCGTGTCTTACGATCTGCTATCCAATTGGAAAAGGAAGTCAAATGTACATATGTTTGAACCCTAGCTTGTCCTCAAATGAATCCGCAAAATTTCCGGTTCCCTAACGAGGTGTTTCCTTTCATGTAGGAGCGCTCATTCTCTGATTGGCTGTGCGATAGTATGGGAACGGGCCTTGTGTCTGGTTGGTTACTGCAAGCTGCCTTCTACTGGCTATGCTGCTATTTGGAGAGTCGGTTACCCGGCTCTGATTGGCGAACGACGCGTCCCAACATTTTTTTCTGGCATGAGTGACGCCATCTTGCTAGCGTGTGCGGCTATGTCTTCGTACGTACTCTGTCGCTACGCTAGTGGCCTATATATGAAGCTGTGCTCTCTGATTACAGCACGACGTATCTTTAGCATTCCTGAACCTCGGAACGTTAATCACGTTGTTATGTGCGCGACACGCACAAGGCTCTTTCATTTCTACCAATTTTGGCTGACTGTGAGAAGTAAACCGCAATGGGCTGCTCATGATAACATTTATCTTTGGTGAGAGGATACAATGTAGTGATAGAGGCAGGTCCTAAGCGAGGCTTTCTAGTGTACTCGGTATACCCTCAAGAATGTATAACTCGTGTATTAGGCGATTGGCAATACATTTCCAAAGCAGCCTGAGTGTGCGGTGTTGTGCAGTACACATATATAGAACGTGTTGCCTACCTCCTAGGGTGCTCACTGAACGTCCCGAATATAGTGCAGCCGCTATTGTTATCCAGATGTTACTTGCACTCGGCAGAAACCTGGGAAATTCCGTGCACTCATCCAACAACAATATAAACTCTACAGCCCTCTGCGTACTCCAGTCTCGTGTTTTTGTTCAGTGGCTGATGCTTTGGTGTAAAGTTAATGACTGACATTCGTCCAGGACAATTCGTAATAAGCTTCGATTCAGTCGACAAAGAAAGTCAAGTGAACTTGTATTTGGTGTTTAGCTTGTCCTCGAATGAATTGTAATAATTTCCTGGTCATTAGCTGTACATGTGACAGCTCTACTAGTCCTTCCACTTCATGTTGTACAGGCGGCAAATACGAGTTTATTTGGCTTGCAGAAAACTTTGCACTTTAAATAGCCCCATTTAGTTTTTCCAGTCCATTCCGCATCATTCGTTAGCTACACGTAAATATTTACGCTGTGACGGATGTGCGGCTTACAATGTGTGCTTTAATATAGTGATACTTTGAGGCGAAGAATAGTTACAGACATGCATTCGTGAATGTTAAGCCACCTATAAGATTTCTACGTGTGCAAATAAAATTAAAACCTTAAAGGCTGCAGGTTTAAAAGATTCGCCTTTATTGATGCTCTAAGAACTAGACCTACTCTTCCGTATTCGTATTTCTAGGCACACTGTACGGAGTAAACTAAGGTCAGCTTTAAAGTAAGAGTGAAGTACATGATGGGGACTTCATGGGCGTTGTTAGTCAGGTGAACATTTGTAGTTTACTCTACGTTCTACCGCTGGCAGGACTTACTGTGGCAATCAAATAAATACTATACCATTATCTTCTTATACTGCTGAATCTGTGTGAAGTGTTCACTTAGCACCAAGTGTCCTAACTTAAATAGACGGCAGGGGCAGGAAAAAAATTGCGGGTTATTTTAGGAATAGACGGGACTTGAAATCTCTGTATAATCTACTTACTTGTAAACTTGTACAAGCCTTGGCCCGTCTCAAGAACATCTAGCCAGTAACTTAGTTGTCCGAATTGTGAGCAACTAAGTTATTATCTTTGTGGAAATTGCCCGCCCAGTCACTGCACCCTGGATTGTAGACATGTTGCACATCAATGGTGTTTATGACGGGTAGTGTAGTACTCAGCAAGGTGGAGATAGCGTAGCACATCTCCCCCCCCCCCCAAAAAAAAAAACAAACAGACGCGCGCGCGTTCCTGTTATGTTCACGGACATTTTTATGAAAACATACAGATAGTATAGATAAACACTACCATAATTATTAATGGAGGAACCAATCACAAAATACGGAACATCTGCGCATTTGCTACAGCTTTGGGATTCGGGCAAGAAGAACGCGGGACCTCGCCGCTGGAAACAGGAAATTATAGTTTCTACGACAGTTCGATTATCCACGCCGCTTAGACATATTCCTTCAAATATAAAAAATTACCGGACATCTGCAACAGTTAGCAACGCTAACACTATACAAACATTATTACCTCTTTAATTCCCACACTAATTTACAGATGTTGGTGTTGCAAATAAGAAATATTTTGAGACGTGCTGTACTTGGGCCGGTAAAGAACTTGTTTCGCTATCACATCCAATAAGCAGCAGGGTTTGTGTTCGAAGTTAACGACATGAGCCAGTTGTAAAGTAGAGCGGGAGCAGCGCGGTTTGTGAATCATGTTACTCACAGCGAAGACACAGGACACCGCACCACACAGAGTACAGTACACGTCATATATCATGTACCTGTGAAACGTGTTCACTATGGGCGTGCAAGTATCAGAAAATAACACATTCATACTTCATATTGCTACAAGGTCAATGTCGTGGATTCGCGCATGTTTTATTCGTGTTCAAAAATAAAATATTTTAAAATGTTGGAACTTCTTTGACTTTTTCTACACACAGATGAACATTCATATAACAACTGATGATTTTTTTCGTAATATCTTATTAACCCCTTCGTTTCCTGTGTAGACTAATGTCTACATGTAGCACAGGAAGATTATATTTGACCTGTACTGTACTCTGCGAAGCTCAGCGCCAGGAGATCTTTCCTGTGGCTAACTGTGATTCCTAAACCAAGCTACTGATTGATATTTGTTATGGTAGGTTCATATATCCGACCTTTTAAACATAACGTATACTGCTCATTGGCTGTCTATTAAATATTAATGTTCTTTGTCAACTTAGGTACAGGACGCAACAAACAATGTAATTTGCAACGCCATAAAATTTCAATTAACGCTGTGATGAAATACTTAAAAACACTAAATTCCCCTGTCCTTAGTGGAACAAAATTAACCAGTTTATACAGAATCGTGCAGGACGCCGCCGGTGTTGTATAGGGGAGTGTGTGGGGACATGTATCGGGGGCTGATCCCCCAGTGACAGTGTGTGCCGGCAATCCTCTTTGCCGCCGAGCGTGTCTGTCGCCGCAGTGGCGCCTACTGGCGCCAGGTGTCCTGTGGTCAGGCGCCACACTCATGCTTTATTCCTGTCGCACGTGTCTTCCACCCCCCCCCAAAAAAAAAAACTCCTTTGTCTGTCGCTCGTGAACATCGACACTTGTGCATACTGTTGGGCAAATTCCGTTACACGAAGTAAAAAAACCTGTCCAGACAATTACGGACAAGCTCGCTGCTCCAACTATACCGGACTTCACGTACATTCCACGCAACCTGCAGCGAGTTTACACAACCTACACACGAAAACACGTGTTCATTATTTTGTACATCTGGTTTAGCCCTTAGATTTTCGAACTAATTTAAGATATCTGGTGTTGCAAATAAAGAATTATTTAATGCGTGCTCTACCTAAGTTGACAAAGAACATTTGTAGTTAATACACAGCCAATGAGCGGCTCACGTTATGCTTAAAGGTCGGATGTATGAACCTGTCATAATATGTAACAGTAGCTTGGTTCAGGAATCATAGTTAACCACAGGAAAGATCGCCTGGTGCTAATTTTTGCACAGTACAGTACAGGTCAATTAAAAACTTTCTGTGAAACATGTAGACATTTGTATGTACAGGGAATGATAGGGTTAAAATACGTGTACGCTAGGATCCATTGTCCTGCGTATACTAGAGCCTCAGCGTTGTGTGGAGTGGCTTCAGTCCCAGTGTGTAGTTAGTTCTACCTCAGCAGTCCAGGTGTTTCCATGCAGCTCTGTTATTGGCTCACAGGTCACCTAAGAGTCTCTAGTCAATTGTGATACAACTGCATTCGTAACAAATATACCCTCGTGTTTGAAGTATATCTTGTACAAAACTTATTTAGCAAAGTCCTGCAATCCCTATATAGCGGCACACGTAAATTCGAGCTAATTGTACAACCTTATCAGAGGGAGTAAGTGTACTCTGATGTCGCTATGCCAGTTCTCTGATGGGCTGCGCGAGGCTCTGGAAACGATACTTGCGTCTGAGTGACTACCGCATATTGCGTGCGGGCTGCCAGGTGGCGAGTAGCTTACCACTTGCCATCTTGTTGGCCAGTGTGTGGCTGGTGTTCGCATCTGTATACTTACGTACTTTCTATACTCCATTCTAGACCCTACTAAAGTTATACTCCCAGTATATTCCTTCTCTTCATGCAAACTAAGCTTCACCGAGTCTGGAAGATAAAGAGACAGCACACCACGTTAGTGCGAACTCAATGTAATAGTAACAACAGTTTCTTGCTACATTGGGAGAAAATCGAACTAAATATTTGTTTCTATAGGGCCAAATATATATTTAGTTGTCCTAGCAATATATATATTGCTTAGCAAACAATATTTGAAAAGCAACATAATTACCTTTGTTCGTCTAACAAAATATATCTTTGAATAAACAAAATCTCTGTGTTGAAAAAAAAAAAAAAAAAAAAGATTATCAACTAAATATTTTCTTGAATCAACTGTATATATTTGTTTTTTCACTCATTTGACTGCCTTCGTTCGAAAATACAGCTCGAGAGTTTGTTTGTATTTTTTGTGATATGCTTAACAATCTTATAAGCACATTAATAAAACAATGCAACAAGAAACTCACAAGTAAAGCTGTAAAATTTGAAATAATTGTTTGCCAACATTTGCCCAATTTTTGGTTTTTAAAGCTTCCCAATATCATCAGTTTTAACGTTAGCTGAGATTACAAAGGTGAAGCGCTCAGACACAGGTGATCTAGGTTCGAAACTCGGTCGAACATGAGAAATATTTTGTATCGGCCCAAACTGTTTAATGTACGTGTAGTCCAACAAATCTTTAGTCGCAAGAACCAAATATTACAGTTTGGGGCAACAAAATGAGAACAACGAATTAATTTGTTTTTAGTAACAAAGTATTTCATTGCTCTGTAAGGAAGAGCCATACCCGAGGTTACCCAATATTGATTTAAACTTACATTGCTTAATTTCCATACTAAAATAACTTTGGATGACATATCTATGTTGTTGATTAACATTGATCAATAATAATGTTTGCATGTATTTAAAAATATTAATTCATATTAACTTATTTCATTTGTAAATGAAACGAACAGTTCTACATAAACATTGCTCAGGTTAGTGCAGAAGTGTGATAAAACATCTATGATATTCTGGCAAAGAAGACACGTTTATGTCTAAGGAATTTTTATTTGTTTGGAACATAAGAACAATGCATTTACGAGGCTGTGTTGGAAATAAATTTTTTTAGCAAGAGGCAAGCAAATGTTCAAATGAAAACAGGTAGTTCGAATGGAGTCTTTGAAGGAGGACGTCTTCGACAGAGAAATGTCACGAAAGACAGCTAACATCACCCAGGATCGACAAGAGGCCTGATCCGCTGTTGTAGAGGCACATTTCTACAGTCCACTACTGGAGGATGCAGAATTAGGAAACCAGATCTAAATTAAGTGAGGACTTCACTGCCTCCATGTTGTCGAAATCCAGCTGCCATCTCCACCTACAGTTTGTCTCCAAGAAAGGCCAGCGTTACGCCAGTTATTACTTCTGTCAACTATTAGGTCGAGACTTTTCGTTTCTCAAGGCATTTTCAATTGAATGAATTTAATTAAACAATAAAACTTTAATTGGAAACTTTTCAAGATTTGTAGAACAATATTGAACAATACTAAAAACTTTTTCAAAAATTCACTAACTACATATTTATAGAACATTTTTCCCAATTAATTATCAGCAGATCCCAGTGGTACGTTTGTAAGGATTGTCTTGCACTACTGAATGAGAACTAACCCGGAGCAATTTAGTGATTTGAAATACAAGAGACTAATTTGATTCCATTAGTTATCAACATTATGAAAACCTTCACAGCTGGGCGACATGCACAGTATTTACTGTATAATATTTCGGTGATTAAATCTTAAAGTCCTACTTAATAATATAACGATATCTGACAGCAGTTGTATAAATGTTCTTGTATAAGTCTGTATTTTTCAAAGGGTTGATTATGACATTGTTTAGCGAATATTGGGGTGCTTTATTGAATTAACATTAAAATCCACTTATTTAATCTTATTTGCTGAATATTATTATTTTGAGTTGTTCTGCAATTTTGATCAAAGTCTTATTTTTATTTGCGACGACGCTAAATATTCAGAAGTGGATTGTGATTTCATCACTACACATTTTATTACAAATTCGTCACACTATTATACTACCCCGCTCCAGCTCCTATACAAGCAAATAATTTGGCTGCATCAAACAAATCTTAATTGGTTCAACAAAACCTTTTTTCTCAGTGTAGGCATTACCAATATACCTATTTTCTAACTGTTTTGATTTATTTTAATTATGAATAGAATATAATAATTTATAACTATAGAAAATTATATATTGAACTTTAATTTAACCAAAAATGCACTAGATGTATATCAACGTGAGCATTAAAAAAATTGTGATACGTGGCATATCAAGGGTACAACCAAACTCTTTAAACACGAGGTGATATTTAAACTGTTCTGGTCGCATATAAGCAACTAAATATTAGAGTCACATATAAAAGTATGTTTCCCCTTCAACATTCCAATACTATACTCTTGGTATTTGGATTTATTATTATTATTGCTGGCTCTCAGCTGACTCGATGATAATAGTACAGGAAAGGGAAAGTGACTCAATTACGACTAATTCTAATCACTCCACTTTATATAGCCGTAATTCAACACATCAATGTACAACCCTTTTACAGATATACTTATGCCCAAAACGGGGGGAGCTAATTATCTTTACTATTACTTCCTTAATTAAAAGCGCTTAGTAAATTATCTCCTAATAATGTATTTCCTATTTAATCCTCGGAACCTCTTCACCTTGGTATTCCAGATGCCGAAGGCTGCGTCCAATCACGCCCAACTGTGGCTATCACGCCACCTCTCTCTCTCTCTCTCTCGTGGCCCGTCTAAGGGGGCTGGCCACTCCCGCTCTCGATGACGTCATTTTGGCGGCTCGCAGACGACTGGTCCCCGAGGAGCTTCGCGCTCTCCTAAATCAGGGCGTTCGCCGCTGTATTGCCAGCAGGTTGCAGTGATGAAACCACGGAGAATATACGACTATATATGATATAAACTCTCCATTGTCAGAGCAAGGGTTGTTATCCCCGGTGAGCCGCGACACCAGGGAGGGGTCCTGACTACCCTCTTGTGCCCGGCCGCCAGGATGGTGGCCATTCTGGGTCATAGTAGTCCCGCACCACTTGGGATGTGGCTCCCAGGGAGTGGAGTGTGATCGGCCCTTCATTGGGTGTAAGGCTATGCCTGGTGAGGTTTTCTCAATCACCTTGTGAGGAAGTGATTTCCTCTGCCACTCC
This sequence comes from Dryococelus australis, assembly GCA_029891345.1. Taxonomy (NCBI): domain Eukaryota; kingdom Metazoa; phylum Arthropoda; class Insecta; order Phasmatodea; family Phasmatidae; genus Dryococelus; species Dryococelus australis. The sequence continues at coordinate 3,612,030 of CM057003.1, read as the reverse complement.
AGAGAGGGATAATATCGCCCATGAATAACCCACAAGTGCCATGGAAAGTAAGTGGTAGCCCGGGATGATCGGTTGGCCCCACCATGAGGTTCTCTCTGGTGTCCGATCATAGGGCTGGACTCGTGCTGGTAGTGGTTGACTCCGCAAGCTGGAGGAGGTCTTGAGAGATTCCCACTCTCGCTGATCTGCTCCGGTTGTGCCCTGGAAAGCCGCTAGGGTTATGGATAGAACCCCGGCCAGACCACACGCTTGGTTTCTGAGGGCGAGGATCTCAGAACCTATGTGGTAGATGGGGCGAGGATGTGCGGATGTGCCAGGCTTGGGTTTGGGTCTTGCCACCGGTCGCATTAATCTTGGTCTTCTTGCGGTGAGAGGACGTGATTCCTCTCCCCCGCCTATTGGGAGGCCGAAGCGCGGTAACGCCGCAACGCTAAGAGCGCTGCGTTAAAATACAAAAACAAAAGACTGAGAGGTCCAATTTGTATTGCCAAGCCGTCTTATAGCAAAGCCACAACTCCTGAACCTGCGCTGGATATATTGCGGGGTGACTCGTTCAGCCCACAACAAAACGGCGCCGCCCTTAACATCTCGTCACAGATCACGAATTGTATTGAATGTAGTTCAGTTGAGAGATTTGGCCGGCTCTTAACAACTGCGTCTTGAGAGCCGATAAGGGAGAAATATGGGATATCCCCGAGAAAACCCGAAGACCAGTAGCATCGTCCGGTACGATTCCCACTTGCGAAGATTCGGGGCTGACCCGACCGGGGATTGCACCCGGTACGCCATGGTTGGAAGCTAGCAGGCTAACCGCTCAGCCACCACGGCCATTGTATTTAATGTAGATTGTGTCTTAGCAAAAATATTTTTGGGATATTTGTTGCACTACTTACTACAGGCTATTCGCGGTAATATGAGTACTTTCGAAATCAACGTTGGGAAAATACCACTGCCCAACCTGCATATGTTTTAACGGACACGCTGGCCAGCGTGCGTCCAGAAAAGTTGGTAACGACAGAAAGGAAAGTAGTTAGTTCTATGCCCTACCGCTGAACTATAAGTGTTCGGTTAAACATATGTGTAAATACTGACACGACGACTTATTTTACTTTCAGGTTTTTAAATTCATAATACGTGTAAAAATGAGCACGTATGTAAAATATTTACATTCTTAATAATTTTACAGTTTTACTTGGCCGACGCACGAATAAAGTTATCAGGCTCATGGCAATATTAATTTTACATGTGGTGGAAGAATACACATTGCGCACGCAAATAGATCTTAAGCAGGGCTTTCAAAAGTGCTCAGTGTATCGTGAACAGCCTTTACTCGTACGGTTGCCTTCATATAGATAAGTGTACCCTCATGTAAGGGGCCGCGGTGGTGTAGTGGTTAGACTACTTGCCTCCCGTCTAGGCGAATCGGGTATTTCGAGACTTCTCCATATTCACCTCACTTCAACCTTCATCGGCTCTCAAGACCTCGACAATACGAGCAGCCCAAATTTATCCTCTCTACTCGCGATCCTCATATGGTGCACTGTTGCGAGGTAAGCTGTGTTTTGATCAGTGCTATACCTAATAGTTTGGTAGTTTCCACATCGGCCACTTAAACTTAGTAGTGTAGAGGCTGTTCACAGTAAAATGAGCACTTTTGAAAACTCTGCATAAGATCTACCTTAAGCGCATTAAGTATTCTTCCGCCTTATGCAAAATTAACATTGCCATGGTTCTCATCACGTTATTAATGCGTCGATAAAGTGTAACTATGAAATTAATAGAAAAGTCACTATTTTATAATCTGATCATTTAAAAATTTATATGACTTAAAAAAAAAAAAAAAAAAAAGAGCGAAAGAAATAATCATCGCAAATGTTTACCTAACACTTTTTATTTGACCTTCAGATATGGAACTACTTTCCTCTCCATCATTACCAACTTCACTGGGCGCAAGTCACTGAGTGCGTCCTTTAAAATATGCGCAAGCAGAGGCAGTGACTTTTTATCTATGGTTGATTTAAAAAGTGCTCACGTTATCGTGAACAGCCTTCAGTAGACGTGACAGCACGTGTGTAATGGGTGCCTGGCCGCTCTCCCGTGAGTGGCCGCAGTTCATCTAGCCCCACTCTGGTTACTGCGCGCACACTACCTCACAACACCACATGCCTCTGGAGTACAATAGCCTGACACACCAACACTAGTAGCTACACGTGAACATATTCACGGGCTTTGCTTACCATGGCCCCGCGTGTTCTTCTCTTGTAGGAATTTTACACTCGTGCTCGCACGAGCAGCGCACCGAAAAAGTCCCGGCGAAGCAGAGTAATGAAGGAAATGTCTGTGTTTCGATGAACTTTGAGGAAGGGCGTTGTGGCCCGAACAGAAGTTTAAGAAAGGAATCCTAACGAGAGGATGGCGTCTTGCCGAGGTCACTATACACCATGTAGTTGGTAGTTTAAGAAAGGAATCCTAACGAGAGGATGACGTCTTGCCGAGGGAACTACACACCATGTAGTTGGTAGTTTAAGAAAGGAATCCTAACGAGAGGATGACGTCTTGCCGAGGGAACTACACACCATGTAGTTGGTAGTTTAAGAAAGGAATCCTAACGAGAGGATGGCGTCTTGCCGAGGTCACTATACACCATGTAGTTGGTAGTTTAAGAAAGGAATCCTAACGAGAGGATGATGTCTTGCCGAGGGAACTACACACCATGTAGTTGGTAGTTTAAGAAAGGAATCCTAACAAGAGGATGACGTCTTGCCGAGGGAACTACACACCATGTAGTTGGTAGTTTAAGAAAGAAATACTAACGAGAGGATGCCGTCTTGCCGAGGTCACTATACACCATGTAGTCGGCAGTTTAAGAAAGGAATCCTAACGAGAGGATGACGTCTTGCCGAGGGAACTACACATCATGTAGTTGGTAGTTTAAGAAAGGAACCCTAACGAGAGGATGGCGTCTTGCCGAGTGAACTACACACCATGTAGTTGGTAGTTTAAGAAAGGAATCCTAACGAGAGGATGCCGTCTTGCCGAGAGAACTACACACCATGTAGTTGGTAGTTTAAGAAAGGAATCCTAATAAGAGGATGACGTCTTGCCGAGGGAACTACACACATGTAGTTGGTAGTTTAAGAAAGGAACCCTAACGAGATGATAACGTCTTGCCGAGGAACTACACACCATGTAGTTGGTAGTTTAAGAAAGGAATCCTAACGCGATGAAAGTCTTGCGAGGGAACTACATACCATGAAGTTGGTAGTTTAAGAAAGCAATCCTAACGAGATGATAACGTCTTGCCGAGGAACTACACACCATGTAGTTGGTAGTTTAAGAAAGGAATCCTAACAAGTGGATGACGTCTTGCCGAGGACACTAACACCATGTATTGGTATTTTAAGAAAGGAATCCAAATATGAGGATGACGTCTTGCCGAGGGAACTACACACCATGTAGTTGGTAGTTTAAGAAAGGAATCCTAACGAGAGGATGACGTCTTGCCGAGGGAACTACACACCATGTAGTTTTTAGTTTAAGAAAGGAATTGTACCGAGAGGATGACGTCTTGCCGAGGACACTACACACCATGTAGTTGGTAGTTTTAGAAAGGAATCCTAATAAGAGGATGACGTATTGCCGAGGGAACTACACACAATGTAGTTGGTAGTTTAAAAAGGAATCCTAATAAGAGGATGACGTCTTGCCGAGGGAACTACACACCATGTAGTTGGTAGTTTAAGAAAGGAATCCTAATAAGAGGATGACGTCTTGCCGAGGGAACTACACACCATGTAGTTGGTAGTTTAAGAAAGGAATCCTAACGAGATGATAAACGGCTTGCCGAGGGAACTACACACCATGTAGTTGGTAGTTTAAGAAAGGAATCCTAACGAGAGGATGACGTCTTGACGAGGGAACTACACACCATGTAGTTGGTAGTTTAAGAAAGGAATCCTAACAAGAGGATGACGTCTTGCAGGGAACTACAACCATGTAGTTGGTAGTTTAAGAAAGGAATCCTAACGAGAGGATGACGTCTTGCCGAGGCACATACACACCATGTAGTTGGTAGTTTAAGAAAGTAATCCTAACAGAGGATGACGTCTTGCCGAGAGAACTACACACCATGTAGTTGGTAGTTTAAGAAAGGAATCCTAACGAGATGATAACGTCTTGCCGAGGGAACTACACACCATGAAGTTATAGTTTAAGAAAGAACCTAACGAGATGAACTTCTTGCTGAGGGAACTACACACCATGTTGTTGGTAGTTTAAGAAAGGAATCCTAACGATGATAACGTCTTGCCGAGGGAACTACACAACATGTAGTGGTAGTTTAAGAAAGGAATCCTACGAGAGGTGACGTCTATCGAGGACACTACACACCATGTAGTTGGTAGTTTAAGAAAGGAATCCTAACGAATTGAATCTTTGCGAGGAACTACACACCGTGTAGTTGGTATTTAAGAAAGGAATCCTAACAAGAGATACGTCTTGCCGAGGGACATACACATATTAGTTGGTAGTTTTAGAAAGGACCTAACGAGTGGATGACGTCTTGCCGAGAGAGAACTACACACCATGTAGTTGGTAGTTTAAGAAAGGAATCCTAATAAGAGGATGACGTCTTGCCGAGGGAACTACACACCATGTAGTTGGTAGTTTAAGAAAGGAACCCTAACGAGATGATAACGTCTTGCCGAGGGAACTACACACCATGTAGTTGGTAGTTTAAGAAAGGAATCCTAACGCGATGATAACGTCTTGCCGAGGGAACTACACACCATGTAGTTGGTAGTTTTAAGAAAGTAATCCTAACCAGAGGATGACGTCTTGCCGAGGGAACTACACTCTATGTAGTTGGTAGTTTAAGAAATGAATCCTAACGAGATGATAACGTCTTGCCGAGGGAACTACACACCATGAAGTTTATAGTTTAAGAAAGTAATCCTAACGAGATGATAACTTCTTGCTGAGGGAACTACACACCATGTTGTTGGTAGTTTAAGAAAGGAATCCTAACGCGATGATAACGTCTTGCCGAGGGAACTACACAACATGTAGTTGGTAGTTTAAGAAAGGAATCCTAACGAGAGGTTGACGTCTTTATTGAGGACACTACACACCATGTAGTTGGTAGTTTAAGAAAGTAATCCTAACGCGATGATAACGTCTTGCCGAGGGAACTACACACCGTGTAGTTGGTATTTTAAGAAAGGAATCCTAACAAGAGGATGACGTCTTGCCGAGGGAACTACACACCATTTAGTTGGTAGTTTAAGAAAGGCATCCTAACGAGAGGATGACGTCTTGCCGAGAGAACTACACACCATGTAGTTGGTAGTTTAAGAAAGGAATCCTAACGAGAGGATGACGTCTTGCCGAGGGAACTACACACCATGTAGTTGGTAGTTTAATAAAGGAATCCTAACGTGAGGATGACGTCTTGCCGAGGACACTACACACCATGTAGTTGGTAGTTTAAGAAAGGAATCCAAATATGAGGATGACGTCTTGCCGAGGGAACTACACACCAATGTAGTTGGTAGTTTAAGAAAGGAATCCTAACGAGAGGATGACGTCTTGCCGAGGGAACTACACACCATGTAGTTTTTAGTTTAGAAGGATTACGAGAGATGCGCTTGCGAGGAATCTAACACCATGTAGTTGTGGTTTTAGAAGGAATCTAAAGGATAACGTTTGCCGAGGGAACTACACACAATGTAGTTGGTAGTTTTAAGAAAGGAATCCTAATAAGAGGATGAACGTCTTGCCGAAGGGAACTACACACCATGTAGTTGGTAGTTTAAGAAAGGAATCCTAAAAGAGGATGACGTCTTGCCGAGGACACTACACACCATGTAGTTGGTAGTTTAAGATAGGAATCCTAAAAGAGGATGACGTCTTGCCGAGGGACACTACACACAATGTAGTTGGTAGTTTAAGAAATGAATCCTAATAAGAGGATGACGTCTTGCCGAGGGAACTACACACCATGTAGTTGGTAATTTAAGAAAGTAATACCTAACGAGAGGATGACGTCTTCCGAGGGAACTACACACCAATGTAGTTGTAATTTTAGAAAGGAATACTAACGAGAGTGTGACGTCTTGCCGAGGAACTACACACCATGTAGTTGGTAGTTTTAAGAAAGGAATCCTAACTAGAGGATGACGTCTTGCCGAGGAACTACACACCATGTAGTTGGTAGTTTAAGAAAGGAATCCTAACGAAGATAACGTCTTGCCGAGGGAACTACACACCATGTAGTTGGTAGTTTAAGAAAGGAATCCTAACGAGAGAAACGACTTGCCGAGGGAACTACACACCATGTAGTTGGTAGTTTAAGAAAGGAATCCTAACAAGAGGATGACGTCTTGCCGAGGAACTACACACCATGTAGTTGGTAGTTTAAGAAAGGAATCCTAACAAGAGGATGACGTTTTGCCGAGGACACTACACACAATGTAGTTTTTAGTTTAAGAAAGGAATCCTAATAAGAGGATGACGTCTTGCCGAGGGAACTACACACCATGTAGTTGGTAGTTTAAGAAATACCTAACGAAGTGAACGTCTTGCCGAGGGAACTACACACCATGTAGTTGGTAGTTTAAGAAAGAATCCTAACGAGATGATGACGTCTTGCCGAGGGAACTACACACCATGTAGTTGGTAGTTTAAGAAAGGAATCCTAACGAGAGGATGACGTCTTGCCGAGGGAACTACACACCATGTAGTTGGTATTTAAGATAGGAATCCTAACGAGATGATGACGTCTTGCCGAGGGAACTACACAACATGTAGTTGGTAGTTTAAGAAGGAATCCTAACGAGAGGATGACGTCTTGCCGAGGGAACTACACACCGTGTAGTTGTAGTTTAAGAAAGGAATCCTAACAAGAGGATGACGTCTTGCCGAGGACACTACACACCATGCAGTTGGAAGTTAAGAAAGGAATCCTAACGAGAGGATGACGTCTTGCCGAGGGAACTACACACCATGTATTGGTAGTTTAAGAAAGGAATCCTAACAAGAGGATGACGTCTTGCCGAGTGAATTACACACCATGTATTTGGTATTTTACGAAAGGAATCCTAACGAGAGGATGACGTCTTGAAGAGGGAACTACACACCATGTAGTTGGTAGTTTAATAAAGGAATCCTAACTAGATGATAACGTCTTGCCGAGGGAACTACACACCGTGTAGTTGGTAGTTTAAGAAAGGAATCCTAACAAGAGGATGACGTCTTGCCGAGGACACTACACACCATGTAGTTGGTAGTTTAAGAAAGGAATACTAATAAGAGGATGACGTCTTGCCGAGGACACTACACACCATGTAGATGGTAGTTTAAGAAAGGAATCCTAACGAGAGGATGACGTCTTGCCGAGGGAACTACACACCATGTAGTTGGTAGTTTAAGAAAGGAATCCTAACAAGAGGATGACGTCTTGCGACGGAACTACACATCATGTAGTTGGTAGTTTAAGAAGGAATCATAACGAGAGGATGACGTCTTGCCGAGGGAACTACACACCATGTAGTTGGTTGTTTAAGAAAGGAATCCTAACGAGAGGATGATGTCTTGCGAGGGACCTACACACCTTGTAGTTGGTAGTTTAAGAAAGGAATCCTAACGAGAGGATGACGTCTTGCCGAGGAACTACACACCATTTAGTTGGTAGTTTAAGAAGGAATCCTAACGAGATGATAACGTCTTGCCGATGGAACTACACACGTGTAGTTGGTAGTTTAGAAAGGAAACCTAACAAGAGGATGACGTCTTGCCGAGGGAACTACACACCATGTAGTTGGTTGTTTAAGAAAGGAATATTAACGAGAGAATGACGTCTAGCCGAGGGAACTACACACCATGTAGTTGGTAGTTTAAGAAAGGAATCCTAACGAGAGATGACGTCTTGCCAAGGGAATACACACCGTGTAGTGTAGTTTAAGAAAGGAATCTAACAAGAGGATGACGTCTTGCCGAGGACACTACACACCATGTAGTTGTAGTATAAGAAAGGAATCTAACGAGAGGAGAGTCTTGCCGAGGGAACTACACACCATGTAGTTGGTTGTTTAAGAAGGAATATTAACGAGAGAATGACGTCTAGCCGAGGAATTACACACCATGAAGTTGGTAGTTTAAGAAAGTAATCCTAACGAGGATACGTCTGCCGAGGGAACTACACACCATGTAGTGTTAGTTTAAGAAAGGAATCCTAACGAGATGATAACGTCTTGCCGAGGAACTACACACCGGTAGTTGGTAGTTTAAGAAAGGAATCCTAACAAGAGGATGACGTCTTGCCGAGGACACTACACACCATGTAGTTGGTAGTTTAAGGAAAGGAATCCTAATAAAAGGATGACGTCTTGCCGAGTGAACTACACACCATGTAGTTGGTAGATTAAGAAAGGAATCCCTTTGAGAGGATGACGTCTTGCCGAGGGAACTACAAACCATGTAGTTGGTAGATTAAGAAAGGAATCCTAACAAGAGGATGAAGTCTTGCCGAGGGAACTACACACCATGTAGTTGTTAGTATAAGAAAGAATCCTAACGAGTGATAACGTCTTGCCGAGGGAACTACACACCATGTAGTTGGTAGTTTAAGAAAGGAATCCTAACGAGAGGATGACGTCTTGCCGAGGGAACTACACACCATGTAGTTTTAGTTTAAAAGGAATCCTAACAGAGGATGACGTCTTGCCGAGGAACTACACACATGTAGTTGGTAGTTTAAGAAAGGAATCCTAACGAGAGGTTGACGTCTTGCCGGGGAACTACACACCATGTAGTTGGTAGTTTAAGAAAGGAATCCTAACGAGATGAACGTCTTGCCGAGGGAACTACAACCATGAGTTGGTAGTTTAAGAAAGGAATCCTAAAGATGAACGTCTTGCCGAGGAACTACACACCATGTAGTTGGTAGTTTAAGAAAGAATAACTAACGGATGATAACGTCTTGCCGAGGAACTACACTACCATGAAGTTGGTAGTTTAAGAAAGAACAAAACGAGATGACGTCTTGCGAGGGAACTACACACCATGTAGTTGGTAGTTTAAGAAAGTAATCCTAACGAGATGATAACGTCTTGCCGAGAAACTACACACCATGAAGTTGGTAGTTTAAGAAAGGAATCCTAACGAGAGGATGACGTCTTGCGAGGAAACTACACACCATGTAGTTTTAGTTTAAGAAAGGAATCCTAACAAGAGATGACGTCTTGCCGAGGAACTACAACCATGTAGTTGGTAGTTTAAGAAAGGAATCCTAACGAGAGGTGACGTCTTGCCGAGGGAACTACACACCATGTAGTTGGTAGTTTAAGAAAGAATCCTAACAGAGATGACGTCTTGCCGAGGGAACTACAACCATGTAGTTGGTAGTTTAAGAAAGAATCCTAACGAGATGATAACGTCTTGCCGAGGGAACTACACACCATGAAGTTGATAGTTTAAGAAAGAATTAACAGATGATAACGTCTTGCCGAGGGAACTAACACCATAGTTGTTGTAGTTTAAGAAAGAATCCTAACGGATGAAACGTCTTGCCGAGGGAACTACACACCATGTAGTTGGTAGTTTAAGAAAGGAATCCTAACGAGAGGTACGTCTTCGAGGAACTACACACCATGTAGTTGGTAGTTTAAGAAAGGAATCCTAACGCGAGATAACGTCTTGCGAGGGAACTCACACCTGTAGTTGTATTTAGAAAGGAATCCTAACAAGGGATGACGTCTTGCCGAGGGAACTACAACCATTGTAGTTGGTAGTTTAAGAAAGGATCCTAACGAGAGGATGACGTCTTGCCGAGGAACTACACACCATGTAGTTTTAGTTTAGAAAGAATCCTAACAGAGGATGACGTCTTGCCGAGGAACTACACACCATGTAGTTGGTAGTTTAAGAAAGAATCTAACGAGAGGTAACGTCTTCGAGGGAACTACAACCATGATAGTTTAGTTTAAGAAAGAATCCTAACGAGATGATAACGTCTGCCGAGGGAACTACACACCATGTAGTTGGTAGTTTAAGAAAGGAATCCTAACGGATGATAACGTCTTGCCGAGGGAACTACACACCATGTAGTTGTAGTTTAAGAAAGGAATCTAACGAGATGTAACGTCTTCGAGGAACTACCACCATGTAGTTGGTAGTTTAAGAAAGGAACTAACGCGATGAAACGTCTTGCCGAGGGAACTACACACCGTGTAGTTGGTATTTAAGAAAGGAATCCTAACGAGAGATACGTCTTGCCGAGGAAACTACACACCATGTAGTTGGTAGTTTAAGAAAGGAATCCTAACGAGAGGATGACGTCTTGCCGAGGAACTACACACCATGTAGTTGGTAGTTATAAAGGAATCCTAACGAGAGGATGACGTCTTGCCGAGGACACTACACACCATGTAGTTGGTAGTTTAAGAAAGAAATACTAACGAGAGGTTGACGTCTTATCGAGGGAACTACACACCATATAGTTGGTAGTTTAAGAAAGTAATCCTAACGAGATGATAACGTCTAGCCGAGGGAACTACACACCATGTAGTTGGTAGTTTAAGAAAGAATCCTAACGAGATGATAACGTCTTGCCGAGGGAACTACACACCATGTAGTTGTTTGTTTAAGAAAGGAATCTAACGAATGATAACGTCTTGCCGAGGGAAACTACACACCATGAAGTTGGTAGTTTAAGAAAGGAACAATAACGAGATGAAAACGTCTTGCCGAGGGAACTACACACCATGTAGTTGGTAGTTTAAGAATGTAATCCTAACGAGATGATAACGTCTTGCCGAGTAAACTACACACCATGAAGTTGGTAGTTTAAGAAAGGAATCCTAACGAAAAGGTTGACGTCTTGCCGAGGGAACTACACACCATGTAGTTGGTAGTTTAATAAAGGAATCCTAACGTAGGATGACGTCTTGCAAGAGTGCGGTTTGGATACTGAAGGCAAAATGTTGACACGTGAAAGTAGATAGGAAACACGGAAGCTAGCGAAACTCACTTAAAATCTACTATTTCTATTAAAAGTACAGAAAAAACTAACATAACTGTTTCCTGCTATTTCAAACGAAATAACAATAACCAATTAAAATCTCAGAATCTGAAACTCACTGTAAAACCAGGAAATTTAAGCTCAAAATCAAGTAATTTTGGCGTTTTCAAGTAACTTTTTCATGTTTCTAGAAGCCTCTAATTTTTATCTCCAAAATCAAGAAAATTAAAGCCAAAATCACGTGTTTAAAAAAAAAAAAAAAAAACAAGCAAATATTCAGTTTTTTTTTTCTTCAGAAATGGACGTGCAGAATTTTATAATAAGAAAATAACAAATTTTTAAGTCAAAATCAAGTAAATTTCTCGATTTTAAGCAACTTTTTCACGTTTGTTAGAAACGATATATTATCAAATGAGCACTCTAAATCAATCAGATTTAAGCCAAAGTCATGTAAATTTAAGTCAAATAAATATAACATATATATTTTATTCAACAAAAGTTAAACACCAATAATACTTTAATGTCAAAAAATAAAGATCTGAAGCATAACCATTACTGATTCCATAATCCCAACCATCACAACATTCCATAATCCCAACTGTTACAACATTCCATAATCCCAACCATCACAACATTCCATAATCCCAACCATCACAAAATTCCATAATCCCAACCGTCACAACATTCCATAATCCCAACCATCACATCATTCCATAATCCCAACCGTCACAACATTCCATAATCCCAACCATCACAACATTCCATAATCCCAACCATCACAACATTCCATAATCCCAACCATCACAACATTCCAAATCACAAACATCTTTAAAATTAGAAAATTTCTCTGATCTTAAATAATTTGTATTGATTTTTAAAACAATTTTGAAATGAACAATGTCCAATTCTTTATCAATGAAAGTTGCTGTTTTTATAATTTCATATCCAATATCCGAAAGTTCTAAAAGTTCTGTAATTTTATCCATTTATAATATTTTAAAAATTTATATATGTTTTATAAAAGATCATACTATGAGAAATTTTCAATTTGAATTATGAAAAGGATTTTTTTATTCGATCAAACAACTTAACAATACACCTAAAAACTTGTATTAAAATAATTTTACTACCACATTTCCAGTAAATGTCATTGTTATCACGAATATATATATATATATATATATATATATATATATATATATATATATGGATAGGTTATTTCATTGGTTTTACCACTGTGAACTGATTTTACATGATATATATTATCAACACCAGTAAATTCTAAGTAATTTTGTTCACTTGGGGATCTTAACAAATTATTCACCATCGTTGAAGTTAAACCTGGGTTATCAACAGCTTCAATAATATGCCAATGTTTTGAGATTTCAATTCTAGAAAACTGGAAAGAAAAAAAGTCAGCACAAACATCAATATCATTTCTCTTTAGTAACCTAAATTGCTCAAAAACATAAGCATAATTTGGGAAAGAAAATCCATCACGTATAGAAATATCAAATTCAATTCTATTATTGAAAACATTTAAATTCCCCCTAGTTTGATCAGTTGGGAGGAAAGTTTGCCTTTCAAAACTCTCGATACTTTTATAACTCATTTATAAGTAAAAAATAATAATAATATATAAATTTAGATTCATTAAAGGCAGTTTCTCGAGTTAAATTACTCATTGAGATATACAAAAATTATAAAAAGAATCATGAAGCAGATTATTACAATAATAAGAAGAAAGATCAACCATTAATTCATGAACTACGAAATATTGGTAACAAAGTAGAACAAGTGAGTGAAGAAAATATAAATTGAATAACAACACTAGTTCCAGTTGCAGCAAAACATTTAGATTAACCACCTACTCCTGAAATAACATCATTTGAAAGATAATTATTCTCAAAATCTCTTAATGCAGAAGAGCGAATGGACTTTGTACCCATAAAAAATTTGAGGCGTGGCGCATTTGATTCTACTGTAAATCTTGGGGAAAAGATTGCAAAAAGAATAAATGTTATTGATACTCAATATGGATTACATGCAAAAGGAAAAAAAATATTACATAGGTATTACACAAGTAAAGATAGATGTTAATAAAATATTTCATAGTTATTACACAAGTAAAGATAGATGTTAATAAAATAACATAGGTATTACACAAGTAAAGATAGATGTTAATAAAATAACAGTTAAAAATAAAGAATATGAATTAACAGAAGGACTTTCTAATATGTTAACAAAAGAAAAAGAATAATATCTTGAGGATGATTTCACTGACACTGACTATGAACACTACACGAAAATTGTTTTAGATACCAATGCTGCATTCCAAGAATATAATCCAAAAAAGAAAATAAACTCGAATAGAAGTCGAAAATACAAAAATATAATTAAACTAATTTATGACAACTATATAAAAGAATCACATTCAAGAACAGCACCAAACACACCAGAAAAAATTATTTCTCCAAGAACTCCTACATCTGGAGAAGGTATACAAAATACAATAATTTACCAAAGAATATGTTTGGATGGATGATGTTAGAAAATTGGTTGATAGATTATTAGTTATTCATGGTGAAGAAAATACTGGAAATAAAAATTATTACAATGAAAAAGTAAACATAATAAATATGTTGAACAATAAATGTTCTGATTTTGTTATTAATAATCCTAAAGGAATACCTTATCTTATAAGAGTTTTAAATGTAATTCCACATTCACTTTGGAATTCTGAACATTTTGGAAAAGGTATACTAAATTGGGCATTAAATTAAAATTTACCTGAAATGCATTTGCCTGGTTATCATTTTTGTGGCCTATGTACAAAATTAGATGAAAGGTTAGAAAAAGGAGATAAAGGTATAAATAAATTAGATGAAGCATGTTAATATCATGATATTGCTTATAGAGATCATAACGATTTAGAATCTAGACATGAAGCTGAATTTTTTTTACAAAAAGAAGTAAAAGAAATTATATTAGATAAAAATACTGCAATTGGTGAAAAAATTACTTCTGTGGCTGTTGCTTCAACTATGTTTACAAAAAGACAATTAGGATGGGGCATTAAAATTAATTAATCATATATATTTTTTACTTAAAAATGACGATAACAAATATAACTTTTCATATACCCATTGATCAACTTAGAGATTTGGGTATATATAGATTTTGAACAAAAGATCAACTTGAGAGAAAAAATAAAAAATTAAAAGAAGGAAAAGGTTTTAAATTAACCTGAGTAATTATAATAATAAAAAAAATATTAAAAGGAAAATCTGGAAGGGGTTTACATCATGGTTTTTTTAAACCATTTTTAATTCCAGTTTTAGCTGCAATTAGCTGATGGAGCTAGCTCGATTTACAATTAGTGCTTTAGCTGGTGGAGCTAGCTCAATTTACAATTAGTGCTTTAGCTGGTGGAGCTAGCTCAATTTACAATTAGTGCTTTAGCTGGTGGAGCTAGCTCAATTTACAATTCTGTTTAACAAACTAGAACAAATAAAAAATAATTATAAGATCAACAGAGACATTACTTAGCAAAAGAAAATAAATCAGGAATCAGGAAGTGGTTTAATTGCAAAAGGGGTGGAGCAAAAATGTGAATATATCCCCATTATCTAATATTAATATTGAATAATATGTAAACATAATAAATATGAAACATTTCAGAAATGTTTATATGATTGATGAATTACCAAAAAGAGTGCACAAAAATGAATGCGCTGTGGTTAATTTTGACATTCCAACAAACTCTGGTACTCATTGGGTTTGCTATTTTAAAGAAAATAAAGATGTGTTCTATTTTGATTCATTTGGAGGCAATATTGGTACTAATATAACTAATTACTTCAAAAAGAGAAATGCTTATTTCTATGATAGTAGGATTCAGATTTTTAATTCAGTTATCTGTGGAAATTTATGTTTAATTGTATTACACCTTTTTTCGAGAGGTTTTAAGTTTCATGATATAATTTCTTTGTTATTAAATAACGGATATTTTTGGGAAACCATTAATAAAATTTTAAAATATAATCTCTGACACTAATGTTAATGAATTAAAAACAAATGTAAAATCAAAATACAATATTATTGTTTCTGCTTTACACGATTAAAAAAGTAAAGTTTTTGTTTATACAACAGATTATGTTTATCTTCATAATCATAGAATTAATAATGTGGCTGATCCTATGGATGGAGTGGATGCAGTCATTAAAAGAATTCTCGATAAAGAAATAGCTGTTAAATTACAAATTTTAAACCAATCAGTTTTGAATTATTGTGAAACACTTGTTAATTCGAAAGTTGAAAAATTTAAGGAAGAAAAATCTTATATATTTTATTTACCTGCAAAGCGGGATAAAAAAATAATATTTTCCACTTATATAATAATCAAATATTCTTTACTTTTTTGATGGATCGTACTGTTTATAAAATAATTTTTGCTAATACAATTTACCTGATGGTTTATATTAAGCCTTTTGATGTTAACATATGTGATATTTTATCTCTTAAAGTCAGAAAAAATAAAAATAATTAGTTATGATGATGAATTGATGACCACAATAGGAATATTAATAAAATATAAAGATTAAGTCTTTTTTTTTTACAATTAAATGGGAAATACTTGGTGCTTGAAGTGTAAGAAAGTTACTAAAAATAATAATATAAAACATGAAAATACGAAAAATGGACGATTAGTTCAGAAAAGTATATGTTCTATATGCAATTATGATAATTCATCTTTTTTTAAAAAAATATTTTGCCCAATGTAAGAGAAGGTATAATAAATGAATTATATAAACCAGCTAAAAGAAATTTTTCAAGGAAAAAATTATATAATATGGAATAGATGATTTGCTGCAAATTGATCTTGTTGAGATGGATACTGGCAATTTAAAAGGAATATTATATATAAATAATGGACACAAGTATAGCATCACAATTATCGACATTTTTTATTTTTAAATATGCATTTGCTATACGAATTAAAGATAAAACAGCTAAGAATGTGGCAAATGGTTTAGAATGTATATTGTTGAAAAGAAAACCATGTAATGTACCAAGTGACAATGGATCTGAATTCTATAATAAAAAATTTAAAGAACTTATGCAAAAATTTAACATCAATCACTATTCCACATTCAGTGAACTTAAAGCCAGTGTTGTAGAAAGATGCAATTGTACAATGAAGAACAAAGTGTGGAAGAATTTTGCTTTAAATGGTAAATACAAATGGGTAAATATATTAGACAATTTAGTTAAAGAATACAACAATACAAAACATAGTATTATAGGTATGAAACTGATTGAACTCAATTAAAAATGAAAGATTTTAAGACAGCAAGATTTTGTGAATATGTTCACTAAACTGAAATGCAAAGTCGGAGATGTTGTCCGTGTGAGCAAAAATATACAATTTTTTGAAAAGGTTTATACTCCTAATTGGACAACAGAATTGTTTACTATTTTTTAGGTTCTAAATTATGATGTACCCACTTATAAACTGAAACATACCAACAGAGAAGAAATAAAAGGTAGTTTTTATGAATACAAAATTATGAAAACTAACTATCCTGATGAATATTTGGTTGAAAAGTTTTAAAAACCTAAGGTGTTAAAATTTATTTAAAATGGTTGGGTTTTGATAATTCGCATAGCTCATGGATTAATAAAAAAGATATTTTGTGAATTTAAGTATTTTTCTGTAAGGATCAAAGTCGTGCAGAATCATTAATCGTGCTGGATAACAGTCAGGCAGGATCATTATCGTACATGACTAGTACCCCGATGAATCTTTGATTAACACAGTCTTAAAAACTAATGGCGATAAAATTTATGTATTTGAAAACTTTAGAAAAACATGTATAAATGTGTATTATATTGATCCAGCGTGCTATTTTACTGCACCAGGATTATCATCTGATGCAATGTTAAAATAACTAAACAACCACTAGATTTATTACATAATTATGATATCATTTTATTGGTAGAAAAAGGAATTAGAGTTGGAATTTCACAATGTTGTAAGAGACATGTAAAAGCGAATAGTAAGTATTTAGTTAATTTTAATCATAATCAAGAGTTTAAACATTAAGTTTATCTCAATGCGAATAATTTATATAGTTGGGCAATGTCACAATATTTACCATATGGTGGTTTCGAATGGGTTGACTATCCAGATTTTAAATTAGATTTTTGGCAAAATTATATATTAAATCTTAAGGATGATTCTGATCATGGTTACATTTTAGAAGTGGATTTAGATTATCCAGAAGAAAAACATAAATTATATAAAGATCTTCTATTTTGTCTAGAAAATAAGGTAGTTCCAGGAACAAATCAGCTTCGGCAAACATGCTGCTATTTAGTTGCGAGAGAAAAAAGATTTCCTTACTGTACTGACATCTAGTTGCGACAGCAGAAAACTTTCCTTACTGTGCTGGCCTCTACAAGCAACAGGAAAAGGCCAACTGCGCACGGAGAAAAGACAAAACACATGGCCTCTCTCTTCGACCTTGATGTAGTGAGCTGCTCTCTAGTTGCAACACATCGAACAGTTGGCAAGAATGACTCCATTTGTCGACCTTGGGTGAGCTCGTCGCAGCAGTTGTGACACACTTAGTGAGTGACTCACAATAGCGAAGCTTTCAACTCGCCACAGCTTGCTGCATGAAGTTTTATAACCACCACCTCGTTTGTCTCGTCAATATGGCTCAGTTGACAAACCGTTCGACTTCAAGCTCGTTGGTCGTGGGTTCGAATCTGCAGTCCTCCCCTTGTTTATGCTTATATAAAAAATTAGAGTAGTAGATGCAGTTTATTGCTATCACCTCATGCTCCAGTAATATGCTTTCTTGAGAATAAAGGAATTGAACACCCATATCACTTGTATAAGTTTTACTTTTATGATTTTTTTTGTGCTGAAAGCAGTTTCGATAAATCTTTTATCCAACAATAATGTGAGCTTTTTTCATCTTTGAAATAAGGTAAATTTCTATGTTTTTTCTTTTTATTTTTGTAAGTTTTAGTGTATATACTGAGGAATTACGTTTAATAGAGTATACATTTATAGATGTATCAAATGTTTTGATCATCATTTTTCACATTAATACATGCTTCTGGTAGTTTAATATATGATGCTCCATTTAATTAATTATACTTATTTATAGCTAACTGTATTCCAATTAGTATATTTAATTTATAATCTGAACCTTTTCTTTGAAATTCAGTTAAATTTGCAAGTAATTTTTTTTTTTTGTGGTGTTCTGAATAGTTTTAATTTCTCCTTCGTTCAATACTGCATAGTTTTGTGATTGAAATGTAAATAATTCTACTTGGTTAGTCTATTTCTTGCAATAATTGGCATATAATTTGATGTTAGTTTTCACCGCTCTAAATTTCCTAAGATAATAAGGTATTATTTCAAATACCTTATTTTTTACTGATGTTAAAAATTGATTAGGCTGTACCAAATTAAAAGTATTTTCAATGTTATATATTGATATCCTACTTTTAAAAGCTGAATTAACTTTGTAATTTTTATTGGTTCTTCTATTTCTTTTGGTAATGAATACATTAGTAGAATAGGGAAATATTTCTTTTAATTCATATTTATCATGTTTATATAATTCATTGATATCGGCATCAGTTAAGAGAAAATTTGTAAAATTATTCTTTGTTATCCATATTATCTGTTTACTTTTATTTTTAGGCTTAACAAATAAATTATTAGAAAATGGACATGTTTCTATTAATTCATTTCTATGTTTTGAATATAGTTCCTTGACATGGGAATATGATAATGGACATGTTTCTATTAATTCATTTCTATGTTTTGAATATAGTTCCTTGACATGGGAATATGATAGTGGTAAATCTGTGAAGTTTCTTTTTCTTTCTTCATATATAGTAAAAGGTATAAGAGCTGTTAAATTAAATCAGCTTTCCTTAGATTGAACCATTTTCTAATTTTAAATTCATTATCTAAAATTCTTAGCTCCTGCACTCTCTTATCGCTGAACACAACTGCAAGATTGTTTGCTGGCATTTTTGATTGTTCTATTTATAAGAAAAAAAATTATAAATAAAATGTAAAAACAGATGTAATGGATAATGTTGTAGACGTGCTTAAATTATTGGGAAACCATATTTAACTTCTTGTTATGATGATAGTTCGTGAAATATTCACAATTTTTTTTTTCACGTGGATGAATATTTGTCCTTGGTATTTCTATTAGTAGAAAATAATCTTTTAGATTTATTCTCATTACATACTTTATATATCTTTGTTAAATAATTAACATGTTGATTTTAATTTAGAATATCTAATGCTGCCTTGTGTGATTTACTATTCTTATGCTTTTCGAGCTGTAGATCATAAATATATTTTCCACATTCCTTTTTTTTTTTAACTCATGATAAATTCTCCTATATTCACTAAAACCATTTTTACATTTTGTTATAAGTTTGTCTTAAGTTGCTTTAGGAGGATAAAATGAATCGAAAGATTCATTCTTGTTGCATACTACACATGTATTAGTTCAATAATCACCATGTTGAATTTCATTTGTATTGTGTGATCTAGTGTTTGTATGCTTTTTAATATATAGTTTACAAACATATTTTCCACATTCGCATAGTACGTTCTCCTTTTATAACTCATAGTGATGCTTAGAATATTCTCCACAACATTTTGTATGGTTATGTGATGGAAAACATTCAATGTTTAATACTTCACAACATTTCTTATATTGCTTGGATATTGTATCATTTTCCATTTCGAGCATTGATTCCGTTTTATTTATATGGAAATAAATTTATAAAGAAAAAATATTCTTCTAATTTCCTTATAAATAAACAAAAATGGACTTACTTCTAAAGAAGATAAACAATTCATATGAATTAAATATACTACAATATCTTGAAATTAATGAAAAGTATGCTGCTTCTGAATTTCAAATTTATGAATCTAAGTTTGGTAAAAAAAATTAATTGTATTCTAGATGGGAAGTATAACATTTCATTACCAGATCGTTATGGAAATATATTTGATTAAAATGCTTCAAAATTAATAAATGAGAAACAAGTTTTTATAATGTATAAAAGTTTAAAAGAACTGAAAAATGAAAAATCTATACATGATATAGAATTCTCTTGAAATATATAAATTATATTAATTTGAATCTATTTGCTTTATTTTGGTTGATTTTGGATTAAATTTGATTGATTTAGATTGCTTGCTTGGTAAATTAACGTTTTTAGAAAACGTGAAAAAGTTACTTAAAAACCAGAAAATTACTTGGTTTTCAGTTTAAATTGCTTGGTTTTTCATTGAGTTTTAAATTTTTTCTTGTACTTTCGTTAAAAACAGCAGGAAATAGTTATGTTAGATTTTTCTGTACGTTTAGTGGAAATTGGCGATTTGAAGTGAGTTGCGCTGGCGTCCGTGTTTCCTACCTACTTACACGAGAAACACGAGTCCCCAGTAATATGGAATTTAAGAACTTCCTGCTGCTGGCCAGACTACATACTTATTTATACAAACCCGGAAATTTCGCTATTTTAATTAGTATTAATATAAATTCTTAATATACGTACTTAGTTATGACGTTTTTAACTGACCCACAGTGTTATTTTTTACAGTACATGTAACAATTACTAGCCAATAATGTGGAATTATAAATACGGCGAGCGGAACAATACAAGCCCTGAACTAATGACACTGTTATTGGACACAGTAAAATCATGTCCTGGAATCGTAACTCCCACTAGCCTTGATACGTAAAGTGTGTTTGTCCATTAAGAGATGAAAATACCATTAACTGCTGCACTTGGCTTTCATCTCACCTTCATTGATCTTCACAACTCACCAGCTGTACAGACGAATGTATGTTCTTCCGCTGTGTTGCTTGAGACCAGCTTCATGTGCATCACCGCTTGATATCTCCGTCGACCTCAGAGGCGTATTCTATAGTTGAGAGGTTTTATTCGGCCAAACGATATCATTTCGAGGACATATGCTTTATTTTATGATCTTTGTTAACGAAAATAAAGAATGAAATATATGAGGCGGGTGTATGGGTTCTTGAAACCACGGCAATATGAATACATCGGTACACGTGTGAGCGAGGTGTTAACTGTCAAATGAATTGGAGAAACTACAGGATGGCCAGCTCTGGACACAACTAGATATCAGCGGCCTGTGTGTCGAGTCTCTCACTCGCGAGATGTCTGATTTGTTAGGGTTTCTGCGACTCTCTATTGTCGATTCTCACAGCAAGAAACACGCAGCACTTTGTACATAGATTACTCTCGACACAAGTACAGTCACATAGAAATATTATACGATTGCAACACTTAATATAGAAAATTAAAACCAAAGTGAATTGGTTAAGACCAATGGAAATATTTGTGTCTATAGGATGCTCATGGTAAAATGAGCACTTTTGAAAGCCCTGCTTAAGATATACTTGTGTGCACATTGTGTATTCTTCCGCCATATACCAAATTAACATTGCCATGGGTCTCATTACTTTATTCATTCGTCGGTCAAGTGAAACTGTGAAATTATTACAAAAGAAAACGTTTTACGAATATGCTCATTTTACACTTCGATGTATTAAAAAAAACAGGTAGCGAAAGAAATAATTTAATTTAACGCGTATGGTTACCTAACACTTTTTATTCGACGTTAAGATACGGAACTACTATCCTATCCACCGTTACCAACTTAACTGGGCACATATCACTCAGGGCGTCATATGCAGGCAGGGGCAGTGACTTTTTTCAAAGGTTAATTTCGAAATTACTCACTGTATCGTGAGCAGCCTTATGACGTGTGTATGGCCAGACAGAAGAAACTACCAAAGCCATCAAATGTGCGTGGATAAAGATTATCGATACCCGCCATTATGGAATTTTACATTTTCCGCCAAAGTTCACAGGTTCATACAAATATGACGAACAATCAACCTGACAAAGACAATTCCATAACAAACATTTGTTATTACTCTGTCCCTTATGTAGCCAATCTTTTTGATTTTTTTTTTTGCTGTTTTTACATCATTTTACGCTTGTGGTGTCACAGTGTCTGATAACCGTGACCCACAGTAACTATACTAGTTATTTTACCCTTGTGGTGTCACAGTGTCTGAGAACCGTGACCCACAGTAACTATACTAGTTATTTTACCCTTGTGGTGTCACAGTGTCTGATAACCGTGACCCACAGTAACTATACTAGTTATTTTACCCTTGTGGTGTCACAGTGTCTGATAACCGTGACCCACAGTAACTATACTAGTTATTTTACCCTTGTGGTGTCACAGTGTCTGATAACCGTGACCCACAGTAACTATACTAGTTATTTTACCCTTGTGGTGTCACAGTGTCTGATAACCGTGACCCACAGTAACTATACTAGTTATTTTACCCTTGTGGTGTCACAGTGTCTGATAACCGTGACCCACAGTAACTATAATAGTTATTTTACTTTTGTTTAGCTGTTTCTTTCCTATTGGCAGTTCCATCGACTTTATTTCATTTGATCTATATTTTGATTACTGCCACTCTACCAATGGCAGCGTGCAAATGAAGAGCGCTCTTGATTTTCTGTCCTTTATCGACTTGATCACCTGATTACATAGTTTCCTGTTTTCGTGTTTATTCTGTGACTGTGTTGTTTCCAATCCTACATATATCCTATTAGCTCTTGTATTTTTGTCTCGTATAGTTAACGATTATTATTGTGAGTTTTTGTTTGTAATATTTTTATATTTATTTTTGATGTTTTGGCAAGTTTGTTTTAGTCAGTGTTCACGTCCTGTTCTTATAGTGCCCGCTCGTTAGTGCCGTGTATACGGCCTATTTCCCTCTCGTAGGCTTGCAGTGTCCTTATAACACTTTGATGTTGTATTTCCTACGCCATTGTACGCAGACATTCATGTTACCGTCCATTCCACCTAATATGCTAAAAATATCCTTTTTTTTTTGTCATAATTTCGGTTACAGAGGCATTATTGGAAATGTCTGATTATAGAGAATTTACAATTTACCATACTGTTAAAATTTCCGTATATTTCGAGAAAATTTTACGGAAATATACAGTTAATATACGGAAACGTAGTCCCCAATGACGAAAAACGGAGTTAAGTCTAAATACAAAATACGGAAAGTCTCCGTTATTTTATATAGCTTCGGGTTCCGGGCACGAACAATGCCGAGTCTACAATTAGACTTCTCCACCACTGTAACCAGAGAATTATTGTTTCTTCCGCAGTTGATGTTATCCATGCCTCTAACACCTATTTCAAAAACCTTTATAAATTGCATCAGGATTCTGTAGCATTTAGCAACACTTGAAATACACAAACATGAATAGAAACTGAAACTGACAACTTGCAGTACATCATTTACAAAACAACCGATGTAATACGTCAGTTTGTAGGCTAGTAGTTAGAATCATGGACCTGTCTGTAACTCTTACACTTGGGTTTAAATATTTTTCAAGCATGAAATATTTTACCTTTTTCAGATATCTTCCTTATACACAGTAGAACACCCTCATAACGACTAGGTAGAGAAATACCAAATTCGCGTTATTATTTGGCATCACGCTAGATTTCACCGCCATATTAAATTAGCGTGTGTGTCATCTGTCTATTGGCTTCCGCAAAAACGAGGACCCACAATCCGCTTTGACTAGGTGGGGCGTGATTGGCTGTCTTGTCGTTACTTGCTTCCGATTGGTTCGAGGCAGCCCAGGGCGTGTCAAACCAGCTGTAGTCCAACGACAAGAGCAATACAAACGCATATATGTTTGAAGTCTATTCTGTCTTCAAATAATAAGGCGAATTTTGCAGGTCCCTACGAATAAGTATTAACGACTTTTTCATTATATATGTTTCTTTTAAACTAGAGGTACAGAGAACTAACTAGTAAATTAACGCAGAGGTTCCGTGGTATTTACGGAAAGTCAGTTATTTAAAAAATGTTCCGCAATTTCACGTAGACTTAACTAACACCTCTGGATAATGTTTTACAAGCACTGTACCGCAAAATGAAGGAAATATTTGTAACAGTGAAGTTGTTTAATTCTTCTGTATATAATTTTCACCGAGTGTTCCTGCTTGCAAAAAGAAACGGAACATGTTAATAAAATAGAAATATGATCCTAACTTTTACAAAAACACACATAACACAAAGTTAAAACTAAGCATAAACATATTAAAAAACTCATAAAATGAAAATTTTCTAAACTCCTACATTAACAGTAATTGCTATAAATCCGAAATAATGACACGGAAACAAAAATGTATGCGAAAGAGGCGATAATTGCGGGATGAGTCTATCTTAACAGGGAAGACTAATTGACAGGCAGCGGTTGGCGAAGAGTAGAGAACTACTTGTTAGTTATCATACAGCGCTTACAAACTAAGATGTAATTACCACCGTAGGCTGTGCACTCTTCTGCCCCCTCTGCTGGCAGGACGGCAGCAGAGAGTGCTCTTGTCCACTGCGCCGCGCCCTTGAGGGCGAGTGTCCGGACTAACTCGGCTCGCGACCACCAAGTTCCGAGTGTTGTAACCTCAAGTGTGGGCTCTCCAGTCTGTAACTGCCGCCTTTACACTGCGAGCTGGTTATAACTAGGAAGGATGACAGCAGACAGTGCTCTTAATACAAGGTTTTGTATTAAGTTCATTGTTCTATGTATTTGCATTAGTAGTTTATATAACATGTCTTTATATTATGTTTGTATGGTAATTAGCTAAGCTTCTACTGTCGCATTTTTCAGTAAATCCTCGTAAATTTGAACCAGGAAGAAATAAATAGAACTTTCAATGTAGTGGATGACACGGGCTCTACCATAGAGGATATTTTTTATCTGTCCAGTAATTACTAATTCCTTGTAATACCTTGTTCTCTGAAGCTACAATAATGTTTCATATTGGTCCACGGCACCGACAGAAACTAATAATAAAATGTTGCTACAGCCAATAGTATTAGACATAAAAATGACGCCGTATGTGTGCGTTGGTGATATCTTCTTGCCGTGTACAGTACCGAACATGAGTTTATCTGGTCTGCAACACGTCATACGGAACGAATATAACCGCGGTTAATTTTGCAATGCTATAAGTAAATTATACAAAGTTTAAAAATAACTTTTATGTGGAATGTTTAAAACTGATGTTGGATTTTATAAATCAAGTCCACCCGATATGGGTGATTGAGGTGAGTATGGAGCAGCGCTGGAATGCAAGGGTGGGGGAAACGGGAGATTCCCGAGAAAACCCGCCGACCGGCGGCATTTTACATCACGATTCCCTCATGCGAACAATCCGGGATTGGCCCGGCAGGGGATTGAACCCGGTTCGCCTTGGTGGAAGGCGATCATTCTAACCTCTCAGCCACCGCGGCCCCTCGGTTGAATGAGGCGAGGAAACAGACTGACAGCAGGACTTAAGGTCGAAGTAAAGCAACTGCCTATGGAGCACTGCACCCGACTATACAACGTGAAGAACTCGTCAAAAAAAGTAGTACAGACACCATGAAAATTGTCGGGAAAGTGCGAATTACGATGTATGAAAGAAGAAGGTATATATTTTGCAACATTATAAACTATTTTACTAAAATATACTTTTAAATGTAAAAAATTAATCGAATAAAATAATTTGTATTTTTAACCACATTAAGCATAATTCTCTTCTGGATGCTTCAGAAAGCAGAATTTGCAAGAAAATCTTCTTCATGGAATATCTTCATAATGTTAACTATGGTTGTGTGTACGAAAGTTGTAACAATAATGTAGGAAATAATTTTTATAATTTATAATTTGTCACAAACATTTATGGCCAAACTGACCTAAATAAAGTTAATTATAAAATTGATATTATACTTTGTCACTATGATTTTATTACACGATCACAGTAAATACTAAGACGATCTGTCTTGAAGATTTTCTTGTAAATTCTGCTCTCCGAAAAATCCAAAATGGAAATGCACTTAAATTTGGTCAAATAATGCGTTATCTATCGATCGATAAATTTTTTACATTTAAAAAGTATATTTTAGTAAAATGTTTTATAATGTTGCAAAATATATGCATTATTCTTCTTTCATATACAGCATAAATGACACTTTTCTGGCAATTCTTATGGTGGCTGTACTAGTTTTTTTTTAGTGCTTCACATCGTACAGTGAGATGCAGTGCTCTATGGGCAGTTTCTTCACTCCAGCCTCAAGCAGGGTTTCAGCAACTAACTAAACACTATGAAAGCCTCTTCTGACGTCACATCTCTACCTACAGCTTCCACGTGAGTTTGTTTGTGGGACCAACACTTGAACTGCAGATAGGACGGAGACTGATGATTGAGATTGAATATTTGAATGACATACGCAGGAACACCCGAATTTTGGGAAAATACTTCCTTAAATATTAGATTTCAGCACCCTACAGGTATAGCAGAAATATTCTTTTACTTTTATTGGTCACGTTTCTATGTGAGAAAACATATTCTTACTAGGCTGATAAGTCAGAATTATGTTGCTATTGTAATGTGCATCTGTGATTTGCGTACGTAACATGTCAATCACCGAGTCAAGAAAATGGGTCTGCGTTAAAGTGTTATGAAATACAACCGGTCCTGAAATTTCTTCATCAAGATCGCATTTCCTTCTAAACACGGTGTTGAACTACTATGGTGCAGTGCTGCATAAGAATGTAAACCCAAGCTATTGTGAATAGACTTCAATAACGACCACATATGATAAGCCGGGGTGATAAGTACAGCAAGGAAATCAGTGAGGCAGTGTGTGTTTGCTCATCGCATTTTGTAAAGAATTATTTTATATATAAGCATTCTGCACGAAAATTATTTGAAATCTAATGCAGTGCCAAATGGTTTTCCGTTAACGTCGCCTATTTTGCTGCAGCCACATTGTAAAAAATAATGGGAAAATTACTTGACAGTATTCGCAAACTTGTTTGGGTAACGTAGTTTTCCTTACGAGTAAGGTAAAACTACCGCACTCTAGAGTATAATTCACGTACATGGAATTGGAATATCCCATACATGGATGGGAAAGTTACCTGACAAGTGTAAGGTAATATTCGCAAACTTGTTTGGGTAACGCAGTTTTCCTTACAAGTAAGGTAAAACTACCACACTCTAGAGTATAATTCACGTACATGGTATTGGAATATCCCATACATGGATGGGACAATTACCTGACAAGTGTAAGGTAATATTCGCAAACTTGTTTGGGTAACGCAGTTTTCCTTACGAGTAAGGTAAAACTACCGCACTCTAGAGTATAATTCACGTACATGGTATTGGAATATCCCATACGTGGATGGGACAATTACCTGACAAGTGTAAGGTAATATTCGCAAACTTGTT
Organism: Dryococelus australis; assembly: GCA_029891345.1. Taxonomy (NCBI): domain Eukaryota; kingdom Metazoa; phylum Arthropoda; class Insecta; order Phasmatodea; family Phasmatidae; genus Dryococelus; species Dryococelus australis. The sequence continues at coordinate 3,584,602 of CM057003.1, read as the reverse complement.
TGGGTAACGTAGTTTTCCTTACGAGTAAGGTAAAACTACCGCACTCTAGAGTATAATTCAAGTACATGGTATTGGAATATCCCATACATGGATGGGAAAGTTACCTGACAAGTGTAAGGTAATATTCGCAAACTTGTTTGGGTAACGCAGTTTTCCTTACAAGTAAGGTAAAACTACCACACTCTAGAGTATAATTCACGTACATGGTATTGGAATATCCCATACGTGGATGGGACAATTACCTGACAAGTGTAAGGTAATATTCGCAAACTTGTTTGGGTAACGTAGTTTTCCTTACGAGTAAGGTAAAACTACCGCACTCTAGAGTATAATTCACGTACATGGAATTGGAATATCCCATACATGGATGGGACAATTACCTGACAAGTGTAAGGTAATATTCGCAAACTTGTTTGGGTAACGTAGTTTTCCTTACAAGTAAGGTAAAACTACCGCACTCTAGAGTATAATTCACGTACATGGTATTGGAATATCCCATACGTGGATGGGACAATTACCTGACAAGTGTAAGGTAATATTCGCAAACTGGTTTGGGTAACGCAGTTTTCCTTACGAGTAAGGTAAAACTACCGCACTCTAGAGTATAATTCACGTACATGGTATTGGAATATCCCATACGTGGATGGGACAATTACCTTACGACGCGTGCATCTCTTCAGCATTGTCTCAACAGCTAAGTGGAAGGACGGGAGGAAGAAAAAATCATATAACACGGCTAATATTCACTAGTAGGCTACTGTCACACTGTAGTCGTGGTGTAATGGATAGCACATCGGCCTATTGTGATAGAGGACAATGGTTTGCGCCCGCCATAGAAACGAATACTAAGTTGTCCAAATAGAGAAAAATGGGATGTGAAATAATGCCATGGGCTACTGCTTGACGTATATGTAAATAGCAAATATCTGTTCATGCATAAAAAATTAAATTTAAAAAAATGTCATTTTTAATTTTTTATATGTAGAGCATGTTATTTGGTCATTACATATGTGTCACGCGGTAGAACATAGCATCAGTTAACTCTTGAAATTTTTTTAATTTCCATGATTTAGTTAGTATTTGTTATGGCTGCAGTAAAATAGAACACTTTGGACATGACATCAAATTATTCAAAAAATAATTCATTCGAACCCGGTATACACATTTGTGTACATATCGCACGAGTAGGTTGCTCTTGGACTTTACTACACTCTGCGAAGCTCAGTGACCAATGACCTTACTTCTGGATAAATGATTCGCAAACAGTCTTACTTTTCTAGGTCATGATTGGTTCATATTGCTGTAGCCGAACATATAACGTGCAGTTCATTGGCTGTGACAACAAAACAAGTGTTGTGTCTACTAAAGTACAGTATACATCACATTGAAGGTAAATGGCTTTACATAGATTGCGTGCAAGACGAATATTGTTTTGGTAAAAATATAGAATAATGACATCGTTGGTGTCCGGCACGCTGAAGGGTGAATCAATGACGAGGCAGGAGGTGAAGATCGCTCAGATCAGATACTCGGCCTCAGTCTGGGATACGGTCAACTTGCCATCTCAGTAGGCTGTGTAGTGAGGTGATGCTCTTGCAGACACAACTTGCACTCGAGTGTCGAGTGTGTGGGGAGGCGAACATGCGACATCTTACACTTACTCACTCCCTCAGGTAGTCTGTCCCGTGGCTCTTCTTCAACTTTACAACCGGGCATCGCCTTGCCACAAGTCCTTCTCTTCCTCCCCACTTACATATTTGTGTACGTCGTAGAACCGGCGTGTAAAAAATTGAACCTTCGTCGAGGACGATGTCAAATTTACGTACGGCGAGGGCAAAACTTGTTGGGGAACGAGATACTACACTTTCCCCAACAATCAAGAGAGAGAGAGAGGGAGAGAGAAGCCTTCAAGAGAGAGAGTTATGTATAAGAATTGTATCGCAAACAAAAACCGACGCAACAACACGGTCTGCTATTACGTAATAGTTTACGAGTAATGCATAACGTTTCCACTTTACTACGAAACTAATACTTACATATAATACTTTATTTGTAAATCACACTTTATTTTCAAATGAAATCTTCTTAATTCTTTATGAACGTATCTAAGAAAAAATCATATCAGTTCTCACAAAACTTGTCTGCTGAAAGTTCATAAATTGTTCTCCCAGTTCATAATTTGAAAACAAGTTCAAGTCGCCATTTTGTAAGTCAGTGAAAACTTGAATCTCAAGACGAAATATTAAATCTCAGGAAAAGTCTATCGATTCCTACCAAATATGTTGTATGTAAAGTCAGTTGTAAACAAGGTAATTTTGAGAAATCACAAACTATAAAAATAACAGTGTATTTATAAAACGGCAGTGTTGTTTATATCGTATGTTGAGATTGTATCTGAGTAACAGGAAACTGTCCTCGCGCTAGAAGCAGTAAAGTGCTACAGTTTAGCTGTTACTTTGAGCAAAATGTTTCTTACTGATGCTGAAAAGCAGTAGGTGAAAAGTTCTACTAACTGATATTACTTTCCCTGAACTATTGTAGGTACAAGAATACAGCTGCGACCATCGTACACTTTCTCATGCTGAGAGAGTAGTAGGTGAGAAGTCCTACTAACTGATATTACTTTCCCTGAACTATTGTAGGTACAAGAATACAGCTGCGACCATCGTACACTTTCTCATGCTGAGAGAGTAGTAGGTGAGAAGTTCTACTAACTGATATTACTTTCCCTGAACTATTGTAGGTACAAGAATACAGCTGCGACCCTCGTACACTTTCTCATGCTGAGAGAGTAGTAGGTGAGAAGTCCTACTAACTGATATTACTTTCCCTGAACTATTGTAGGTACAAGAATACAGCTGCGACCATCGTACACTTTCTCATGCTGAGAGAGTAGTAGGTGAGAAGTCCTACTAACTGATATTACTTTCCCTGAACTATTGTAGGTACAAGAATACAGCTGCGACCATCGTACACTTTCTCATGCTGAGAGAGTAGTAGGTGAGAAGTCCTACTAACTGATATTACTTTCCTTGAACTATTGTAGGTACAAGAATACAGCTGCGACCCTCGTACACTTTCTCATGCTGAGAGAGTAGTAGGTGAGAAGTCCTACTAACTGATATTACTTTCCCTGAACTATTGTAGGTACAAGAATACAGCTGCGACCCTCGTACACTTTCTCATGCTGAGAGAGTAGTAGGTGAGAAGTCCTACTAACTAATATTACTTTCCCTGAACTATTGTAGGTACAAGAATACAGCTGCGACCCTCGTACACTTTCTCATGCTGAGAGAGTAGTAGGTGAGAAGTCCTACTAACTGATATTACTTTCCTTGAACTATTGTGGGTACTAGAATACAGTTCCGACCCTCAGATACTTTCTCACGCTATAGACCAGCACACACGAGGTACACGCGGTAGTAAGTTTAGTGTGTATCTTAGACTGGTTTTATCCCACAATAGTAAATTTAATAACTCTTCAAAATTTCGTTGTTTACAAACATTTTCACCCATATTCATGTGGTCTTTGGTTTATAATATTCCTTGGATAATCTCAAATAATAAATATATTAATAATTAAAAAGTGGCCCATTTAAAAATATTATTGACACTAATTTTTTGAAATGGGTTTATTTTACTTTCACAAGTAATTTTAATTTTAAAAATCTTAGGTAATATAATTAGAAAATATTATGTAGTTACCGTGTCAAATTTAGGACACTTTTATTTTGAAAAATGTTATTCTTATATAGTCTGTGATACATTTTTTTCTCAAAAATCTTATAGTTATATATTGAACCAATTTGTATTATTAAAATATTTATCGCTGTAGACCATCGTAGTAATACTAGAAATTAAACAGCTCATGAGTTTGTTTGGAAATGGTAGTAAGCAGCGAAATTTTGAAAAATGATTTGATTTATCGTCGTGGGATTAAGACGAGTCTAAGATACATACTAATCCTACTACTTCACGAATAGAGGTGCAAACTACCGAGTCTCTAATTGGTTGTTTGTTGCTGTGGGAGATATCTCGTGTGTGACTGGATGCTTGTTCTGTGTACGGCCTCCTATTGCGTCCCTCTGGCGGCCGGCATGTTTCTATCATTAGCTTCTGATTGGCAGGCACCGCAGCAGTTATTTGCAATTTCGCTCGAAGATCATTTGTCCTGAAAGTATTCTATGTCAAATTAATTTCAAGTGAATTGCATTCTGGGCAAAGTGTCTCTTTACCTGACATTTGTCAGAATAGGGCTTTTAACAAAGTGTTTTAAATAGTCTTTTCACGGTAAAATAATCACCATTAAAAGACCCTGCAAAGTTTTTTCTTTTAGCCAATTTCTATCTTTCCGCCACTTTCGAATATAAACATTTCTAAGTGACCTACAAACATATTGTATATATTCCGCCACTCCAAGAAGTTAATGCCTGAACCTGCCATAAAATATTTTATTAGTAGTTAATGAGTATTTGAAGGGCCTTAAAAAGTGCTGAATAGCCTATAAGCAAAGTGATTCTGTATTTTGGAATTGTAATGCAAGTGATTACTATTCGATAAGTAAAATTACAAGGCAACTAATTTTCTGTGTTCTTTTTTAACTCGTCCACTTACCGTGTCTACGATCGTGGAAATGTTTGCAGGTAAAAGATATACATGACCAGTGCTGTACACAGCGAGTCATCAGTACGCAGTGCTGTACACAGCGAGTCATCAGTACGAAGTGCTGTACATAGCAAGCCATCAGTACGCTGTGCTGTACACAGCGAGTCATCAGTACGCAGTGCTGCTGTACACAGCAAGTCATCAGTACGCAGTGCTGCACACAGCGAGTCATCAGTACGCAGTGCTGTACACAGCGAGTCATCAGTACGCACTGCTGTACACAGCGAGTCATCAGTACGAAGTGCTGTACACAGCGAGTCATCAGTACGCAGTGCTGTACACAGCGAGTCATCAGTACGCAGTGCTGTACACAGCGAGTCATCAGTACGCTGTGCTGTACACAGCGAGTCATCAGTACGAAGTGATGTACACAGCGAGTCATCAGTACGCAGTGCTGTACACAGCGAGTCATCAGTACGCAGGTCTGCTGTTTACAGCGAGTCATCAGTACGCAGTTTTGCTGTACACAGCGAGTCATCAGTACGCAGTGCTGTACACAGCGAGTCATCAGTACGCAGTGCTGCTGTACACAGCGAGTCATCAGTACGCAGTGCTGTACACAGCGAGTTATCAGTACGAAGTGATGTACACAGCGAGTCATCAGTACGAAGTGCTGTACACAGCGAGTCATCAGTACGCAGTGCTGTACACAGCGAGTCATCAGTACGCAGTGCTGAACACAGCACGTTGTTGACTGCTTGTAGAAAGTACACTAGACACCAGTGAAGTGCACAGTAAAATATTGCACAATTGCAACACTTCGGCTCACAAATTATTACGTGACGGAAAGATTTAAGTACAAGTGTATTCCAGCCCAAATTATTGTTGTAACAAATGAATTTCAGGTCAAATAATTCCCAGGCCAAGTTATGTTTTAATACGAATGACTTTTATCCCAGTAAGGCACCATCTAGTAATGAAAGGTTTTCTATGTTATGGACATTATTTGTCTTGTCAAGCCAAACATTTTAAAAACGTCTCCGAAGAAATTTAAACTAAAATTAGATAAATATACTCCATACTTTCGTGCACCATTCCACTTACATTTGCTAAAATTAAAATACTTTCAAACTCGTTATTCTAAAATTTTCAAAATAATTTTTTATACTGGATACTTTCACGATATAATTTGAGTTATTTTAAGTATTTCGCGTTTTCAAACCTTGCATCTAATTTTATTTTTATCCGAACATGTTTTGCATCACCCCTAGTTTTGCACAAACAGCTGTATACGGTTTTATGTTGTTGATGTCCGCTATTTTGTCTGATCTCGTAGATACAGGTCAGTATAGAAAAAAATATTTCTAGAGGTCTATTACAAGAACGGCTCTTGTAATTTTACAATAGTGTAATTTAGAACAGAGATTTTGTACTATTAAAAAGATTGTAAAATTACAAACTATTACTCAATTAAGATGAAAAAAAAATGTATAGTGTGGCTTGCATTTGATTGACTTATTCTGCTGCTGTGTGTTTGTCAGGTATCTCGGCTTTCACTACCTCACTGTCCCAGTGGCGGAGAAGGGAGGGAGGTCAAACTGGCTTTGGTGGTGCCGATGATACACGTTTTAATTACAACAAATACTACGAGAAAAAATGTTCTCAATATAATTAGGGATGATGGTTAGAGATGATGGATTATCGCGGAAAAAGTTGACTGCTTACTAGGATTCAAAGTACTATAGTCCACTCCCGATTGGAAGCGACGCATGAAAATCAACCTTTGAAAAAACACTCTAGGCATAACATGTCACCTGTTTTTTCAATAACCTGTTTCCACAAATATATAACACTGTGGTTAACTTTAGAGTACTGTATTATTGAATAAATGAAACTTTACTTTAATATCTTCTATAACTTGTAATTTTTATTTCTTTTAAAATATGAATTAACAACAGCGAGAGCAGCGACGTGTTGGCAACGACTGGTAAGAAATAGTTCACAGTTAAAATATTATTTCAACCTCGTTTTTAGTATACTATTTGTAAATTAAACGGTGCCTCTGAAATATCCAAATATTTAAGTAGCCCCGATGGCTACATATCTTATTTTTAAAGTTTAAAATAACAGCGGAAAATATCGTGAGTAGGCCGTAATGGTACGGTATTGATTTATCGAGCGAGAAAGCAATTGAAAAACTGTCTGCTGGCGAGGCTTGTTGCACTCTCTCTTTCTTAGTCTCTTTCACACTTGGGAAATTTCACTTCGCTAATAAGCATAGATATTATACATGTTTTCAATGGTAGCATTATTAATACTTATTACAGCAAAATAATGATTTTTGAATGTGTAATTTACAACTGAAAAGAGATTTTAATGTCTGAATACGTATTTTAATATATTTATATATGATGGCGGGACAGTTACCTAGTGAAGTTGGCAGACGTGGCGAGCCATAACATGGCGTGTTGCTTTTTGTCAAACGAAACATAAATTATTCTTATTTACTTCAAATTACCACATCACGTTAGTAGACGATGTGTTTTTTAAACCTACCTAAGCAAGTTACAATGTTGTGATAAATCTGTGTTTCCACTGCAGTAATAAATATACTGTTACGGTGTGTTTCGTTAATCATTGCGTCTGTGAAATGGCGTGCCTTTGTGCATCGTGGTCGATATGATGACACTGTGTGTGCGTGATTTCAAATATTTTATTAACACTATTTATACGTTTTAAATATGAACTGTTTTTATGACGAAGTTATTTATTTACATACACGTCTGTTTATTTATCACAACGTTGTATCTTTGCCCCAGGGGTCTGACACACAGTCGTGTAACGTAATTTGCCACAATCCCGGAAGAAAAATACTACGTTCAGCCCGATATATTTCAATAAACCTAATAAACAGTAAGTAGCAATACATAGAAATATGAGCGGAATAAAAGTTATCGTAGGCTTATTTGTGTGCATGTTCACCGCTATCTTTTAAAGTTTGTATGACAAAAATGAGCAACACGAGTTGCGTGCTTGAATTTAATGTGCCTTTTTCACTGGTTGTTCCTTCGTTTTAATATTTATTCCAACTGAGGCCGTCCTTTTAGAGAAATGACCCAACACATATCAACAACAAAATGATAATTACAATTAGTACAGCCCTTTACCTCGCAGTTGTAACAGTGTTAAACACAGTCGCGGAAAAATACTAACGTGCATTACATGTAGGCCTAATGTGTTATGTCGTGGAAAACAAATATGTTAATGTAACGTAACCCTAAGAAATATCGTTAATTCAGGCATTTTTAAAACGTCATAAAGCTGACATAAATAATGCTATAGACCTAAACTGTGAATATTCGTACGAAATGATTTTTGAAATAGACCTAAGACAGAATTATTTGAAAAGCTATAAACAGTAAACAACACATTTGACAGGTATAAAAATATAAGTCACATTTCAATATTTATTTTAAGGCGTAGTAAAGTATACGAACACATGTATACACACAATTGAATGTAAATATTGATTTTGACAGATGCTACATGACAGTCAAATGGCAATGTTTGTTTACATTTGGCGGAAGGATACGAAACGGGCCTGCAAGTAGATATTTAGCAGGGCTCCGAGAAAGTTGCTTCCAATGGGGAGTGGACTATATGCATATGTCAGGCAGTTTTATTTTCTTATTGGCTGTCATGCATGCTTGAAGCTACTACCCCACTTCACTGGGCCAATGAGGATTCTTATACTGTAAAGCAGAACGTTCGTGATTCGTCTGCAAACAACTTAGCCCAGTAAAAACCTTGTTCATCCAATCACGAAAGAATAAACTAGTTAGAGTGTTGTAGAATATACGTTGGCTGAAAAAATTTTCACGATTTTCCATCATCTCTAAATATAATACAATTCATTATAGTTTACAGCGATTGCATATTTCATAACAATTAAATTTTAATAATTATTCTAATAGTAATTGTTAGGGACAGGTGATTTTCGCGAAAATATTTCAGTACCTGCTGTACTCCAAAACACATTTCTTCATATGCACTTTCGTGGGTGGACGATTTTAAATGTCACGTTCCTCAAGTATATGTCCATGAATCATGGATGTTCAGTATCGGAGTACTTCATTACGTTTGACCCAGTCAAATAAGAACATGTTTTCTCAAGTAGACATGCGGCCAATAACCAACGGAAGTTGTGGTCGTGGACATAGCTATTGAAGTTTGGCATGGCCATAAATATTCTCGTGAAAACTACTGTTCCTTGTAATTGTTGACAAAATGAAGGGCTAAAAAAGGGGAGAAACAACTTTCACAACCCTCCCTGGATTCGCCACTGTACTGTACCTCACCCCTTCAGTACTGTACCCCCCTTCAGAACTGTACCTCGCCCCTTCAGTACTGTACCCCACCCCTTCAGAACTGAACCTCGCCCCTTCATAACTGTACCTCACCCCTTCAGTACTGTACCCCACCCCTTCAGTACTGTACCCCACCCCTTCAGAACTGAACCTCGCCCCTTCAGAACTGTACCTCACCCCTTCAGTACTGTACCCCTACCCTTCAGAACTGAACCTCGCCCCTTCAGAACTGTACCTCGCCCCTTCAGTACTGTACCTCACCCCTTCAGTATTGTACCTCGCCCCTTCAGTACTGTACCTCATCCCTTCAGTATTGTACCTCACCCCTTCAGAACTGTACCTCACCCCTTCAGTGCTGTACCTCACCCCTTCAGAACTGTACCTCGCCCCTTCAGAACTGTACCTCGCCCCTTCAGTACTGTACCTCGCCCCTTCAGAACTGAACCTCGCCCCTTCAGAACTGTACCTCGCCCCTTCAGTACTGTACCTCACCCCTTCAGTACTGTACCTCACCCCTTCAGAACTGTACCTCGCCCCTTCAGAACTGTACCTCGCCCCTTCAGAACTGTACCTCGCCCTTCAGTACTGTACCCCACCCCTTCAGAACTGAACCTCGCCCCTTCAGAACTGTACCTCGCCCCTTCAGTACTGTACCTCACCCCTTCAGTATTGTACCTCGCCCCTTCAGTACTGTACCTCACCCCTTCAGTATTGTACCTCGCCCCTTCAGAACTGTACCTCACCCCTTCAGTAGTGTACCTCACCCCTTCATAATTGTACCTCGCCCCTTCAGTACTGTACCCCACCCCTTCAGAACTGTACCTCGCCCCTTCAGTATTGTACCTCGCTCCTTCAGTACTGTACCCCACCCCTTCAGAATTGTACCTCGCCCCCTCAGTACTGTACCTCGCCCCATGAGTACTGTACCTCACCCCTTAAGTACTGTACCTCGCTTCTTCAGTACTTGGGGAGAATCTCGTAGTCCAGTGAGAAATGTGACAAGAATGTATGGATAGACTTATCTGAAATCCTTCCCACGGCCAATTTGACTCAAAAAAATTTCCAGCTCTAATTGCAACACTTTCAACACTCTGCGTACGCCATACGGAGCATCATTTACTTATATTGACTCCGGTTCAAAACCTGATAGGAACCGCGGTGGTGCAGCGGTTACAGCACTCGCCTCCCACCAAGGAGAACCGGGTACGATTCCCAGTGGCGTCTCTCCCGGGTTATCGTACGTGGTAATCATCCCGGACAATGCCGCTGGTCAGTGGGTTTTCTCGGGGATCTCCTGTCTCCCACGCCTTTGCATTCCGGCGCTACTCCATACTCACAATCCTATCAGCTCTCAAGACCTTGATGCCAATAGCGAAGGGAACCTCTCCACTCTAGGTCTCGTACTTTCATATAATCAATGTCATTCTAAAGTTTGGTAAGAAAGGAAGATAAGACGAGGAATGTGCCCCTCAAATATATCCCAAGACTGAAAAGACAAAATGAAATACCTGAATGAGCTTTATAAAATGGTAAGCAATATTTATCAGGTTTGCTGTGGTTGCAGGTGGACGCGAATATGTTCACACTCTTGAACTCAGAGGACCATTTAAATGATTCGTAGGCACACGTGAGGAACTCTCTGAGGACGAGTGTACAAGACATGTGGAGTAGGCAATAAGTAACGGCCATACATCTTTTCACAGACACGTATACCTGCCAATCTGCAAAATCTAAATCTTGACGAAGTATTGCTGTGTAATATTTCAGTTTATTGCAAATAAAGTTGGCGTTTTTGTGTCTCCAATACTGGCAGATACGTACTCACTTCACAATATTAAAGAAAATATATTACATTTTGAAGCGTTCACGTTGCTCTCAATTCAAGTGTTGCCGTTTGCCGTTATTATTTAACTAAAGTTAACTCACTATTAACGTATTATCAACATTATTTTTTGAATGTCTTTTCGATGCATTACAACCGGAAAGAGCAGATATGCACATGTCATCAAAATATTTAGTATACACTTAGGTCTAAGTTAGCACATTACTGAATAAGTATACATTGATGAATATCACGCGAAAAACAAGATATATATACATACATACACACACACAAACATACACTGTGTTCCAAAAACAAACAGACGCGTCAGAACTCGATTTATTTCCGCTGGTTTTCTCCTTGTAATTATTTTTTTTAAATATGTTGTCCTATTTCCTAAGTACACAATAAACACACGCGTTGTTTTAAAAATTACAGGAAATACAAGTAATGCAGTACCTCAAAACGTTATGAAAACACGAAACACAATATCAGTACCATGATTTTTTCAAGTATTGCTTGTTCGTTTTAGAGAGCAGCATGAACATGAACAATTATATAAATGATACATGTATAATATTTTGTGGCATTTCGCGTTATCAAAATTCTGTTGTCAACTGATGATTGATTCGTCATATTCGCTTAATTTTTGCTAGTGTTTAGAAAATGAAGTGCTCATTTTGTAACGACTAACAGTTGCGTGGTCTCTGCAAATTGTGTTCACTAGACACACATTTCGAACTGTTATTACATACAATTGTTCATCCAGTGAAATAACGTTTCCCTAGTTTAAATTCGTTTACCCATTTACGGATGTGAACAACAGTAATCAAATGTATTTAATTTTTAAAAATTCTAAAATTGTTTCCTATATAACGTTTATTCATAAGTAGTTTAATCAATAAGTACCATAAATAGTTACTCATAAGAACAGCCAAAATTCACTTGTTAATATTCGGACAGGATATAATTCAACTGCTTGTATATTTCCTTTTATTTAAAACTTCTTTAACATGCTACTTGAATTGCCGTAAAAAAATCTGTCATTCAAAAAGTCACCATAAAAAAGAGACAGAATCATGAGAAATTATGTAAAACAAATACCTTTTTCCATCTGTACCATTTTCCAATTAAATCCACAGAGCGCATAAGACCCGTAATTTTTCCAAGTCCCCGCATATATAGGCTGTTCACGGTAAAGCGATCAATTTTGAGGCCCTAGTGACTTTTTCCTTTCAGCCATTTTTTATCTTTTAACCACCTTTTAAAATTAATGTTGCCATGCAAGTATTAAACATCGTGTATATATTCAACTGCACCTGGAAGTTAACGTCTAAGGATAAAATAAAACGAGAGGGCTTTATAAAGTGCTCACTTTGCTGTGAACAGCCTATACGTACATGTGTGCGAAATTCCCGGCATCTCTTTGTATCACAGAAGACGTAAGCGTCCTGTACATACCTACATGACAAAATCTGCGATTTGATTTGTCTTTACTTCTCTGCAAGAAGGAACTGGTTAAACTCCAGACTAGAGTATTGAGTTTTAATGGCATTCCAAGGCGGATCGAATAAAATTTGGTTCGCTGACAAACACAACAGAACAACACATGTGTTGGGTGAGTCTATTTTGTCACCAAATAACAACGATAAATTCTTCTCTAGCTTTACGTCATAACTAGATGAATATTTATGTGGAAACGCAAAGTATATAAACTGACGTCGGGACTTACAATCACGGTTATGACTTCAGTCAGATATAAATGTACAGTTTTGTTCGTCACAAATAAAAAAAAAATAGTTTTCGTTTGTGACAGTGAATGTATGGCGTTCGTATGACGCTCTCTTACGTACAGAGACAAGTAAATGGCATGTCCTGTGCATGATTTTCCTTCTGTATCTTTTAATGAACACGCGGCAAAGTGTCAGTACCGAATGATAATTAATTTACATTGCAAAGGAATAGTTTTACAGTTCGCACTGCTTGCATTATGTGCAGAATGAACACAATTAGCACTTCGTGTGAATGTTCTCAACTGGGTTATCCTAAACTCCGCGGCAGAATGCAACGAGAAGTAACAAAATACAAAATGAGAACATTGTACATTGAAAGGCCTCTATAAACTACTACCACTCACAATAAGTGAGGTACGCGTCTTTTATATATATATATATAATATATATATATATATATATATATATATATATATATATATATATATATATATATTATATTAAATATTGTTACGTCTAAATTGTAAAAATTACTTTGGGTGGAACAAAAAATCTCTGGGTATATTTTTCATTAATTGAGAGCAACAAGTTGTTAAAGTTTATGGTCACTCCTATTTTCTCCTCACTGAAAAAAAATCCTTGAATGCTACGTTATTCTTCTATAAATCTTAAAAAAGTTTGAGCAGAGATAACAGTGTCTTTAATGGATGTGACTAATAACGTAATTATGTTTTATTCAGCCAATTAAGAAGCTTTAATATTGTAAATATGCTTAGGCGAAAAATTATATTAAAAAAAAATCATGTACTAAGTTTGTAATTGTGAATTAATTTTTGCCTGCTATTTATAACAAATTTTCGCTGACCGTTATATTCTCTTACTGGAAGAGGTTGGCAATAGTTAATAAACTATCGGATTTGTAATATTTCAATATTTTAAAAACACTTTCAATACTTATGTAATTTTAAATGGCGATTGAACGACGTATATAAGGTGTAGGCTGTTCACGGTAAAATGAGCTCTTTTGAAAGCACTGCTTAAGATCGACTCGTATGCACGTTATGTGTTCTTCCACCTTATGTAAAATGTATACTGTCATGAGCCTCATCACTTTATTCGTGCGTCGGTCAACTAAAACTGTGAAATTTTTAGAAAAGTAAATATTATATAAATCAACTCATTTTCACACTTCGATACAATAAAAAACAGAAAGCGAAAGATATAGTTGTAAGTTATGACAAATGGTTACCTAACAATTTGTATTTGACGTTAATATATAGAACTAATTTTCATCCATCGTTACCAACTTAACTGAGTAAATCACTCAGTGTACCCATTAAAATATATACGTCCGAAGGCAGAGACTTTTTCCTAAGGTTCAGTTGAAAAGTTCTCACTTGATCGTAATATGTGTAGTTAGTTGTTATGCAGGAGGGGGGTATTTGTACTCACGCGCAGACAATCAAGAAGATGAAGAGCAGCAGCAGAGGACGCAGGTTCGCTGCCATGTGTCCTACGACAGGACGTCGGACAGTATTCTACAGGGACGTTCTCACGCAGATGTTAGCCTCTGGTATAGGACCACAGCCTCCCTCCGGCGCTGCATTGTTGACGCCGCCCACGCCGACTAGAGCGCTTTTTTCCCCTCCCTCTTTCCCCCCTCTGCTAGGGGTGCGAGGTAGGACTTACTTCCCCTCCCCTGGTGTGGAGTGGTGATGCGCATGCGTGGGGTAGCCCCACCCCTCGCCTAACCCCCTCCAACCCACCAAAAACCCCGAGTGACTGTCCCACCAGCTACAGCCCTCCTCACTCTACTGTCGGCACACATTTCCTATGGTTAGGGGCGCCTGTTTTTCGCAAAAAAATTTCAGAACAAGTTGTGTTCCAACGCACTTTATTTCAAAACCACTTTCGTGATTGGAACATTTGAATTGTTACGCATCTTATGTGTTTGCCCGCGAATTAGAGACGGTCAGTATCGAAGAAACGTAATTCTGATTGGCTCATCCATATAACAGGCTGTCTTAACACAAAGAAAACCGACCAATATTCTAATGAAGACTGCGAGTGTACACATAGGATATTGAAGTCTAGTCTCAGCGTAAATATTTTCACGAAAAACATGTGACCTCAACTATAATACATTCACAGTTACTTCTAACTGTTTGAAGCCCTGCTTAACCCTTTCAGACCCGTCTTAAATTAAGGTTTCAGGTGTTACAAATAAAAAAACTGTGATGTATACTGTACTTTAGTAGACACAACACTTGTTTCGCTGTCACAGCCAATGAACTGCACGTTATATGTTCGGCTACAGCAATACGAACCAATCATGACCTAGACCAGTAAGACTGTTTGCGAATAATTTATCCAGAAGTAAGGTCATTGGTCACTGAGCTTCGCAGAGTGTAGTAAAGTCCAAGAGCACCCTACACGTGCGATATGTACACAAAAGTGTATACCGGGTCTGAATGAGTTGTCGTCAACTTACACGATGTTCCTCTGCCTCATGCTAACTAAGCTTGACTGAGTCTAGATAATTACAGGAAAGGGACAATGCACCGCATACTAGCTCACTCGGTGCTATACTGTTTCACGTAGCGACTATTTGAAACTAGACATTTCCAACACACCTATATGAAACTAGGCATTTCCAAACACCTGTTTGAAACCAGGCATTTCCAACACACCTGTTCGAAACTAGGCATTTCCAACACACCTGTTTGAAACTAGACATTTCCAACACACCTGTTTGAAACCAGGCATTTCCAACACACCTGTTCGAAACTAGGCATTTCCAACACACCTATATGAAACTAGGCATTTCCAACACACCTGTTTGAAACCAGGCATTTCCAACACACCTATATGAAACTAGGCATTTCCAACACACCTGTTTGAAACCAGGCATTTCCAACACACCTGTTTGAAACTAGGCATTTCCAACACACCTGTTTGAAACTAGGCATTTCCAACACACCTGTTTGAAACTAGGCATTTCCAACACACCTGTTTGAAACCAGGCATTTCCAACACATCTGTTTGAAACTAGGCATTTCCAACACACCTGTTTGAAACCAGGCATTTCCAACACACCTGTTTGAAACTAGGCATTTCCAACACACCTATATGAAACTAGGCATTTCCAACACACCTGTTTGAAACTAGGCATTTCCAACACACCTGTTCGAAACTAGGCATTTCCAACACACCTGTTTGAAACTAGATATTTCCAACACACCTGTTTGAAACCAGGCATTTCCAACACACCTGTTCGAAACTAGGCATTTCCAACACACCTATATGAAACTAGGCATTTCCAACACACCTGTTTGAAACTAGGCATTTCCAACACACCTGTTTGAAACTAGACATTTCCAACACACCTGTTTGAAACTAGGAATTTCCAACACACCTGTTCGAAACTAGGCATTTCCAACACACCTATATGAAACTAGGCATTTCCAACACACCTGTTTGAAACCAGGCATTTCCAACACACCTGTTCGAAACTAGGCATTTCCAACACACCTGTTTGAAACTAGACATTTCCAACACACCTGTTTGAAACCAGGCATTTCCAACACACCTGTTCGAAACTAGGCATTTCCAACACACCTATATGAAACTAGGCATTTCCAACACACCTGTTTGAAACCAGGCATTTCCAACACACCTGTTTGAAACTAGGCATTTCCAACACACCTGTTTGAAACCAGGCATTTCCAACACACCTGTTTGAAACTAGGCATTTCCAACACACCTATATGAAACTAGGCATTTCCAACACACCTGTTTGAAACTAGTCATTTCCAACACACACTGTTTGAAACCAGGCATTTCCAACACACCTGTTTGAAACTAGGCATTTCCAACACACCTATATGAAACTAGGCATTTCCAACACACCTGTTTGAAACCAGGCATTTCCAACACACCTGTTTGAAACTAGGCATTTCCAACACACCTATATGAAACTAGGCATTTCCAACACACCTGTTTGAAACCAGGCATTTCCAACACACCTGTTTGAAACTAGGCATTTCCAACACACCTATATGAAACTAGGCATTTCCAACACACCTCTTTTTTCCCTGGTTTTTTTATTTTAATTGTTAGTTGAAATATTATCATTTTTGGATAGTTTTCCATTTCATTCAAAAATAAGATAATTTTATATTATTATGTCTACAAAAGTATAAAATGGTTGTTATAGATACCAGTAAACAAGCCGGCACGTCATACAAAGTGGTTGCAACTAACTGTGAATCCACTATGGCAGGCAATTTGTTTATATTTTATTCATTTTATTGATACGGTTTATTTTGAACAGTAGCGAAGTTACAAGCCCTGTAGGTCTCCAACAAGTCCATTATTTTCTATGCTTACGAAGAGATGATGTTCAGCTTGTACACATTACTTACGAGTAGGTACTGTCTCCTCGTATATATAGTTGTTTATTCAGTCAGCTGCCTGAAGATCGCCATGTTAAGAGGTGCCCCCCTGGCTGAGCGGTTAGCCCGCTCGCCTCCCACCAAGGCGATCCGGGCTCAATCCAGCTACCAATAAGTAAGGGCATGCGAAATTCGCGATATTATTTGGCATCAGGCTGGACTTCGCGGTACTGTATACACTAGAGCCGACGTCGTGTCTCCATTGGCTGCTGCATAAATCTGAATTGGCTCGCTTTCTGACGACACGTGATTAGGGCACACAATTGTGATGCGTTCATTCATTCCTGCAGAGTTACGCAGGGCGTGTCATATAAAGTATGGTCCAATGACAAACGCATTACGAAGGTACATGTGTTTGAAGTCTAACGTGTCCCCAAATAATAACGGGAATTTTGCATGTCTCTACCGATAAGCAACAGAAGCCTACAGATATACTCGTAGGGCATTGAAACCTAACATGCGCGGTAATATTTTTCCAAAATTCTGGTGTTCCTATGAATATTGGTTATTTAATTCTAGGCCGCGCAGAAACGTTTTTCGGCTTTGCTTGCATATATTAACACAGCGCTGACTGTTGCCAGTTCACTCCAGCAATAACGCATTTTGATACACTGATAACTTTGAGCAGGCAATGACAAGGCATACTTGTGTTATAACATCGCCGTTTTTGTTGCAACTACAAAACATAATTAGTCAAATAAACATTAAAATATAAATTACACTATAGGCGCAAAACAATTAAAAGAGGGATAAAATAGTTACGGCGACTGTTATGGCAACTGAAAAAAAATGCAGTGGGATTTGTGGCGAACGGGACAAATTGTAGCGAGGAAGTGAAGAATGTGAGCAGTATATGAACACGGAGAAACAAAGTTAACTGGAAGTGATCCAGATGGAGCCGAAGTTCCTTAAGTAGGACCGGCGATGGTGTAAAGAAAAAGAACAAGCGGACGGTAGAAGTGAAGAAGACATCAGGAGGTCGATGTACGACGGCATAGGTGAGAGGAATGTGTGCTCTCATTGCTCGTATGGCGGCACTGTTTATCAACTATTTTTGCCATACATCAACATATTATTTTAAGAATTGCAACAAATTATTTTTGTTTGAAACACATATGTATGGTGCACCCAATGTTATTTCCAACTTTTCTGAAGTTCTATTAAAGTTCTACTTCCAGGATATTCCTCCGTCTCACGCAAGATAAAAAGCTTAGACAAGTTTATAAAACCGCACCAAATGGACAATATATCGCATTAGTGTGCATGTAATAGTATTGTGTATAAGAACTATTTCTTAGTAGGCATTAACAACATGTCTATTTACCCACTGTTTTTGACAACATTAATTATAAATGATATATTATAATTGATAGATAAAGTAGAAGTTTGAGCGGTACTTGTAAAACCTTCATATATGGAGAGATTTATCAAAGGTTTTATTCAAAAAGTGCGAAGAAACCGCTGAAAGACAACACTATTTAGTACATCGCAACCGGTAAGAATGTGTTAGTGATGTATGTTATCGACAGCAAGTGTTATCAAACGGTAAGAATGTGTTAGTGATGTATGTTATCGACAGCAAGTGTTATCAAACGGTAAGAATGTGTTAGTGATGTATGTTATCGACAGCAAGTGTTATCAAACGGTAAGAATGTGTTAGTGATGTATGTTATCGACAGCAAGTGTTATCAAACGGTAAGAATGTGTTAGTGATGTATGTTATCGACAGCAAGTGTTATCAAACGGTAAGAATGTGTTAGTGATGTATGTTATCGACAGCAAGTGTTATCAAACGGTAAGAATGTGTTAGTGATGTATGTTATCGACAGCAAGTGTTATCAAAAGCGATAACACGGTCTCAAGAACGAGTGCCACCTCCTACACGTGACCGACTTCCTAATTGCTTGTTTTTTTTTTTTTTCGAACGCACAGGACGATGTCGCTGTCGGCGGGTTTTCACGGGGGATCTCCCGTTTCCCCCGCTCTTGCATTCCGGCGCTGCTCCATACTAACCTCACTTCACCCTCATGGGCTCTCAAGACCTCAATGTAAACAGCCGCCCAATCCTCGACATTCGCTCACATCGCTGTGTTTGCGCCGACATGTGTAACTCAGGCTTGCGGGTTGCATCACTCACCATCTCAAGGGGAGTATAACTTCCTGGTTTTATTTTTTTTCATTTTTTGAACTTACGTATAAATTTTTCGTTGCAGGTGATACAAAATGTTTGTACTGAGAAGTACTCATGAATTCCTTGTAATAACTTACTCACTGGAACCTGGTGCCAGTGGCAGCCAATAACAACTTTCCGGCTTGCTAGCAGCAGCTAATACCATTATTCACAAAACGATGCTGTCTGAATAGATGCTAGTTCCTGACCTTGCACATGAGTTTACTTACTCTGCAACACAGCGTACGTGAATGTGTATACTAGGGATGAGCTATTAATGGGTGAAATGTGTTGCGCCATGTTTCTGATTGTTTGTAAGTGTTATCGTTGTGGTACAGACTTGCAGAATAGAGTTAGCCACCAAGCACAGCAGCTCTATGTAGGTGGGGAGAGCTGGCTGGAGGGGGGACCGGGATGGACTCCAAACGCGCAAATACGAGACGATGCAGCTTGTTCTTGCAGCCCGAGACATCGAGTATAAGAGAAAGCAATTAAACTGTTGACACTTAGTCGTGGATAGTTGAGAGTGTCAATCTTTTATTGTCAAGATAAGACTATAGCAGTGACCAGAAGGAGGGACTTGCATGCCTTTCGGTGAAGAAAGGAAGCTCTAGCAATTGTAAGGTACGATGGAGTAAAGTTTCCATATACTTTAGTAGAGACGTTGAGAAGGGTACTGGATACTGGAGGCGCTGCATAGGCATTCTAGGTTATAGGACCTGGAGACAGAGAGCAGTATGAGAGAGCTGTAGACCAGGAAGCACTATCAGAACATCAGGGTGTATGATAAGAGGAATACCATCGGCCATGGACTGGTTGATGGTGTCGTGTAAGTGGTCTGTGTAGGAGGGAATGCGAACTTGGGAATGGGGCTGAATGATTTGAAGAGTGTCTCATCCAGAGCCCGTATGGCCGTGTTCTCCTTTTTATAACTGTAAAAAAATAGTTTTCAGAAAGAAAAATATGTTTTTAATATTTTGCATGTAAATATATATGGAGGTCGTGTTTCGGTATTTTGAAGTTTATGAACATGTTATTGTTTGTGTTGTTTTTATTATAACTTTAAATAAGCTTCCTATTGAGAAAACATTTCGATTTTTATCGCAATTATATTAAGCAACTTTATTTATTTTTTGTAAATTTGAAAATTAATTTTCTCTCCTTGCCAAATCTGAAAACCAAATTCGATCAAATGAATTTTCTCTTTTTCTGTAACTGTTAGTTCTATTTATTTAATTATTTTGGAATCATATGTATTCCATACTTCCTGTAAAAAATTTCTTGGACAGGATTTCCGGACGTTTGATTCGGAAATTGTGGCGGTTCCTAAGCTACTAATACATCAGCCACAAAACCTAGCATGCTCTCTCACAAAACTTAGCATGCTCTCTCACAAAACCTAGCATGCTCTCTCACAAAACCTAGCATGCTCTCTCACAAAACCTAGCATGCTCTCTCACAATTTCACAATAAACCACCATCCTTACCAATAACAAACAGATGGGAGAACAGTTACTACATCACGTACAAAAAACATACAGAATGACGGGTTTAGGCGGCTCCTAACATCGAGGTATTGAGAGCCGATGAGGGTGAAGCGAGGTGAGTACGGAGCAGGTCGGAATGCAAGGGCGGTAGAAATGGGATATCCCCGTGAAAACCCGCCGACCCGCGACATCGTCCCGCAAGATTCCCACATGCGAAAATATTTGGGCGACCCCGCCGGGAATCGAACCCGGTTCGCCTTTGCGAAGGCGAGTAGTCTAACCACTGCACCACCACGACCCCTGCATCTTCTGTGATCCTTTTTCAATTGTTCAGTTAAGTGGCGCAGTTTGTCTCCTGCAAAGATCCTGCCTCGCAAGCTGCAATATGAAAAGCCAATCAGTTCTTATGAGAGTAAACGATGTCCCAACGTCTTGATGAAACCTGATGTAACTAAATGGAAAATAAAGACAAATGTGACTGACACGTCGTCACAGTTTCAACGTCATATACACACGTCTGCAACAACATGTCTCTCCTCTCTACCTGCAGTACATGTGAGCTACTATACTACTGCCTTGTATGACTAGTATAGTGAGACTTGTGTTGCTCTCACACTCAGCGTACCATATCCACCTGCTAAGAGATGTGAATGCGTCGTCCAAACATAACATTTTTAAGGACGCATAAATATGAGGAGACTGCCTTGGCACCAAATTTTTCCGTGAAAAATTAGCATAACTAATTACTGGCGCTACATATCTTGGAAGTCTTAGACTATCGTCAATAATAACACGAATGTTGTGTGTCCATGTCTTATTATCGAGTTTACTTTTATAAAACTTATTCTACAGAAGTGTTTCAAATCATCGTAGTAACAGCTATAATATCTTATATTAAAAATGTTGGTTAATTTTTGTATAAAGTGCAGTCGCAAACAGTTGTACATGATGCTCGACATATATCACCAAGCAATAGAACTATAGCTTATCAAATGCGAATACAATTTCCTCCCAGTTTTTATTTAATTTAATCACTAATTAAATAATGCAATGCACACATAATATGCAATAAAAATTCTAAGTTAATAAAAATATAAGATACTTTTATGCTAATACAATTATAAAACATATTTATGACAAACCACGCAGATCTTGCGTGGGTGAATTTTCAAAGATTTTATACAAAAAAAAAGTGTGGATAAACCGCAAATACACTATAACTGGCTGATGTTTGTACATACAATGTGCTGAAAGAAGCTCTTCTAGTGTTACATACTTTTCTATTAGGTATTTACAAACCCGGCATCTGATTTTCGCAAAAATATTTACGTGAAGACTGATTTTCGATATTCTACATGCACGTCTGCAGATTAGTTTTGCCTATAGACCACTCTTTGTGAAAAGTCACTGTCTCGATTCACTGGACCAATCAGATTAAGATCATTCCGATCGAACAATGTGACTAGCGGGCACACATTTAGGGCACGTAATAATGAAACCAATGACGCCCAGTGTACACATAACATTGTACTAGTGCTGTACACCACGGGGTTCTACTTTTTATGGTCTTCCCTGCAGGTGTCTAATTCGTAAACCGTTCTACTGTAACAACTAAGCGTGTTCTAGCCTATACCGGCCGACATTTACTAATTGAATCTACGGAAATGTTGTATTCGCTACAGTGCAATTTAGTTTCCCACGTCACTGCGCATTTCAAAACAATGTCGTGAGGCGCCTATTGTGAGTGACGTCATAATGAGGCCTTGTAGTGTCTGCGTAGCTCGGGATAATATATTTTAATTTTTTTTCCTTTTAGAAGAAAGAAAAATCATGTTTACTTTTTCACTCTTTCAATAACGTTTATCAGTATATTGAAATATGAAATTATCCCATTACAAAGTAGGCTTCTTACGTAAAAGGTAAAAAATGTAAATTGCCTAAATTAACACAGTGTATTGTAAATACTGTTGCACACCATATAACTCGGCACTCTATTGGCTGACGGCTGTACAGTACAGTGCATAGTCAACTGTATTGCGGACCAATAGGAGAGTGGTGAGTGGGGATAATAACCCCAACAGAACTGTCAGTACTAGAGACATGCAAAATTCGCGTTATTATTTGGTATCACGCTAGATTTCACCGCCATATTAAATTAGCGTGTGTGTCATCTGTCTATTGGCTTCGGCAAAAACGAGGACCCACAATCCGCTTTGACTAGGTGGGGCATGATTGGCTGTCTTGTCGTTACTTGCTTCCGATTGGTTCGAGGCAGCCCAGGGCGTGTCAAACCAGCTGTAGTCCAACGAAAAGAGCAATACAAACGCATATATGTTTCAAGTCTATTCTGTCTTCAAATGATAAGGCGAATTTTGCAGGTCCCTAGTCATTACTCCAGTGACTAACGTAGGTGACTTGTTTCTAGCTCTCATGAGCTGCCAGTAAATACGTAGCGCCATCCTCTCAGTGCTGGGTTGGGTATAGTTCACATTACTACAGCTTTACAATTGTGATGACGAAACAAGAGCAGTGTACAGTTCAGTAGCCAAATATTTATTATTTGCTGCACGCGAAAATGCAAATTGAAATCTTAACTTGCATATTAATTTTTCGTTTCAGGTATTGCAAAATAGGATTTTTTTTTTTTTTGTTCTGACACGTACTTACGAATACCTTTCAATAAATTACACACTGGAACCTATGGCAAGATTTTGTTTCGGTCCATACCGCAAGCAGCTACCAATAACACCGCACTGTTTGTGCGACAGCAGCAGCCAATAGCGTAAGCCAGGGGAAGACGCTGTGAGAGATGATGCGGGGCTGGACTCACTCCTCGCGTGAGTGTGACGTCATGACAAGCACGGACACCGAGGTCCCGAGAGAGGGGAAGATGGAGGAGCAGAGGGGTAGGAGGAGAAGGAATTGGCCACGCGGAAGTCGAAGGCAGCGAATTATCCTTAGCCGTCGTCCTTGCTGCAGCCGAATTACATTCCGCCTTTAAAAGGGGTGGGGGGTTTGGCGATAGACCGTGTTTCTGGGATTGCGGAGTGAAGGGTAGCTACCCCCAGGGAGCAAGAGCTCTTTAATCATGCGCCGGCGTCACCCCCCTCCAGGTCTAGGGAAGTAGCTAGATGTCTCCACCTAGCTCCTAATTTCCTCCACTGTTCATCTGCTAATTATCTGGTTACCCCAGATCGTGTTCTTTCTAGGAAGTACATAGTGCGTGCAGTATTTGTCTCTGTGCCGTGTATCCAACACTGAGTCACATCCACCAGTGGAACTGTCAACGCCCCGTGATGACCAGCGATTAACATGTTTGACAACACTTGAATTTTCAGCACACGCGTCTTTCTGCGTGAATAAAATACGCACTTCGACTTACTTCAAAACATTGCAGTTCCATTAAAACTAGGTTATACGAAGTAATACGAAATGTTCCCACAATCGAAGCCCTTGCTTCAACAACTTTCTACCGTCAACTAGGGGTCACGGTGTGCAGTGGTTATACTTCCCCCTCCCTTCTACCACCTTCATATAATGGATCTATTCCCAGCCGGCTCGCTCAGTGATTTTCGCATGCCACCTCGTTTAGCCCCCATCGGCTCTCAAGACCTCGATGTTAAGAGCCGTTCAAGATTCTTCACTCACTAACGTCACATCCTAGCCACGTTGTTTTTTATATTGACATTGGGGGTCAAACGTTGATGCACAGAGTGGCTTCTGCGCAGCTAAAATAATCACTCTACCTTATATTCCCTCTTACGCTACAAACACTAGTCAAACAATGTAAACACACACGAGAGCCACAATAGCGAAATAAAATTGCCTGTTTTGTATTTCGTATAACGAAGATATGCACATTTCGTATTGCTATTTCCGTAACAGGAAACGACAAATCCTTGTACATTAACACTAGTTTTATAAACGTATTACACACGACGCACAGCCAGGTCACAAGGAAAATGAACTATCGCTGTAGGAGCAGGCTGTCAAAGGACGATATCGACTTGGCTACACACAGTTCTGTGAAATCCAACATTATATATATATATATATATATATAAAGAAAAAAGAAACAAGCATATTTTGCAGGACTCCAAACCAATAGCAGAATTTTCAAATTAACCTTTACACAATTTGTGCGTTTATAACAGAGAAACTATTAAAGACAGTGCGATGTAATTGTGCGTATTTGAAGCTATAACACAAAGTTAGGTGCGCTCGAGCATGTGTAGCCATTCTACTTTCATCAATTACATCTGTAGCCAGGAGGGCCAGCACTGCTATTATCAGTTCCGTATGTAGCCACGAGGTCCAGCACTGCTATTGTCAGATCCGTCTGTAGCCACGAGCGTCAGCACTGCTATTGTCAGTTCCGTATGTAGCCACGAGGTCCAGCACTGCTATTGTCAGTTCCGTATGTAGCCACGAGCGTCAGCACTGCTATTATCAGTTCCGTATGTAGCCACGAGGTCCAGCACTGCTATTGTCAGTTCCGTATGTAGCCACGAGCGTCAGCACTGCTATTGTCAGTTTCGTCTGTAGTCAAGAGCTCCAGAACTGCTATTGTCAGATCCGTCTGTAGCCACGAGCGTCAGCACTGCTATTATCAGTTTCGTCTGTAGTCAAGAGCTCCAGAACTGCTATTGTCAGATCCGTCTGTAGCCACGAGCGTCAGCACTGCTATTGTCAGTTCCGTATGTAGCCACGAGCGCCAACACTGCTATTGTCAGTTTCGTCGGTAGTCAAGAGCTCCAGCACTGCTATTGTCAGATCCGTCTGTAGCCACGAGCGTCAGCAGTGCAAATGTAGAGGAAGTGACATATGTGGTAAGGGTTTCTTGCGAAGAAAGAGAGTTGACTTCAAGTTATTATTGGGAATGTGTGTGTAATGTGAAGACGATAATGTATTTAGGAAAGTTGAAGATACAATAATTATACACAATATTGGGAGCCACACGCCATACGAAGTTGTATGTACATATTGTTTGTTCGAACCGGATCTTTGATCATAATTAAGGAACTTAATACTGGCGCAGAAATCTCCTGAAATGAAAATAGAGGAGAACGGTTAGAAGTGATGAAAAAAATGATTACAATAGCCTTGAAATTGTTACTGTGTATGTTGTGGCAGATATTTTATATCAAATGCAATCTATTCAAACAACACTTGATTTGTTGTGCGATTTTATATTTTAAAATGTTGTGTGCGCTTCACCTATGATGAAATGTTATTACCTCGGTCATAACTCCTTATATTTTACGTTTATATAGTAATGAAATAAATTGAAATTTAGCCGTTCCTGTTTATAATGTCACAAGCATTCATTGTTACAGTGCTTACAGAAACGTATTTATGAATAGGGGAGTGTCTATGCATACTTGTCACTTTGTACAAATATGGTGCTGCGAGTTACACTGCGTTAAATAAGATAAAAAAAATTTCCAGCCAATTGGAAGAGAGATTTAAATAAGTTCATTTTCCAAACCCTTAAATACTGAGTCATGTGCATTACGTTGAGTGTACTGAATACACATATTTGATTACAGGGGGTCTATATTTTGTAATTTATTGCCGAAGACAACAACTTTCATTAATTTTAGATCTCATATAAATTATGATTGCCCTATGTAGTATTTGATAGTTCACTGTGACAATATGTATTTAAATTTTATAATTGATAGAAGTGTTGCACTTGCATGTGTAATATACGTCAATCTAATTACGTATTTTAAGTGTGTTGTTGACACAAATGTTGTAGCTGTATGTGTATCTTTTATACATCACTTCATAATACATATTTTATTTGTATAACAAAAAAAAAAAAGCAGTAGCTGTACATGGATATTTTATTTATCACTGTAACAAGACGTATTTTAATTGTATAGCTGGCAATTGTTGTATCTGTACGTGTGTATTTTATACGTCACTGTAACAACGTGTAACATAATTCTATATCTAACGGAAGAGCTGTATTTATATATGTAATACTTTTGACTTCACTGTAACTGCATGTACAGTTGCCATTGGTCATGTGTCTGAAATATTTCTCACTGGTTGCAATGAAATATACTTTACCGAATCTAGACTGACTGTCATATTAATGCATACCTATGTGCTTGAACACAATGATGCCAATTACCTGAGTCTATAGCTTCGTTGTATTTCATATTTCTTTTTTCGGAGCCTGCAATAGGTAACCATATATTATAGTGAAATACAGATCAAACAGTTCCGTTTATCCAAACCCTAAAAGTTGGATAACTATCGAAGGAAGTGAACATTGTGACTGTAACAGCCACAAGAGTTTTCTTATAAAATAATTCTGTGGAATTTTATCCTGGACGACTCTGAGCCAATAGCAGACTTTCAATGCCATAAGTAGCAAGTGTCATACTGCCAGGTGTGAAGTAACACTGGCTACTATATGGGACAGCAGCCAATGAACAAACATCTGAGGCTTGAGTATACACATGACTGTGGAATCTAGCCTACAGGTCATTGAACTCGCGAGTTTTTCCTATCTCTACTTATAATATTACAAGTCCTTCAAGAGGGTGGGAGGGGGGCAGTGCTCAGGGGCCCGGGTCACCTTGGGTGGGGGAGAGGGGAGGACCCTACTCGAACATGTTTATTTATAAAATGATTAATTACGTAAAAATGTAATTTTGACACTCAAAATTTATGAACTTTTTTGCATGGATGACGACTATTTATGTTGTTGTAAATGGTCTATTTTTTGGTCGGGGAGGAGGTAGGGGGGGGGGGGGGCACAGCACGCATTGCTCATTGACCCGGAATTTATCTTGGTGGGCCTGTATTATATCAAAATGCGAAAACATATTCGAACTTAATTCATGTACTAGTTGTAGACAGACATAAGTCGAGGCTTGCAATACTGACATAAAACAACTTACACTAGCGAGTTGTATTTGTTTTCCTTGAGCTGGACCCATCCGTACTTGCTCTTTGAGTAGCGGTGACATCGTGCTCAGAAGAGATTCACGCTCCACCTCAGTATTGTTAGCCCAAGTCGTAACGCTGCTTCTACGGGGCCGCGGTGGTGTAGTAGTTAGACTACTCACCTCCCACATAGCTGAACCGGGCTCGATTCCCAGAGGGGTTGCTCCCGGATTTTCGCATGTGGGAATCGTGCCGTACGATGCCGCTAGTCGGCGGGTTTTCTCGATGATATCCCGTTTCCCCGCCCTCTCATTCCGGTGCTGCTCCAAACTCACCTCGCTTCACCCTCATCGGCTCTCAAGACCCCGATGTTAGGAACCGTCCATTTCTCTTTACTCACCCCCTAGGCCGGTTTTGTTGTTTTCATAAAATTAGAATCTTTAAGTTGTTTAATATTTCGTATAGGAAAACTTACTCGTGTGTGAATTGCATGTGTGGGTTTCTAAGCAAGAGGAGGATGTCGAATACACTCACGCCCAGAAGCACACACTAATATGTAACACGCGTCTTGGCGGCTGGGAGAGAGGAGTAGGGTGGGAATATTGATGTGATGGCGGACTGCGGAGTGAAGAAGATTACAAGAAGACATCACTCTTACCTGTCGACGTCTGTGGACTTGCACTTGGGGTAACTTTGTCACTTTAAAGCCCACGTACAAGTGCACTTATTTATTTGGCCTTCGAGGCGATACACGTGTGAGAATGTTATAACACTTTCGACACTCCGCTAAATTACATAGGGAATTCATCGCATCCAATAACATTAATACGTGACTTCTTAATGTGCCTGTGTACTCACAAAATTCCGTTTGTTTTTTCCCCCAAATCTATATTTTAGTTGTCCATACGTTACTCATCAGGTAGGCCGACAATTATTTGTTAATGCCCACCTGTGTTAGAGGATATTAATACCTAATAATTCGCCTGTAATTTTGTTATTAGAAGCTCGGTAGCTTACCTGAGTTCGTGAGGGATGGAGGTCTTAATAAAACTAAAATAACCAGATTTATTTTTAATTTATTTATAATTACACAAAAGTACAAACAGCTGTTATTTACAAAATTAAATTACCTAACTCAATTATTATTAACACACATTTTTCTCAGTACGCGCAATCTTTTAATACCAGTCTTAAAACTAATTTAAGTACGTTCCACTATATATATGACTAATTTAATTCACAATGGTTATTTACACATTTACACATATTGAGTCCAACAATCTATCGCTATCATTCCAGATGCCTGTCACTCACGCATACAGTTCAGTAGCCACGCCCATCGGCCACACTTTTCACTGTAACTATGCTCGCAGTCGCAGACTTCACTCCCACGCTAGCCAGTCGCTTCGCTGGCATTACACACCATCAGCTTGAGGCCGTACAAGTTTCCACACTCTCCACTCGGAGTCGCGCAGCTGCTTGCATAGACTGGCTGACCCGTTCCAGAATGTTTCGTGCACCTCAAGTCGTGCTGGAGACGATGAACAGAACATTCTTGAAGTGATAACGCCATGCGTCCAATACTCTCAAGGACGGGAGAAGCACGTGTCCCGATAACCTTACCGAGAACGTGTCAAGCCACCATTTCCAGTTCGTACAATGCCTCACATTATCGGTGATGTCAGCGTACGCCTTAGAAGAGCAGGTGAAGGCCACGAAGACTAAGGTGCCTTTCTAACACTACTAACAACACTAATGATGATAGGTTTTTAAAAATCCCTGCTCATTCTTGTAGGCTTTTTTTTAAGAAGAGGATTTGGTTTTTCGGCCGCGCAGTGTTATATTATTCATGATAAAGGTCAGGCGTTTTTCTCGAAAAGATTTCAAAACCAGTTGTACTCCAAAACACATTTGTTCGTATGCACTTTCGTGGTTGGACAATTTTAAATGTCACGTGCCTCAAGTGTCTGTCCGCGAATCAGGAACGTTCAGTATCGGAGTGCTTGATTATGATTGGTCCAGTCAAATAAGAACATGTTTTCTCACTTTGACACGAGGCCAATAACCAACGGAAGTTCTGGTTGTGGACGTAGGATATTGAAGTCTAGAATGGCCGTAAATATTATCGTGAAATACAAATGTCCCTACTCATGATGATTGTGTCCAATGATCGCTTTCTTTCATCGCTGATGGACTGTTACAAACTGAGTATCAAAGGAACTGATGTCTTGTCGAAACTAGACGAAATTAATCAGAGGTTTAACCCGGTCGATGCCGAATGCATTTACGGTGCAGTCGTAAATATTTATATGAGCTCTGTACCTCTCGCAGATTCATTTCGCAACCAGATACACGCCACAATCCTTACTGACCTAGAACCTCAACTAGTTGCTCATTGGCTGATGCCCAAAATTTGTCTTATTATAAGAAGCACGTGATTTGGTGCTCCTTTTATTGCAGTTAAGTTATTTGGTCGAATTCGTCAAGAGCGTGGCTTACAAACTGCGACTCAGATGGGAAAGGAAGTCAAATGTATACGTGATCGAAGTGTAGCATATCCTCATATGTATACGTGGTCGAAGTGTAGCTTATGCTCAAATGTATACGTGGTCGAAGTGTAGCTTATCCTCAAATGTATACGTGGTCGAAGTGTAGCTCAACCTCAAATGTATACGTGGTCGAAGTGTAGCTTAACCTCAAATGTATACGTGGTCGAAGTGTAGCTTATGCTCAAATGTATACGTGGTCGAAGTGTAGCTTATGCTCAAATGTATTCGCTGAATGTCCGGGTCTCTACTGAAACGTGTTTTGCACAGTACTAGTCATAAACATGTTTCACGTGCGACATCTTGTTCGTGGACACGGAGGTTCGAGTTTACTTTCAAACCAAATGAATGAGAGAAATAGTCGGCTCTGTACTTGCAAACAAATACAAGAACATCTTGCAAATATCCTTACTCTATCTGCGCCAGTGAATTTACCCCATACCACGGCTTTTAGCCATATCTGGGGCCAACTGTTTTTCGCGAAAATATCTACGCGGAGGCTAGACTTCAATATCCTATGACTACTGGCCGCTTGTATTTGTGTGAAGACAGACTTTTACATGAGAGAGCCAATCAGAATTAAGTTTCTCCGATGCTGACCGTCCGTGATTCGCGGTCAGACAAACAAGACGCGTAACAATAATTCAAATGTTCCAATCACGAAGTAGGTTCTAAACTAAAGTGCGTTGTTACACAGCTTGTCCTGAAATATGCTCGCGAAAAACAGATGCCCGTACGTATAGCTGCTTGCGAGTTTTGTTTGTCCTTGCATGAGTTTGGATAGTTTTCCTGTCCATAGATACAAACCAGTTTTATTATATTATTTATCTAAGTAATGTCTTAGCATTTAAAATCCATTGACCTGCAAGCTCCCACCATGTAAAATATACAAAAAACGTAAAATGAAATAGCTGTTCTTCCAGCACAGTTTGTGGGCTAATGAAAACTCGGGTCACCTGATTTCCGCGAAAAGTTTTAATGAGCAGCTCTGATGTCAACACACTAGGAGTTTTACAGTTGTTTACCTCTCCTCATTGGCTGCGTGGTTTCCTGAGAAAACGTTTCTTACTCGAGTGAGCCAATGATAGTTACGTTACTCCGATATTTTACGTCTGTGGTTCGTAGCAAGGGAACTAAGATGCCCAAGAAGTACGCCATCCAATCATAAAAGTGGCTCCGTGTCAAAGTATTTTCAAATATAACTGGTCACGAAACCTTTTTACGAAAATCAGGCGCCCTTAATTAACCCTCTTAAGGCCCAGATTTACTGTCACTGAAGACAGCGTTGAAGTGAGCCGCCTATATTCTCCACTACACCAATATGAGTTGTGTTGGCCTCTGTATTTCTACTTACCCTCTTCATATTGGTCCTGGCTACGCTGGACACGCTTACAATATTCCGCAACGTGTATTATTATCTGTCCATCGGCCAATGGAGTCTCTTGTAGACTATGTGCCAATCAATGCGCCGTAACATATGTAACATGTTTCGCAATCCAACGTGTTCGTTTGAGAAATTATTAAAAGTAACAGTTTTGTTATTGTGAATTTAAATGTTTACTAGTTGTAATTTTTTACTTAGTTTCTCATAGAGTCCAGCGAAGCAACAAAACCATATAAGTGTGAGATTTGTCTTCAAGAGCAAAGAAATTTCAAAGTAAACGTTGCGCGAGTATATACGTGCATACTCCTCAAAGGGTAAAAACCAATAATGAAATAATCTGAAATTAGTTTTTTTTATGAGCCATGCAATTTTTCCGAACCTTATCCAAATACCACTTTAACTCGTGAAAATATCCGTGGCGCTAGCCATTCCTCGTGTAAGTAAACATGACGCTTGCACGAAACGCAAATATAATATTGCGTGTACATACAAGTGGTGCTTGCGTGATTGTTCAGATAGAGATAGAGCCGCCATTGTTACATTTTGTGAATATAAAAACAAATCCACTGTTTAGTGTGCGTGGTACGGAGTCTGTGGGCGGCCTCATTGTGATTATGGCCGGGAAGTTTAAAACGAACGGAAATGGTCACAGCTGTCTGATTTCATCTTCCATTTCCTGCTCCCTCACACCCTTCCTTAGCTACTGGGTATACAACGACCGTGTCTCTGCTTTGTCCATCGCTAATTCAATCATTTAAAAAGTACTGCTAGGATATATTTTTGTATTCACAATGATTTATCGCGAAGAATGTTAACTGATTTTTAGCTTTCAATAAACTGGGTATGCAGATGTCTGACAGATTTTCTCGCTATTGATTACCCAAAGATATTTCCTCAATTAGCTGGGACACAAAAAACTGTCATACTTTATAAATTGATATTTGGGTGTTTGAGTAAATATAAAAAGCTAAGTCGAGTAAGATATTGCAACTTCTAGTTACAAAGGGAACACAAACGCGCAGTGTTTTGTAAAGAACACCAGAGAAAGGATTTCCGCAGTTTGTCAATGTCTTTCTTCATTGGCGGAGATCTGCGGAATTCGTATTATTTGAAATACAATAAACCTGGAACTTCTGTGTATGTGTTTGAATCAATATTGTCATCGTATTACAATTTTCTTCTGTACCGCTGTGACGGCTATCCCTGCACATCGAACGAAAGACAAGCCGACAGTTGAGAGAAAATGTTCGCCGTTTGGGACGGCTTACCTTCGCTGCGACGGGAGTGTGTGTGACGAGCTCCACGCCTCACGTCCGCTGGGTGGGCCTGCTGGTCTGCAAGTATGGGCGCCGCCCGGCATTGCTGCCGCCCACGAAATTATGACTGCCTTCCCCCTCCCTCGTACTATAACTTGACCACGTGACGCCATGCCATTTCAGGACTTCAGATATCGACGGAGTGAAGATCATCTTGTAATGCTCTAGATGATTTCAAATAAAATATAAATACAGGTGTCTCGCCCAGATTTGAGGAGACAGCACAGGGTTTTCACTTGAGCAGGAACTGCTGTTCTGTAAGTCAACATTTTAAAAGAGTGAGAAAAAAGGGGGGTCAGCTGGCTGCAATTTTAGTTACGTATGGTTATATGTAACCTGCATATAGTTGGAAAGAGGTGTTATCTTGTAAAAATGTAGATTTTGGGGAAAGTTTTAAACAGAATTATTTTTGATACCCATTTATAATAAAGTAATCACTGGGAAAACTATATTTTTATATGACGTTTATCGATTGTAAAATTTTGTAGAAAAACTATATAAATGGCAATATTTTGATATAAAAATCAAAACAACTAATAATTTTCAAACCATTTCACTGGAACCAACCCAAATCGATTTTTCGACATCATTGGGGGCTTTCAGCTGTTTTCCAACTAAACACACCTACATTTAGGAAGCAGTTGAGACAAGGACCTCGCCCTGTATGTGTTGGAAAACATCGTCACACCACTGTGGAGCTCTTTGTGCCGGTGAAATCGAACGAGACGCCAGATAATAACGAGAATGTTACCGCTTGTCGCCAGGATTTCTCGCACAGAGGAGCTCCGTTGCCTTTTATCTACATTGCCTCATGCCATGGTGTGCCGCGATTATGACTAGTGCTAGTGTATTTGTCCAATAAACTTCCAGTACAGGGTAAACTTCAACACAATAAGCATTGAACAGCATTTCGTCTAGTGCCATTAATTACGGTCTGCTTGAGAAGGCGTTGTCAAATTTGACCGGGCCACTCAGGATTCGGCAATATCGACACGGCTCCTACGTGATACACGTGCAGAAAGTTAACACGTGTCAAAAAGTAATCCAGCCAATAAAGATAGGCAAGCGACAATAGCTTTTTAAAATCTAACTTTTCTTGGAATCTTTTCACGAAATTTCAGTATCCATAATAATGACTATAGTATGGGAAAACTATGAAAGGTATTTTCACGTCTGTGCCTGTACAGTAGTAGGTAATATATTTTCACGTCTGTGCCTGTACAGTAGTAGGTAGTATATTTTCACGTCTGTGCCTGTACAGTAGTAGGTAATATATTAATTTTAGATTTGTAATAGTTCACAAATTACGCTTTGTTGAATTATTCATGACAGTATTTATTTACTTAACCAGGAGTAACCGAATTCTGATTGACTAGTCAACTAAGAAAATATGTAACATCTAGGCCTTGAGAGTCAATGAGGGTGATTGAGGTGAGTATGGAGCAGCACCGGAATGGAAGGGAGTGGGAAATGGGAGATCCCCGAGAAGACCCGCCGACCACCGTCTCGTCCGGCACGATTCCGACACGCGAAAGTCCGGAGTGACCCGACCGGGGATTGAACCCGGATCGCTATGGTGGGAGGCGACCATGATAATCACTCAGCCACCGTGGTCCCAATAAGCAAAATAAAGTTGCTAATGTACCAGTATGTTAATGAAATGTAATATGCGTGGAAATGGTATCGTGCAATTTGGGTGCTCCTAATAATATAAAGGCAAGGGCTGTATTGTAGACAGCACACACCACTCACCATCAATTCACTTAATTTATACTACTAGGTACGTATACGTGTTAGCCAATGTTAAAGGTGTCTAAGTCCCCGACTATGTTAATTTTCCAAATTTCTATGCGAGATTTTAAATGGGATAAAAGGAGTATCTAAGCAACGCTTTCACGACTGCTTGCTCCATCACGAGCCAACAGAAGTGAATTTGAAGTAGCATAACTTTGACTGTGATACGAACGGAAGTTAGGATGCTGCAAAGTTCGTAAGTTTACTGTACTTCTCGAAAACGATGGTAAGAATGAAGTGGCTTCTTGAAGTAAGAAATGAAGAGGCGGAGCAGGGAATGAAGGACGAAGCACAAATAACAAGCAAACAGCAATAAACAGCGGTCGCTATTTGAGACCGCAATTGACGATGACGTGGAAGGAAAGAGAATAGGAAAAGCAGAGCGAAGACAATTAAAGGAAAGGTACAGAAGTTTGAAACAGAGGGTACTGGAAAGAGTGGAGAATACAGCGTCGGGAGAAAGTTATTTTGCTTATATTTCTGAGGCAGGAGTAAACATCAAGGAATCTACAGATTGCAGAAAATGTATTTCGAAGTCATTATATTTATATTACCAAAGCTTTTTTGGAAATTCAAAACGTTCATTCGTAGCTTCAAATCCAACTCAAATTGTAGGGTAAAAAAAAATTCCTCAAATAGTATACTTATATGTTGATATTATTACTAGTCACTGGTTTTGTACATATACGCGAGGTGTCCGTAGACGGCATTGTATGTTAGTTAAACGTGTGTCATATAATTGTACCTTAGTTCAATAGACACGTCCTGCAGAGCGCAGGACCAATAGTAACCCCTCAGCACTCTGATAGATTCACTCAGTGTGTCCAGGTCTAACAGGAGACTGGCTCTGCCTGAGGCAGCAGTCTGTGACCTCTACTCGAGTGTGGAGTCCAGCTTGGTGCCGTATTATAACGCGAAATGGCAGGATATCTAAGGATAGTACGTAATTGGTATATAACAAACAAAATTGATGCCAAAATCGATGTCTACTAGCACAAAAACATCTACAATCGTGTCTCTCACCATGTAGATGCAGTCACTCGCTGTGCAGCAGAACACGCAAGTATACAGAGGTGGAGTAATGGCGGCGGTTCTGTACCTACCCGCTGACTGACTACGCGAGGCTCTGCAAACAAACCTTGTGTCTGATTGGTAGGGACTACTGGGTGGCACTACTGATTGTTAGCTGACGGAAAAAACCGCAATTTCAATTATCAGTAGGCTAGACTGCACAGTCTTGTGTACAATAACGCAGACAATATTAATCGTTGGTTGCTTGCTGTCACAGCGGAAGGCGATGGTTGGGCCTGTGTTATGTTGCGTGTTACTGACTGGTTCAGGGTTTATTCAGGAGATGATAAATAATGCATGAACCAATTGTAATAGTGACGTGAACAAACGAGTTTTTGGATTCTAGCTTGACCCAAAATGAATCTGCGAATTCTTCAGTCTCTTCTGATTGAATATTGATTACTACTGAAAATTCCGTGTTGTTTAAGCTGCTGGCTGGTAAATAAGTTGTCAGTCGCTGTTTGAAGAACAACGTTTCCAATGACCACTATCGCCATGTGCAAGCGTGTGTCCATGCCGATTGTGATCATTGTCACGCTAGATACAAAATGATCATGCATCAGAAAATGTTTGATGGCATCTATTTCCATCAAACATTTCTTAGGTATATAGAATCAGTTTTAAAATTTATTTAGTGTTTGATGGATTCAACCAATTAGGATTGTGCGTTACAAGAACGATTTTTTCCTACAGTCGAGTGAAGATGGTGCAGACTGAGAATTTTCTGTTTCGCATATCTTATTTTTGACTCACGAACTGGCACAACAATATCGGAGAGTGACGTTGCTGTCTATTTCGTTCAGAATACAGATGATCTCACTGGCTGCACATTCTCCGTGCCCCATCTCTGAACAGTTTCTCTGTCACTACAACTAGTAAAAGTGACGTGGATTGGTTTTGAAGTAAGAAAACTGTTTAGTAAACAAAAACTTTGAGAAGTTTGTATACTTTCACTAACCAATCTGTAATGCAGTTTCATTAAATTAAAATTGATTAGAAGTATTTTATTAACATAATAGTGCTTGTAATTTAAAAATAAATAAATGAACAAACACATGCATAATTGTTACCACGTGACTTTGACAGTCGTGTTCCTTTGTGGTAGTTTAGTGTTGGGTACACGCACAGAAAATAAGTTGTTTATATCATTTTTAGTGCACAGTTTAGTTTTAGTTTTTACAACAAACCCGCTCTTTGACGGGGGAAAAATATTGTAACACCAAGACGTATTTCAAACAATTAGAGCACTTGATTATGAACTTATTGAGCTAACCTTAATGAAGGTCAGATGAGTTTGACAGTTCTAACTATAAAATAAACCAATATTCTTATACAGAGATGGTTAGTGTACAACTGCATGCTCACTCTACCCCGTAAGCACGCAACCTTCTCAGCTACAGAGAAATTTGAAGCTGTGAACAGCAATGTTAAGAAAATTGAAAGTCGTTATATAGTATAAAA
The DNA here is from genome assembly GCA_029891345.1 of Dryococelus australis. Classification (NCBI taxonomy): domain Eukaryota; kingdom Metazoa; phylum Arthropoda; class Insecta; order Phasmatodea; family Phasmatidae; genus Dryococelus; species Dryococelus australis. The sequence continues at coordinate 3,547,489 of CM057003.1, read as the reverse complement.
GTTGATCGCAATCGTATTTTTATGGAAAAACGAGGCATAGAAATATCAAAGTTCAGAGGCATTAAATTTCTTCTTGTAATTAATGTCTCTGAATAAAATTACGGAGTAGTTTGGAAGTGCAAGCAAATTACATTCTTAAAAAAAATAATAAATTCAGACAATTACATAAATATATTTGACAGTATGTTATGCTCGTTGCTTTTAGGTAATGACAATGTGACAGATTTTACGACGTATTAAAGATTATTTTACCAATTATGTTTAATGGAGAAAATTGAAAATATATTTTGGTAAATAAAACTAAATTTTCTTGTTAAACATATTTACGGCAAAAATTTGACGACGTGGTCGGTTTTTTTTGCCAGCCGTTGAAACGCTTCACACGAAAATCATTTTTGCAAATTTGTATTGTGCTCGTACTTATTCGCGTTGCATTCAGTGTTACATTTCCGCAGACAGTTAAACGTGAGTAATGTTAATTTTAACTTATCTAATGCCCGGTTTCACTATCGTGGTTTGAAACTCGAGCCGAGATCGGATCTAAGATCGACACAGAAAACTGTTGCACCATTCAGGTTTGAAAATACGCCAACAGATATAACCATGTTCGATTGTTTTCTTGGGAAATTTAAACAACATTATATGCACTTGAATATTATTCAGTAAAATTCGTACAACAATAATTCACTTAAAACGGATATAACATCGCACATCTAGTTATATCTATAGTGAAAAATACGCCTACTTCCATGATGTCATATATTACGAACCAATAGGAAAATTTGTCTCCTACTTAATCTCGATCTGTCACTTTGGAATCAAGATCGAAGTATAGGGGTTCCAGAATCATGAAATTTCGTTGCTGCAACACCTTTTCAATGCAACCAAGATCAAATTGGATCCTGGTTCGGAACTAGGATCAATTTGATCTCGGATCGGGGAGAATGTTGGTGCAGCCGAGCATAAGACGTCACGTATCACCTCTTGTTTTTGATCGGCAGCTGTTGAGTACTGGAGTACGTCAACCGTGTTCATGCTCTCGTGATAATACTGTGCGCAAAGTGTCTGGTGATGAGGGCAAAGGCGGTTCCAGAAGGCCCTTGTGGCGGTCTCTAGGAAGTGAGTGTGGTTCCTCATGCATGGCCCTGAAGAGGTCGAAGTGCATAGTATGTAACCTTCTGTACCTTGTGTGTTCCCCTAATAGCGCGAGGCCAGCTGGCGCCGCGGTCCTGGAATGAGCACATGGCCCTGAGGCGAGCGTAGGGCATCTTATGTGACCTCCTGTACTATTTTTTGTTTCCCGGATACAAAAGGAGCGGGCTAGCCGTTTGCAGGCGTAACTCGCAGCATATGGCCCATGGCTTCAGGGATTGGCCGCTGCGAAGTAGCGCAGCGTTAAGTTTAGACACATATGTCCCCGAGGACATAGGTTACTAACTATAAGACACTTAGGCTATTTTAAACTTAGTTTAATTATTAAACTTTCTCTTTTCCCAGGCTGTACCGTCTCTTCCCGGATATCAAAAATCCAGTAACTCATTTTCTATGTCTTCAGTTTTCAGGTTCTACTGGGGAATCGGGGGGAAGCCGCCCAATAGCGCAACTTCCCCCACCACAGAGGTGTGCAAGCACCTCTCTGGTTACAAGCCAGTGTCTCTCTCTCCAATTGCCAAGGCGAAAGGAAATAAAGTTCCCGTCCCCTCTCTACTAGCGTTTCATCTCTACTAACACGAGCATGTTAAACACACATACTCTGTCTCCGTAGCATTTCTGATTAATGCATGAATAATTTTGAACTCTATTCTGTCGACTGGGTTTTTACTGTGCCTTGGCCGGTTTTTCCCAGTCTCTTCTAGTGATAGCTTAGCTCTAAGTACATTTAGGGAGGTAGTCATGGCCCCAAAGTGCAGGCCATGGCTGGCCAATCCCTCTCTGCCGTGATACATGTCTCCTTGCATGATTTCCTATCCTTGTAGGCGTGTCTGTTTGTGCAAGCAACATACATACAGTGAGTACCATTTTTTTTTCTGTTTCGACTTTCGACATGAAGATGTGTAAGTTTGATATACTTATTGAAACAAAGAAAGAATCACTAGGTGCCAACAGACATATTTTCTTCCCGTTTTTACTCATGTTATTTATTAAATATAAATAAAATATTTAATTTATCGATAACATATACGTAAAAGTTCAATTTAATAAAAAAAATGCATTTTTATGTTAATAAAATGCTTGCGATATGACATATTTAGTAAACTGGGGTGATTTTTCAAAGTTTTAATTCGAAAAGTGTGAAGGAACAGCGAATAAACTTACGAGTTTTTTAATTCCATTTAGTAGTTTTTCTAGTCAATTTCTTTTGTCTAATAGAGGCATTTTCCATATGGGGCGCCTATTTAATCACCTACACCATTATATTGTGCAATAGAGGCATTTTCCGTATGGGGCGTCTATTTAATCACCTACACCATTATATTGTGTAATAGAGGCATTTTCCATATGGGGCGCCTATTTAATCACCTACACCATAATATTGTGCAATAGAGGCATTTTCCATATGGGGCGTCTATTTAATCACCTACACCAATTTGTTGTGTAATAGAGGCATTTTTCGTATGGGGCGCCTATTTAATCACCTACACCATTATATTGTGGAATAGAGGCATTTTCCGTATGGGGCGCCTATTTAATCACCTACACCATTATATTGTGCAATAGAGGCATTTTCCATATGGGGCGTCTATTTAATCACCTACACCAATTTATTGTGTAATAGAGGCATTTTTCGTATGGGGCGCCTATTTAATCACCTTCACCATTATATTGTGGAATAGAGGCATTTTCCGTATGGGGCGCCTATTTAATCACCTACACCATTATATTGTGCAATAGAGGCATTTTCCGTATGGGGCGCCTATTTAATCACCTACACCATTATATTGTGCAATAGAGGCATTTTCCATATGGGGCGTCTATTTAATCACCTACACCAATTTATTGTGTAATAGAGGCATTTTCCGTATGGGGCGTCTATTTAATCACCTACACCATTATATTGTGCAATAGAGGCATTTTCCATATGGGGCGTCTATTTAATCACCTACACCATTATATTGTGGAATAGAGCCATATGGGGCGTCTATTTAATCACCTACACCAATTTATTGTGTAATAGAGGCATTTTTCGTATGGGGCGCCTATATTAATCACCTACACCATTATATTGTGGAATAGAGGCATTTTCCGTATGGGGCGCCTATTTAATCACCTACACCAATTTATTGTGTAATAGAGGCATTTTTCGTATGGGGCGCCTATTTAATCACCTACACCATTATATTGTGGAATAGAGGCATTTTCCGTATGGGGCGCCTATTTAATCACATACACCATTATATTGTGCAATAGAGGCATTTTCCGTATGGGGCGCCTATTTAATCACCTACACCATTATATTGTGTAATAGAGGCATTTTCCGTATGGGGCGTCTATTTAATCACCTACACCATTATATTGTGTAATAGAGGCATTTTCCGTATGGGGCGTCTATTTAATCACCTACACCATTATATTGTGCAATAGAGGCATTTTCCATATGGGGCGTCTATTTAATCACCTACACCATTATATTGTGGAATAGAGCCATATGGGGCGTCTATTTAATCACCTACACCAATTTATTGTGTAATAGAGGCATTTTTCGTATGGGGCGCCTATTTAATCACCTACACCATTATATTGTGGAATAGAGGCATTTTCCGTATGGGGCGTCTATTTAATCACCTACACCATTATATTGTGCACAAGGTTTTCAGCCGGCGTTCATTTCAGACAAGTGTTACAATGTTCAGTTTACTATAAAGTTACTCAAGATGTTATTGATTATCTACCAACCAATAGAAACTCTTGAGTTGAATTCACATCTAAAGTGAAGTTATTTGAAATAAATCAATTTTTGACAAGAAACAATCAGCACATAGACGCCAACAGGGCCTGATTTCCCACTAGGCCGACTAGGCCCGGGCCTAGAACGACACTTTTTAGAGGGCGACATGACATGACAGGCAAAATAGCAAAAAATAATAATAAATAGTGTTTTTCAATGTTTTTTGTATAGCAGTTTGCTAGAGTAAAATGTATATCAATTCTAGAATAAATCCAATTAATGTTACTGGTTAGTGTTCGGGAGTAAATTGTTTTATGAGAGTAAGAAATTTCTTGTTGCCTCCATCCCCCCCCCCCCCCCCCCCCCTCATCTTCAATGCCACCTTCCAGTTTACGTTTATCAGGGCACAGAAACTGGTACAGATGGAGCATGAGACTTTTAGTAAAGATCTTCGTTGTGTTTCGAGTTTTTAAGTTTCGCTCTGATAGCAGCTGACGAGAGAGAGTTTATTTTCAGCTCTAGCAAAAGTTTTAATTATTGAAACATAAATATAGGCGCGGAGTTTGTGATTTATGATAAAATGTTTTATTGATGCTGAAGACTTATCACGGTGTGCGAAGTAGCTGCGTGCAGCCAGATATTAAAATGAAAACACATATCTGTGGCAGTAAATTAGAGCAAATTAATTAGTATTTAATAATTGTACCGCCAATGAAAACTATAAAGATTACGATTATTAATATTTTACATGAATTTAATTTTAGCTCAGACACAAATCTGTTTGTTTGTGGTCATAAATAGATATAATTACCTAATTAATTTAAAACAAGGCATTTCACTTGAAAAATGCTTATAGACGTGTATATAAAGATAGTTAAAATATCTGTATCGGTAAAAAAATATTTGAAAAATTCTGTCACTCGCAGTTACCTAGTGTCCAAAAAGCGGTTGATTATAAAACAGAGAAAAGTGGTCTGACAGAATGAAGGGGTTGTAGACTGACTTTTACTTGTCTTAGCATGACCCCAATAGTTCCTTACAGTTTGCCTCTAGTACTTTCAGAATTATGTGGTGGAATTGTAAACATGCTGTGGTGTAGTGGCTAAATCACCCACTTTATACTAAGGCGGGGTAAATACTGGATCTTAGCATGTGGGAGACAAGGCGGACGTTGCCATTAGCTGGTGGGTTCACAGGATACTCCCGTTTCTCCCACTGATACATTCTCTCTCTCTCTCTCTCTCTCTCTCTCTCTCTCTCTCCTCCACCTGCACTTTACCTTCAATGGCACCACAATCTCATCAAACGATTCATGGTTTTATATTTTAGAAATATTTATTAAGTTTAAATATATATTGGTCACATTAAAACTCCCAGAGGAAGAGTACACAACTTTAAAAGCACACATTCAGTGCTGTCAGCACCAAACTGCGTTCAGTAAACATAGAGTAAGGGTAACCCGTTACTAACAACAGCTTTCTGTATGGCTTTGCTGCAAATGTACGAGAAACATAAGTATATGACTGTTATGAACGTCTTACAAGTCCGTCAGTAACTTATGAAAATTTCGATTTGAGAAAGGGGGGGGGGGTGGTTAAGCTTAATTCCGATAATATGATCAGATAATTTTCGTGTTTGCATATATAATTGAACTATCGATACGCCTAGAGAAAATCTGCAAATGCAGTGTACATATTGTAGCTTCTTATTACGAATATGATCTTGAGCTATCCATATGTGTGAATTTCTACACCAAGATGTGGTTTTTTAAAGTGTATCCAGATGTAAGTATACCATTCAGAATAATACCTACCTAGTGCTCACTCACCAACAAAAATTGATCACCATGAACGAATCGCGCGAGAAGAGCGAAAGTGGACGGAGAGTATCGTCATAGCCTGAAATGTGTCCCATTTGTGTGCCACTAGGGAGCATACATTTCCATCCATCATTCATAGCTGCAAAACGCCGAAGAAGGCTTTAATACTGGATAAGTTTGAGTAAACCCGCATCGTCGGCCTACGAGAAGCAGGTTGGATGTTTCGGTGCATTGCTCGCCACTTGAACCATTCTACTTAGACTGTGAGTCGGTGCTGGACCCAGTGACAGACGTGTCGAGAAAACTCGGGTCAACCCCGGCGATCCACCAGCAGGCAGAATCATTTCACAGGCATCGCTGTGCACCATCCAGGGACATGTAACGGTAACTGGAGATACACATGTGCCTACCAGAACCATATCCAGGTGACTAACAGAGCGGGATCTTTTAGTAGGGCATCCCTTACGATGTCTACCATTACGATCTGATCATCATCCAGTATGTGTGACCTGCAGAGACTGGGCAGCATGACAGCCTGCGGGTTGGCAACGAGTGGTGTTCAGCGACGAATCACAGTTCTGCCTCGATATAGAGACGTCATGGCCAGCGCTGTCATCCATGCTTCATTGTAGAGCGACATACCACCTCAACGAGAGGTGTCCTGGCGTGCTGTGCCATTTCTTACTACTCCTGTACCCACCGGTGGTAACTGAAGGAACAATGACGGCGCGGCGATACATCCAGGAAATTCTGCGACTATGTATGTTCTCCTTTCTAGTGCAGCTTCACAATCCCACTTCCCAGCAGGATAATGCCCAGCTTACAACAGCACAGGTATCTCTGGCCTCCCTTCGTGATGTTAACATGCTTCTTTGGCCAGCAAGGTCCCCAGACCCCTCGTCCATTAATAATGTTTGGGACCAGATTGGCTTATAACTTGGGCCAGCGGCAACTACGATGGATGTGGGGAGTCAGTTGTGGCATGATCTTCCTCAGGAGAACATCCGACATCTGTATGCCTCAATGCCTGACCGTATTACCACCTGACTCCATGCTGCAGGTGGTCCAACACCATACAAAGTGCATATTACAAGTGTTGGTCCCCTGTAATACATGGTTGGTGTGGTGCAATATTTTGATTTTTTTTCTGTATACATTCTGCATATCCTGTAACTATATCCACTTACATGCCCCTGCGATGGCATTTTCAGGGTAATCAATTTTTTTTCAATTGAGTGTACTTGCTGTCAACTATGGTAAAAGATAGTTTATCGACATGGCGCTACTGGAAATCGAAGGGAGGTTACTGTGTGATCTGGACTTGGGGAACATTATCACTTCTTTTACCCAAAGTTAGGTTACAAAATAACTATCTCCGAATAATAAATTCACTATTAATATAATTTGCTGCTCGTAAACTTTGTACTTTTATAAATAGTTAACTAAATATAAAATATTATTATTACTGTTAAATAGTTCTGGATATGCAATTTCATTGCAGTAACATTTTATATAGCAATAAAAAATGTTATTAAACACTTTGCCTTGTGTCCACAGATATTTCCAATTGTTGGAACATAGGGACGATTAGTGGAATGAACATAAAAAATCCTATTGTATTAATGTTTTAATTTTTCTCATTTTTGCATTTCTTTGGCATTCTTGATCTATCTCAGGTCGAGATTTAAACTATTTTTAGAATAGCTTTGTACAAGAATGTAAAAGCAAAACAACTGTATGCAAATGTTTCCAAATAAAGCATGTGTGTTTTTATTTTTAAGTCCCTCCTTTACAGCATGTGAGTGAAAGGAGGCTCAAGCCCCAAATTCAACATGCATATCATAGCAAGAAATCCCATGCCAGGAGAGAACACGAAGTCTGGACATTACATACAATGACATACGTTGAAAATTGCACTCGCAATGATGTATGTAATAGATAGAGAGAGAGAGAGAAGGGGGGGGGGGGGGGAGAGAGAGAGAGAGAGAGAGAGAAAGAGACAGAAAGGGGGTGTGTGACACTGCACGCGGCAGAAATGACTTGAAATGCCTAGAAACAGAAAGTTAACATTACCATCGGAAATTATAGAGTTTTATAACAAGTTACTATAATAAGGTAAATGTTACCTCGTTTTTAATTAATAATTCTTAATGCTTTTAATTCAACAATTTGTTTATAACATAACAATGTGGTAGTTGAAATTGTGATGACGCGCCTTGTCTTGCTGCTGTGAATTGTAAAATAATGAAAAAGATAGCGTATTGGGGAGGGGTCGTCACTTTTTCATGGGCCTACAGGCTGCAGGCAATGTGGGAAATTCAGCCGTGCACGCCAACGTAATACGACCGCGCTAAAATTTTGCTACCAACAATTATATAACCTAACAATATATTTATTTTAATGTTGGTATGAACAATTACAACCCGCGTACCACTCTCCGAATAGCACTTGACACATTTTCCCTACGTACAGCTACCACATATTTCATTCATCATTTCCTAAAATACATATTTTCTTGTAGCTGCGAGTGGAGCCTGCCTGAAAATTCAAGTTAAGTATTAAATGATTTTAGTAATGATGTACGTTAAAATGTTATCAATCAATCAAACACGTACGTGTTGGTTCGTAAGAATGGATGGATGGATGGATGGACGTGGTTATGGATGAATGTGGCTCGTGCGTCAGCAATGACCGAGATACTGTATCTGGTGAACATGTATGCGCCAGAGGTGTTCCTATCCAGCTCGGTGGTTTTATAATCTTGCAGTTATAATGTTATGTTGGCTAAACTCAATATTTCGCTTGTTGTTTTGTTTATCGGTTGCTGCTACAATTATGAGAAAATTTGAAACCTAGAACACGTCTTGTTCAATTCTCCACTAAATGTCGCAATTAATTAATTTCCTACGGTACATTGAATATACGTAACGTGCAAGTAGCGTTTTTTTTTTGTGGTTAATCACGGTTTATTGCGAGAATAGTCACACTGCATCCTGCGATTTGGAGAGCATAAAAGAAAACAAATAAATGAAAATAAGTTGCATCTGAGTTGGCTGCCATACTGCAGACAAACGTACAGCGAAATGAAATAAGCTCTTCAGAGTGACAAATTATAGATTCACTTGATAGTCACATGTACACTGCACTTTGGACGGTAGAGTTTAGTCAAAATTGCCGCTATAAATCAGTGCGAGTGTCAATACTTTAACAAAGAGATCACATTGTTAGATGGTTATATGATATAAATGTAGTGGCACCCGAGTTTCGCGAAAATATTTCATGACCAGTTGTATTTCATAACATGATGATTTTCGTGTTCCACGTCTCAGGTGTCTGATAGCGAATCACAGACGTACAGTATCTGAGTAACCTGACTCTGATTGGCCGGTCAAGTAAGAAAATGTCTTCCTACAAATACACGCCGCCCATAAACCAAATAAAACTGCTGATATGCCCATAGCGTATTAAAAACTAGCACGCGCAGAAATATTTTCGCGACATTCCGGGGTCTCTACTTAAATGGCGTTTGAACGTAATAATGCTAACATCAGTAAGTACGTACCTAGTATCACGTGAATATGCCTGAAAGTATTACTTAGCACTTGCACTTAAAGCATATAATTTGTGAGCACATAAGTTACACATATTCCTGAGGTGTGCTGGGGAGCCAGGAAGAACGTTGTGTGAGGATGTCGAGATAAGACCTTCCTCCAGCAGATATCAACTGTAGTTAGTTCGTGGTTTCTTCGCCATTTTTCAATAAAACAATCGACAGATCTCCCCATGTAAGACTTGTTTGCTTGTTTCCTAAATATGCCAAGTATCACAAGAATGTTAAACTTATTTATGTCAACATAAAATTATCTTAGTTTCGAATTTTTATTTATATTTTAGTTATAATTTATAATACTTCATTAATAATAATTAATATGAATATAAACAGCGAGAAAATAAATGTGTTGGTAATGCCTAGGGGCACCCGAATTTCGCGAAAAGATTTCCGCACATGTTATATTTCCACACATGCTATATTTCCGCACATGCTATATTTCCGCACATGCTATATATCAATACCCTACGGGCATACCAACCGTTTATTTTGCTTATTGGCAGCGTAGTTTTGTGGGAATATCTTCTCCTACTTGACTGGCCAATCACAATTAGGTGACTTCAATACTGATGTGCATCTGTGATTTGCGCTACAAGGAAACCATTATATCACGAAAGCTGAAGTGTTATGAAATACAACTGGTCGTGACATCTTTTCGCGAAATTCGGGTGTCGCTCGTAATGACTGGTAAGAAATAGTTCATATGATAAATATTATTACACTGGCATGGCCGGCTTCATAAAAGTGTGAAGTAATTGTGAACGGACTATATAAGATATTTTTAAGTTTCTGCTTAAACAAATTAAATTAAGGATAAAACCATCTGAATAAAAATAGAGTATTCGGTTGAAAATTTAAATGAAATAGCGAATGTGTGAAGGAAGAGTGTGAGGTTATGCAAAGGTTAAGAAGATAAAGAGAGGAGGAGAGAGAGAGAGAGAGAGAGAGAGAGAGAGAGAGAGAGAGAGAGAGAGAGAGAGACAGGTTGCTTACAAAAATGTATGGAAACGAGATGCGTATTGTGAATAGAGATGAAACTTTAATGAACGCCAAAAGAGAGTTGGAAAGTAAATACAATATTCTTCTTTCTTTTTTTTGGGGGGGGGGGAGGAGGTGGGTGCATAATGAAGACTATGAAATAAGGCACTGCCGGGGCTGCGGTGGCTGAGCGGTTAGCCTGCTCGCCTCCCACCAATGCGAACCTTGTTCAATTCCCGGACGGGTCACTCCCGCATTTTCGCATGTGGGAATCGTGCTGGATAATGCCACTGGTCGGCGGGTTTTCTCGGAGATCTCCCGTTTTCCCCAACCTTTCATTTCGGCGCTGCTCCATACTCACCTCAATCATCCTCATCGGCTCTCCACTCACTTATAAAGCGGTTATTACACGATACCTTGCCGTACTTGATTCTTGTACAATATTCTACAAGCCCTGGTGCACGAGCCGGTATACCAGCCGCCATGGTAGAGTCATATTACACGACAGCAGTTTGTGTACTAGCATCTGGCACTCTCTGTGTGTGCGCAGTGTGTGGTTTGTAGTAAATATGAACCCCATTCGTAGAACCGCTACCAGTTAGCAACTTGCGTAGGCCTATAAAAGTACTAACTGGCACATCTTAATATTGCTAAATTACTGTTCGCCTTTTACATAAATTATTTGCTTCCTAGTATAGTTTCAGTCATTTTATTGAAAATGACGCGCAGTCACTAGAGTACGAGTGTGTTATTTTTAATGTTGACGAATATTACTGACCGGTTGCGATATATAGTTTTTTCTATATGTACTGGGATATTATCCGCATGTAAAATTTTATGGTAAAAAAAATCGGGTACGACAGAGTTTCGAACACACGTCCATAAGCAACATTTTTAAAATTAAGTTTTCCATGCAGAAGGTAATGTTTTAAGTATTTAGAACTGTTTTAAACAGTAATTAAAAGTTGTCATCGCCAATATTATTCGTCGTTGTCGTATTTTAAACTTATTTGACAGAGTTTCAACCTCACGGATGCAAATTCAAGATGGAGTCGTCCATTTCAGTTTCTTCATCACCTAGTCTCAAGTTATAGCCACGGGGAGCGCCCTACGCTCTGAAACTGCAATGTGATTGGCCAGGTACGAGAGCCGGTATGGAATCTGCCACGGAATATAGGACAGGTCCAAGTACCAAACCTGTGATGAAATCTGGCAGCGCCAGAGGGGAAATGCCATGACGGGTGCCGTACAGGCCGGTATAACGGCAGCTATGGCAGACCTTGCACAAACTTTTACGAAATCTGGTACCGTGTAATATGGCCTTAAGGCACAGTCTCAGAGTGAAGATCCGTTTATCTGAACTGATTGTGCTGTCGTCGAAACAGTATTTGATTGGTTCAAATGGCGTGCGACGTCAGATATTGATGACGTCAGAGGAGTAAGTGCAGGGCTGTCCAACTGCAGCTGGCGAAACTTAGCTTTTGACGTCAAACGTCTCGGATTGCTTGCGCCATTTGCATCTGAATGTCTAAAACACTGTGCACTAGTGTAACTTGGTCGTACCAGGTCTAAGTCGTAACTGAAAAGGAAAATTTTCTCTACAGCTGGAAAAAAACAATAGCGTGGATTTAGGTTAATTGTTTTTTGAATGTTTGTCAGGGCGTTACAGCACACTAACGCTCGTTACCGGACACAAAAATAATGTTTTTTAACAACTACAATAAATAATGTTAGTTGTTATCTGTAACATAAGAAAGTACATTTGATTGTGAGACTGTAAACTCGGCACTCTATTGGCTGGCAGGCTGCCAGTAGTGGAGTGAGAGTGTCGAATTTGGCGCGAGCCATTATAAAAGTTATGACTAGTAAAGCAAAGCCTTTCCCACATTACTGGGTCAGTAAAATGTTGTAGCGTGTCCTGAAGGTCAGAAAATGTGCACAGAGTGAAAAGTGTCAGAAATATATGTCTTTCATGAAATATTTATTTGACGCTGAGTTAATGCAGTTCACGTCGTAAATTCCCGGTTGCATTAAATTTGAACACACACTTTGTAGTAACAATTTTTAAAATCCCCACAAGGGAATAAAATACCCAGGAAACTATTGAACTTAATTTGTACAGAAATTCCTGGTCTTCATTCATTTTTCATGGATGTAGATCTGTTAAAATTGCACAAAAATATATTCTCTAACCAAATTAATGATGTCTGATGCAGATATATAGAACGATCCAGAGCCGACGTACACAGCTGCGTGTATACAAGGGAAAGTTGTTTTGGCTCGTGCAAATATACTTTATCATGTTTCCGTCAATGCAAGAACACACGAACCAAGTTGATAGTAGCCTGCTAGCGCTGTTAAACTGGCGCCGACAGATAACGCAGTTGGATAGCATGGAAGAGCGCCTCTGCTCAGTTCTAGCATGGACGTAACAAATCGTGTCACGATGACAGCTAATCAGATCAGCTTGCTGCATATTGGCCGTTGAGAGGAGAACAACGCCTGCACTATCTGAAGTTGTGATGTCTTCCTCAACGTGTTCAAGATAATGAATGTGTGGTGATACATGACTTTGAAAATCCAGGAAGTGACTCGGAACAGAATCTTAGAATAATGTATACCAAGGGAATATGTATAAACAACACAGTTCCTCCTTTCAGCAGCTACATAGTGAGAATAAAATAACTTTCTCTAAGTGCCATGAGCTGTCCCAAATATCTTTGTAGTTACGTGAAGTAATCCAGGGTGAAGCGGGTTCAGTTCACAGCGGAGTCTCTCCCGCATTTTTTCAAGTGGGAATCTTGCTGGACAATGCCGCTGGTCGGCGGGTTTTCTCGGGGTTCTCCCGTTTACCCCGCCCTTTCATTCCGGCGCTGCGCCTTACTCACCTCGCTTCACCCTCATCGGCTCCCAAGACCTCGATGTTAAGAGTCACGCACATCTACCGAAATTATCGATATTTCCGAACATTTCGACAATACCTAACATTTCGATAGTACCGAGAATGTCGATAATATCTAAACATTAATATACCGATATTTTTCGATATTTCATATCATTCGATATTTTTTTCATATCGATATTTCGAACAGTCATACACTTCACTCGGGAGTGACACCACTGATTCGCCAAGGTGGGAGGCGAGTAGTCTAACCACTACCCCAACTCGGTCCTGACAGTGTGCCAGAGTTGAAGGCTCCAAGTTAGTACTCGGCAGAGAGCGGCACGCCCAATTAGAGCGCGTGTCGTGGTGGGACTGTGAGGCCCGAGGCAAGATGGCGTAAGATATAATTTGAAATGCGACACGGCCTTAGTCAACGCTGTTCGTTAGGAGACTTGTGATTTATGTGCTACTATCGCGGCCTCGCTGCATATCGCCCTTCTCTCCTGGATATTCCATGCTGTGCTGGAGGGAAATCCAATGCAGATAAAATGAAAGACAACAAATCTCCGATGCTGGCCAGGACAGACTATAAAAAATGGACAGTCAGCCTATTACAGAATTTCATGTCGCACGACACTGCCAGAAGTCTCTAACTGTAGTACCTAGGTTCCACTAGAGCGACGTGTTAAGGCCTCTTCGCCTTAAACTAAACACTCTGCTTAAGATATGCACGTTGTGTATCCTTACACCGTACGTAGTTCTAATACTGTCCTTGAGCTTAACTATTTTATTCATGTATAGGTCGAGTGAATTAAAAAATATCGAGAAAGTGAGTATTTTACAAATTCGCCAGTTCTTCATATACATGCAATAAAAAATTCCTTCCAGTATCCAACAATGTTTGCCTGGAACTTTTAGTAGCTGCGCGTTCAAGGCCAAGAAGCGAGGGAGCGATACGGGCGATAGTTGCACGCACTTCCAGAGCCTCATCGCCCCTACACTCAAGGCGTGCAGCGGTGCCGTCGAAACAATGTACTGTGCAAATGACATCTGTAATATAGGAGGTCTTATTACAAGCGATTAAAGACCACAGAATAAACTACTTCCGTATATTTGTACTTTTCTCACGCCGCTTACGGAAACTGCATAGGCAAGCTTTACAAATGCTATATTGAACCATTTTCACGAATATTTTCTCCAAAAATACTCTTAACATGACAAAAGTGCAACAATAGGGTCATAGATAATTGTTTTCTATCTTTTCTGACAAAAAGTCATATTTTCAGAACGTTTATTTACCGAGATACTCGTTTACGCGTAAACAACGATTTCACAGAAAATGTTTCCGTACCTAGGAAGGACTCTTAACATTTAATGTGCTGCCGACATAATATTACAATTTCTCAATTCATCTGAGTTTTATGTAGTTTGCCGTGATATTTACACATCAACATTCTTTACAGACACGGCCGAGGAGACAATACTTCGTCCTCACTTCGTATAGGCTTCTATGCAAAGTAATATTACATCTGAAATACTCACAGTGTAAATTGCTGAAATAAACATGAAGGATTGAGCATTATTTTACATAGGAAAGAATAATTAATTGCGGGACTTACCACTCGCCATTATATTGCCACAGAGCCCGCCAGTATTGAAAGTTGTCTAGTGTATGGACCAATAGGATAGTTGTAAATGGGAATATAGAGAACAGTAGAGCTGAAGGCGGTACTGTGATGAGTATAGGATAATCACTCCTAGCTTGTCTTGATTGCTAGTCATTCTGCAGGTACCGCACTAAACGTGTCAAGTCATCTTTGAAACATGGAACTACTTTCCACTCAACGTTGCCAACGTAACTGCTCTCATGCTGGTAGACACTGAGTCCGTGAACTGCCTGAGACACGTTAAATATGAAATGTGAAGAGTGCGGCCTTCCTTAGTGGAGCTCAGCTTCGCACTGGATAAAATTAGATTATTCTGAATACCAAGTACACGGTTAATAATGCAGTGCTTATTTATGCACCACTGAATACTGACATTTATAAATAATGCCTACTGTTAAGCATGTAGTTTGAACGTAGAGCACAGTGGCACACTGTGAACGTAGAGCACACTTAAGGCATGACGCCTTAAGTAGCACTCTAATTAGTGCACTCGACACGACGCTCCTATACCGTACACTGCCTCCGTTTGGAAATCTCATACATCAACCTATAATAATTCCTAGAGGTTGTGAAATATCGCGAAAAGAATTCAAGACAAGTTATATTTCAAACACTGTAGGGTCGCTTACCTGTCTTGATTGGCTGATTCGCTTTTTAACAAAAGTAAAATGTCTGCACACGAATCACGTAGGAGCCATATACCGTTGTTGCCGAATTCTGAGTGGCCCGGTCAAATATTAATACGCCTTCTCAAACAGACTGAAACCAAAAGCAGTATACCAATTTCTTTTGGGTGCTTAGGTATAGTATTGAAGTCTACCTTGTACTCAAATTTTTCGTCGAAAAATCACTGACTCTAGGAATTATTTCTTCGGTTTGTTAAGCAAGGAGCACAAAATGAAATATTTATCCTTCAGAATAAATCGTTTGTCGGAATAAAACCGCCAGACTATAAAATACGTTACCGTAAAAATGGGGAACTTGCAAAGCACTAAGCCAGATGTGTGGTCGCTTTTGAAGCTGATCATAGCATCCAACACCGCGGACCATAAACTTACATTCGTTGACGAGTTGTGAGCGGACAAGCAAAATAAGTGAAATGCAACAGCAAATGAAATGTTCACATCTTTACATGCACAGACATACATTCTGTTATATTTTAAGATTTTTAGTTTATAAATACATTTATAATTTAGTATAAAATATATACGTTAGTGAGGGTCGTACTCAATGGGTTAGAGCTACTGTATAATTGACTCAAGACTTACACCTTCCATGGTTTGACACATTATTATATACCTCTTGGGTTTTACACATATTACATTAACGGGAAATATATAGGAGGAGCTAGCACTATATGCGTTTAAGTTATTTCAATAAAGCCTAATGAAGCCTAATATGAAGCCACCATTGCGGTTAATTACTGGACCGATCTCTACCGTCTTGCGTGATGCCGAGGCTGGTTTGTATATGGACTACGGCGGTCGGTACGTCATCATCCTCCTGGCTCTGGAAAGTCTTCCCTCGTTGGCGTCGAGGCGAGGACAGACGTCCTTCTCGTCCGGCCGTGATTTAGCAATGGCGCGTTCATGCAACCACTGTAGACATGGCTTGCCGCAGTTGTCCATTACATAACAATCCAGCATCACATCAGTTGTCCATTACATAACAATCCACCATCACATCAGTTGTCCATTACATAACAATCCACCATTACATCAGTTGTCCATTACATAACAATCCACCATCACATCTGTTGTCCATTACATAACAATCCACCATCACATCAGTTGTCCATTACATAACAATCCACCATCACATCAGTTGTCCATTACATAACAATCCACCATCACATCAGTTGTCCATCACATAACAATCCACCATCACATCAGTTGTCCATTACATAACAATCCACCATCACATCAGTTGTCCATTACATAACAATCCACCATCACATCTGTTGGAAGAGAACATTCCAGGTGTAACTTCGCCTCAAGGTGTTCGTCGTTCTCAAGTCGCCTTTCTTTCCTATGGTATTTCGAGTCACTCTGGGCATATTTATGGATTATTCCTCGTGCGATACTTCTTACTTCTCAACTGATGACTGTCCCATACATTGCTGATTGCATTTCTGAAGATCGCTCGGTCGGACACACGTTAAACTATGACAAGAGAACTTAGAACTACAGCAAGATGGCGTCACTGACCAGCAACATGGCGGAGTCATACATTCAAGTCGGCAGTAATTGCTTGTTCAAATTCAACTTTAGTTTTTCGCATTCGGCAGCAACTTGTTATAAATCTTGATTAATTTTATTTGGAGGATGACACAAATATGTTGCCAAATATTTCCTAAAAAATTATTGCTTTTAAAAATACAACACTTGTATAGTGTATTGACTTACAACGTGTACATGTTTATCACTTGTAGTGCGGTATCCGTGTCCCATTAGCCTAATAATGTATTTATATTTCCTAGCTTTTAATAAATTATAAAGTTATTTAACGAATTTTATTTTTAAGTACGGCAAGCAAAGAACATTACTGCTCGACCTAGAGCTTGGTAAACTAACAAACATTATTCGTCAGGTTATCTGTTGTTATACCTATATGAAAGTGAATATGGTCATGCTTGTAACATGTAATACATAACCTAGGCCACCACTTGATCGCTAGTAATTCTGTGGCAGACCGTTGGGTATCAGTAATACTATAACTTAGTGCAATGCAGCATAATGAAACCATCTCGTTGTAATAGCCAGCATTTTATGTTATGCGACACATGACAAAATATTTAATTGTGTTTGATGTTGGCAATATTTGTGATTCAGTTAGCTAGTAAAAAGAAATGAATACTGTTGCAAAGAAATATGTTTGCTCGGCTATACTCAGTTCGGGACCCAATATGTAGAACGCGTAGTAACTGACCTTAGGCACCCTCAATCTCGTTAAAGGCAAACTATTATTTGCCACAACAGCTGTGAAACTTGTTGTACATAATTACACACATAGCAAGACACTTGTTTAATCATTTTGAACCGAAATTATGTAAGTGCGGGATAGGATAAAACGTGCATACCCAGTAAAAAATATCAGACTTGTCAAATCCAGCTAAAAATTATTTATTAAAAAATATTTTAAAATGTTCAAATTCAAAATATCTGTTTGTTTTAAGCTGGAAACATAATTCAAATAATCAAATATCCCTGAACGGCAATGAACAAAGAATAGTAATAGTGTTCAAACTAAGCTGCCGTTAGGAAGTAGTCATGCTTAACGGTCGTTTTCAAATTCCCCTACATGACAAATATTAACAGTCTGACTTATGAACTTTAAATATACGTAGTCCTCTCAAAATGAAATATCTTGAATCTAGTTCATAAAAATGTAGCTTGACTGTCTCAAATAGGTAAAACACTTGACTTCCCTCTCGCTCTTTCGGGTAAAAATTGTGGTCCAAGTGTGCTGAAGCTAATAAGCCGCCTTGCCAACATGATGGAAAATAGTTTTTGTAGTGAAATACGAGTTGTAGCAACTGCAGGTCTGGGTGCGGTGCTACTCTATGTGGCTCACGGCTCACGGATGCTACAAGTCTAGCTAGATACCTTCAACTCCTTAACAGCTGCTTAAGTAAAACTATGCGGAGTGCTTACTATCTCAACTTGATAACACAACTCTACACAAATAACAACAGAAGCAAGCTGTAAGAGATTAAAACACCCTAACTTCTAATTACAAAACCTCCGCTACGTCTAACTGAAGGACGAGTGTCCTAGCCTTACATCTAGTGCAGTTGAAGGTTGGTGGCAGAGAGAGCGAACTTTAAAACGACCCGTGCGGCCTAACTCTATGTTAAACTCTCAAGCCAATCGGAGTACAGGATTTAAACCTGTTAGCCAATCGCAATGCTTCCTGACTAACGAACTAAAATAACACACTCCGAACGGCCTAAATCCCTGTTCCATAGAGTTACGGGTCTCTAAGAAGTTAAAAAAATAATAATAATACAAAAGAAATCCCCTGAAACATTCACAATAAATGTGAGACCAAAAAAAATCAAAATAATAGTTATTAATTGAAAGATAAACAAATGAAATTCCAGCTATCTATTTTAATTAAACATTAATTATTGTCATTCGTACATATAAGTTTAAATATCCTAACCATATGAAAAATGAAAAATAAAAATATTAAAAACTACGAAAGATAAAACAAATGTGAAACATAGGTAATATTACAAGTATTATGCATGACAGTGTCCAAAGTGTGAAACAAACATTAATTATGAAAAAATAGGTGCAGATAGTGAAAAACGTTACATGTTCTTGAACACAGCAAGCCATTAATACCATTCATCTGTACACGTGATGAACTCTCTGTGGACGAGTGAACAAGAGATATGGCGAAGGCAATACGGAATTGACAGTATAACATTTAGTTCTTCACAGGCGCAACCAGCTTGTTGCAAGCGATTCTTTCGTTACGTCATTTTGCAGTGTTAAGATTCCTTGTTGCATCTGCAGGAGTCTTGTTAGTTTGTTGGTGAAAGGATGCCGTGATTCTAGCAGATGAGACCATTCTTCGCCATAGAGGCCGCCATGGTTTAGTGGTTAGACTACTGGCGTCCCACCGAGGTGAACTGTGTTCAATAGCGATTTAACATCTAGGAATCTTGCCGGATGATGCCGGCGGGTTTTCTCGGGGATCTCCCATTTCCTCCGACCCTTCATTCCAGCATTGCTCCATACTCACCATGCTTCACTCTCATCGGCTCTCAAGACATCGATGTTAAGAACCGCACCAATATCTTCAAGCATTCCTCCGCCATATCGGATTATTAGTATTTATAGCTTGTTTAAGTTGTTAGAAAATACAAATCAGAAAGCACTCTTACACGCAACTAGGTACTGCAGTACAGGAACGACATACCAACTATGAACTCATAATTATGTCACAACATCAACTCTGCTAAAATTCGGCAAAACCAATGTTGTGGCATCAAAACGAGACCGTAGTTCAGTCGCCATGTCTGTACAGCTGTGTGAAGGTCAGTAGCTACGTAGGTATAGGTAGGGGCGCGTGTTTATCGCGAAAAGATTCCACGACTAGTTGTACTGGAAAACACGATAGCTCAGAGAAACAATTTCGTGTTTGGATGATTTGAACCACGGAAGTTGAGTGCCGGAGGTAACCTAATTTCGATAGGCCCAGTTAAAAATAATGTGTCCTCACACAGACAACTGGCCAATAGCCAAATGATACGTACTAGTGTGTACGTAGAATGTTTATGTCACTGCCATACCAGGAGAATGTATACCTCCTCATACCTAACCTCCTCGTGTGACATGTTTCCCTTGTAGGACAATCATAATGCCCGAGCTCTACAGGGAATCAATCACACCTTGCTAATGAATCTCGTGCGCTGCATAGAGGTAGCGGAAAATATCAGCTCAATACATGGCTAATAACAGGTATTCGAGAACAAGGTGATATAGTGGAACAACGCGGCTTAGCATAGAGCTTACCCATAACAGGTATTCTCAATAACAAGTATCAGCAACAGGTATCGACAGGGAACAGAAACAGGCACGGGCTGTTCCTGAGTAATACTGGTTTAACTCATCTCTAATTAGTAGATATCCCGGAATTTCACGGAGAGGTTTCTGCACATGTTAGATTTCAATACACTATGGGTATACCAGCAGTATTCTGTTGTTTGTTGGCGACGTGTCTTATAGGAAGACATTTTTTCACTTGACCGGCCAATCAGAGTCAGGTTACTCAGATACTGTACGTCTGTGATTCGCTATCAGACACCTGAGACGCGGAACACGTTAATCATCATGTTATGAAGTATAACTGGTCATGAAATATTTTCGTGAAATACGGATGTCAGCAATCCCTGGGCTCAGAGCCTCGCAGAGTACACTAGCGGTCAAATATATACGTTCTATGCAACATGTAGACAATTGTCTACAATGGACATGAGGAGGTGAAGCAACATTCGGAGCAGGTTGTTCCAGATGGCCGCAGCTGAAGGCAGATCTCCTGGCAAGTTGTCTCACTGGAATGTGCGAGGGCTGCCTGATAGGGTCGACGCTCACGCCACGATCGATAGCACATTCGCCTTTACAGTCTTCAGGAAGATAGCGCCTCGTTTTCTCCCTGGCGTGGTCGCGACCTGCGACAAGTCACGTTCGAGTCCGGGCTGAAGAGACTTACGGCGAATCTCTAGTAAACAATAACTGTAACCGCCTCGAGATTACGTCTGGTCATAAGTTGAGTTGAGAGATTTGGGCGGCTCTTAACGGTGACGTCTCGAGAGCCGATGAGGGTGAAACGAGGCGAGTATGGAGCAGTGCCGGAATGCAAGAGCGGGGGAAACGGGAGAACCCCGAGAAGACCCCCCGACCAGTGGCATCGTCAGACACGATTCCCACTTGCAAAAATCCGGGAGCGACACTGCAGACAATGGGACTCGGTTCGCCCAGGTGACAGGCTAGTCGTCTGCCCACTACACCACCGAGGCTCCCTGCCGTTTCAGAGCAATGGTGTACTGAAGCAGTATGTTTCCGTCATAGCTTGTTTTTCAGAAGGTTTATCGAAACTTTTCGCACGATGAGACATAAATAATAATTACGAACACTTTCTTTAAGTTGTTAAATATTCGCTGCCTTTATTATTTTCAAAGCACTGATGGAAGATAACTAATAAGATAAGTTTTTATCTTCACCAGTAAACGTAGTGAATATCTAACAATGTAATAAGGCGTTCGAAATTATCATTTACATCTCGTCTTGACAAAAAATGCGAAAAATCCGTTTATATAGATTTGTGACAAAACTTGGGGAAATATATATTACTTCGTTCAGCATCCTCCTTAAAATATTGTTCCAGTAGCACTGTTTTCTATTTCACTAAGTTTCCCACAAAACAAAAGCGAAAATCGGCCCAAGTTGTTGATGTGCCACCGGAAACATTGTAGATGTAGACCTGACATTCTGGTTGAGAGAATAGTGTAATTCTATGTAATATTTACATTTGTACAAACTATTCGTATTCGCGCAATGCTTCTTTCACGTTCGTAAGTTAAGTATAGCAGCATGGTTGTGGTAACCCCTTAGTTTACGCATAAATCTCTCCTATGTGTTAGGGGCCACGGTGACTGAGCGGTTAGCCTGCTCGCTCCCACCAAGGCAAACCGGGTCCAATCCACGGCCGAGCTACTCCGGGTTATATCTTCACTCACTCACTCTCCTACGTGTGCAGAAGAGGAGATTATTGGTCGGACTAGTACTTACAGATGTTTTTCGCAATAATATTTATGGTCATGCTAGACTTCATTACCCTATATCCATAACGTCAACTTCCGTTGGTTATTGGCCGCGTGTCTACGTGAGAAGACATGTTCCTATTTGACTGGGCCATTCGCAATAAAGTACTCCGATACATAACGTCAGTGATTTACGGACAGACACTTGAGGCATGTGACATTTAAAATCACCCAACGACGAAAGGGCATTTGAAGAAATGTGTTTTGGAGTACAACTGGTCTTGAAAGCTTTTCGCCAAAACACCTATCCCTAGTGCTTGCTAATTCCCTATATTAATTTATTTTCTCGAACCCATGACAAGGATTTCTATTGGTAAATGGCACCGGCATCAGCTAGTAGTAAAGTGTGCAATGCAACCTCTACTAATAGCATTCGAAGGAAATGACGCTGTGTGTTGGTGCCAGCTTCTGGTCTTGGACAGTACCGACCATGATGTAACATATTCTGCAACACGTCATACGTGAACGAGTATAATGTGGATATAGTATTGTTACGTGCTGCAGCTGTCCAGCGCCGTGTGAGGGGACCCACCTCGCCCTTCCATCTTCCTGGAACGATGCGCTCGCGGCCTCCTGACTACCCTTCTGGGAATCCCGTGAATACAGATAGCGGCGAGACTTGCAGGCGTCACAGAACTCCTCTCGCCAGCTAGAGTTTCCGATACGTTTAGGAACGACGCAAGAATGTTCTGGCGAGACTGTCAATTTCGACACATATTTTATAGAATAGTGGAATAGATTGATAAACTATCTATTGGGACTGATCCTTAATTATTCAATATAGTTGATTTCTTTGTGGTATTTATAAATCCTATGAAATTGGATTAATTAGTTGTGAACAGTAAGTGATATCAATTAATTGTGAGATATTGACTTCAGAGAATTTTACTGTAGTTATTGTAAATAAAAAAAGAAATTATAATTAATTATTTTATTTTATTAAGACCTCCATTCCTTAACGAACTTGGTATTGCCCACCTAATTTCTAGAGAGAGAGAGAGAGAGAGAGAGAGAGAGAGAGGGAGAGAGAGAGAAGAGAGAGAGAAAGAGAGATTGTAAGAGAATGTTAAAGGGGCTAACATGATCGTGTAAAATTACAAACAGAGTGGCGATGAAAGAAGAAGCAACACGGAGAGTCCAGGACACTATGAAGAAGGACCCTCGCAGGACCGCAGTATGTGGCACCACTGGAAGACAAGTAAACCGCGCTTTGACCTGCCACAGGATACTATGAAGAAGGACCCTCGCAGTACCACGATGTGTGGTAGCACTGGAAGACAAGTAAACCGCGCTTTGACCTGCCACAGGATACTATGAAGAAGGAGCCTCGCAGTACCACGGTGTGTGGCAGCACTGGAAGACCAGTAAGCCGCGCCTTTCTCCATCCACAGGACACTATGAAGAAGGACCCTCGCAGGACCGCAGTATGTGGCACCACTGGAAGACAAGTAAACCGCGCCTTTGACCTGCCACAGAACACTATGAAGAAGGACCCTCGCAGTACCACGGTGTGTGGTAGCACTGGACTACCAGTAAACCGCGCCTTTGTCCTGCCACAGAACACTATGAAGAAGGACTCTCGCAATACCACGGTGTGTGGCAGCACTGGAAGACCAGTAAGCCGCGTCTTAGTCCTGCCACAGGAAACTATGAAGAAGGACCCTCGCAGTACCACGGTGTGTGGCAGCACTGGACTACCAGTAAACCGCGCCTTTGTCCTGCCACAGGACACTATGAAGAAGGACTCTCGCAATACCACGGTGTGTGGTAGCACTAGAAGACCAGTAAGCCGCGCCTTTGTCCTGCCACAGGACACTATGAAGAAGGACCCTCGCAGTACCACGGTGTGTGGTAGCACTGGACTACCAGTAAACCGCGCCTTTGTCCTGCCACAGGACACTATGAAGAAGGACTCTCGCAGGACCGCGGTGTATGGCAGCACTGGAAGAGCAGTAAGCCGCGCCTTTGTCCAGCCACAGGACACTATGAAGAAGGACCCTCGCAGTACCACGGTGTGTGGCAGCACTGGACTACCAGTAAACCGCGCCTTTGTCCTGCCACAGCACATTATGAAGAAGGACCCTCGCAGTACCACGGTGTGTGGTAGCACTGGAAGACAAGTAAACCGCGCCTTTGTCCTGCCACAGGACACTATGAAGAAGGACCCTCAAAGGACCGCAGTATGTGGCACCACTGGAAGCCAGTAATCCGCGCCTTTGTCCTGCCACAGGACATTATGAAGTAGGACCCTCGTAGTACTACGGTGTGTGGCATCACTGGAAGACCAGTAAGCCGCGCATTTGTCCAGCCACAGGACACTATGAAGAAGGACTCTCGCAGTACCACGGTGTGTGGCAGCACTGGAAGACCAGTAAGCCGCGTCTTTGTCCTGCCTCAGGACAATCCGTGTCCCCGGAGCAGACCTGCGCGGCGACGGGATAATCTTGCACCGGTATTGTTCGAGTCCCCGAAGCCTGGACTACTCTGGCCAGTCGCTCGTACATAAGCGTGTTCGCGTTTTACACCAACCGCCGTTCAAGAAGACACGCTCAGGCTGGGCTCACAACTATCCGTCGTCCGACCGTCAGTCAGTCATCTGTCCGTCTGTTTCCTTCCGTCTGCTGAAGCGTCTCACAACAATCCGTTGTTCGTCAACCCTTTTGTTCGACAACACCATCGCCATCTTTCTTTAGTTCAAGATATATATTGGTTGGAGGTACATTTCGCGCGAGAAATATTCAGGGGAAATAATTTTTTCACGTAATAAGAATTTCTACTTAATTCTTTACATGCAAAATTCTTGAAATTACCACCAAAGATAAATAAACACAAATGCACTGCCATGCATTTTATTTGAAAGTGAGCATTCACGTCTGAGGAATGTACTCAGTAGACAGTGGCTTATCCGTCTGTTCGTCGAAAGTCAAAATTTTCAAATTATTTGAAGAACAGACGGATAGAAAAATAGTTTACCTGATATCTGTTGAAGATCACGTGACCACTGGACGGACAGGCTACTGACGTATGCGACGGATGCTTGTGAGTCCAGCTTAGTATATCCAAAGTTCCCGGCGAGTTAGGAAGTATTGTAAAGTGCAGAATCCAGGCTACTAATCGGGCTTCGAGCAAGTATATGGCGGCTTCTTCTTTGAAGGGAAAACGCTCAAGGATTTAAGGCGCATTGTTTTGTCAGTTTCTGTCAGCATCGTACAGGAACATGTCACATAAAAATATCACTTTCGCCTATATAAGTTTTGTTGTATAATTACTTACATAAATGCAATGGAATTTGAATTATCTTAAACATTACACTATCAGCACTGAACTTGATTGGCTGATAGCCAAACAATAACGGAGGTTGTAGATTGCAGTGTAACAAGAGGAACGACAGTCAGTTGCAGACAGAGACCAACAGGAAAGGCAAATATATTATTCCAGTGTTCCAACAACAAATATATTTAGTTTGTAAGTGTACTTGTATCAGTCAAGCTGTGTCATACGTCAGAAGCAATAAGAATGTGTATGTGTTTGATATATGGTAGGCAGTAGTAGCGGGAAGTAGTGTAGACAGACAGTGTAGTGGCTGTGCTCCACAATACGAGACTCAGAGTTCACTGTGGGTATCCTCCTCCTCTTCACACCCCAACTCTCTTCTGCACAGTGGCGGATTGAACCATTCATCTTAGGGAGGGGAGAGGGACACGGTTGTCTTGTGATGCACTAAACTTTGGAGGTAATAATTATAATTACATTTCATATAGTTGTAGATAAATTACATTTGTCTGGTTACTTGTGTGTGGTTATCGGCAAATACTTATTTATTGTATAAGGAAAATAGTTTCTGAAATAAGGAAAACTTTAAGATGGAGTGTTACTGCCAACATTTTTTACGATTCTTTTCTCATTCCATGTAGTCATTAAAATGTTGTTAATAACTTAAATTGCAATTCCAATCACCAATCACAGCGCAATAAAATTCAGAGAAAAGAGGCACCAAAACATAGAAATTGAAGACACTTTGCTGTGATTTTATTACGACTACTCTTAATATTTCTCACTGAACAGTATTCTAATTAACTGTATAGTAAAAACTGTAAACCACAAAATAAGGAAGAAAAGGTAAACGACGAAAAAAAACTTATATAAAGGGATGACCTAAATACATATACAAACATTTCATAAATATTCCTTGTACAGTTATATACTAATACAGCACATTCCAAGGACTTTAAAAATATTATCCTCGAACATGTTACGTTGTCACACGAGTTTGTCTAGAATTCGTGTTATGCTGACAGCACATAAAAGTTATCTTGAAGTAATTATGTGGCTGGATATATATTCTTTGCCGTATGAGTAACAATTATCACATCTGCAAAAATTGGTTTTCAATATGCTATAGGAAATTATAACATACTATTTTTAAATTAAAAATATGTTTTTAGCAATATAGAGGGGGAGGGCATACATAAAACGACAATTATTGAAATGCAGGATGGATATGCTTTTATTGTGAACAGAAATAAGGATAATACCCGCGACTTTCTCTTACTAAATAGTAAATTTAAAATGTAGAAATTAACATAGTTGTCAAATAAATGGTCAATATTAAGAAATCTCTAAAAATAAGTGTATAACAGCAGAAAATTTATTTTCCTGTACAGTCACGTCTATTATTTCATTTCACTTATATTTATCCTGAGACCAAACTTGAAAATTCTTAACTTTTTTTTTTTTTCAGTAACATCATTTCTTGGCATTTACAAGGCAGCCACTTACGCTCTATCAACCACCACAAATGAGTATTTCCGACGAGTACCACCTTGTGCAAAGCGACTAACTACCTTCTATTTGTCTATCGAAATATCCCTATGTATGAGCATTAATGACGTATCTGCCTACAGCGTGACCGGAGCCAAGTTTCTATTCTTCGCAAAGTAGTAAAAATACTCTCGGGACAAGCAACACTCGCAGAGAAGCAAGACAATATACACAGAATATTTCTAATGTTAGTATACATACAGCACGCTGTCCCACTCATCGACTGCTTCACTACAAAACTGTACAACACGCTCATTTCTACCTTGCCGCCTTTTCCATTCAGCTGTCCACAACGAAAACTCTGCTTTCAGGTGGTCTTGCAGATCGTTTTCATGTACCGCGAACAAGCTACAGTACCTATTTGCCAATAATTTCATGTTTTCTTCTACTTTGTCATCTCCACGGCCAGGTAGAAACACGTTCAATCTATAAACGTCAAGGACTTCACTGGGGAAACGTGACTTGAGATCCTCGACTACTGCTTCTAGTATAGGCATGAACGCAGATGTTCTGAAGTATTCTTCAGCAGTATTTGCAGGAACGTTGCCTCTTGGTGGTACGAGGCACAGTGATCGCCACACCTAATGCGTTTGCAGTTTCCTCGGCTTCAATAAAAAGGACTCTAAAAACCTCACTAACTCGAAGTTCGTTTCTTTTCTCGCTCAAAACACTAACTGTGTCTTCGATGGTGTCAACAGCAGTTTGCCTGTCTAGCTCTTTCTTCTGGAGAAACCCGCTCAGTGGAAGTGGTACCGATAAAACGTCACTGAGGCATATCATTGTCACAATAGAAGTTGGATCACTGACTGATAGCAACAGTGTCCTGGAATTAGCAGCTGACTGTCGCTCTTTCCATTTAGAAACTATCTGCAATGCTTCTGCTATTCTGGGCAGCTGAGATTTAAATTGTAACACTGCGTCATAACGTTCGACCCAACGAGTCTCACACAGCTTAAGTTAGCTGACCTCCAAGTGCTGATACTAGAACAGAATCTCGTTTTGAAGATGCAGTAAAAAAGGAAATTACTTGGCTCATTATTCCGGTTATATTTCTGACACATTGAACAGTAGATGACTTGGATAGTAATACATTCAGTGCATGATTGTAGCAGGGACAACGAATTGCATGAACTGCTAACTTCTGAATTTCAGTAATGGCACCACAGAGTTCTGAAGTTTTTACACTGCATCCTTCAGTTGTAATTCCAACATAGTCTCTCGCGTATTTATGTGCAAATCTTATAGCATCTTCAGGACAACCTGACCTAACCTCACACCAGTAAGCACTGATTCTAAAAGTTCATCCTCTTCTTGTTCATGTTCGTCTTGATCAGAGTCACTTTGTGCAGATAGTAATTTTTCTCGTTTCCTTGGATTAATGAATCCCACAAAATTCTCACTTATGTGGTTTTTGTATTCGTACCTCAGTACGAGAGACAGCTGAGAAATGTGCAACACATCGGTCGTTTCATCGAACAAAATGCTGTAGAATTTGGATTCTCGAACTCGTTCAAGGATACTTGATAGTATTTCTTCTCCACAGCACTCAATAAGGGCATTTTATGTTGTTTTACTGATGCACAGTTTTCTCGAGGAGGCTGTGGACAAATGCCTCTCGAGAAACTTGTCGTCACACTCCACTCTAAAACTGAGTAGTTCGCGGAATTTACCCTCGTTGTCATTACTACTGTTAGAATTGCATCCATGAAGTTCAAGTGTGCCTTCATCCCTGTGTCACGAAAGGCGATATGTTGTCTCCCAAGAAACACTATGTTATCAATTATGCTAAGAAGTCGGGCACGATATTCCCTGACCTGCTGCAGTCTAGCTGTGTCTATTTGGTTCACGATTACATTCTTCGGATCCTGAAGACTCCTAAGGACATCAAAACCTTTCTGAGCAGCTTCTTTATGATATCTGGTTTTCGCATGTGTCTCCAAAGCACCGTCTTTGCAGAGAAGCTTAGTAAATGTTTAATGTGGGGTGGTAACAGGACTCTGTAATGAATCTACCTTGTGGACACCGCCTATATGCCCTACGGCAAAGAATGAGCAACCACGGCAATACAGTCCTGTTTTCACATCAGAGAGAGCCAGCCAGGAATATTTCTGTATATGTCCCTTCTTTACATATCGACGTTCTTCAGTGTTTCCCTTTGAATGCACAGAATAAGGATAAATGTAATCCATTGTAGGAGACCAAGGTATGTTCCAGAACATTGGCAAGCGCGAAATCATCCAGTGTTTTTCCAATGAAGTTGCCAATACCGTTTTCATAATTTCCATCGCTACTAAAATTCGTGCTACAGACAGCCATATTAACCATTGTAGAATTTTCTCCATCATTCACTTCTGTAAATGAGTCAGATTTTGAGAGCGAGAGTTCAGATTCCTCAATAGCATTTTCAGCAGAGCTACTACAATCAACAGCATCGGATGTTTCCTTGTTTGTGGAGAAGCAGAAGTCAAGTAATGTTTGCCTTTTCATTCCTCGGAAGGGTCGGTCCCCCTGAGAAAAATAAAATACTTTTATAAATGAAAGGTTTTTTTTTTTTGCAAATAATTAGTTCTTTCACTGCTACTACCACTTTTTTTTCCTGGCAACAAACACTACACAATGCAATAACGAGCTTTTGGTAAATACGAACACAGTCGTTAAAGTACACACAAAGAATCCTGTAAGTAATGGTGAACCCGATAACAACTGATAGGTCAAGTCATGTCCTTACCAGAATATTACAATTTGACATTTGTAACAGTGGGGTTGTATTCGAGATACTGGCATGTTGTTTGGAAATGTTAGGATTGCTTCTTTTCGTGGGTCACTACAGTAGCTTGACTCAAGTTACGGCAGTGACCCGACATAAATTGTTATTGTGGTATATGCAGCATACATTTCTGAATAATTATGCAATTTAATTATTGCGGCAGTTCTCACAAGCAAATAGTATAGTTTCCTTAGAAAATAATAACATACTGTTGTACTGGCGTCCAGCCGCGTGCAGCTGTTGTTCGACATACCGCGGTATCGGGTTACTAGACGCAGGTAGCCGGCGCATTTTGTTCTTTTGGAGCAATGGTTACCAACCTTTATGAGATCGCGGACCATTCGAGTCGATCATTGATTAGATCATTGACCTCCCCATCCCCTGCCCATTTTCCGCTTAACTTCCTACTAGCCCTAATTTCTATGGCAGCTTCAAACAATTTGTTAGTAAGAACAAATTTATTATTATCAATATTAGTTCTGTATTACTTAGCACACATATTTAAAATACTTCTTTCACGCATTACAGGTTGAAAAAAAATGTCGTTGCTAAAAAAAGAAAAAGTCGGTATCTTTCTTAAGATTTTCTAAGTGTCTTATAACCAAAATTTGTCTTATTAAAGTGCCAATGCCATCCTTATCGCATCCATGCTCTCGTGTCTCAAAAACAGAGAATAACTTGAAAACGGGCCTCTTAACTCGCGTACCATTACCAATGCTCTCAAAGACCACAGGCTGTGGTTGGGAGCCACTGCTTTAGAGAGTGTAGTAATGCAACAATTAAATGAGCAATTATTTTCTACGGGAGCCGTGATATTTGCCGAAAACTATCGCAACAATTCTATAGCAGAACTATTTGGCAGTTTATGCTGCGTAAACCAAAATACTCCTCTTAATGTTATGTTACGATGTATTGACATTAAAGCGGGTTCTCCTAAACAACCTGCTTGACTTATCAGTTTTTGAAGTACGTTTTTGATCTGATCAATGTTGATAAACACGTATTTACTGGCGAAGCGCTAAGAGAAAACATATTAAAAGTTGTAACATTTCACGGACTACATTCGGTAAGCTAAAAAGACTAATTTTTTGATTTCTAAACAATATCATTACACTTATCGTTTAATGCGGTACTGAACAAGCTACTAACGGAAATGTATACTGGTAGTAATTTATCAGCACAACTGAAAACTTCTCCCCTCTAAAATTTAATTCCATTGCAAACCAATCTCGAGAAGTTCATATGGAATATGCCGTAGTGTTTTTATATTTAAGGTCGTTAACATTCCGTTTCCTAATGGCAGGGTGTCACAATATGAAGTTTAAAATTATTACTCGGAAGTTGCCCTACGCTACACAACGTTTACGTTATAAATAACCTAATAATAAACGAACCTATGTCACAGTATCAGAAACGCCATCTCCAGTTTCTTCATTCTTCGGTAGTTTACTATAATATGAAAACAAATTATTTATTTTCCTGTCACGCACTCCTGGTGTGCATTCAACCCGACACCATCATGTACACACACTAATACTTCGGAACTGAGAAGTTGACACCTTCACTGCACATTAGGGACTGAGACTTTGAAGGCATGGTCGTGGTGCCTGTATATCCCCCACCCCATCCGCCACGCCTCCTCCCACCGTTATATATAATGATGTGGTAGCGTACCCTGACCAACCAGTGGCTCTTAGACCTGACCAGCTCTCTCCTTTACTGAGCAAGAAACAACACGCAGGAAAAAGATAGGAAACTGATTTTACAGCTAGTTGCCAACGCCTTACTCGAGCAAAAACGATCCTTGCTGACATGAAATAAAGCTTGAGAGTGTGGATACAAAGTGGCTTAACAATATCGAATTTTGCAATGAGTAAACAACACAAAAACTTAAAATTTTAGTGCCTTCTGTTATATCAATAAAATACTTTTATCTAAATTGGTTACATTTGGAACCCAGAAAAGCGGGCAGATCATCCATCCTTATTTGCTATCATTGCAACAATTTAACTTTCTTAATTTTTCTTTCTCACATAAAACAAGATGTTTTTAGCCCAAGGTGTTTTGAGTAAACTGAATTTAAGTTATAATCTAAACCAAATAAAATAAACTCTTAAATTAATCCACAGTGAATTTTCACCAATGTGAATGTGACAGAGATATGCGTTAGTATATGGGAATGTACGATTATGTCTGTAACACAGGATATGGTAAATAGCAAAACGTTTTAAAAAGAACTTTAAGTTTACTTATTAAATGTTAAGTCAGCAATACACCAATGAATATAACAAAGGTAGATAGTCTCATTGAAATATTTAAATGCGAAATATGTATGGCGGTACTATCTGCTGTGTTAAAACAAATTTAGAGCGAATTCTTCATGCATGTATTCACACACACACAATTGTGCCCACGTATATTTTGAAGAATTTCTGTACCTTAACGCCGCTATTTCATGGCAGTAACAGAGCATTTCTGTTCAGAACTCCCAGACATAATTTTGACGCCAAATAATGAATATAGGACTAAATGTGTGATCGTATGTATAAATGTGTGTATTAAACATATTTATATGTATCCCGCTTGTGTGCGTGTGTGCATGCACGTATATGGTGACTTGTTTCCCAATATTTATGTATATAAACGTAATGTTTTAACTTTTTACATTTCCCTTATGAAATGCACTAACGAAACTCAACCCTCCCCCCCCCCCCTTAAATTCGCGTCTGCTTCTACATTGTCACATTGTTTGTGTATTTGCACCAGCAATTATTTTCGCGAACTGGTTGCCAAACATATTTCTGTAATACTAGAAATAAATTTTAGAACAAATTTCACAAAACCTTAGTGTGGAATGTGTAAAAATTACGTCGATTTTTAACAAGCTAGTGTTATGTATATAAAAAGTTTATTATAAACATTGAGCTGCATAAACAACATTGTTATTTTTCTTAAAATAATATGTTGTAAGTATACAATATTTCAGTTGTGTTTCAACAAGTTTCCAAAGAATTATGTTAACATATATTTTATATGAATAGAATATATTAGTTATATATTATATATAATACAATATATTTTATATAACATATATGGTGAATGAATAAAATATGTTATATAATATGCATATATATAATGTTGTGTATTACATATGTGTGTATACAACACAACGTGACACCGTGCAGGCGCTGTATGTAATACTGTACAACGTTTGTTACTGGGCGCCTGTCAACCAATAAAACAGCGAGTCGAGTCGAGAGTCTTCCAGCTAGAAGTTCTTTACTGCCAAGAATAAATTACACTGTATCCTGTTAGTATGAGTAATTTACTATGTGAGTGTTTTCGGTGTTATATTACGTTGTAGAGAACCTCATGACATTTGTTGGAGAGGCAATATTTATTTGCCCTTGTCTACAAAGAATACTGATACCGTAATGTTTCGACAAACTCAACGCAACCAAGTACAGGCGACGAAATATTACTCGTGCAGCGCTCAGAGTGGCATTTACTTATGGGTTGTTCTCTAGGGGTTGTTCTCTAGGGGTTAAACTGCAGTGTCTTAGGAAATGATAACTTTCGAAATATCCACGCAAACTACTTGAGAACGGAGCCCATGTAAGCACGACGGGAAAGAGTAGTATTTGTCCCTGACAAGGTGGTTGTTTATATTCACGGCAGGCAGTATGCAGTATATGTGAGGATCAATGGAGATGGTGTTAGATCGTCGTCAAACCAGGACACTGCGCGTCTATCTTGTGATTTGGCTGCTCAGCGCAAGGCCGTACGCCGGGATCATAGAGTCAAGTTTGTACGTGACGCGCCTCGGAATGTCGACCTTACGGCCCACACCTCCTCCGCTCTCGCCCGAACAGTGTGTATGAAGGTTCCTCTCCGACTACCAGGCTGTTAACCTCAGCCACGGCTATCGCTGCTAAGAACACATGATTGTGAGCATAGTCTTAGCTCCCTAATGCCGTTTAAAGAAGGCGCATGCTCTATGAACTCGAAATTACTAACTATTTTAGCTACTGGCGTTCACTGATTTCGCATTAATTATTTCTACTGATTGCTTTCGAACTATTCACTGAAACATGAGTACATACCACTAATCCGCCAGCACGTAACAATTTGTTATGTGAAGTTCCAGTAAAAGTATCTCCACTGATTGAAATAGCCGATTGAGATATAAAGTGTAACGTATTGTAAGATGTTCATAAGTGTTACGGACTTGAAGCCCATAACATTAATTGTTGCACATATGGCAGCATCCTTGTGGTCTTCGCATGCAGTGTATAACCATGAGTTGGTAATAAAGAAGGAGAAATATCATACCTCGATCACTTGCTAATGAGTTGAAAAATAGTCTCTCGCCTGGACAGCAGCATATGAGTAAACGACTATAGGCCAAGTATGTAAAGAAGTGAGACGTTTGATACAAACATTCTTAGGAGTGTTTCAGTTGTGGACGAAAAATGTGTCCACCAAACCGACGGTCGTTTTACTTCTGGTTGAACCGCTGAAGAGTGTTTCAGTACAACACAACGAGACTGCAGGTCAAGAATTTGTTGAAACTTCAGGTTATGAATGTTCGCAACTGTTCGTAACCCAGCGTTTTCAGGTCTGGCAAAATAGTTTCTGTCAGTGGAGATGTGTGGAAGCCAAACAGACTACCGTATAAACTCAGTAGCCGCCCAATCGTAACTCCAGACGTCACTGCATAATTTGCCCGTGTTACAATACCACACTGTAAAACATAATGAGAAAATTACCTGACAAGTGTACGGTAATATTCGCAAACTTTCGGGGGAAACGTAGTTTTCTTTACGAGTAAGGTAAAACTACTGCACTCTATAGAGTATAATTCACGTACATGGTATTGGAATATCCCATACATGGATGGGAAAGTTACCTGACAAGTGTAAGGTAATATTCGCAAACTTGTTTGGGTAACGCAGTTTTCCTTACGAGTAAGGTAAAACTACCGCACTCTAGAGTATAATTCACGTACATGGTATTGGAATATCCCATACATGGATGGGAAAGTTACCTTTCGACGCGTGCATCTCTTCAGCATTGTCTCAACAGCTAAGTGGACAGGGGAGAAAAAGGGGGGTGGGGGGGGATAAACAATCCTGCAACACGCTAATATTCACTGAAACTATCACGCTGCCATCGTGGTGTAATTGATAGCGCATCGGCCTATCCACAAGCAAGTGTCGATGATTTTAGCGCCGAGTTTTCGGTTACTATTCGTCAGAGGATATAGATGATAAAGAAATGAACAGTACTAATACTCCAGGGTACTTTAAATATAATTTGAGTATACAATATAGTTAATTTTCCCGTAATTGTATGGACACCCCCCCCCCCCTTACATTTGTCTGGTACAATTTTCCGTACGATTAGAGTATAGTACGCTACTTGTTATGTAAATGTACTCTATATTTAAGAAGTAGTTTTACATTACATGAAGAGCTAATTAGCTTCCCTTTTTACCTCAAATTATTTTGACAGTGCAGAGTAAAGTAGATTGATTATCAACTTCTTCTCACCGACGATTGATCAGCGGCACTGTTAAAATAATTTGATCAGTGATGTAACCTTCTGTCACATTTAGTTTCCCAGAAAAGGCGTACTTTTATATAAAAATATATATAACTTTGCATGGTTTAAGAAATATTTGTGTGACAACGTTAATGCTCTGTGAGTGAAAATGTAATAAAATTTCAAAGAACGTATTTCTGCAGAAAGTTGCATTATTGAACAGGCCAATCCGTATGGTATTTACATGATGTCTATTGGCGAAAAAGTGGTTCAGAACACGCAATCATAAACAGTTAACCAATCAGTTGGCACGAACACTCTTCCATACTTGACCTCTAAGGCGTGATTGTCACCTGTTTACAGAATGTTACAAAGCCGACCTGCAAACAAAAACGAAAGCAGAATGAAGTGGGAGAGCGAACAACCAAGAGCTACTTATGGAGATGGTTGGAACAGCCCCACCAGGCCAGGTGGTGGCGGATATGTCACGTATACCCGGTCGCACCTTCGTGGTTCGAAACTCGATCCCAGATCGGATCTAAGATTGACACAGAAAACTGTTGCACCATTCGAGTTCAGAGCTGGGCTGGAGATAGAGCTGAAGTTCATTGGCGGTTCGAAATCTCGATACGAGATCAGCAGCCATTGTCAACAAATGTAGTTTGAAAATACGCCAACAGATAGAACTACGTTCGAGTGTTTACTTGAGAAATTAAAACAACATTATACGCACTTGAATATTACTCAGTAAAATTCATTAAATAATTCACTTTAATATATATATATATATATATATATATATATATATATATATATATATATCTCACATCTAATTCTTTCTATAGTGAAAAATACGCCTACTTCCATGACGTCATATATTACGAACCAATAGCAAAATTTATCTCATACTTAATTTCGATCTCTCACTTTGAAAATAAGCTCGACGAATCAGTGATCCAGAATCATGAAATTTCGCTGGAGCAACACTTTTACATTGTAACCAAGATCAAATTGGATCATGGTTCGAAACTAGGATCATTCTATCTCGGATTGGGGAAGATGTTGGTGCAACCGGTTATTAGTAATGTGCTCATTTTGCCTCATTAACTCAATGAGCGCTGTCGACGTAGCATTCCTCCACCTGGATTAGCGACACATTTTTGTAGAGTTCGTGTTAATATAACGACTACAGTCTGTTCTGGGTAAAGTGAGTACCTTGTAAACAAACCTCTGAAGGAAAGCCACTAGTGAGACGTGATGCATTACACGCGTACATACGCTCCCAGTTAAGTTCTCACAGAAATTATCAAAATTATTTTCGAGATGGATCGCGCATGAATAAAGTAAAACGTTATCCTACCCTGAAGCGGAAGCATACAAAATGAGCAGCAGAAGCAGGACTTTCCAAAGTGCTCAGTTGCTCGTGAACTGCGTGTAAATGAGACGTACGACTGAGGCCAGTGGAAGCACTACGAGTAACCACCTTCATCACCACCCGATGTGACCTCACTGCCCGCAGACGAGTCCACCGATTTTTCCATAATACTTTTACCCGCTCCAGGGAGATCCGGTGAGCAATGAGAAGGAGGGGGGGGGGGGGGTCACAGCTTGGCGGGAAAGAGTCGACTCAGCGACTCGGAAAGACGTATCGATTACCGCGCTCGAAGGCGCTCCTTCGCACTTCATTAAGTGGCGATTCAAATTGCACAGCGGCTCCTCTCGGCCCCTGGAGGAGGATGAGTGGAGGAGGGGGTGGGGCTGTAGGGATGATGGTGGAGGGTGAGAGTAAGGGGTGGGGCAGAGTTTCCCCTACTCCTCTGCCACTCTTTACGCCAAGGGTTACCAACTTGTACACATTTTACTTAATGGACACGTCCGACAATTAGACACATAACATCTGATCCCAAAAAAATTGATACAGATAAATTTGCATTAAAAAAATAAACGTTTTAAATATTATATCTAATGTGCAAAAGCCGGTACCATGCATCAATTTTTTTTCTGCTGAGCCCTCAAATCCCGCTACCCCAGCGTGAGCTGAGCACCTTCACAGTTCTGTATGCCCTCTGGCATTCATGTTAGTAGCTAAGATGGTTGGAGAATGGGATGCGTCTCAGGGTTTAATTATTATAATGGGTGCATGCATCGCAGCTATAGCAGGGTTGTCTGGTGCCATGGCCGCAATTGTAGCCATGGACACACCCCGAAAGAAGAAGGGTCTAGATGGAAGAGCGTAGCAAACCAGGCAAAGTGGAGAGGGCCGTGGAATATCTATGTGACAATCACGGAGGATGAGTGTGGTTCCTTTTATTGGGTTAGGGCTAGAGAAAATAGGGCATTTGTTAGTTAGTGAAGGCAGACTTTGTGAGATTTACGAGTGGTAATGTGATTCATCAGTTAACATTTTCTCTGAAAATATTAAATAATTGTCCGCTCGACTATATTCAAAATTAAGTTGGATGTGAATTTCTTATTTAATCGCCTTTAAAACAGACTCCAACACACATTGGAAGAAGAGCAGACTAGATAGATACCGTACACATCTCGGCAAGAGATACCGTACACATCTCGGCAAGAGATACCGTACAGACCCAGGGTACAGGAAATTTCGGAAAGTTGGCACCCCTACTTTTTTCCAACCACCCTCCAACCCCCTGTTCCAGAAACCTCCCCCTTCCCCCGCTGTGAGGATCTTCATATAAGCGCCCTTTTTTTTAGTGACGGTGGCTAAAACAGCCCTCGCATTACATTCTCTCTGTCAGGATCAAACAATCTTTGTTTCATTTAGAAGGGCGATATCATCCTTATGGTCCGTGTTTGTTCAAGCCACGTGACTACACTCAGCTCCAGGATATAACCACCGGCTCTACTTGCCATGAAAAATTTCGTGGAGAGGTTTACAATTTCCCTTACACAGGCCGTGTTTATATGTAGGAATAAAACATATATCAGAGACGTTGACAAGCTTCGAGAGTATTTTGGAACTGATGGGGAAAATTGTTTGCTCCAAGCTGATTCGTCAATGCCACTCGAGCTTCCTGCGCGTGGGAGAAAGATTTTAAGCGATGTTGATAAAGAGGCAATGACGCTTCACTTCAGATTTTTGGTGACAATTTTCGATACTGGCTGAAATTACACTCTGGAAACATCACTTCCGCAATGCCTCATACGAAACGTTGATACGTACCTGAGCAAATGTGAACATATGATTGGCTGTTGCACTTGAATTACGCCACAACTTCACCTTTCTTGCCCACTTATATCTCACCAGCTGTGCCAACCCTGTTTTGGAAAATATTGCCAACTTTACGTGCACAAATAACACTAGCCGTACTTGTGGAGATTGTTAAGTAACGTATTTTATAGTTGGGAGGATTTATTCGGCCGAACGATATGTTGCGAAGGAAAATTGTCCCACCAGTCTTTGAGAAGCCACATATTTTTACAGTTACTAGAAATAAGAAGAGTTTCACAAGTTCAATGGCTCTAGGCTAGACTCTACAGTCTTCTGTAGACTCGAGCTTCAAGTAGTCGCTCATTGGGCCCAGTGAGTAGCAGGCAGGTAGAGCTACCATCATTGTTACTAACAACTTTACTTAAGGTTTAGTTGAGAGATTTGGGCGGCTCTTAACAGCGAGGTTTTGAGAGCCTGTGAGGGTGAAATGAGGTGAGTATGGAGCAGCGCCAGAATACAAGGGCGGGGGAAACAGGAGGTACCCGAGAAAACCCGCCGACCAGCGACGTCGACCGGCACGATGCCCATTTGCGAAAAATCCGGGTGGGACCCGGCCGAGGACTGAACCCAGTTCTCCTTGGCGGGAGGCACAGCAGTCTGACCGCTAAGCCACAGTAGTCCCAACTTTACTGAAGCTCTGATAAAGTTTTACTTGTGGGCTATTCCTCTGCCTCAAGTTT
The DNA here is from genome assembly GCA_029891345.1 of Dryococelus australis. NCBI lineage: Eukaryota > Metazoa > Arthropoda > Insecta > Phasmatodea > Phasmatidae > Dryococelus > Dryococelus australis. Next base: position 3,508,265 of record CM057003.1, on the reverse strand, counting down.
ACAAAACTTAGCCAAGTCTAGAAAATTACACCAAAAGGACAGCGCGTCATATTCGTGCAAAATCAGTTTCAATATATTACTCCTAGAAGCGACATTTATTTCTTACTTGGCGTTGCCAATACACCTATATTCCCCCTGATTTTATCTATAGACATTTTAAATTAAATATTATAAATTATAGATAAAATATAAGGTACAGCCCAATTTAACCGAAATTAAATATTTAGTGTTAACACAACTATAAAACGCTTGTGATGCGTGAAATATTTAGGGAATGAGAAGCCACGTCATATGTGAAATATTTAGGGAATGAGTAGGCACGTCATGCGTGAAATATTTAGGGAATGAGAAGCCACGTCATATGTGAAATATTTAGGGAATGAGTAGGCACGTCATGCGTGAAATATTTAGGGAATGAGTAGGCACGTCATATGTGAAATATTTAGGGAATGAGTAGGCACGTCATGCGTGAAATATTTAGGGAATGAGTAGCCACGTCATATGTGAAATATTTAGGGAATGAGTAGGCACGTCGTACGTGAAATATTTAGGGAATGAGTAGCCACGTGATATGTGAAATATTTAGGGAATGAGTAGCCACGTGATATGTGAAATATTTAGGGAATGAGTAGGCACGTCATGAGTGAAATATTTAGGGAATGAGTAGGCACGTCATGCGTGAAATATTAGGGAATGAGTAGGCACGTCATATGTGAAATATTTAGGGAATGAGTAGCCACGTGATATGTGAAATATTTAGGGAATGAGTAGGCACGTCATACGTGAAATATTTAGGGAATGAATAGCCACGTCGTACGTTATTTTTCAAAGGTTTGCTTGACAAAGTGTGAGGTTACTGTGAGGAAAGACTGCGACAGCCGGCGGTGTTACAAAGACGTGATTGCAAGGTATTTGGTTGGTGGGGGGGAGGAGGGATCGAATATAAGGCGACAAGGGGTTGGCTACAGCTTGTCGAGTGTAGCGAGCCCTGGTGATGGATCATCACTGGCTTTTAGCGCCTGGCGTGGTCGGCATGGATGCCCTCTCTCTCTGCTCTCAGCACACTCGCCAGCAATCTGGCTTCCTCCAGGTTGCCTCTACAAGAAACGAACATCGCTGCCAATAAGTGCACGTTTGTTTGCAGACACGCTTCTTGCATTCAACTATAGGCTGTTCACGGTAAACTGAGCACTTTTGAGGCCCTGGTTACTTTTCCTTTCAGCCATGTTTTACCCTTTAACCATTTTTAAAAATAAATATTGCTATGTAAGTAATAAACACAGTGTGTATGTTCGACTACACTCGGAAGTTAACGTATAATGCTACATTTAAACATATTTATTCGAAAAGTGACGGCTTTCAAAAGTGCTCACTTTACCATGAATAACCCATAAGAAGAAAAGAAGGAAAATAAAATCCTCGTCTTAGCTTCACATCTATGTTACATAAACTGAAAATAAAATAGAAGCACTCTGTTTGTGGATACGTATATCACAATTACTCTTCCACGTTTACGAAGCTATTATTATAGGCTAGAGGTTAAAGGGCCTTTACGGGATTTATCATGAGCAAACAAACAAAACCCATATGAGTTGCAACGCTCAATGGTAACAACATAACATGAAACATTTTAATATACAAACATGTACACACAACTAAACGTAGTTTCATTATATTTCGAGTTTCGGTCTGTTTAACCCGTTAAGATGCCGTGTGCACAGACACAGGAAGAAAGCTGACAGGTTCAGTAACCTTAGGACGCGTCTTCATACATACTTTCATGAACTGCTTTTATTTATTTCAAGCTGCTATAGAAGAATCTATAATAATCCTGATTTCCTTACTAACTTATGATTGTGTTAGATTTGTAATTGGATTATTTATAGTTCCTAACTATTGAGATACCGCAGCCACAGATCAAGACTATAGTAACTACCAACCAACATGGATTCTTTAAAATGAGCAGTTTAACGATATAGCAAGTAATAGAGGAAGTAAATCATTCTATACAATGGAAAGTATCACACGTATCATAATTTAACTGAATATTATTACTTCTGTAGTGCTACTTAACTTAAATTCAGTTTTCTTGAAAACTTATTTTTGTTACGATAGCTTTGGCTGTAGTATTAGATTTGTATTTGTTTCTTCGGGAACCTGTTGTTTAGTGATTGCAGCTTCTTTGAATGTAGGATTAGCAGGTTCGAAACTCGGTAGCCAAGTATTCTCCTTGTCTGCTCCGCATGCGTATTATACAACTGCTCTGATAAGCCATCATTTCGTGTCAAATATTCAAAACTCGTCAGGTACGAGCAAGTATCATGCTTAGACAACTTGTACTGGTCTTTATTTTAGCCTTGGAAGTTTAGTGATGAGAGACTTGTGCATGTGCCATTTCCGTTCCCTCCGTCAGGTAGTGGACATCATAGATGCTGCTATTTTTCTAGCTAATATATGTGATGAGTTTAGTGCCTTGGTGATACCGCTCTCGCATAGAACTTGGAAATTTCATTTACTTTAAGATATATTTTTAAAGAAATGTATTCGATTGTACGAAACAGACTCGACAGTACAAGCTAATTTCTTCTGCCAGAGTTTTTTCCGCCAGTACTTTCATTTGAAGCAATGAGTGGACTAAGTGAGGACGTTAGTTGTGGGGAAAATCCAGGAGCCAGGCACTTGTTAACTCGGAAGTTCTAAGCGAGCCCTTGTTCTACAATTAGCCACAGCTTTTATTCTACTAATTTCCCGAAACACCAAGACACTAATTCTTTCATGAGCTCTGTTATTAAAAACTCGAAATTCAAAATTGATAGAATTAATTGCGAAACGTAACAGTAATGCACAGAGGTTGTCTCCCTCTGTGTTGACAGTAAGACTGACACACTTGGCGGTCTCCTGTTCGAATGCATTCCTGCAGTACAAGGAGTATGCCAGGTTGCCTACCTACCATGCCTTGCAGGCGTGCATCACTGCTACCTTGGTTTGTTACAGGCTTTCTTGTAGTTAGCAGATGGCCATCATTTCAGTATTGAGGCCCAACAACTGACGGAACAAATATGAATCCTGTTTTTACTAATAATTTACAATCCCGTGTTAATTTTTTTATTTACGCGTGAGTTTCTTATGGACGGAACAAAGTACATGGATTGTCAAAAGCGGGTAAGTAATCGTCCACGGCCGGCAGCCACGAAGCACTTCCAAATTTCCCTACGATGATTTAGGCAAATCTTAGAAAACCAGAATCATAAAGGCCTAACCGGTGTGACAGTGTTTGTCAACACATACAGGACGAGGCCCTTGTCTCAACTGCTTCCTAAACGTAGGTTTTTTAAGTTGGAAAACAGGTGATAGCCCCCCCAATTGTGTTAGAAAATGGATTTGGGTTGGTTCCAGTGAAAATATTTGAAAATATTCGTTGCCTTGCGTTTACATATCAACTTCAAATCAATTATAATATCCCCCCCCCCCACACCCAAGGACAGTTTGAAAAAACTTTATATAAAAATATACTTTTCCTACCGATTACAGCTGGTATAAAACGTTTGTATAAAAAATAATTATATTTAAAACTTCCTCCAAAATCTACATTTTTACAAGATAACACCTCTTTCCAGCTATATGCAGGTTACATATAATTATTATTTTTTAAACCATACGTAACTAAAATGGCAGCTAGTTCCCCACCCCCCCCCCCTATTTAAAATGTTGACGGACAGAAAAGCTGTTCCTGCTCAAGTGAAAACCCTGTGCTGTCTCCTCAAATCTGGGTGAGACACCTGTATTTATATTTTATTTTAAATCATCTAGAACATTATAAAATGATCTTCACTCCGTCGATATCTGAAGTCCTGAAATGGCATGGCGTCACGTGGTCAAGTTATCGCACGAGGAAGGGGGGAGGCAGTCATAATTTCGTGGGCGGCAGCAATGCCGGGGCGCCGCCCATACTTGCAGACCAGCAGGCCCACCCAGCGGACGTGAGGCGTGGAGCTCGTCACACACACTCCCGTCGCAGCGAAGGTAAGCCGTCCCAAACGGCGAACATTTTCTCTCAACTGTCGGCTTGTCTTTCGTTCGATGTGCAGGTATAGCCGTCACATCCCTCCTCCCCTGAAGAAAGACCCACGAAGTCCGTGTAGCACATGCGTCCAGAACATAAGGAGTAGGCTGGCCAGGCCATTACCCCAGGCTCCTTTCCGCACAGTACATGGGTCATGTTGTTAGTAGCAACCATAAAGCAGACAAGCACCAGGGCTCACTCGAAGAAGACGTAGAACAGATCATAACTCTCTTCGCCCCCCCCCCCCTTTTTTCCATCACGGGGTGGCGAACGTCTGAACGCTTCCAAGCGTTGAGCTATACTAAAGAGAGGCGATCGGCGCTCCTGGAGCGGCCGAGAGCTGTCTGGTGGCTACTACTGGCAACGAGTTCAGCCTCGCACACTCTGGAACCTTCCATACGCCTCTCCGCTATTCCCGCCGTCTCCTTAATCTTCCCGAGCAGCGTTTTCGTGTATGAATGTTCATCCCCAGCCCGAGCAAGTGTGCAGTGTTCCTCATCGAGTTGTGCGGACTGGTCGACAATAGATCATGTCTACACCACTTTGCACTTTGAGGCTTCACCATGCTAGAGTCATTTTCGCGTAATATGAGTACTACTCAAGTTAAGTATTGCTTGAAAGTAGTCGTTATGCTGGGGGTAGTTTTTTTTTTTTGGTTTTTTTTTAATAGCGATTTTTGTGTTTATGGATTTTTGTAGGGAAGTGTTTCTTCATTGTTTTGATTGTGCGAATTTTTCAATATGGTATTTTATGGGAATGTTTGCAAGAGGTGGATTCTTCCTTGTCTGGCGTGCTGTAAGAATGGTCTCCTGGACTACGATTTCCCAAAATAATTTTACTTCCAAGGAGTTTAGTGCATATTTTATGGCGTGTCTTTATGCTCATGGTTAAGTGTAATGAGGGTCCTTGCTCCTTCTCAATGGTAGTCTTGAAATTAGTATTCCATGTTGTACTTTCTAGTGAATCATCAGGTGTACTTTACTTTTAAAGTTGTAAAGGTGGTTGCTTTGCTCAGGGAGTCATTTTACCTTTTTTAATGGGATTTCACAAGTGTTTATTCAGGTTGGGTGATTTCTCAGGATATATTAATATTGTTGTTTTTCTGTTTGTTCCAGTGCATGTGTGTTCTCTCCTTCCCTTAGTTCACCGATTGGTAGCAAGCAACATAAATTTACAGTGGCAATTTATATTTTTCAAATCAACTTGCGAAGTTGTTGTGCTAGGTGATAATGTATAGATGGGCTTCAATATATTTGTATTGATTTTGAAATGTTTGTGTCCATGATTTCTTGTTTTTTTTTAATGGTGTGCGTCCTTCTCTTTGCATCCCTTTAGCCCCGATACGCCTTAAAGGGGCGCAACAACGCCTTCAATTTTAACATTGGGTAAGCTTGCTTAAATTTTGAACCATTTTTCCATTTACATATAAAATCTATAATACTTCACTCATTATATACACAGCAATACCTTTTAAATATTTATGATACAATACTTCACTCATTATATAGAGGTATACATTTAATATTTATAACTTTACATAATCGTACTCATTTAGCTTTCGAGTAGTGTATACTTGCTTACAAAATGTTAATACTCTATCTCTCTTAAATTTTGCTCCAAACACACTGGAAAACTAAAATATCTTTATAAAAATGCAATCATCTTAAAATCTTACGAGTCTTGGTAAAACAGTCTTACATCCTTTAATGAAGACATTATGGAGTTCACAAAGGGAAGGACGGGGAAAGCTCTTCTATGTTCTGGGTACATGATATCTTTTACATTGGGAGACATGAACCTTTTCGTAATTGTTCGAAGAATGTGGATCTTCGATCGATACTGTCATAGGCGGAAGGAACCTCATTATATGAAACGGCCCTCGCCATTTCACGGCCAACTTAGCACTAAAATAATCAATTTTTAAACTGAGATGGTGAGCCTCTACTAAAATTAAATCACAAGGTTTCAAAGTTACATCTTTGTAAGCTAAGTTACTTTTTGTTCCATTTTTTGGCGACACGCAATTAAATTGTGTGTCACATCCGCCCATATTTCTTCCAGTTATTTTATTATTCAAGTTTTCCAAACAAATACCGTGGAGTTACCACACATTTATTAAAGGGTGCATCAATATCCCCCCCAAAAACACTTCAACTGGTGCATACTTGTGTGCACTATGAATCAAATTATTAAAACACAATAACAGTAGGTATAATACGTTATCCCAGTGACATTGCGTATGTTACTGAAAACGGCGTAAGGCAACTTATTGTTACAGTTAACACGTTCTACTAAATTATTAAAACACAATAACAGTAGGTATAATACGTCATCCCAGTGACGTTGCGTATGTTACTGAAAACGGCGTAAGGCAACTTATTGTTACAGTTAACACGTTCTACTAAATTTCCCTGTGGATGATACGGAGCAGTTTGAACCATTTTTACACACCATATATAATTCAAATATCCTAATTGTTGCGACAAAAATACGTAGCGTTATCTGATACTACATATACGGGTGCACCAAAAACACTATACAACTATTGCATTTGAACTTTAACTGTCTTAATGGTGCGTAATGGGAAAAATTGACCAAATTTTCTGAAACTATCAATCATTACTAGGACATAGACATAATTAGATGTACTCCGGGGAAACGAACCCATGAAGTCTAAATACACACGTTCCCAGGGATACGTGGCTACCGTACCCGCATACTGGCCTTTATGTTTTTGATTTTTCGGTTTAGCGTGTTGGCATGCATCACAACCCTTTACCCAATTTTCAAGGTCGGTGCGAACTCCCGGTCATGTAAAAATTTCTAACACGCAACATTTGGTTTTATCACTCCCTACGTGTCCTCCGTAATAAGATTCGTAATAATAATAAAACGCCATCGAACTCAAATTTTCAGGTACAAAAACTCTGAATTTTCCTCGTCTCGTCCATTCACCTACAACACCTTTATGGATAACATACGGCGAAGTTCCAATCTTAATTTCAGACAAAATCTGCTTACATTCGTGATCAGCATTTTGGTATTGTTTAGTGTCAGTAAACACACTTGGGAATTTTTGTAACGTATTCAGTTCTGAAATGTCTGTGTTTCCTACTGCTGGCCTTGACAGCTGACTATCGACGCTCGCTACACTCTCTACAGGTGCCCCATTCTTCACCTGCCCGTGGCCTTGCTCAAACTCTTCGGCGCAATACATGCGCGACAACTCGTCTGCTACCGAATTATCAACCCCACGAATGTGTTGCACATTAAATTTGAAACAGGCCAATCATACCAGCCAACTTGCCAACCTGCCTGCAGGCTTTTGCGACTTTAACAACCAGCTGAGCGCTTGGTTGTCCGTATACAACGTGAACGGCGCGTGATCCAAATAATCTGCGAACTTTTCCATGGCTCAAATACAACTTCAACATTCTTTTCCATAAATAGTACATTTACGTTCTGGCTGAGTCAATAATTTACTGACTTACGCTATAGGTACAAAATGAACATCAATATTTGGATTTATACATGCTCCTATTGCTACAGAACTGGCATCGCAGTGCAAAATGAACTCTTCGGAAAATTCGGTAAATGCAAAACGGGAGGATTTGCTAACATATCTTTCCATTTTTGAAGAGCATTTTCCTGCTCGTCGTTCCACTGAAGCGGCACGTTTTTTCTTTTCAGTGTATTTAAAGGATCTGCAAGATCGGAAAAATCTGGAATAAACTTACTATAAAATGCTACCATACCTAAAAATCTTTTCAATCCTCGTACATTTTTAGGCTGCGGGAAATTTGCAACTGATTTTACCTTTAACCGATCTGTTCGCAAACTTCCTTCGGAAATTATAAATCCAAAATAACGCACATGATGTTGTACCCGACTTATATTTTGTGGATTTACCGTCAGTCCAGTTTTACGCAACGCGTCTAATACTAGCTGCAAGTGTTGAAGATGTATTACTGTATATGCAACGTATATGCACACATCATCTATGTATTTGAATACAAACTCATATAGATGTTTTCCTAACACGTGAGTTAACACTCTGGACATACACTGGAGTCCAGAATTTACTCCCAGCGGTAAACGTGTCCACTGGAACAAACCCCGCGGTGTACAAAATGCTAACAGTGCCCTACTATTGGGATCTAGCTCACACTGTAAGAATGCAGAATTTAAATCCAAAATAGTGAAATACTTTGCCTTGTACAGATGTTGAAATATCATTTCCATGATGGGTACCGGATAGGAATCTACATACAATTTTTTATTTATTTTTCTATAAACACAGATAATTCTAAACTGTCCCGAAGTTTTATTATGAATAAGAAAAGACTGGCTTGCGTACGGACTTCTGGAATTTTCCACGATTCCCTGCTCTTGCAATTCAGTGATCAAATTTTTAAATATTTTAATATTGGGTGCTGACACACGATACGGCACACACACTACGGGCTCATTATCATTTAGTTCTAATTCTACTAGAATCTCTTTACAATGCCCTAACTTTGACGTAAGCACATCTTTATATTCTATTTTAAGCTGTTCTGACACTTTCACTATCTCTTCAGAATGCCGAAACATTTTAATTTTACGGAAATGAGAAGGTTTTACTTGCAAATTTACTACCAGGCCGGGGGAAAACTAAACCGTAATTCCTTCTTTGCTACGTCAACGCATGCGCGCGTACTACCCAAGAAGTCGATACCTAAAATCACGTCATGTGACAGATGTTCAAAAACACGGAACGCTACTATCCAGGAAAAATGTTCTATTTTCACTTTCATCACAGCTATTATGTTTGACTTTATCAAACCTCCGTCGGCTAAGGGAAATACCTCTGACTCTCCCCGTTTTAACTGCACAGTTCCTAGCGGAGCGTCCCGCATTATTTGATTCAAAGTCTCTTGCCTTATGAGTGTCGCTGAAGCACCCGAGTCAACTAAGCCTGACATAGTTAAGTTTGCAATCCCAAGCTGCACGTACAGTAGACCATTTTTGTTACATAGATTTGTGTTTGTGACGGCGCCTATTCCTGCAGGAGTTACCTTTATCGGACAATTGAATTCATAACGCCCAGGATTACCGCACCTGAAACAAATAATATATTTTACGGTTTTACGATCTTCAGACTTAACAACACTTTCTGAATTTACTTTTACGTCTGACTGGCCCTCGTTTTCAAACGGCTTTTCTTTCCCGTCTCTCTCCAATTTCTTATAGAAATATTTTTCCGTCGGATAATTATTTCTAAAACGAAATTTTACATTTTTGTTTTAACTTTTCCTGCACGGAATTTCCTTCGCCTTTTTGCGTTTTATAAAAGCACTTAGCCGCCGGATGATTGTTATGAGAACAGATTAGGCATTGTCGTTTTATAAAAGCACTTAGCCGCCGGATGATTGTTATGAGAACAGATTAGGCATTGTCGTTTTATAAAAGCACTTAGCCGCCGGATGATTGTTATGAGAACAGATTAGGCATTGTTGTTTATGGGCTACTACTTGAGGCTCTCTTTACTTACAGTCACCAATTGTTAATTGAACTTGAATTACTAGAACTAATAATTCATTTAACGTTTTCGGCTTTGAAGTAATGTAAAATATTTACTATTTTCCGGCAACAGATTAAAAAACAGTATTTCCACCCAATCCGCTTCCGCACACGGTAAATCTAACACTTCTACACGTCTAACAGTCTCACTGTCAAACTGCTGCATTGACTCGTTGGGACTTTGAAATATATCCAATATTTTCACACGTTGTTGCGCGATAGCTACTGCTGAACCCGTATGTCTCTACATCGCCTGACTAAACTCACTAAATGGCATACGTTCATAGATCGCCTGCCACACTACATATTGCAAAGGCTCTGGCACTTTGAACATTATAGCGGCAGACAAAAGCACGATTTCACAAATATGTAAAGACGCAATTCTAGCCATTTTACACTAAAATATTTACAACTGACATTAAATTCAGGCGGCGAACTACCTCTATATTTTCTACCAAGTGAGGAGGCAAATGTTTGATATTTTTAAAGAAACTGACTACGTTGGACTCACCTCCTTGTTGAGTAGTTATGTGACCTTTACATCACCAGCTGGCGCAGCGCCTCAATGCTGTCGTCCGGCTTGAACGACACCCCTGCATCTGTCAGAATTTTTTGAAGAGTTTCCTTATACATTCGCTGGATCCACGATATACGGATACCTGTAGAAGTCATTTTGTGGATGAGTTGATGCACCACTACTAACAAAAGTCACTCGCACGACCACTGGAACAAACCCAAGGAAGTTTGTAATGTTTCGTAACTTTACAAAATTTATAACTTGATTTTTCCCATATTATTTGATTGTATCAAAAATAATTATGATCAAAACTTACCCCAAAATACATTTTTACAAAATTACATCTCTTTCCAGCTATATCCAGGTTACATATGATTATTATTATTTAAACCATACGTAACTAAAATTGCAGCCAGCTGACCCCCCTTTTTTCTCACTCTTTTAAAATGTTGACTTACAGAACAGCAGTTCCTGCTCAAGTGAAAACCCTGTGCTGTCTCCTCAAATCTGGGCGAGACACCTGTATTTATATTTTATTTGAAATCATCTAGAGCATTATAAAATGATCTTCACTCCTTCGATATCTGAAGTCCTGAAAGGGCACCCTGGTGGTGCGTGACTGGCAGGCTGGCGTCACGTGGTCAAGTTATAGTACGAGGGAGGGGGAAGGCAGTCATAATTTCGTGGGCGGCAGCAATGCCGGGGCGGCGCCCATACTTGCAGACCAGCAGGCCCACCCAGCGGACGTGAGGCGTGGAGCTCGTCACACACACTCCCGTCGCAGCGAAGGTAAGCCGTCCCAAACGGCGAACATTTTCTCTCAACTGTCGGCTTGTCTTTCGTTCGATGTGCAGGGATAGCCGTCACACTGGGTTAGAATGGAAGTCCAGTGCGCCACAACTACACTGCTTCCCTCTCTTGCCCACTTTATTATAACATTCAGGCTAACAACGGACAATTTAGGCCTGGAAATACATACGACATTTCTAAAGACAGCATTGTGCTTACTGTATATCCTCGGTGGGGGCAAACATACTCCTTTTTGACTTATAACTAATATGTTTATCTCTGTATCATCGATGGATGGAGCTTTCTTATTTATGACATTACGAGAATTAAGTTTTACGATGCTAATAAATTTTTTCATTCTCTAAAACAAACAAATGAATATATAATAATTAAAATATCGGGAGATATTGGCTGAAGTGTTGGCATAGGAAACATGCACGTGCACTCGAAACACACGTGACATAAATAACTGACATAGCAGCAATTGAATGTCAGTTAATAAACCCACCACAAAGTGGAAACTATTTCAAATGAGACGGTAACATAGTTCACTGAAGTTCGGATGATCAGTCGTTTTGCTGTGAGAATGCGCAGTATACGGTGGGGCGACTCCGCTCAAAGTCGATTGTGGCGATGATGGGTCGATGATGGCTTAGTCGACTTTGACAAGGGCACTCTGTTACCTGCAGTGGGTTACACACTGCTACTCGAGAAAAGGGAACTCTATGAAACTCAGCAACAGTTAACATCAGATCAGTTGAACTTTTCTGCTAGTGGTAAATGGTAATTTGCACTGGTTTCCACACAAGACTTTGTCGGTGGGAACGCATTTTACAAGTCATGTTCACTTCTTCATGTTCAGAGAGAGAGAGAGAGAGAGAGAGAGAGAGAGAGAGAGAGAGAGAGAGAGAGAGAAAGAGAGAGAGAGAGAGAGAGAGAGAGAGAGAGAGAGAGAGAGAGAGTATATATATATATATATTCGCAACAAAACAGGGTAGAAACCCCTATTTTCCCGATGAAGGAGGATGATATTACCAACCGCATCTTCACTGTTGTAAGATGACCATTCTACAAAACCTTGTTCAACGATTTGCTGCTTAATCGTGAGTAGTTTCTGATATTTTTGATGCAATTACATTTACAACCGTGTTTTTTTAGTGTCGCGTAGATCCCTTAATAATCACTTTAGAAAAAAACCGGTACAAACATTTTTGTCTTATTTTTTCGTCAGGAATAACCTGCCGGAGTTTGTCGGTGTTGTTAGGAAACACGCTGTATAAAGGTTTGTAAAGTCTAGCTCTACTCTGGTCTCTAGTCATCTCTAGATGTCTGTCAATCTCACTCACGTACACATGTACGCGCAAGATACATATGGTCACTTTTTTCAGCTGTGTCTGTAAGGCAGTGAGATTAGTTTTACAATTCTGTTGGGAAATTTAATTCCACCTCTTTGATAACTCGATTGATTTTATAAGAGAGAAAAGTTTCTTTAAAAGTTTCGAAATGTTTGTCAGTCGCCGACGTGTAATGATGTTTTCATATCCATTAAAAATAGCATGTTGCTTGTAGTGTCTCTTCAAAATAGCATGTTGCTTGTAGTGTCTCTTCAAAATAGCATGTTGCTTGTAGTGTCTCTTCAAAATAGCATGTTGCTTGTAGTGTCTCTTCAAAATAGCATGTTGCTTGTAGTGTCTCTTCAAAATAGCATGTTGCTTGTAGTGTCTCTTCAAAATAGCATGTTGCTTGTAGTGTCTCTTCAAAATAGCATGTTGCTTGTAGTGTCTCTTCAAAATAGCATGTTGCTTGTAGTGTCTCTTCAAAATAGCATGTTGCTTGTAGTGTCTCTTCAAAATAGCATGTTGCTTGTATTGTCTCTTCAAAATAGCATGTTGCTTGTAGTGTCTCTTCAAAATCGCGCTTCATCAGACCGCATGTTGTCACGGCATTCAGCGCCACACCGCAAACCGCGGCAATTAATAAATCCAATAGTTAAAAACTAATAACGTGCGTGTTTCAATTACTGCAGGGAAAGACCTTTCTCAATTAACTTCATTGCAGTCTATAGCAAAAATACCATCTGCTGTTCAAACGTTCTGTTGAATACAAACCACTCTTATATTTATGACAGATTCCTGTTTGAATATTTTTTTAGCCACGCGTTGTTAATCTGCTCTCCCCTTGGTAGCAATAAAATTTTTTACAACTCTACTGTGTTTTATTTTTATTTTTGCGTTGCCTTCAATAATTTCGGCAGGCATGTTGCTGACGCTTTGCCGTTAAGGCCAATAAAACATAATTAACTTATTGACAACAAACGAAAGGCCATAAATTTAGTGTTACGGGGTTTTACGAAAAAACGTGTTGTTTTATGAAGTTGCGCTCGAAGGATGTGCAAACAATACGAGACAGAAGCAAAGTGGTTGGGAGATGTTAATATTTCCACACAACTACTCAGTCTGTGTACAGAGAGCTGCTATTTCCACACAAGTACTCAGTCTGTGTACAGAGAGCTGCTATTTCCACACAAGTACTCAGTCTGTGTAGAGAGAGCTGCTATTTCCACACAAGTACTCAGTCGGTGTGCAGAGAGCTGCTATTTCCACACAAGTACTCAGTCTGTGTACAGAGAATTGCTATTTCCACACAAGTACTCAGTCTGTGTACAGAGAGCTGCTATTTCCACACAAGTACTCAGTCTGTGTACAGAGAATTGCTATTTCCACACAAGTACTCAGTCTGTGTAGAGAGAGCTGCTATTTCCATTCAAGTAAATCAACTAGTGAAAGACGCGCTATCGTGTCCGGAACTTATCTTGCTTATTCTGACAGATGATTCTCAATTTTCGAAATGGGCTAATTTGTAAAACATCTGTGGGTTAGTTGATATTCGAATCTTATAACTTTGTAACTGATAACCATTAACTCGATTTGAAATACGGGAACGTAAATTTTATCGCAATCATTACTTTAATTGTGATTTTTAAAAAAATAATAAATTACGCCCGTTTACTCTTAACCAACGATTGTATTACTCGTGTAATATATATACACACACACACACATGATAAAGTAAAATCACAAGTAACACTATGAGAAATCCCTGTATATTAGACTCAGAATTGTCAGAACTGTTTTCACCGAATAATGTAAATACACACCTATAGAAAAAATGTATCGTTATTATTTAAAGACAGAGTGGTGTATAAAATTTGTTCCCAGTATCCTCACAACTATGAATAAAAACAATATAAAATCACTCAATTTATGAAGTTTGATTGTTTCATAAATATGGTATGTATCACAAGTATTTTACACTTCTGAAACTATACAAGTAGAGTAACAACTGGTTTTTTTTTACTCTGTCTTAAGGTATGATTTAATTTTAATTCTAATAGTTTCTTTCTTTTTACACTATGATAATTTCTAATATTCAGATAGGCTTTGAAAGTATTATAATATTCCTTGGAGATGATGTAGTGTTTTGTTGATGTATTGGTCTGCGACTGAGCATTTACCTTGCTAGCAGGATTAATAAACACTGGTTGATAAAGGCGAATAACGTGACTGTTTAAAAAGAAAGTTTGTTCGGAAATAAAATATGGAACAGGGGTAAAAAGTTTCGTCTAAAATAAAGTTCTGCAATAATATTGAGGAGATATTTCGATGTATAAAATCTGAATTGTGTTGAACAGGAAGATTATAATTAATCATTGTAACGTATAAACGAAACGGGTTATTTCCACAAGAAGAAGATGATAATAAATAAATACGTGAAATTTGCAAGATAATTTAGTTTGCAGATATATTTGAAAGAAGACTCTGCATAGTATTTAACGATATCCAAGATTTGAAAAACATTGAGGATTCCAGAGTCAACTGGTGAGCTGTTGTACAACCGGGATCATTCTGCGGCGGATCGACGACGAAGCTCGGCGACCGCACACCCGAGAGCAGAAACGACGTGTCTCGCGAGGTTCAAACCAGGTCGGAGAGAGAGAGAGAGAGAGAGAGAGAGAGAGAGAGAGAGAGAGTCTACAAATCGTTTGCCATTCCTGAAGTTGCATCCAGATCGTGGTTATTTGATTCAGAGCGTGGCTGCTTGATTCAGATCATAATTGTCTGGTTTTGTAGTGCTGCTTGATTCAGAGTGTGGTGTAATGGTGGTGGCAATGATGGTGGTGGTGGTGGTAGCAGTGGTGGTATCAGTAGTGATGGTGGCAGTGGTGGTGACTGTTGTGGTGGTAGTTGTGGTTGTGACAGGGGTGGCGACAGTGGTGGTAGGTAGTTGTGGTTGTGGCAGTGGTGGCGACAGTGGTGGTGGCAGTGATGGTGGTGGGAGTGGTGGTGACTGTTGTGGTGGTAGTTGTAGTTGTGGCAGTGGTGGTGACAGTGGTGGTGGCAGTGGTGATGGTGGCAGTGGTGGTGACAATTGTGGAGGTGGCAATGGTGGTGACAATAGTGGAGGTGGCAATGGTGGTAACTGTGGTGGTGGTTGTTGTGGTCGTGGCAGTGGTGATGGTAGCAGTGGTAGTGACGGTGGTGGTGGCCGTGGTGGTGTCAATGGTGGTGACTGATGTGGCGGTAGTTGTGGTTGTGGCAGTGGTGGCGATAGTAGTGGTGGCAGTGCGGATGGTGGCAGTGGTAGTGACAGAGTTGGTGGTAGCAATGGTGGTGACTGTTTTGGTGGTAGTTGTGGTTGTGGCAGTGGTGGTGACAGTGGTGGAGGTAGTTGTGGTTGTGGCAGTGGTGGCGACAGTTGCGGTGGCAGTGGTTATGGTGGCAGTGGAGGTGACTGAGGTGGTGGTGGCAATGGTGTTGACTGTGGTGGTGGTAATTGTGGTTGTGGCAGTGTTTGTGACAGTGGTGGAGGCAGTGGTGATGGTGGCAATGGAGGTGTCATGGTGGTGGTAGTTGTGGTTGGGGCGACAGTGGTGGTGGTGGCGGCAATGGTGGTGACAGTGGAGGTTGTTGTAATGGTGGTGACGTTTGTGGTGGTAGTTGTGGTTGTGGCAGTAGTGGCGACAGTGGTGGTGACAGTGGTGGTGACAGTGGTGATGGTGGCAATGGTGGTGACAGTGCTGATGGTAGCAGTGGTTGTGATGGTAGTGGTGGTGATGGCAGTGGTGGTGACAGTTGTGGTGGTAGTTGTGGTTGTGGCAGTAGTGGCGACAGTGGTGGTGTATGTGGTGATGGTGGCAATGGTGGTGACAGTGGTGGTTGTGGCCGTGGTGGTTGTGGTGGTTGGCGGAAATAGTGATGACTGTTGTGGTGGTGGCAATGGTGGTGACAGTGGAGGTTGTTGTAATGGTGGTGACGTTTTGTGGTGGTAGTTGTGGTTGTGGCAGTAGTGGGACAGTGGTGGTGACAGTGGTGGTGACAGTGGTGATGTGGCAATGGTGGTGACAGTGTGTGGTAGCAGTGTTGTGATGGTAGTGTGGTGATGGCGGTGGTGGTGACAGTTGTGGTGGTAGTTGGGTTGTGGCAGTGTGGCGACAGTGGTGGTGATGTGGTGATGGTGGCAATGGTGGTGACAGTGTGGTTGTGGCCGTGGTGGTTGTGGTGGTGGCGGAAATAGTGAGCTGTTGTGGTGGTAGTTGTGGTTGTGGCTGTGGTGGCGGCAGTGGTGGTGGCAATGGTGTGGGTGGCAATGGTAATGACAGTGGTGTTGGTAGCATGGTGGTAGCAATTGTGGTGAAATTTGTGGTGTAGTTGTGGTTGGGCAGTGGTGGGACAGTGGTGGTGGCAGTGTTGATGGTGGCAATGGTGGTAACAGTGATGATTGTGGCCGTGGTGGTTGGTGGCAATGGTTGTGACAGTGGTGGTGGCAGTGGCGGTGACAGTGGTGATGGCAATTGTGGTGACTGTGGTTGTGGTAGTTGTGGTGGCAATGGTGGTGACAGTTGGGATGGTGGCATGGTGGTGATGACAGTGGTGTTGACAGTTGTGGTGGTAGTTGTGGTTGTGGCAGGGTGACGACAGTGGTGGTGGCAGGGGTTATTGTCTCATTGGTGGTGGCAATGGTGTTGACTGTGGTGGTGGTAGTTGTGGCTGTGGCTGTGGTGGCGACAGTGGTGGTGACAGTGAGATGGTGGCACTGGTGGTTACAGTGGTAATGGTGGCATTGGTTTTGACTGTGTTGGTGGTAGTGTTGATTGTGGTAGTGTTGGCGACATTGGTGGTGGTGGTAATGGTGGTGACTGTGGTGGTGGTATTTGTGGTGGCAGTGGTGGTGATGGTGGTGGAGTAGAAATACTGAAAATTTTAGAATGTCTCTTTAAAGCATCGCGCAGGAAAAAAAAAGTATTTTGGCAGAATTTGCATGAAAATTCATATTATAATGTGTGATATATCCCTAGTGTCCGTAGTTTAGAATAATACTAAAACGAAAATGTATAAAAGGATCGTATTTATGCTTTTCTCGTTCTGTTCACCGCGATGTCTCGAAAATGTAAGATCGTAGCTGGAAGTGTGGTCGTCCATATGCTGATCAAAAATCTACCGTTCGAGCTGCACATTTCTGGATACAGGTTATTTATCCCAGGAACCAATCTAGCTAAAAGGCTGGCATGCAACGAGACAGGCATAAACGCTCTGGGCGATTCATGTAAGCAACACAACATCACCTATTCACAGGACAAGGATCTGCAAGGGTGACACCAGGCGGACAGAGATAGGCTAAGGTTAAAAACGTGACCAGGTACAGAGAGCAAGCAGAATGTGCATGTGAAACTAAAAGTGGTGACAAAATGGAAGAGAAGCATTCAATGCTCAGAAAATATCTACCGGGGAATTTTTCAATTGCTTTTTTTTTTTTTGCGCTCGGGGCTCTCGGAGGCCTAATCGGAGCCACGCGTGATATCGTCCGAACTGCCAAACACAACATCGAACAAACGGAAGGTGTTGTCTGAGGCACAAAGACACAATCCAAATATGGAAGATATTGCAATGGGTAAAAAAAACCGCCAAGGCTTCTAACTAAGGTCATACCCCTGTAGGAGGCGGAAGTCTGCAAAAGCGGTGCAGCTGGAAGAGGCGATAATGAAATATCTACCGAAATGAGCACTCTCTAATGTCGATCTGAAACTGTTTGCATGCAAATTGTAAATACCTATTTTTAGACGCGTATTTATGAGAGATGGCTTGTCCACAAAAACCAAGAGAGAAGAATGTGTCGTAGTTAATCTGGACAGCCAGGCCCCGCACGCACTGGGTACAAAAAAAAAAAAAAGTAACCGCACATACTATTACGATAGTTTTGAGAATTCGCGTCTTCCGCCCGAACTGCGCTAGTATTTCACATATAACAAACTAACATATAATAACGAAATGGAGCAGTTGCCTAACATGTGGAACTGTGGACATTTGTGCCTTCGCTCCCTGGTTCACTCGTACTGGTTCATTGTATAAAATAATTATACACAGCGAGGAAACCATCAGTCATGTCGATAACACTTACATTGATGGGTCGTAGCTCCGAGCTGCGTGCAGTACATTTTCCGCCACTCGACCTGGAGGGGGAATGGAGCATAGGACTTGTCGATTATCAAACTTACAATGCGATGCCGAACATTGATGGAAAAACTGCAAGCTGTACCTTGTAAAAAGTGGCAATATCTCCCATGAAGTTTCGCTGCCCTTTGCAAAGTACATTGAAGATACGCTGTCCTCCAACGTAGAATTCGAACTACGTGGGAATCCCAATACTCTGCAGAGTGTTATCAGATGCAACAAAGATATCGACTTTACGAAACCCGATACTATCGGACCGATGCTGGGGTTCGAGCCACGCATCTACGAAGCTAAAAAAACACACGTCGTCACATTTTGCCGGTCAATGTGATACGAATAACCTGCAATCTGGCGAGCGGTACGGACATCAATGGCAGGCCGAGCAATGCACCGCACGAATTTCGCCTACGGTATTTCCATGTTATAAACTGACCATGGCCCTGCAAAGCATCATTTACGTTCTGGTAGTCGCGAAGAGAGCATACGAGGTGATCGCGACAGACGTTGACCAGCATGGAGAGTTGTTGAACATTTGAAACTAATAAATCACCCTACACCTGCATTTGAGAAGATGGAAAAAAAATGTACACCTACCAGACGCTATAAAAGGACACGTGTAAAACCTGCAATCAGTACATCATATGTCTCCAAGGAGTTCACACGTACTGAAGGGATTTTCCTTCGCAGCAGTGGATTCGAGATCGATCGCCATGGACGATTTCCGAAACATCGAAGAGCCAGCGGTTTTAGAAGACAGCATAACGAAGGTGGAGCTTCTTGCATATCAACCTTTCCTGATCGGACCGTACACACTACCATCGGAAGTTCAGATAGCAGTCCAACACCAAGATACAAGATATCTGCACTCTTCCTTGCCAGTATTTCCTGCGAATCAGGAGGACTCTCAAAAAAGAAAATGGGTCCAATCCGGCATCCACGAAAATAACAAACAATGGAATTCTTCGCCTGATCGATTGTATCACGTGCTTTCTCAATGGTGTTGAGGGGGACCAGTCGCGATATGTGGGCATTACTTCAACGATCAAAAATTACCGTTCACTCACACCGAATGAGCTGCCTGCAGCCAAGATGGCAATCTGGGGAACCAAAGATAATTATATTGTTCCCATTTAACCTGGAGGCAAGTTCGAAGTGTGTGTTCCATTCTCCATGCTATTGAGATTTTCCGAAGACTACAAACGAATTATCTTCAATTAGAAGCAGGAACTGGTGCTGCTCCTAGCGAATACGTAAGTGGACAGCGTTGTGGGTATGGGAGAAAAACTAGAGGCTGTGGGACTGAGACTACAGTCTATCGAATGGATGCTGCCTCATGTGCAATTGAGCACTGCAGAATGCATAGAAATATTGCAGAATGTGGAATATGACATAAATATCGATGTGGCTTTCAGGTCGTGGAGACTTGGAGACATATCGTGGACTGCCAGCAAGCCAGCACGTCAACTGGATGGTGAAGTCCAGCTTTACTTCTGAGAAAACGAGATACATCATCGTTGGGCTACAGACCGGAAGGCAGCACAATGTGAGAGTGAGCCGTTCGAGGTTCGACACATGTCAAATAGAAAATGTGAACATATTTTTGAATAGCGAAAGCTACCTGTACGTTGATATGAACACGAACTTTGAACATGGGCAGTACCTGCTGGCATATCAGATGTACGCTCAATTCCAAAGTGCATATTATAGATGCATCCAATCCACGATCTTGAGCCCTGATACTTTCAAGAGATTAGCTCCGCTCATGGTATTCGATGTGAGTAAACAGGACGAGTGTATTACTTCAAATGTGATTGACTGCAGGATCGAATTCATTACACATGGAAATATCCCTGCTAACATGTACGCATTCTGCCTGATACTTCACGTCCGGTTTGTATGGTACAATTGCCGAGACGAGGCTATCAAAATACTCTCCTGAGTGCAGCTGAGAATATATAAATATAAATGTTTATTATTCTTGGAGTGTAGTTAACTTCAAGGCTCGAGAATGTGCTGAAACGGAGTAATGGAAAGGTGTATGTCAAGTGGTGGCCACTTCGATTCCTGGGTAGCCGAGGCAGACATCGAGTCGTGAACATAGAAGAAGATTAATATACCTGTACATTATATTATATGTACAATAAGATTGACGAAAGAATATATATGATGTGTTTTATTTCAAAAACCTCCCGACTTTATATATAAGAAAGATGTTAATGCCACCATTTGGTACAGGCCAATACTAGGCGGCGCAGTCGATACTGCGTGTGTGTTGAAAAACATAATCTAACAAGGAGCCAATGAAAAACACTGGTGGGGGCCGACAGCGCAACCTATACTTTAAACACATAAACAAATATGGCTGTCACCTGTCACAGGGGATATAAACACATAAAATCTAATATGGTAGTCAAATGAAGGTGAGGGACAAACTCTAAAACAAATAGCAATACAAAAACAACACGGAGGATTGCACCTATCAAGATGGTGGACGCCTACAAAGAAGGCAGTCGAACAAAGGTGAGAGACCAACATGGCTACCTCCAGTAACATATATAAACAAATGACGAACGAAAAAACAAATATGGCTGCCTCAAGTAGCACATTTAAACAAATAGCAATAAAAAAACAACACGGAGGACTGCACCTATCAAGATGGTGGACGCCTACAAAGAAGGCAGTCGAACAAAGATGAGAGACCAACATGGCTGCCTCCAGTAACATATATAAACAAATGACGAACGAAAAAAACAAATATGGCTGCCTCAAGTAGAACATTTAACAAATGGTGAACGAAAATAACAAATATGGCTGCCTCCAGTAACACATACAAACAAATTATGAACGGAAAAACAAATATGACAATATAGCATGGAATGAGTATAGGTGGGGGGGGGGGGGGGGGTGAGGGAGTCAGTCGCCTGCTGGACGTGGTGCTGGGGGGAACATCCAGAAATTTAATTTTTAAAAAATAAAGTTTTACATAATTTTTAAATTTTTCGGGATTTTTGAGACCTTTTTAGGGGAAAAAGAACAATTTTAAGGGGAGAAAAAGGAAATTGTTAGGGAAAATAGCAGCCGGAGACTAGAATTTGAATTTATTTTTATTGATTTTAATAAAAAAAAATTAATAACTTTTAAATAATAATTTTTATTTATTTTTTTAATTTTTTAAAAATATTTTAATAATAAATTTTTTATAAATTTTTAAGAATTTTTTTCGGAATGTTTAGGTTCTTGAGGTCACCGGGATCAAGGTCAAGGGTCAAATGTAAATTTCAAGGTCATACGTGTGAAAGATAGCTGACAGGTGACGTAACTACATGGTGGCCGCGCGAATGCGAATCCGGTGGCAGACGACATCCGTCAATCGGCATTTCCCTACTACTTGTGATAATATGTAACGCGGGACCACTGTGTGACGTAGCGGCTAGCGCGCCTCGCCCCCCACCAAGGTGAACCGGGTTCGATTCCCGATTTTTGCATGTGCGCGATGCCACTGGTTGGCTGGTTTTCTCGGGTATCTATCGTTTCTCCCGCCCTTGCATTCCGGCGCTGCTCCATACTCACCTGTCTTCACCCTCATTGGCTCTCAATGCCTCGATGTTAAGAGCCACCCTAATTCCTCCACTACATTTCATAAATACCAGCATAAGATGCTGATGTGACCATCAACAAAACCATACATATTATCAGTATGGTTAAGTAACCTTTCTTTTGTAGTTTTGTATTAAATTCTGTGACAATGCTGTAACATCGTACATCCAGCATTAATATCAACGAAGAATATTGCACATCCTAACACGGGGATGGATCGACGAAGGAGTTGAGACTTACTTTGTTGGTGGGTGACCTGTTCGACTTAAGTCATCGTGGACGTTGGTAGCATAGTTTGGCAGACTGTCTACCTAGTGACTTGAAGCTGCTCCCACCCCTCACTTCAACTATGCCCTTCTCCTTGTAACGTGTATGCATGGCGTCCTAGCAACCGTCCGACGCTAACTTCAACATCATCAGCATTTGTATGTTACTGGGCTCTAACCAACGAAACTTTATGGGATGTTCCTCAATACCCTGGCCAACGTGGATAGAGGACGTCGGTATGACAACATTATAACTTGGCAGAAGGCATATCCTGCCGTGTTTGATGAGACATTTGTATGTTACTGAGCTCTAACCAACGAAACTTTATGGGGTGTTCCTCAATACCCTCTCCAACGTGGATAGAGGACCTCGTTATGACAACATTATAACTTGGCAGAAGGCATATCCTGCCGTGTTTGATGAGACATTTGTATGTTACTGAGCTCTAACCAACGAAACTTTATGGGATGTTCCTCAATACCCTGGCCAACGTGGATAGAGGACCTCGGTATGACAACATTAAAACTTGACAGAAGGCATATCCTGCCGTGTTTGATGAGACATTTGTATGTTACTGAGCTCTAACCAACGAAACTTTATGGGATGTTCCTCAATACCCTGGCCAACATGGATAGAGGACCTCGGTATGACAACATTATTACTTGGCAGAAGGCATATCCTGCCGTGTTTGATGAGATATTTGTATGTTACTGGGCTCTAACCAACGAAACTTTATGGGATGTTCCTCAATACCCTGGCCAACATGGATAGAGGACCTCGGTTTGACAACATTATAACTTGGCAGAAGGCATATCCTGCCGTGTTTGATGAGACATTTGTATGTTATTGAGCTCTAACCAACGAAACTTTATGGGATGTTCCTCAATACCCTGGCCAACGTGGATAGGGGACCTCGGTATTACAACATTATAACTTGGCAGAAGGCATATCCTGCCGTGTTTGATGAGACATTTTTATGTTACTGGGCTCTAACCAACGAAACTTTATGGGGTGTTCCTCAATACCCTGGCCAACATGGATAGAGGACTCGGTATGACAACATTATAACTTGGCAGAAGGCATACCTGCCGTGTTTGATGAGACATTTGTATGTTACTGAACTCTAACCAACGAAACTTTATGGGGTGTTCCTCAATACCCCGGCCAACGTGGATAGAGGACCTCGGTATGACAACATTATAACTTGGCAGAAGGTATATCCTGCCGTGTTTGATGAGACATTTGTATGTTACTGGCTCTAACCAACGAAACTTTATGGGATGTTCCTCAATACCCTGGCCAACGTGGATAGAGGACCTCGTATGACAACATTATAACTTGGCAGAAGGCATATCCTGCCGTGTTTGATGAGACATTTGTATGTTACTGGGCTCTAACCAACGAA
The DNA here is from genome assembly GCA_029891345.1 of Dryococelus australis. Lineage (NCBI taxonomy): Eukaryota > Metazoa > Arthropoda > Insecta > Phasmatodea > Phasmatidae > Dryococelus > Dryococelus australis. The sequence continues at coordinate 3,484,557 of CM057003.1, read as the reverse complement.
ACTTTATGGGATTGTTCCTCAATACCCTGGCCAACGTGGATAGAGGACCTCGGTATGACAACATTATAACTTGGCAGAAGGCATATCCTGCCGTGTTTGATGAGACATTTGTATGTTACTGAGCTCTAACCAACGAAACTTTATGGGATGTTCCTCAATACCCTGGCCAACGTGGATAGAGGACCTCGGTATGACAACATTATAACTTGGCAGAAGGCATATCCTGCCGTGTTTGATGAGACATTTGTATGTTACTGGGCTCTAACCAACGAAACTTTATGGGATGTTCCTCAATACCCTGGCCAACGTGGATAGAGGACCTCGGTATGACAACATTATAACTTGGCAGATGGCATATCCTGCCGTGTTTGATGAGACATTTGTATGTTACTGGGCTCTAACCAACGAAACTTTATGGGATGTTCCTCAATACACTGGCCAACGTGGATAGAGGACCTCGGTATGACAACATTATAACTTGGCAAAGGCATATCCTGCCGAGTTTGATGAGACATTTGTATGTTACTGAGCTCTAACCAACGAAACTTTATGGGATGTTCCTCAATACCCTGGCCAACGTGGATAGAGGACCTCGGTATGACAACATTAAAACTTGACAGAAGGCATATCCTGCCGTGTTTGATGAGACATTTGTATGTTACTGAGCTCTAACCAACGAAACTTTATGGGATGTTCCTCAATACCCTTTCCAACATGGATAGAGGACCTCGGTATGACAACATTATTACTTGGCAGAAGGCATATCCTGCCGTGTTTGATGAGAATTTGTATGTTACTGGGCTCTAACCAACGAAACTTTATGGGATGTTCCTCAATACCCTGGCCAACATGGATAGAGGACCTCGGTTTGACAACATTATAACTTGGCAGAAGGCATATCCTGCCGTGTTTGATGAGACATTTGTATGTTACTGAGCTCTAACCAACGAAACTTTATGGGATGTTCCTCAATACCCTGGCCAACGTGGATAGGGGACCTCGGTATGACAACATTATAACTTGGCAGAAGGCATATCCTGCCGTGTTTGATGAGACATTTTTATGTTACTGGGCTCTAACCAACGAAACTTTATGGGGTGTTCCTCAATACCTGGCCAACGTGGATAGAGGACCTCGGTATGACAACATTATAACTTGGCAGAAGGCATATCCTGCCGTGTTTGATGAGACATTTGTATGTTACTGAGCTCTAACCAACGAAACTTTATGGGATGTTCCTCAATACCTGGCCAACGTGGATAGAGGACCTCGGTATGACAACATTATAACTTGGCAGAAGGCATATCCTGCCGTGTTTGATGAGACATTTGTATGTTACTGAGCTCTAACAACGAAACTTTATGGGATGTTCCTCAATACCCTGGCAACGTGGATAGAGGGACCTCGGTATGACAACATTATAACTTGGCAGAAGGTATATCCTGCCGTGTTTGATGAGACATTTGTATGTTACTGGGCTCTAACCAACGAAACTTTATGGGATGTTCCTCAATACCCTGGCCAACGTGGATAGAGGACCTCGGTATGACAACATTATAACTTGGCAGAATGTATATCCTGCGTGTTTGATGAGACATTTGTATGTTACTGGGCTCTAACCAACGAAACTTTATGGGATGTTCCTCAATACCCTGGCCAACGTGGATAGGGACCTCGGTATGACAACATTATAACTTGGCAGAAGGCATATCCTGCCGTGTTTGATGAGACATTTGTATGTTACTGGCTCTAACCAACGAAACTTTATGGGTGTTCCTCAATACCCTGTCCAACGTGGATAGAGGACCTCGGTATGACAACATTATAACTTGGCAGAAGGCATATCCTGCCGTGTTTGATGAGACATTTGTATGTTACTGGGCTCTAACCAACGAAACTTTATGTGATGTTCCTCAATACCCTGGCCAACGTGGATAGAGGACCTCGGTATGACAACATTATAACTTGGCAGAAGGTATATCCTGCCGTGTTTGATGAGACATTTGTATGTTACTGGGCTCTAACCAACGAAACTTTATGGGATGTTCCTCAATACCCTGGCCAACGTGGATAGAGGACCTCGGTATGACAACATTATAACTTGGCAGAAGGCATATCCTGCCGTGTTTGATGAGACATTTGTATGTTACTGGCTCTAACCAACGAAACTTTATGGATGTTCCTCAATACCCTGGCCAACGTGGATAGAGGACCTCGGTATGACAACATTATAACTTGGCAGAAGGCATATCCTGCCGTGTTTGATGAGACATTTGTATGTTACTGGCTCTAACCAACGAAACTTTATGGGTGTTCCTCAATACCCTGGCCAACGTGGATAGAGGACCTCGGTATGACAACATTATAACTTGGCAGAAGGCATATCCTGCCGTGTTTGATGAGACATTTGTATGTTACTGGGCTCTAACCAACGAAACTTTATGGGATGTTCCTCAATACCCTGGCCAACGTGGATAGAGGACTCGGTATGACAACATTATAACTTGGCAGAAGGCATATCCTGCCGTGTTTGATGAGACATTTGTATGTTACTGGAGCTCTAACCAACGAAACTTTATGGGATGTTCCTCAATACCCTGGCCAACGTGGATAGAGGACCTCGGTATGACAACATTATAACTTGGCAGAAGGCATATCCTGCCGTGTTTGATGAGACATTTGTATGTTACTGGGCTCTAACCAACGAAACTTTATGGGATGTTCCTCAATACCCTGGCCAACGTGGATAGAGGACCTCGGTATAGACAACATTATAACTTGGCAGAAGGCATATCCTGCCGTGTTTGATGAGACATTTGTATGTTACTGGCTCTAACCAACGAAACTTTATGGGATGTTCTCAATACCCTGGCCAACGTGGATAGAGGACCTCGGTATTGACAACATTATAAACTTGGCAGAAGGCATATCCTGCCGTGTTTGATGAGACATTTGTATGTTACTGAGCTCTAACCAACGAAACTTTTATGGGATGTTCCTCAATACCCTGGCCAACGTGGATAGAGGACCTCGGTTATGACAACATTATAACTTGGCAGAAGGCATATCCTGCCGTGTTTGATGAGACATTTGTATGTTACTGGGCTCTAACCAACGAAACTTTATGGGATGTTCCTCAATACCCTGGCCAACGTGGATAGAGGACCTCGGTATGACAACATTATAACTTGGCAGAAGGCATATCCTGCCGTGTTTGATGAGACATTTGTATGTTACTGGGCTCTAACCAACGAAACTTTATGGATGTTCCTCAATACCCTGGCCAACGTGGATAGAGGACCTCGGTATGACAACATTATAACTTGGCAGAGGTATATCCTGCCGTGTTTGATGAGACATTTGTATGTTACTGGGCTCTAACCAACGAAACTTTATGGGGTGTTCCTCAATACCTGGCCAACGTGGATAGAGGACCTCGGTATGACAACATTATAACTTGGCAGAAGGCATATCCTGCCGTGTTTGATGAGACATTTGTATGTTACTGGGCTCTAACCAACGAAACTTTATGTGATGTTCCTCAATACCCTGGCCAACGTGGATAGAGGACCTCGGTATGACAACATTATAACTTGGCAGAAGGCATATCCTGCCGTGTTTGATGAGACATTTGTATGTTACTGAGCTCTAACCAACGAAACTTTATGGGATGTTCCTCAATACCCTGGTAACGTGGATAGAGGACCTCGGTATGACAACATTATAACTTGCAGAAGGTATATCCTGCCGTGTTTGATGAGACATTTGTATGTTACTGGGCTCTAACCAACGAAACTTTATGGGATGTTCCTCAATACCCTGGCCAACGTGGATAGAGGACCACGGTATGACAACATTATAACTTACAGAAGGCATATCCTGCCGTGTTTGTGAGAATTTGTATGTTACTGGGCTCTAACCAACGAAACTTTATGGGATTTCCTCAATACCCTGGCCAACGTGGATAGAGGACCTCGGTATGACAACATTATAACTTGGCAGAAGGCATATCCTGCCGTGTTTGATGAGACATTTGTATGTTACTGGGCTCTAACCAACGAAACTTTATGGGATGTTCCTCAATACCCTGGCCAACGTGGATAGAGGACCTCGGTATGACAACATTATAACTTGGCAGAAGGATATCCTGCCGTGTTTGATGAGACATTTGTATGTTACTGGGCTCTAACCAACGAAACTTTATGGGATGTTCCTCAATACCCTGGCCAACGATGGATAGAGGACCTCGGTATGACAACATTATAACTTGGCAGAAGGTATATCCTGCCGTGTTTGATGAGACATTTGTATGTTACTGGGCTCTAACCAACGAAACTTTATGGGATGTTCCTCAATACCCTGGCCAACGTGGATAGAGGACCTCGGTATGACAACATTATAACTTGGCAGAAGGTATATCCTGCCGTGTTTGATGAGACATTTGTATGTTACTGGGCTCTAACCAACGAAACTTTATGGGATGTTCCTCAATACCCTGGCCAACGTGGATAGAGGACCTCGGTATGACAACATTATAACTTGGCAGAAGGATATCCTGCCGTGTTTGATGAGACATTTGTATGTTACTGGGCTCTAACCAACGAAACTTTATGGGATGTTCCTCAATACCCTGGCCAACGTGGATAGAGGACCTCGGTATGACAACATTATAACTTGGCAGAAGGTATATCCTGCCGTGTTTGATGAGACATTTGTATGTTACTGGGCTCTAACCAACGAAACTTTATGGGATGTTCCTCAATACCCTGGCCAACGTGGATAGAGGACCTCGGTTATGACAACATTATAACTTGGCAGAAGGTATATCCTGCCGTGTTTGATGAGACATTTGTATGTTACTGGGCTCTAACCAACGAAACTTTATGGGATGTTCCTCAATACCCTGGCCAACTGGATAGAGGACCTCGGTATGACAACATTATAACTTGGCAGAAGGCATATCCTGCCGTGTTTGATGAGACATTTGTATGTTACTGGGCTCTAACCAACGAAACTTTATGGGATGTTCCTCAATACCCTGGCCAACGTGGATAGAGGACCTCGGTATGACAACATTATAACTTGGCAGAGGATATTCCTGCCGTGTTTGATGAGACATTTGTATGTTACTGGCTCTAACCAACGAAACTTTATGGGATGTTCCTCAATACCCTGGCCAACGTGGATAGAGGACCTCGGTATGACAACATTATAAACTTGGCAGAAGGCATATCCTGCCGTGTTTGATGAGACATTTGTATGTTACTGGCTCTAACCAACGAAACTTTATGGGATGTTCCTCAATACCCTGGCCAACGTGGATAGAGGACTCGGTATGACAACATTATAACTTGGCAGAAGGTATATCCTGCCGTGTTTGATGAGACATTTGTATGTTACTGGGCTCTAACCAACGAAACTTTATGGGATGTTCCTCAATACCCTGGCCAACGTGGATAGAGGACCTCGGTATGACAACATTATAACTTGGCAGAAGGCATATCCTGCCGTGTTGATGAGACATTTGTATGTTACTGAGCTCTAACCAACGAAACTTTATGGGATGTTCCTCAATACCCTGGCCAAGTGGATAGAGACCTCGGTATGACAACATTATAACTTGGCAGAAGGCATATCCTGCCGTGTTTGATGAGACATTTGTATGTTACTGAGCTCTAACCAACGAAACTTTATGGGATGTTCCTCAATACCCTGGCAACGTGGATAGAGGACCTCGGTATGACAACATTATAACTTGGCAGAAGGCATATCCTGCCGTGTTTGATGAGACATTTGTATGTTACTGGGCTCTAACCAACGAAACTTTATGGGATGTTCCTCAATACCCTGGCCAACGTGGATAGAGGACCTCGGTATGACAACATTATAACTTGGCAGAAGGTATATCCTGCCGTGTTTGATGAGACATTTGTATGTTACTGGGCTCTAACCAACGAAACTTTATGGGATGTTCCTCAATACCCTGGTAACGTGGATAGAGGAGCTCGGTATGACAACATTATAACTTGGCAGAAGGTATATCCTGCCTTGTTTGATGAGACATTTGTATGTTACTGGGCTCTAACCAACGAAACTTTATGGGATGTTCCTCAATACCCTGGCCAATGTGGATAGAGGACCTCGGTATGACAACATTATAACTTGGCAGAAGGCATATCCTGCCGTGTTTGATGAGACATTTGTATGTTACTGAGCTCTAACCAACGAAACTTTATGGGATGTTCCTCAATACCCTGGCCAACGTGGATAGAAGACCACGGTATGACAACATTATAACTTGGCAGAAGGCATATCCTGCCGTGTTTATGAGACATTTGTATGTTACTGAGCTCTAACCAACGAAACTTTATGGGATGTTCCTCAATACCCTGGTAACGTGGATAGAGGACCTCGGTATGACAACATTATAACTTGGCAGAAGGTATATCCTGCCGTGTTTGATGAGACATTTGTATGTTACTGGGCTCTAACCAACGAAACTTTATGGGATGTTCCTCAATACCCTGGCCAACGTGGATAGAGGACCTCGGTATGACAACATTATAACTTGGCAGAAGGTATATCCTGCCGTGTTTGATGAGACATTTGTATGTTACTGGGCTCTAACCAACGAAACTTTATGGGATGTTCCTCAATACCCTGGCCAACATGGATAGAGGACCTCGGTATGACAACATTATAACTTGGCAGAAGGTATATCCTGCCGTGTTTGATGAGACATTTGTATGTTACTGGGCTCTAACCAACGAAACTTTATGGGATGTTCCTCAATACCCTGGCCAACGTGGATAGAGTACCTCGGTATGACAACATTATAACTTGGCAGAAGGCATATCCTGCCGTGCTTGATGAGACATTTGTATGTTACTGGGCTCTAACCAACGAAACTTTATGGGATGTTCCTCAATACCCTGGCCAACGTGGATAGAGGACCTCGGTATGACAACATTATAACTTGGCAGAAGGCATATCCTGCCGTGTTTGATGAGACATTTGTATGTTACTGGGCTCTAACCAACGAAACTTTATGGGATGTTCCTCAATACCCTGGCCAACGTGGATAGAGGACCTCGGTATGACAACATTATAACTTGGCAGAAGGCATATCCTGCCGTGTTTGATGAGACATTTGTATGTTACTGGGCTCTAACCAACGAAACTTTATGGGATGTTCCTCAATACCCTGGCCAACGTGGATAGAGGACCTCGGTATGACAACATTATAACTTGGCAGAAGGCATATCCTGCCGTGTTTGATGAGACATTTGTATGTTACTGGGCTCTAACCAACGAAACTTTATGGGATGTTCCTCAATACCCTGGCCAACGTGGATAGAGGACCTCGGTATGACAACATTATAACTTGGCAGAAGGCATATCCTGCCGTGTTTGATGAGACATTTGTATGTTACTGGGCTCTAACCAACGAAACTTTATGGGATGTTCCTCAATACCCTGGCCAACGTGGATAGAGGACCTCGGTATGACAACATTATTACTTGGCAGAAGGCATATCCTGCCGTGTTTGATGAGACATTTGTATGTTACTGAGCTCTAACCAACGAAACTTTATGGGGTGTTCCTCAATACCCTGGCCAACGTGGATAGAGGACCTCGGTATGACAACATTATAACTTGGCAGAAGGCATATCCTGCCGTGTTTGATGAGACATTTGTATGTTACTGGGCTCTAACCAACGAAACTTTATGGGATGTTCCTCAATACCCTGGCCAACGTGGATAGAGGACCTCGGTATGAGAACATTATAACTTTGCAGAAGGTATATCCTGCCGTGTTTGATGAGACATTTTATAGGGCATGTATAGGGATACATTTTAAGATATTATTTTTTTGTATTCTGTAATTTTACAATATTGCAATATTTGGGCTAAGTATTTATTGCTATGGGAGCCCATTATTAAAAGTAACTTAATATAATTTTCATAACAAGCATTATAATTGTCACGTATTCTAAAGCATGTTTGGATATTTGTATTTTTATAATGCTTGTATTATTTATATGGGAAGTTTTATGGGGGGAAAAAATAAAAAACAAAATAAGCTCGGAGATAAAGGAAAAGAATACTTACAGTTTATTGAATCATTTCTTATAATTTTTGTGGTTAATTGCCTTGTCTTCCAATTCATATCAGTATATTGTCGAACTGTCGCAATTTATTGCGACTGCGTTATTTGTTTCTACTCTGCTATTTAAACTCTGCGGCTTGAAGGATTTTGTTAGGACTCATTTTGCTTAAATGAGTGGAATGGAAGGAAGGACAGTTGAAGGTCTTTGTCATTGAGTGGTGGGGTTTCCTTCGGGTGCTCCTGCTTTGTGACAATTCTCTTAAGTGCTGACTCCACTAAAACAAACAATTATACTTCAAAGCCATAGTTTATGACCTGATATTAAGAAGAAATATAATTATACCGGCAAGCTAACTATAAGAACAGTAAAATAAAAGTTTTGTATATGATGGAAAAACAATTCAGAAGATAAAATTCCATGAAGCTACTGATACAAGCCTTCGTGAAATTCAATAACTAGCATTATTATTGCCATGATTTATATAATTTTTTAATATGAAACAAATGTCTAGGCAACATTTAACAAGTTACAGGTAAATTAGTTTATTTATTTATGAGTCATCATAAACATCGTTGTCGAATACAGGGTTTGTAAACTCCAAAAACAATAGGCTATATTTTTCATTAAGCCTCGTAGTAGATGAAATATTAATCATAATTTTAGAAAATGTTTAAAATTTTTATTACCTGGCTTTCGCCATTTTGAAAGAAAAAAAAAACAATACTAAGGTGACTACATTTTGTGTTATTCAGTTATTCCACTAAATATAAAGAAATCTGCGGATTCTCCTTATTAATTCCATGTTGAAAATTCTCAGCTTTATTCTGCTGCCTTCTTTGTCCATTCTCGTGGCGTTTGCACTAGAGCGAATTGAGGACGGAAATGCCCACAAAATGAGAAAAACCCTAGCGTGGAGGGAGATTTCGCAACCCAAATATGCGTTTATTAAGAGGAGCAAAGGCGGCGGCTTACATCTTCCTTCGAAGTCCGTCTTCTTTTCTTGGCATGGCCTGAGTAAAGATCACAGAATTACTACGGATTTCACCCGATTTAACTGCAACGCAGGATCGCGCATTGCGGCCACGAGCTCATTCGGACTTCTTTCACAACAGGAAATAAATTGCACTTAATTTTTTAACCCGTCAACATGCACATGCCACTCAACTAAATACATAAATACTTTTCATTAGACTTAACTCAGTTTACCGCAAATAAAACTGTTCGTGTTGCTGTCAGTTTTTGCGCTGCAAATCACGAAGTAGTCGTGCAAATAAATTTTTCAATAGTTTTTAGACATTTAGAGTTTTATGGCAATCGGCTACTCTTCGCTGCCTAGAGAAGCTATGAATAGAGCGAAAATAAGTATAGAATAATCATAACTGATGGACAAAACTACTACACGGGCAAAGTGACCCTTGAATAAACCTAAAGAAGTAAAAAAAGAAACGTATGCTGTATGAATTAGGTTAATTAATAATTTAGTACCGGACATCAGTTGCCGAGAAATCACAACTCTACAAAAAAGAACATAAAAATCTGAAAATGGAAGAAAATTAGAATACAGAAAAATAAATTTCAAATGTGTTTGTGCGTGTTGCAGGAAAAGTGTCCTACATATGCGAACTATCGACCTGAGAATAATTATGGACAAAACTTACTAAAATATTATTTGTTTCTTCTTATTTGCCTCTGAGGTGTTTACTTTTCCATTTAGTTTCCTTCTATGTTTTATATCGTCTGTTTTTTTCTATGTCAAAATACGTGAATCCATTATATACGTTAAACAAAAGTATTTTTGAGAGCGTTAAACTTGCTAGAAAGTAATTGCATTTGTGAGGTAAACACGTGGCCAATGTTAACAGACGTATCCACGAGGACGTTCCATGAGGAAATTTATTGTGATATCGACTGTTCACGGTAAAGTGAGCACTTTTGAAACCACCTTCATTTGGAATAATATTTATTTTATTTTAGCCCTAGACATTAACTCCCGAGTGCGGTGGAATCTACACACTGTGTTTGGTATTTAAATTGCGATATTTATTTTAAAAGGCGGTTAGATGATAAAAAAAATGGCTGAAATAAAACGTAACTAGGGATTTAAAATTTGCTCACTATACCGTGAACAGCATATACTTACCGAAGACATTCAAGATATCAATGACAATTTTTGGCGTCTGGCTATTTTTTTATATTATTTTTGACAGTCTAAGGGAAGGAATTTGTATTGCGGATTAACAGAAACAGGAAAAATTGTTCTCGAAAAGAAGACATTTGTGTTCAGAATGCTTCAAAAGATGGATTGCTTTTACAAACTTTATCCCAGATGTAAGTCTTCTGGTGTACAGTATTGAAGATTGTCCTGATATTGTAACAATACTGGATACCAGATGTAAGTCTTCTGGTGTACAGTATTGAAGATTGTCCTGATATTGTAACAATACTGGATACCAGATGTAAGTCTTCTGGTGTACAGTATTGAAGATTGTCCTGATATTGTAACAATACTGGATACCAGATGTAAGTCTTCTGGTGTACAGTATTGAAGATTGTCCTGATATTGTAACAATACTGGATACCAGATGTAAGTCTTCTGGTGTACAGTATTGAAGATTGTCCTGATATTGTAACAATACTGGATACCAGATGTAAGTCTTCTGGTGTACAGTATTGAAGATTGTCCTGATATTGTAACAATACTGGATACCAGTTTTAAAGAGATGTTGTAACAGTATCCAGGACGACTCTTTGACTCTCCACGTCACAAAGTGCTCTTCGGTGATATTGTTTTTGAAGTTAAATGGCAATACTGTGGTGAAATACGTAATTTAATTAACTTGCCTTACCTACAGTGCTTGTTGTTTTGGCTCTTCTCGTATTGTTATAACTGTGCTGTCCTAGTTTTTCTGTGTCGCTCATTGTTATAGCTGTGCTATCCTAGTATTTCTGTGTCGCTCATTGTTATAACTGTGCTATCCAAGTATTTCTGTGTCGCTCATTGTTATAGCTGTGCTATCCTAGTTTTTCTGTGTCGCTCATTGTCTAACCTGGATTTCGTTTATGTGATTTCATGACTTTTTACTGCACTTTTTGGAATCGAACTTGGTTCGCCTTGGTGGGAGAGAAGCGGTCTGACCGCTTCATCACTTTGGCCTTATTTTCCTCATCCACATAGTCAGTTCTTCGTTTATTTTTCGTAATCACTGTAGGCGAAGAAAGTCGAGTAAAACCTGGAACTAGAAATAGAGCAGAGTCACTTGTTCTCGTAGCGCAGTGTGCGGAACTCCTTTACGGGGAACTCATCAGTGATATAGCAGGCGTAGGCGATCCAGTAGAAGGCCAGCAGGGTGACGAAGCAGACGGGGAACACCTTCCTGGAGCGGATGTCAATGCTGGAGAACTTGTCTGGAGGCTCACCGCTGGCCATCTCAGCCTGCACGTCCTCCTCTCGTGGCAGGAAGCGGTAGTGGCGCCAGGCATCCACGCGCGACGACACAAACCTGCGTAACGACCTCCTGGTGGAGGAGGACAGCTCACCCAGCACCTCGACGACACGTGACACACGGTCCTCGTCTTGCTCGCCATCCACGCCGACCCTGTAGTCGTACTCCTCCCCTCCTACCTCCAGCGTGCTCCTCCGGCCCAACTCCTCCAGCTCTGCGTACACGTGCTCCGCGGAGTCTTCGCTGCCACCATAGATGATCTCGCCGGGGCTGGCCGGCGTCGCTGTCGAGTGTCTGCGTGTGATCCTGCAGACAACAACAACACATTCTACACACTGCCGCTCTACCATGACATACCTGGTACCACAGTCATCACTCTATCTGGGGCGACTTACGTCTAAAGACTATACAACAATAACGTCCAGTAGCCAATGCAACGATGTGACCGTGCGGGGGCTCAGTGGCTAGAGGTCCGTCCTGCTACCAAGGCGAATTGGATTCGTTTTCCCGACAGGGTCGCTTTCAGATTTTTGCGCTCGTGAGAATCGTGCACGAATCTGCCGCTTGTTGGTGGGTTTTCTCGGAGGTCTCCTGTTTCCCTTGCCCTCTCATTACGGTGCTGCTCCATTTACATATCGTTTCTCCCTCATCTGCTCTCAAGACCTCGATGTTAAAAGCCACCCAAATCTTTATTTCCAATTTGGCTTGAATCAGGCTTGTGTCCCACATGATATGACAAGCTCTCTCGCAGGACGAATGACAAGCTGGCCTCTGGGTTCGAGTGCTAGGGCGAGGTATGGGGAACAGGTACCTGATGGAGGGTATGTTCCAGGTGCCTGGACGGCTGGTAGTCTCATGCTCCCCGTCCTCGTGTCTGAGGCTGACGGCACTCGACAACCTCCTGATGACGTCTACAACAGGTGCAAGCACCTGGCTAGCACGCCGCCTAGCAGCCGCCGCACGGGCAGGAGACAGGAATATAGACGATGCCCGCACTGACTTGGAGGCCGGTAGCTCTACCATGGAGGCTGACCTCTGTCTGTCCTTGGGCTCCTTCAGGCTGGGCCCTGGGCCGCCCTCACCTTCCTCCTGCTCATGGGGTACACGAACAAAACATAAAACTTCCTTTACCAGGACAAAGGAAAGTGAAAAGTTACGAGGTCAGAGAAAAAACCGGAAAATTAGGAACAGCCACAGGAAACTTGTAAACCCTTACATTACCAGAAAGGGGACAGGTGCGTGGGTATAAGTAAGTGTTACCAGCCTTTAGCTGGCCATGCAAAAAATCCCCCTGGCGATGGAAACAGAAGTGTGATTTGGATAATGGATGTGGCAATGTCCATGATGTGGTATTACTGGGCTTGCCATGAGAACCCTAGATTAATAGAAACTTACCCATCTTGACTGTAGTGGTTAAAGATCGGAACAACCTCGAGGAGGCATGATGTTTGAGATAAGTAATGTGATGGTTCGATTTAGGACAATGTTTTCATCAATTTGCAGGAACCATAGAAGGAATTACGAAAGGAAAAGTAAAGTTGTGTTCCCGGCATACCCCACTGAGGATTGGTTGTAGGAGGTGGTGAAGTGAAGGTCAGGCATGGCTTCAGCCAGGAGACATTGACCCTCCCTCACAACACTATGTCACATTCCCCTCTGCCACTGTCTTTACTGGCTCAAGCTAGATTCACGAGTACTTAGTAGATTTGGCAGCAGGCTTTGTGTCATAGTCCTATAGACACTCCAGCCACTACCGTTTACCACTAGAGACCCGGGAATCTTGTAAGATCAAGCAGTCCCAAGATTAAGATTCAAACGCTAGTACATTCCTGATCCTTTCGTGACCAGGCCGTTCGTTCCCTGACATGCCTTCAAGGACTTATATCCAGTCACAAACTTATATAAAGAGAGCGAGCGAAGGAGATTCAACCTAGTGAGAGACTGAAGGGTCTACAAAGAAGGCAAGAGCCAGTGAAGAAATGACAGTGCCTGGCTTGTAGACACGACTTTCAAGTTTAGCCTAGCATTTAAATGACCTCACATAATATCCATGTTTGTACTTATTGGTGTCTGCCATCGTCTGAGACAATTGCACGAAACTGTACAAGCCTGAATAACTCTACTGCTTCCTGCTAATTGCTGGCTTACAGTTACACAAAATGTGTCTAAATAACTGCCGTCCAATCATCGTATAAGAACAAAAGGAGAAGTGCTTGACATATACCTACTCACCAAATGAATTCGCGAAATACTATATGTTCTAGATATAGCTCAGAGCTAGGGTTACCTAGTTTTCGCTAAATTTTTTCTGGACAGTCTAAACTGCAATATACCACATGCACTCCTGCTACTTTCCTTTGTCTACGCGAGAAACAAATTTTAAAATTGACTTGGACAGTTAAAACACTGAATGGTTTTGATTATCAGACAGACGCCTGAGAAGCGCATCCGATCATAAAAGAGGAACTAAGCGAAAATGTATTGAAAAACACCTGGCCATAAAATATTTTCGTGAAAATGAGGTGTCTCTGCCCAAGGGACTCGAATATCTTAATTGTCGACGCTACCTTTCTTCGCAACTGACCCAATAATCCAGACTATTCACTGCTCGGCTATATTGTTGATCCTAAGTTGTCCTATTAACCTTCTCTCTGCCCACACTAAATGCTTTTTCTTTTCATTAACAACCATAATAATCAATCATCTCTTGAGTGCTTTATGCTTTCAAGTTTAACGAATGATAGTCTTACTTGTTGTACATGGCTATGTGGTATGAGATGGTATTAGAAAGCCTCGAGACTAGCTCTGTTTACAAGAAAGTATTTCATTTATTTACATTCACACACTATCAAATGACCTTGCACAGCAATACAGCACTCATAGCATTCTTGCCATTTCTGGAATATGTCCTGGAAATATTCTTCCCAAAGAGCATCAAACACCTTCTTCGATTCCCGCAGGATCTCCATAACGGTACCAAGACAACGAACTTTGTGATAGAGCTTCATCTTCGGGAAGAAGACCAAGTCCACAGGAGTCAAATATGGCGTTTAGGATGGGCGCGGAAACAGGACCATGGCGTTTCTGGTGAGAAACTCGTATGTGATGATAGGTCGGTGACAGGGTGAATTTACATCGAGAATTAGTCTGCAGTGGCCAGGTAGTCTGTAGTCTACTTTACTGCTCGGTTTTTAGGCGTCTGAAGGACAACATATGAAAAAAGTGCCAGGATTTGTTGCATACAAATCTTGGATGCTCTGTGACAAAAATTCAACATGTCACATGCGAGTTTCACGCTAGAAACAATATAGTCTAGCTTCCACACCAATACTACGTGCCAGATTTGGATCCTGCGGACTTCGTCCTCTTCCCGAAAATGAAAATCTAGCACAAAGGTGGCCATTATTACAGCAGTGCAGAGATCCATCGCGAATAATCGAAGATGCTTGACATGCTTCGAGAAGACTACCAGGGCACATTACATTGGCTGAAGAAGGGAACAATTTTGAAGGTGTTAATATGGAAACATAGATCAATAAATAACTTCCTTATAAAGAGAGCTAGTCTCGAAGCTTTTTAATACTAGTTTGGTTAACTAGGGATAAAACCGGCAGTTAATATAAAATACGACCAGGAAGAGGGCCAAGCGAGTACCAGCACACTCTGCAAAAGTTCTTCAGTCTCTATTGCTTCTGAATTTCCATCACTACCTGAAGAGTACTGCGATTCGTGCTAGGAGTTTATAGTGTGCAGCCAAATAACAAAGCGAATGTCGCAGGTCTCTCAGCATGGCCCTCCTATGAGATCCAACTCGCCAAAGGTCCAAGAAAGAGACAATACAGCATGTACCTCGGGTGGAGAATCCTTCTTCTTGCGCTGCTGCAGGAGCCTCTTGAGGTCCTTGGTGATCTTGTCGAGGAAGTTGATGATGGCATACTCGATCATGGCGGCGAACACGAACGTGAAGCAGAGGATGACGAACCAGTCGAGCGCCGTGGGGTAGGACACTTTGGGCATCTGCGCCTTGCTGCCGAAGCCCATAGTTGTCAGCGACAATGCTGTCGTTACTCCTGCCACAGACAGGGGATGTTTTTCTTCTCAGTGGATACTACCTTTTCCAGAATTCTAACTTCATTGTAACTCCTTGCCAGTTGAGTTAAGAGCTTTAATGCACTTTCCTAGTGACTGAAATATCACTTTCTAATCCAGGAAAGCTGTCCAAAAAATTCAAACTTCAGTTAAATGTCTTGAATGTTAGCTAGAATTCATAATTTTTCGTGTGGTCGCTTTGTTGCTGTTGTTACAGTAAGAAGAGTCAGAAAGACCCTCATCTGTGTTGTAGTTCTTGTGGAGATTTTTGTTTGTTATCACCAAATGTTGGTATATCCTGTCATTACCAAAGCATCTTTAAAATATTCCCTGTGTGTACAGACTACCATACAAGAACTCTGAACAGGAATACATATATTTTAGTACAAAGTATTTTTCGTGTCGGGATCCAACTTAGTGTACACAATGAAGGCCAATGTAAAAACAGCCCCTAGGGACGAAGTCACACACTGATACTTTCCTCTAACTAAAACTTCAGAGAATCACAATTTAAAACGATTTTTTCTTTGCACAATTGAAACTTGTATTCGGCTGCAAGAACACTTATACATTAGAAGACATCTTCGAATCAACACATGGGTACTAGAAGATTGATTCGTTATTTTCCAACTCAATTATGGTTCATAAGAGCATTTTACAACATGGACTTAGGGAGCGGTAGCCTCGTATACTCGGCCATCTGGAGGTCACGACCTACCTAGAGAGACTCGAGCGGGGACGGCATCAGGGTCTATCCAGAAGCTGACCCAGGAGCAGCAGACGATGAGGCCACAGGGCACGTAGACCTGCAGCATGAAGAACCCTGTGTGTCTCTGGAAGTGGAACACCACCTTCAGCATCGAGTACTCATCTACAACACACATCAGCACTCTTACTTGATAGATCCTTGAGTGCGAGACGTGGACATAGCCAGTAACCTAGCACTCTTCGCCAATCACTTTCTATCACTTGGTTTGATAACATTGGTTGGATAATAATGCATAGGCCTTGCGTGGATAACCCTTTCACTAACAAACCCAGTGACTTGGTAGTGACTTTTTACATATTGGTATGAAAGAACCTACGAGGTCGACCTTTAAATGTGAGTAAAAGCCACTTTCTATGCACCATTGTATATTGATTTTTTTTTTATGAATGAGCCTTCACATTTTAATGTAGTGATACTGTATGTCCGTGCTCATCAATAAGTTGCTATACAGAATTGATAGCACTTATATGAGGTGATTTGAAAGTGATGCATGAGTACTACGGGAGTGGTGTATTTTGTTCGTCTTCACAGTAGTGCTGAGTAAGTCTGTGGTGTTCACATGGCGCAAGAGTAGTTAATGCAGCCAAAGAGTTTAAGTGTATGGATTCTTCGTACAAACTTATTATTGCGCAGCTACAGCTGGTGATGGTAAATGCTTAGGTGCGAATCTAAAGGGGTCACAGGAGGGCAAAGTGCCCCTTCCTTAAAAATGTGTTAAATACGTATTATGGAATTGGAGAGTGAAGAGTGCGCGATTTGATAACATAAAGTAAATAATAAATTTATTTTAAACAGCGAAACTGATTCTAAAATACACTGCCATGATTCATACGTGCCATTTTTTTATCTTATCTTTTCACTTTGAATGGTGCCGACGTCACGACATTGCTGATGACGTAACGCTATGTCGCCAACGTCTTCCAAGAAAGCGAATGTTGTAATATTATGGCAATCTCCTAATAAGTGTATTGAGTGGAGAGATTTTGGTGGCTCTTAACATCGACTTCTTAAGAGCCGATGAGGGTGAAGTGAGGTGAGAACTGAGCAGCGCCAGAACGCAAGAGCGGGATAAATGGTATTTTCCCGAGAAAGCTCGCCAACCAGCAGGATTGCCACATACGAATGTCTGGGAGCGGTCCTACCGGGAAGGGACCTAGATTTGTCTACGTTGGAGATGAGTAGTTTGACCACTAAACTACCGTGGCCTCTAACTGTGTTGAATACAGGTGACGTCATGTGACTTGTCGTGTTCAAAGTTCTATGTAGAGCACAGTAAGTGATCTATGATGTGAACAACATGAATAAGCGTTCAATAAAGTGAGTAGCTCTTATGGTGGTCACCGTTCAGACTAAATTCCTAACAGCTGCTATCAAAAATACAAACACACATTGTGTTTGTCCTGACATTTCGCAAAGTATTGGAATGATACTTGTGCAGTTTCAAACAAAAACTGTTTTCAAATTTTAACAACTTCAATTATATACTGATCTATGACTGAGATAGTCATTATTTTACAATCGAGCGGAACACTGTCCAACTTGTAGGAATACTTACAAGTGCTCTCGCCTCTCATAATCAATTTCATATAGCATATTTTTGCGATATGGCTGGTGAAAATCACAATTCTATAGTTTTCCGGATGCACAAATACAACCAACCATAATACTTACGGAACATTTAACACGGGTGACTGAAAGGTAATTGCCTAATTAATTTCATGGTACGTTTAGTAAAATTTATTTTAAAAAATATCACAGATTATTCAAAATCACAAATATGAAAAACTTCTTTGCTATAAGCCATTTTGCAAAATAAAAAAAAACATTTCATTCCATAAATTTTAATTTTTCTTGGAGAAATCTATAAAACCTAATTTCAATCTTAATTGTCTCATTTCGGAGTGGGAATGGTTTTCGAAATTTTTTTCATTTTTAACGTGCTTATCCAGAAAGAATGTGGTCTAAATAGTTTTATACGAGGAAATGATAGATGTAAGTAATATGTACATGTTGTACAGGATTTCTAAGTAATATGAAATGATGAACTTGTCAGTTTACAGCTTTCTAGTGTGGCGTACCCTTGCCCGACTCCCCGCGGTGTACAATGCTGTGGTCCATAGTGTGAACACTCGCCAGGTCGTACTGCGCTATCTCCAGAGCGGGCTCTATTTTGACGTTGGCCTCACTCTCTGTGCTGCTCCAGTTGTACACCACGTCCGAGCTCTTGTAGCCGTCTGCAACAACCACCTCTACCTCACAACTGCATTTTATGCAACAGCCATATCTACCCCACTATCACAGTCTGCAACATCCACATCTGCCTCGCTATTGCAGTCTGCAACAACTACCTCTACTTAACTATCACAGTCTACAAAAACCACCTCTACCTCACTATCACAGTCTGCCAAACCCCACTCTACCTCACTACTGCAGTCTGCAACAACCACCTCTAACTTAACACTACAGTCTGCAACAACCACATCAACCTCAATACTGCAGTCTTCAAAAACCACCTCTACCTCACTATCACAGTCTGCCAAACCCCACTCTACCTCACTACTGCAGTCTGCAACAACCACCTCTAACTTAACACTACAGTCTGCAACAACCACATCAACCTCAATACTGCAGTCTTCAAAAACCACCTCTACCTCACTATCACAGTCTGCCAAACCCCACTCTACCTCACTACTGCAGTCTGCAACAACCACCTCTAACTTAACACTACAGTCTGCAACAACCACATCAACCTCAATACTGCAGTCTTCAAAAACCACCTCTACCTCACTATAACAGTCTGCAACAATCATGTCTACCGCACTAATGCAGTCTACAACAACAATCTCTACCTCACTACCACAGTCTGCAACAACCACGTCTACTTCACTATCGCAATCTGCAACAACCACCCCTCCCTTAATGCTGCAGTCTGCAACAACCACCTGTACCTCACTACCACAGTCTGCAACAACCACCTCTACCTCACTATCACAATCTGCAAGTAACCACGCCTACCTATCTGCGACTACAAACTGCCAGCATTACTCATTTCTATAGGTCCTGCTAACGAACAACAACTCCACTAGTTTTTTTCCAAACTGTCATATACCTTCCAATTGCAAGGTTTTATTTACCAAAAACAGACATTTTATTTTCTATTTCTTTTTCAGTTTGCTACTCATGGGTGCTCTAGGGGAAAAAGGTAGAGGGTTATCTTCTACGCTTCTGTTTCTAGAATGCCCATACAAGTGGAGCAGTTATTTTCTCCGTATTCCAACATCTAACCTGACTTTTTCCTACACAGCTTCAGTTTTTTAGTTTTAAAGTTATGTCGTTTTTATATAAATAAATATTTTGTAAAAGAATGTCTTTAATTGTGATGTATATAATTAACGAAATAAATTCTCCCACTAAAAGAGAACTGCAGAAGATTTTTCACGTACCTCATCGCGCACATTAACAACACTCGACAGTGCAGAGAGAACTGTTTTATAATTGAAAAAAAAAAAACAGTAGAGAAACGATAAAACAAAACTGTTGTTTATATCTGGTTTAATGGTAGTAGCAGCCAGTACCAGACACAGCAAATCTTATGCTAGTTTGTTAGTTCTGTTTGTTGTTGGAACAATCCAAAATATTGCTGAAGTTGTTTTGTCGGAGGAGCTGTCTGATCTGTGTGAGTAACAAACAGCCCTGCTGTGGGAACTATACTTATAGTTGCAGATACATTCACAGACACAGTTCTGTTGCAAATACTGCCTACGTTAACAATATTTAGATGGCACCAACAACATGTGTGGTGCTGTGTCTATATTATCAGTATAGATGGGTTAGGGGTATAAACATTTGTTTCCTGCAGCCATATATATTTCTCGGAGATATCATCGATACACATATAGGATAATCAGTGCTTTAGATTAATCGACTTTTAGGGGCTAGCCATAAAGCCGCAGGCTTAAGGATATCTAACGTTTCCGACACATGACGTGGTATCTTACATTATTTCCGGACATTTCCCGAAAAACGATGGTAACATTTGTAAATAAGATGAAGCCCATGGTTGATTAGATATGTTTATGACTCGTAAGTCAAGCCTGTTGGAATAAAATAGCTTATTTACTTCATGTCTCTGGCAGTACAATAAGAAGTTTAACCCAATAGTACAACAAGGTTTCACAATACCGTTCATGAAGTGTTCCTCTACACTGTCAGGTATGAATTCCACAATACCTAGTGATACTCTATGTGGATCTGATCTTATCGGAGGATTTTCACTCCTGTCTGAAGTTCAACTTATTTGTAGGTTCTGCCTATCTGACTGGGTTTCCTGCTTGAACAAAAGAAACAGAATTCACTTGTGAATTGTTTGTGCATCTACCTGCCAAGAAATACCCAACTTCACACACTTATCTTTACTAACCTCATGATCAGCAGACATCTACGAAGCAGTTTTAATGCGCTATAAGCCAGAGACTACGAACTATCTTCTGGCAAAAAGCTAGACTTAAAAGTCCTAAAAATCCCTACTCCACAGCTGGGTCCCACCCTATTTACTAATGTAATAAATAAAATCTTAGTTCCCGCTAGGGCGCCTGATGGGCCTCGCAAAGCTTAGTGGAAAAAAACTACCTTTGAAATTCACAGTTAAAATATTAAATTAAAAACCAACGAAAAGTCATCTCGGTTCTAAACATAATAATTTCTTTGCGCTGATGGGTTACCATATTACAAACTGATATAATTTGCAAGCTGGTACTGTCCCATTCAAACACGCCATAAAATTTCAAGGTGGCTTGTAATTTCAAACAAGAATATTACAGCTAATAAATAGACTAGTTATACCAAACAATTGTATCTACGAGATCCACACACAAACTTTGCAAATTAAAACCAAACTATGAAATTATAGAACGGGCTTCCAAACCAAATTTTGAATACTGCAGCTACATACGCACCCCTAGATTCCTTTACTAGTCCAAAACTGGAAACTCTCAACAAACTTTGTTACAATGAACGGTGAACCCACCTGTACCTTTGCCCTTCGACCATGTTGAATCTCCGATACATTGTCAGCTACTAAACTGGTATACGTAGCGATACCTAGTTAAATGAAGTCCCATAGTGGGCCAGGACCAGAATCTAAAACGTGAAGTTTTTCAGGCTGGTCGAAGCAGAAGTAACAGAGCCGGTGGTTAGCAGAAGGTTTAAAGCTCGAAATATAACAGTAGCCAATCAGAAATGTACATTGTCTCGCGTGTGTTGAAGGGAAGGGATAACAAAGAGAGAGAAAGGAACAAGGAGCATGTGGGAACCCAAGGCAACCTGAAGACGGAGTAGAGATCGTTGAGTCGTTAAGACGAAGAGCGCACTCTATACAGTACAACCCCCGTTCCTAAAAAATTGTCTTAACCCCAAATGTACAGTCCACGTCGAACACACAAGAAGAACAGGAGCGAAGAACAGTTCAATAGAAAAACGCACAAAGTACACTCGTAGAAAGTACAGAAGAAACAGCACAATAATACATAAACTAGGATCAAATTTGAAGCACAGAAAGTTACTTAAAACATAGAATATTTCACATCGTCGTCAGTCCAGTACAATTCTTGAAAATCTTCGTAGCGTATCTCCAAGGGCGAGCCATAACCAAGGCTCCAGAACCCAACCAGCGCACTCCCAGGACGACTATGTCTTTCATCCGGTGATCAGCTGGGGCTCCACTCAAACGCATCCGAACATCTCGGGCAGGAAAAAATAAAAAAACAAGGGGGCATGAGAAGGGTGTAATAAAATACAAATTTAAGGAAAGGGGATAAGGAAGCATGAATGCGGAAAAAAACAAATACAATTGATAATAACTTGAATAACAAAACGTATTACAACAAAACCACTCTCAATACAACTAACCTATTACTCCTATGACTGGGGAAAATACTTTTTTAGGTGACTCGTGTGAGCTTTTATAAACTCCCGTGAAGTACCTGGTAAACTTAACATAACTGTGTTTACTCCTAGAAATTAAGTAATCAAAAATGTACCAGATTTTTTTTGTTATTAACGTTTACCCGTGTCCTTTCCACCATTTGCCAATACAAAGTTTTTACACAGTACAATGTCACCGACAGCAAAAGGAGTGTCAATCCGGCCTTTACCAAGATGCGCGACAATCTCGCGCTTTGCAGCATCCAGGCGGTGGACCACTTCGTCGAGGAGATGGTCCCACGAGGCAACATTCAAGGAATGGGGAATGGGAATATTCCACACATTTAGAAGTGGATGAGGTAAATGTCTACCCGGAAATGGCAAGAAGGAGCAGAGCCCGTATAATCGTGTACCGCAGAATTAAACCTTACGTTTATAATTTATAAATCGTGATCTCAAAGAGTGTGATCCTGACCATAAAATATAATAAGGCAAGCATCTATATTTTTATTAAAATTCTCGACATGTTTTCACTTTGGAAAATAAGGACTAGAATTATAATAATAATTGCCCACAGAAAACCCATATTTTTAAAGCAGATGGGCTGAAAATAACGACCATTATCTGTCGCTAATTGCACCGAAGAACCAAAAATTTTCCACATATGATCTTTAATGGTCTTTACGATGGTAGGGGCATTCATATTTCTTAAAGGAAGGAGAATCATAAATTTCGGGAAAGTGTCCAACCCGATTAATAAGTATACATTTCTCCTCTTCAGCCTAACTAGCAGTCCAAAAATATCAAGATGTACGACATGCCACTGGCAACTCAGAACCTGGATTTTATACAGACCGAAGTTAGTTTTTAAAAGCTTGTTAGCAGTGTTGACAGCCATCACAGGTACATATATATTGGGTATCACCCAACCTCAAGGTAGGCCACTCAAAATGCCATCAAAATTTCAAAAAGGGTTTTGTTTTCTCCTAAGTGACCACCATAAAGAGAATCGTGAAATACCTAAGTATCATAGGCGTTAAAACTTCTGGCACAATCAACTTCCTGACTCAGCCCGTTTTTCCACTAAAGTATGAGACCATCCTTATATGAATATGGACATTGAATGCCAGCAGTTAACTCATTTTTTATTTGTTGACACCATGCATCAGCAGCTTGCACATCACGGAGCTCGGTAAAGAACTCTGGGAAATCTTGTATAATTTCCAATGAAGCTGGTTGGTCAGCGAGAACTACCTCGAACTCATTAGGACCGAACATAACAGGACAAAGCATCTGCTCCGGGGTTCTCTACACCTCTTAAAGGACAAACATTAAATCTGAACCTGGATAAACATAGTACTCATGTGCCTAGCTTGCCCAGTTGATGGGGATGGTTCAGGACCCAACTAAGAGACTAGGAGGGTGCTATGCAGTCCTAGGAACGACTTGGATTGTGCTATGCAGTCCTAGGAACGACTTGGAGTGTGCTAGGAAGTCTTAGGAAAGACTTGGAGTGTGCTATGCAGTCCTAGGAACGACTTGGATTGTGCTATGCAGTCCTAGGAACGAGTTGGATGGTTCTATGCAATCCTAGGTACGACTTGGATGGTGCTATGCAGTCCTAGGTACGACTTGGATGGTGCTATGAAGTCTTAGGAACGACTTGGATTGTGCTATGCAGTCCTAGGAACGACTTGGATGGTGCTATGCAGTCTTAGGAAAGACTTGGAGTGTGCTATGCAGTCCTAGGAACGACTTGGATGGTGCTATGAAGTCTTAGGAACGACTTGGATGGTGCTATGTAGTCTTAGGAACGACTTGGATGGTACTATGCAGTCCTAGGAACGACTTGGATGGTGCTATGCAGTCCTAGGTACGACTTGGATGGTGCTATGCAGTCCTAGGAACGACTTGGATGGTGCTATGCAGTCCTAGGAACGACTTGGATATTGCTATGCAGTCTTAGGAACGACTTGGAGTGTGCTATGCAGTCCTAGGAACGACTTGGATTGTGCTATGCAGTCCTAGGAACGAGTTGGATTGTGCTATGCAATCCTAGGTACAACTTGGATGGTGCTATGCAGTCCTAGGAACGACTTTGAGTGTGCTAGGCAGTCCTAGGAACGACTTGGATGGTACTATGCAGTCCTAGGAACGACTTGGAGGGTGCTAGGCAGTCCTAGGAACGACTTGGATGGTGCTATGCAGTCCTAGGAACGACTTGGATTGTGCTATGCAGTCCTAGGAACGAGTTGGATTGTGCTATGCAATCCTAGGTACGACTTGGATGGTGCTATGCAGTCCTAGGAACGACTTGGATGGTGCTATGCAATCCTAGGTACAACTTGGATGGTGCTATGCAGTCCTAGGAACGACTTTGAGTGTGCTAGGCAGTCCTAGGAACGACTTGGATGGTACTATGCAGTCCTAGGAACGACTCGGATGGTGCTATGCAGTCCTAGGAACGACTTGGAGGGTGCTAGGCAGTCCTAAAAACGACTTGGATGGTGCAATGCAGTCCTAGGAACGACTTGGATGGTGCTATGCAGTCCGAGGAACGACTTGGAGGTTACTATGCAGTCTTAGGAACGACTTGGATGGTGCTATGCAGTCCGAGGAACGACTTGGAAGGTACTATGTAGTCCTAGGTACGACTTGGATGGTGCTATGCAATCCTAGGTACGACTTGGATGGTGCTATGCAATCCTAGGTACGACTTGGATGGTGCAATGCAGTCCTAGGAACGACTTGGATGGTGCTATGCAATCCTAGGTACAACTCGGATGGTGCTATGCAGTCCTAGGAACGACTTGGAGGGTGCTAGGCAGTCCTAGAAACGACTTGGATGGTGCTATGCAGTCTTAGGAACGACTTGGATGGTGCTATGCAGTCCGAGGAACGACTTGGAGGTTACTATGCAGTCTTAGGAACGACTTGGATGGTGCTATGCAGTCCTAGGAACGACTTGGATGGTGCTATGCAGTCCGAGGAACGACTTGGAAGGTACTATGTAGTCCTAGGTACGACTTGGATGGTGCTATGCAATCCTAGGTACGACTTGGATGGTGCTATGCAGTCCTAGGAACGACTTGGAGGGTACTAGGCAGTCCTAGGTACGACTTGGATGGTACTATGCAGTCCTAGGAACGACTTGGAGGTTACTATGCAGTCTTAGGAACGACTTGGATGGTGCTATGCAGTCCTAGGAACGACTTGGAGGGTGCTAGGCAGTCCTAGGAACGACTTGGAGGGTACTATGCAGTCCTAGGAACGACTTGGATGGTGCTATGCAGTCCTAGGAACGACTTGGAGGGTGCTAGGCAGTCCTAGGAACGACTTGGACGGTGCTATGCAGTCCTGGGAACGACTTGGAGGGTACTAGGCAGTCTTAGGTACGACTTGGATGGTACTATGCAGTCCTAGGAACGACTTGGATGGTGCTATGCAGATACAGTCCTAGGATGTGAATAAATCACACTCATCATGCTCAATATAAGAGGGAATTTTTCGAGACCAAAAAGACAAGCTAGTGTTTCTTTTCCATGTATTCCCAGAGATTTTTCAATTTCCACCAAAATCTTGCTCGCAAAAGCTTTAGGGGCGTTATAGCCGCCTATCTGTTGACCCAACATCTCACCCAATGCCACAGAAAAAGTGTCTACCTGGACCACAATACATGGGTCAAAATCTGGCAAAACTAAAACCAGAGGAGAACCGAGTACACATTTCAAAATATTAAAGGCATCTTCCTGCTGCGGAACCCAATTAAATTCAACTCCTTTTTTTTTGTAGGTGATTAAGGGATGCCGCTTTTTTAGTGTAATATTTGATGAACCATGAATAGTTCTCCATAAGACCCAAAAACTCCTAAACCCATTTCAGGGTATGGGGACTGGGAAAGTTAACCATAGGGGCTACATGGTCAGGGTGCACTAAAAGTTTCCCTTCACTGATAGCATACCCAAGAAATTTGACCTTATTTGCAGCACGGGTAGCCTTCTCCGGATTAACTCTTAATTCTATTTCCCTAAATCGCTCTAAAACTTGACGTAAATGGTTCAGGTGAGACTCCATAGTTTCATTGTATATTATAACAACATCCGCATTGTTAATTTAAAATTTTACTTTAATTCCGAAGGTACTTGATCCAATACTCTGGAAAGGACCTGGTTACAAAAAATGGCACCCATTGGAATCCTAGTGAACTCATATTGGTTTCAAGGGGTGCAAAATATGGAGTATTTATGGCAAGGAGGATCAAACAACCATTGATGAAAAATGTTGTTTAAATCTAGGACAGAATACACCTTTGAACGTCCTAGATGTTGAAGGGCACGATCTACCATACGAAGTGGAAAAGGGTCCTTATGCATTTTTCGGTTGACGAGGGTATGATTATGTACTAGCCTGTACTTATCGCTGTCCTTCCTTCTTACAAGAAATCCAGGGGACCAATAATCAGATATAGATGGCACAATTACACCAGCATGCAACATATTTTCAATTATCTCTCGAAACACCTTCAGTTTGGGAGGAGGGCAACGAAAGTGACAGTTACGAACCAGCACATCATCAACAAGACAAAATTTAAATGGAAGTATATCGCACTTTCCAATTATTGAAGTGATTACTTCACTGAATTCTGGTCTAAGACATAACAAAGTTTAGTTTACATTTTCCGATGCATTCACAACGACATCGAAACCAGAATGATCTATCTCCATACCTTCGCCAGAATCTAAATGTATCTTAATGTTAGGGCAAAAACCAAAGTTAAGTAAAAAAATCATGTAAATTTATAGATGCACGTATATGACATAAAAATTCGAGGCCCATAGTGATCTTATAATTTAACACAGGCAAAATCCAAAAAACTATAACTCCAGGAAAAATTACCTATTTAATAATGAAGCTTAACTACGGAGTAGCCGACAACATGTCGTCATTGGAAATACATAATTTTAATTCGGTAACATGTTGCACACTTGACCGGGAAATGACCTTGTTGTTAGTTGATGATTTCATGGACTGCTAGCTAGTAACACAGTGCATTGCACCGGTATTTATCAAAGCGGCATGCATGATACACGTGGACTGAGGTTTTACTTGAGTGATTGAACGGCGGCCAGAAACACCGTACAAGTTCCTAGCCATCACTCGTTTCCCGACCTAGGGCAAGCCGTATAAATGTAACCCACCGAACCGCAACAGAAACATTTTCTTTCTTGCCAAGGAATGCATTGTTCATTACATTCCACACTTACGTGGCCACGCTTGGCATCATTTCCACAGCGACGATTCGTGACACTCTCGTTTTCTACATGCGATATTCCTGCTCCCTGAGTATGTGGGGGAAAAACAGAATAAAATTACGTCTCTGCAGCTAAGCAACCTTGCAATTCCACCGTTAAAGCACGTAACTATTCCATATTGCAAGCCACTGGTAATAAAGAGCACGATGCTCGAGCATGAGGAGAAAGAGTTCCAAATTCTATGTTGACAATTTCACTTTCTGACAAATTCAAATACAAGGCCCTCTAATATGAAACAATAGAATCTATGAATTCACTTTAGGGGTCGCTAGGTCTTTGGATACGATATATCAGGCCATGTTCACATGTTCGTTTTGCACATGGAGAAAAAAACATGCGCCAGTACCCTATGGTGAAAATTCACGAAAGTGCTATTTGCGGCATTTATTTCTTCCGTAATAAGCTGCACAAGGCATAGACTTCACATTTTGTTGCCATGACACACTACAAGGTTGTGTCGTCGCCTAAATTCAAATCGATAACCTTCGCAATCGCAATTAAAAATCCCGAAACGGCATGAGGCTCGGCTAAGGACAAATTGGGCACAACTTGAATGGATTGGTTAGAGGAAAAGGCTTGCATTGTGTTTGCACTCACCGGGACCACCTCCCCCTACCCACCAGCATGGCCTGCATCCTGGCTACGATCCCTCCAGAATTGTACCGCAACCCTTCGCAATTGCACCATTGTGGCGTCGAGTGGGACGGGCACCTCATGGTCCAGCAAGAAGGCGATCAGCTCCTCTTTCATGAAATTAAATAGAAAGCCGACGCCCTCCGCCATGTTCATGAAAAAAAAAAAAATTAGCAGTGTTGTAGAGCAGAAAACTTTTAATGTCAGGAAACAAGTTGTAGACAAACATTCATTTTTAAACACATTATTGCTGAACTCCAGATAATTACAATTCATTCAATTCTTGAAACAACTTGGATTTGATAAAACCTGGATTTAAAAATATTAAAATAGCGATGCTGGCATCAAAGTCGCGCCACTCATAAAATATATATTAAAAATTATAAAACGACATTTAAATTCAAATAGGCCAACAAATTTCATTCACTGCCAAATCTTAAAGCTTGTAAAATTGATAAGATTCAGACCTTTACTATCATAGATAGAATTTATAATAAGCAACTAAAACACATAAAATCTTAGTTTCCACTATGGTGCCTGATGGGCCTCCCAAAGCCCAGTGGAAGTAAACTACCTTTGACAACCACAGTTAAAATATTAAATTAAAAAGCAACGAACCATCAACTCGGTTCTAAACTTAATCAGTATTTTGTGCAGTTGGATTACCCTATTACAAACTGAAATAATGCGCAAGCCAGTGATTTCCCGTTCAAACACACCATCAGATTTTGAAGCGGCTTGCAATCTCAAACAAGAACACTACAGCTAATAACTCGACTAGTTATACCACACAAATTCATCTACGGGATCCACACAGAAACTGAGAAAGTTCAGACCTAACTATGAATTTACACAACGGGCGAGCACACTGTATTCCGCACAATGTCTTGATATTCTGGGAGGTTTGTTATGGTGAGTCACCCCTCTCGCCCCTTATTGAGCCAGTGTGTGTGCACGTGGAGGCCACAGAGACGACTGACATCCAATAGTCAGTGGATATCGAACCACAAGGTTCACCGACTCAGTACTAAGTAACGGCCATTGCGCAGTCTTCACTGGGCGAGAGGACGTGGTGATAAGGTCGATATAGCGTGCTGTGTAGGTGCGAGTGTGGACATACTCACAGCTGGAGATGAGAAGTGGGCACTTCTGGGAGTCAAGAGGGAACTTCCTCAGATACATGGGGCAGCTAGCCTGCACAGTCAGCCTGCAACAACCACACAGTAGATGCACAATCAGCCTGCAAAAACCACACACTATATGCATGATCAGCCTGCAACAACCACACACTAGATGAATTGTCAGTCTTCAACAACCACACTGTATGAACAGTCTGCAACAATCACACACTAGATGCACAGTCAACATGCAACAAACACACGCCAGATGAATGGTCAGCCTACAACAACCACGCCATAGACGCGCGGTCAGCCTGCAACAAACACACGCTAGATGCAACATCAGCCTCCAACAACCACACACTAGATACATTGTCAGCCTGCAACAACCACAAACTAGATGCATAGTCAACATGCAACAACCACACTAGAGGCACAGTCAACATACAACAACCACACACTAGATGACTGGTCAGCCTGCAACAACCACACCATAGATGCACGGTCAATCTGCAACAACCACACAGTAGATGCACAATCAGCCAGCAAAAACCACACACTAGATGCATGTCAGCCTACAACAAACACTAAATGCACAGTCAGCCTGCAACAACCATACACTAGATGCATGGTCAGCCTGCAACAACCACACCATAGATGTACGGTCAACCTGCAACAACCACACATTAGATGCATGGTCAGCCAGCAAAAACCACACACTAGATGCATTTAAGCCTACAACAAACACTAGATGCACGGTCAGCCTGCAACAACCATACACTAGATGCATGGTCAACCTGCAACAACTGCATACTAGATGCACGGTCAGCCTGCAACAACTACACACTAGATGCATGGTCAGCCTGCAACAACCACACACTAGATGTACGGTCAACCTGCAACAACCACACATTAGATGCATGGTCAGCCAGCAAAAACCACACACTAGATGCACGTCAGCCTACAACAAACACTAAATACACAGTCAGCCTGCAACAACCATACACTAAATGCACGGTCAGCCTGCAACAAACTCACACTAAATGCACGGTCAGCCTGCAACAACCTCACACTAGATGCATGGTCAGCCTACATTAACCACACACTCTATGCACGGTCAGCCTACAACAACCACACACTTTATGCACGGTCAGCCTGCAACAAACTCACACTAGATGCAAGGTCAGCCTGCAACACTCTCACACTAGATGCACGGTCAGTCTGCAAAAACCACACACTAGATGCATGGTCAGACTGCAAACAACCTCACACTAGTGATGACGCTGACCGATTATAGTATTGTATCCTACACTGATCTACCCATAGCAATACAACTTTCGTAGTCACATGGTCAGCTCTGATAAACATTCAAAATACAAGCACTTATTATTAATATAACACTTTCACGCATGTAATACTCCTTCATTTCGCTTTACAATTCAGTCCCAAGGTGGAGTGTACCGTAATTGGACCTTCACTCGCACCCTGCAGTACTCAGGACCTATAGTAAACACCCAACACTCCGGTGTGTTCACTCCACGTGGCCTTGTGGACAAGAGAATGAGATCTGTCTGTGTGCACAGCCACTGACCTAGGCTAGAGGATGTGGAGGACGTTTAGCGTAGTGCAGTCTTATAACGAGAGATCCGTCACCTAATGTAGCAGACGTGGGGAAGCGGAGGGATCTCACCTCATGGAGTATGTGATGAAGCCGTCCTTGCTGAGACGGAAGAATGTGTTGGGCACTGTGATGCGGTGCAGGTGGGACTTCTTGCCGTTCATGAAGTACGTGTCCGGCTTCCATATGAGCTCCATGAAGATCCAAGATAGCGACAGCATGTCCCTACCAGGTAGTGAGAAGGCCAGCCGCGGGTCACGCCACATCTGCCTGAAGTAGATGTCCATCGTGTAGCTCTGCAACACCCACCCACGCATACACGCACTTACACTTACACTTAACACTACACGCTCTTCACTGCAAACTGAGGTTGCGGCTGGAGTCAACGGTTCCCTCTCGCCCGCGCCTCAGTGCACTAGAGTGCAGATTTTGTTTGCCCAACTAGACTATTTGGTTTGTTCAATGCACATTTGATCTGAAGAAAATCTGCCTTGTTACATATCAGACTTGGTTTAGTTGACGAACTGGTTTGTTAGAGCAACTACTTATTTGTTCGACCATATTCAAACATGGCTGAAAAACTATGCGTAGTTATTTCAAAGATTATAAAAATTCAATGTGACTCGGGGCTTAGCATATAATATGATTTAAGATTCAAATCCAACTGAATAATATGTGTTCTATGATACGTTACTTGTCTTTAAACCATTTTTAAAATTATAAATACAATGAATTTTAAACAAAAATATATAATTTTAGGCGGTTTTTTATAAATATAACTCGGAATAATCGCGATAGTTGTCTTGCCATAAGTCGCAAGTGCATTGTATGAACAAAATTGTAAATATATAAATTGTAACTTAAGAAAAATTATATATAAAACGATATGTATAATACATTGAAAAATTAAGTATAGGTACGAATGAATGCAGTGAGTTCGTAAGCAATTTCACTTATAATTTGATCGTGCAGCAAATTTGACGGAGTTCGTACTTTGTAAAAAGGGTTGTGGGTTTGAGTCAATCTACTTGCGCGCCAAATTTTATATTTTTAAATATTACCAGCTGTAATGGTATAGCACACATTCTACATATTTTCAAATGTGTAAAACAATTTTGCATTAAACATACATTTCCGATGCATTACACTGTAATTTTAAAGATTTAATCGTTTTGCAAACTGAAATAAAAATAATTAATAAAATTAATGTAATTATGTTCGTATGCTCGTATCCGTGGGTGTGGGTGAAGGATGAGAGGTCTGGGGAGAGAAGTGATGGGACATCGGAATAGAGTTGTATAAACTGGTCTGTCACTCACTGCAGTACATTTCCTAAGCTCGGGACCAGGAATAACGTAACATTATAAATAGCTTTCATAGACACTTTGATCAAAGTGAAAGAATGGAATATATGGATGGTGGAGAGTTTTGGTGGGTGGTTTTTGGAAAGGGAGGGGGGGGGGGTAACTGGTTGTTGGTGGGAGTGTGGGTCGTAATATAAAAAGGGAGAGGGGGGTTGTCTTATTCGCCTTGAAAGTATGAGTCCTGTTATATAAAACGCGGCATACTTACGGCTTTTAATATTATATTTCGACTACTTATTGTGGCTGACGTTTAAGCCACTTATGTGGATATTCGGCAGCATTGAGCAGTCTCTCAACTGCATTGAGCAGTCACTCAACTGCATTGAGCAGCAAATTTTTTCCACGCAAATTTTTAGAAAATTCGGTGTGGGTGGGGGGAGGGAAATTTCGGGGACGAAGCAGTCATTTTCAAAGCCAAACGGACCAGTTTGAGGGAAACCGGGAAAATTTAAGGGTAGAGAGGTCATCTTGTGGCGAAATCCAACATGGCTGGCAGCACCACGATACCACAGCCTGCAGTCGGTGTGCCCGGACATACAAAATTATACTACTAATATTTTATACTTTGGTAGCATGACAAACCAATTACATTTCCATGATGTAAAAACGATAGATTAGCAAATAGCTATTTCAAGTTGTGGAAAACATCTTTACGTCTCGTTGACTGCATCATGCGATGGAAGATATCAGGAGAGATCGAACTAGGCAGTGAACTAATGGTCGAGGGTTTCTTTAATAAGGAGAGTTTCGCCCTACCGACTTCAATAAAACTTCCAGTCAGACTTCTTCTAAGGTAAGGAAGCATTCATTAACAAGGATTAGTAAAATGAAAATACATTAAATAGATTAATTTTAGTTATTATACTTCTATTCAGTGTGTTGACAGGTACGGGACACAAAAGCTGGTTGTGGTGATTTTCAGAGCGGAATATTGATTTACCAAAAATATAAATATATTTTGGGAGTTCTGTTTATTTAATTTCAACATAAATGCTATTTGTTTATAGTATAATCTTTATAATTCATAACTGTATTAATATATAATTTTTAGACTTCGAGCCAACCGTATCATAAGAACAGCGACTTTTATCCACTTTTGTCAGGAAACAGACATCCATAACCTCTCGTAACAAAAAATCTGCAACAATACAAGCTCGCGAGTTCTCTTTCTGCCCAGTTTCATAAGTGGACGCTTCAGCTACACCAATCTTTATGAACAGAAAGTTTCAAGATCTGTCACCGAAATCATCAAAACTAAGACATTCCCCAGCTATCAGCCAAAGCAGTCTTTTTTTTACCAAGACATTCATTAAAATTAAATATAGACATGTTTCGCGGTACGGACAGTAATTAGCTCTCTCTCTCTCTAATTAAACACTAAGAAATGAGAGAATCAGCTTTATTGTTATTTAATAAGTTAGAATTGTTATATTCTTCATCTCTCACGAGAAGCAACCTGCCAGAACAACGATATTTTTCAGTTCTCACTGTAATAATTTTGTCAGCAGAGGGATATCCACCTCCCTTCACTTCAACTAATTTGTCAGAACATAAACATTCCTTTATGTTTAATTCTAACGACGCTTTCGGAACAAGAAAACAACCCTGCGGTGTTAGTACTATAATTCCCTTATCTCGACCGTCATTTCTAATCAATTTACCAAGCATAAAATATTCGAATGGACTTATTGTCTGCAGGATGCTGCCCATAATTTAATAGGATAAAATTACCAAATTGCCATATTATATCATTACGTAGACGCCTGAAGGGCGTATCTGAGTTCGTGAGTAATGGAGGTTTCAATAAAAATAAAATAACAAAATTCAGTAATTATATTTATTCTCAATGCTAGAAACAAACATGTTATTTACCAGTCTGAGTGTCCTATTAACTTTTATTATTCTTACTATGCGCAATACTTAACTGCTATCTCCATTTCAATTAAATACTTTATCACAGTCTTTACTCCTGCTAATGTCAATTAAACTGCTCCGATTATTTCCACAGGTTAAGTTAAAACTGTATGTTTCCGTCGTCCGGAATGTCTCTTCACTCACGCATCCAGTCCACAGTCCCGCAGATCAGCCCCACTCTCCACTGCACACAAGCTCGCAGATCGCTGCAGTCGTTCCTCGCTACTAGGTCGCACAAGACGACAAGACTCTCGGCTATTGATCACTCACTCCTCAGAGGCCAGCATGTGGTATTTGTACTAGAGGGTAGGTGCCGTCTAGAATATTCTTGGCAATCCAATATGTTCTGGGAAAGGTAATGGTGATGGCGACATTCGTGCGCGATAAATGGAGAAATAAGACCTTCTCAGGGTCAGTGAGACGCGAGCTGCGATTAGTTTATTGGCGTGTGCGGCGGCGTCCTTTATGATAGGCCGCTCTCTTGGTCTAACGTTACAAACTTGACCTCCAGCTCACTGCCGGGCAGTGACTTGCGACACTATCTTACTGAACACAACTTGTATTTTTTATGCTTCTCTAGTGTTGCACAGGTCAAGGTATCATCCATCATGGACAATATGTTTGGTAAGTTTTTATACTTGTATTCTCTCTTGTGAAGTCTGTAGGCTCATAGATACCCCAAAAGGAACACTCTTGAATTGAAGTACATCAAATGAGGTTATAGTTTATGTTTTTTATACTTGTATTCTCTCTTGTGAAGTCTATAGGCTCATAGATACCCCAAAAGGAACACTCTTGAATTGAAGTACATCAAATGAGGTTATAGTTTATGTTTTTATACTTGTATTCTCTCTTGTGAAGTCTATAGGCTCATAGATACCCCAAAAGGAACACTCTTGAATTGAAGTACATCAAATGAGGTTATAGTTTATGTTTTTATACTTGTATTCTCTCTTGTGAAGTCTATAGGCTCATAGATACCCCAAAAGGAACACTCTTGAATTGAAGTACATCAAATGAGGTTATAGTTTATGTTTTGTGGGATGCCTTGTCATTATACTCAGTAATGTCACCAAGTGTCATCCGATTTTGAAAAAAGAAAATTAAAAATGAACTGCGGCTCCAAGGTTAACATACATGAGGTTCTTTCAGCATTTTCTGTCTGAGATTCGCAGAGTCTATACATTTCCGAAATTTTCTGTCTGCTTCCGGAAATATTAATATATCAATAATTATTTCTCGACATTTCCGGAATAAGGAGTATTGTTTTCCTTACCCGAGTTGCAACCAATTCTTTGTACCGTCATTGCTTCTTACACTGAATTCTTGAGTTAACTTTCCAAGGTCTTTGACATGTACTTTATAGCTCAACATAACAGCCCATTTGTTTAACTTCAAGTTTTCCATGGCTACGTTTTGCAATACAAAAGATTTTAAGCTGTCCAAATAATTTATTGCTGTTACATTGTCACCATATCATAAAATTTTATTTGATTGTTTTTGACTGTATTCGATAAAGTATAAGTAGATGTATTTATTGTAATTTTCCAGTTCAGCAAAGCAAGAAATGGAATCTTTTACACGGACGCAGGCAGGGAAGGGAGTGTCTTTTTTTCATTCACAAGAATTATTAGTTTCGACTAATGTTTTTCTGGAAAAGCCATTCGTATCGCCGACTCCAGCGGGGTGTTTACGTCTGAGTTCCTGGAACAAGTCAACTTGCCAAGATTCCTTGAAAATGTGCCAGATAATTCATACGCGCTGTTTTCCAGTCTCTGCGCCTTAACTGTGCAATATCAACTCTTTATTGCTCTTGAGAGCAGGTAAGTGAATTAAAAACTTTTGATTTATGCTTTCCAAAGTAAACATTTACTTGAATTAAATGTTTCGCAAATGTTACTCAATGCCAGTAAAACAAAACACACATACTAATAACAAGTACTGCAATATATAACAAAAAGTAAATACCCTTTCGTAATCAATGAAACATTGAAGTAGAATCAATGACCTTTAAATTCGCGATTAAATTAAGCTACGCCCTTTTACAAAAACCAGGAATTAATAAATTGAAGGCGTTGAAAATACAGAAATTTTAGACTTGGCAACGTTTCACCTCATTTACCAGCGACTTTCAAATTTCCTTGTTTAAGATAACTTATGTCCAGTTGTGCGCAATCATAGCGCCCAGGTTCTGTCACCACTGTTAGTTCTGCTGTAAACAATGAAGATTTAAACTCTGGTCAAATAAGTTAGAATCACAAGTACATTTCTGGGATATTTTTGAGCTCAATCATTCCTTAGCTTGTAAAAAACCAACGCCACTCTCTAATAATCGATAACTACAGTCACGGAGGACTACTCGGATGATAATTATGGGACGTGGAATTGAGAGAATTCGTTTGTATTCGCAGCTAGACTTGACAGCTCTGAATATAATTCAGACGTTGTCTGAATTATATTCAGTCCTACCTGTGGACTACGCTGTCATTGAAATACTCGTTCAATTTATGGATTCAAATTTGTGTCTCAGAGCTATGTATGGCTTCTCAAAATGCGACCCAATCGTAAATGTAAGAACAAAGGGAAAATGCATTAAATATTTCTCCTAACTATATCAGCCCACAGATTTCCTGGGCATCTATTAATAACATAGAGTAGTAACATTTTTAAATGATACAATTCAGTAAATTTTAATAGGCCTATAATGAATCATGTTGTTTTCAGTCAACTTAAATTGTTCGCATATTGTTTTCAGTGATTGCAGCGTTTTATAAATATTGTATGAAGTGAATCGACTATTATTTTGCCTTTAGTTCAGGCTGATTTTCTAAAGCTGGCTTTTCACGACCGAGGCAGGTAAGACAACGCTACCAGCATCTTCAGTCACGAACACGGGCAGTCTTCATCGACGAGCTAAGACTCGTGCATCTCAGAGGTGGACATTCTCAACAAGTCATGTAGACCAATTAAGGGATACTTGCTTGTTCCTGGAAACTACTAACTTTACGGACGTGGCAAAAAAGCATTTAGTGTTCAAGTAAAATAATAATTAGGAATAAGAATTCTTGTGTGTAAAGTATAAGCCTGTAGAAAGAACAAAAGTTCAAGGACGATAACTTATATTTCTAAGTGGTAATTTATATTTAAGTAATTGGAAATTTGTGAACTTCATGATGTTAAACTTCGTGTTTCTCCTTCTGCATCGCCATAGTCTACGTGATACTGTCTCCAGGTATATAATTCTAAGCCGAATCGGTCTCAAATTAATCTGCGAAATTCCCAAGTGTCTATCGACTCTCAAGACCTCTGTTAAGAGCAGCCCAAATCTCACCACTCCAATCCAAGTGTCTATAGGATGTTCAAGGTAAAATGAGCACTTTTGAAAGCCCTGCTTAAGATCTATTTGCACACACACGTTGTGTGTTCTTCCGCCCTACGTAAAGTTATCATTGCAATGGGCCTCATCGCTTTCTTCATGCGTTGGTCAAGAGAAACTGTAAGATTATTATAAAGCAAGTATTTAAAAATCTGATAATTTTTACACTTCGGTGCATTTCAAAAACAGAAAGCTATAGAGATAGTTAAAGTTATCACACATAGTTGCTGAACACTTTTTATTCTATGTTAAGATATAAAAGTACTTTCTCCTCCATCGTTACCAACTTTACTGGGCGCATGGCACTCAGTGCACGCGTTAAAATATATGCAGGTAGGAGCAGTGGCTCTTTTCTAAGGTTGATTTCAGAAGTGCTCAACTAATCACCAGAAGTTTCGACGGGGAAACAAGTCTCTTTGCAGTGCCGTAAATTTAACTTGATGTAGAAATGAGTAAGATTCAGAAAATTGTCATTATTTATTCGTTTATATTAAATTTGGTTATGTGTAAATGTTACTAAGGAACAGCAGTAAAAATGTGAGTACCTAATTTAAACGTGACATTAAGTAAGACATTTCATCGGAAAATATTTCAACTTCGTATAGTATTAATATTTTTACTTTTTTTATTTAGCTACATATAAAAAAGTAGCGAGAATTATAATACAAATTAATGCAAACAGTATAAATATTTTCAAAGATAGCATTAAAGTGATTAATCCCCAAAATAAAGTCTAGACATCCAAAAACCTACAAACTACTTCGGCAGAAAAAGATTACATTAAATTTATAAACGGAAGGTTGCTCTTCAATGATTCATAACTTTAAAAAATTCCCACACGCCATCTTGGATTTGTGGAATTTTTCCATTCTCTGGAAATACAGTTTTGTATAAAGTTTTTTTGGAACTACAGAGCACAGAGCATTGCCTAGTGCATTGTCTAAGGTCAGTATTTCTTGTTTAGTGTTGATATTGACGCCTTTGTAATCGTTCGCAAGAAACAATCTCGCGTTTCCCTTCTACAGTTTCCAGCTAAACATTAATAAATGTAGTGAAGCTGTGGCAGTTCGATTAAGTTTGGGAAGCTGTTATTTAGGATATGTCGTGCGGGAAAATTTCATTATTCCCGAAATAGAAGCTTTGGCGAAAAATTGATAAATTCAAGATGGCGGGTGGGAATCAGCCTTAAGAAATTCACTCAAATAATTAATTGTGGGACAACTGGAGAAACCGCGGTGTTCTTATTGTAATGATTTATATTAATATTTACTAAACATTTTTGGCTTGTGACAACACAATTTATCAAGAAATCACACCTTTGACTCATTAGTAGAGACTTGCGAAATTCGCGTTGAAATTATAGTGACAGCTCGACTTGACTTCCCTACATACATGTGACCGCAATCCCAACTATCATTGGCTGATGATCTTTGTACGAAATCGTTACATCTGTGTAACTTCATTGCCAGAAATCGATTACTTTACCGTTTAGCTGTCGTTATTGGACGAAACCGGCCTTCAGGTTGTACTTACTAAGCAGAGTGCCAGCCAATAGCAGGAGTCGCACGAGAGTACATCATCTTGGAGGTCAGCCGCTGGCAGACGATAACGCGAATTTTGTAAGATTTTTACTTATTAGAAGTCAATTTGATGAAAATGTTGAGTATAAACGGTTTAACACTATGTGAATACTTAAACGGCGGGAAGGATGATTTCACTCTGAACCATCCCAAACCTGCATCTTAATATTGTATACAAGTTTGCTGCTCAGTGGTATTCGAACCCGGAACTTTATGAAACGATGTTATTATTTATTTATGTGTGAATAAAAAAAGCAACGATGAGCCTAAAGCGCTGTTTATTTCACTCTTATGAGTGACGGTGATAAACTCTGTATTAAAAAATATACGATGTAAAAATCTCAAACGCAAGTTTCTGCTAATGATACGAAGCGCGAGACGACCAGAAACAATCCATTCTTCACACTTTTGTGTTAGAGAATAGTCTTTTGAAGTACTCAAGAGGGAACCTACACTCTCATTGCAGGATATTAGTGCGTACAGAGTTCCAGACACGCGTGCTACATCGCCCATACACTCGACATGAGGTAGACATATCTGTGCACGTGACCCGACCTTGACCTACTCTACGCCGACACAATCGTCAACAGTGAGGAACTTGATTGTTTACATCTGAATTTACAACAGACAAGCCCTTTCGTCTGAATAAAATACTTTTGCCAATTTTGTTGTAAACTAACTGCACTGAAAACATGTCAGCGGAAGTGTAAAAACATGTCAAAGCACTTGTTTACACAAACAGTACTGTAACCTCGAATCGTATCCGCGACTTGGCCGGTGAGAAGTGCAATATCGGGCGCACTCTACGACATGGCCGCCTGCTACGTAACTAGCCCAGCATCCCCACTGCTGGACCAGTGCCAGTGACACAATCCCCCGCACGCGGGCCTGGAGACGTAAAGCTGTGAGGGAGTGTGAGCACCGCCTAATGCGTGTGTAGATCGGCAACCCGCAACTCACGTCTATAGTGCTGGTATACGCTATTCACAGTTAATAGGGGACTTTTAAAACCAACGTTTAAGAAACCTGCACATATTTCGACGGACACATTAACTAGCATGCACCCAGTAAAGTTGGCAATACCGGGGAGAAAGTAGTTTCACATTCTAATGTTGTAAAGTATTTTTATATTTAATAATATACAGCTTTACTGGAACTCAACATGAATACAGTGATGAGGCCTATGGCAATGCTAATGGATTAATCCACATTGTGCGCAGATCTTAAGCAAGCCTTTCAAAAGTGCGTAGTTTACCGTGAACAGCCAATCACAAGGTTGCCCCTGTTATTAATTCACACTCCGGAGTTTCTGTCCATCTACAACATCTTCCTTCACACTGTTTGTTTAAAGGAAACCTTTGAGAAATCTCCCCCATGTGTGAAGTATTCGGTTGTTTCCTAAATACGTCATCCACCACACACGTTGTATACTTATATTCACATAAACGCACCTTATTGTTGGTTAATTTTAACTTTTACTTATATTTTATCTATAAATCACACTATACCATTTATACGTAATATGAATAAAATAGGTGCGTTGGTAATGCCCAGTGCGAAATATTATTACGAAGAGTGCGCATAATTGTTGCGCGTTGTCCTTTTGGTGAAGTTTTCTAGACTTAGTGAAACTTTGTTTGGACGAGGCAAAGGAATGACATAACTTTTTTCAGAAAAGTTGGAAGTCATCGTGATAGAACTATAGCTACAGATGCGACACCGCGTATCTCTAAATCACAATGTCATCACAATCAGCAAACTACTGTTCAATTAATCGACTTTTACATTATAGCAATTCCATAGTTCTAAATATCTATGTTATAATTATTTAAACTGTGGAATGGCTGCAATGAAATAATTTCTTGGAAACTATTTGGCTAAGT
This sequence comes from Dryococelus australis, assembly GCA_029891345.1. Taxonomy (NCBI): domain Eukaryota; kingdom Metazoa; phylum Arthropoda; class Insecta; order Phasmatodea; family Phasmatidae; genus Dryococelus; species Dryococelus australis. The sequence continues at coordinate 3,443,425 of CM057003.1, read as the reverse complement.
CAGATGACTGTAATTTGGAGATTCGTGGCATTGCATCTGAACAATAGACTTATTCACAAGAGTCTACCCTTTAAAAAAATTAGTTATTTTTTAAATGCCACGTTTGATATCAATTTGTTACAAACTATACTATAAATTGCAGTTATAAAATAATTTGAATAGCAATATAAAGTCGTTATTTTGTGCTTCTTAATTTCTGTTATATATAGTAAATGAATTTCCATCAATTTCGTTGATTATTTGTAGGGATGGAAACACTCCACAGATTAATGTGAGAACTCTCTTGATTTTAAATATAAGTGCATTGACGTCATTTGTGCAAAATTACAGAGCTGCTATCCACTAGCTAGACGACTTCAAGTAGGGAACTACAACACAAGAAGACAAGCCCTGGTGGGTGATCTAGGGAGAACCTGGCAGCAACCAATCAGGAGGTACCTGAAGACGTATCAACTCTGACGACAGAACTACTTTGCGCCCTCTGAAACGGAGATGACTACTCACTATGACGTCACGCAAACAGTTGATGACTAGGACCAACTGTTTTCCGCGAAAATATTTCACAACTACTTGTACTCCAAAACACTAGAGCTCAGATTCACTTGCGTGATTGGATGACTTTAACTCTCAAGCATTGCCCGCGAATCAAGGACTCTTAGTGTCGGAGTTACCTAACTCTGATTGGCCCAGTCAATTAAGGAACTGTCTCCCTATAAAGACACGTGTCCAATAACCGAAGGTATACTGCACGTATGCCATAGGACATTGGAGCCTAGCATTCGGGTAAATATTTTCACTAAACACAAGTGGCTCTACGCTGCGTAGTCATGATCACGGCCATGACTTTTGGACGTAGTTTATATATTTTAAAAAATGTTCACACATAGTTAAAACACTACCGGGATAACTGCATAACATACTATTATATTTGTTTTACATTTTTCGCCGTGGTACAGCAATTGCCTGTAACGCTGCAGTTATAGATACGAAATATCTAAATTATTTCGTCGACAAAATAGTGACAATGAATGACCTACAGGAGCTCTCTCTCTCTCTCTCTCTCTCTCTCTCTGTGTGTGTGCTCTCGCTCTTTCGCCCGAGCTTTCTCCGACGAACTGAGATGGCTAGAGCGCGTTCTCTGGTATGTCAACACACATGTTACATCGCAGCGGTTGTGTGAGAGATTAGAGAACGAGCAAGTGGCAGAAGTAACTTTTCAAATAAAAATGCAAAGGCATGTAGTTTATTGTATTTCAAGAAACGAAAGCGGAAGAAATATTTCCCTTAAACAATGTATTGAAACTCTTCGCAACGCTGATTCAGAGTTGGTTTGTGATTTGGAACCCCCCGCGGTTGGCAGACGGAAATTCTGACTAAAACAGTGTCCATAAAACTAAAAGACACTAACAACGAAAACATGTATATACTTAAATTATATGTAATCATTTAAATAAGTTAATTTTTTTTCTCTCGGAATCATTAATTTATACTAAATGTTTTGGTAACTTGTATTAGAGGAGCCTCCCTTGAACGCTCCAGAGTTATATGCCATCCCATCGAAAATCGTACTCTGTGTAGAATATACTAAATTAACAAACTGGAAGCATTTCTTTAAACTTCGCCTCTTTTCGTGGACATGCAAATGAGTAGAATTTGCGGATGCAGTGCTGATGTATAAATGTGAGCGTTTTAACTGGAGCCATATTAAAGAGATCATTTCGACAATAAATATGAAACACTTCTTTACGTCATTAGTACAACTTTTACAAAAACAATAATATCCTGCTGCCTAACTCAATTAGCAGACTAACACATGTAACTAAATGCTAAATTCCAAACATTATCAAATAGTGTCACTAGTCAGTTTAGTTTGAAAGCTATGCAGCACATTAGCCAGTAGTGAACTTTCACCATTGCAGCTGGCAAAAATTATAAATATAATTAATATTTAACTGAAAAGTAAAACATTTCTGTTAGAGTAAATTTGGTTAATTAACATGTTATAACTCAAGAAAATTTGGATTTACTATAAAGGCAGATCTAGATAACAAAAATTGCACAATTTGGTTCTTGTAGTTACATGTATCGTAGGAAATGTAAAACTCACTTAAGGTATTATCTGAAATCACGTAACAGATAACATAGCTTATAGTCCATTCACGACTGGAACAGACTTTTGTAAACGAACCTTTGAAAAATCAACTTAGGCATAACATGTCGACCTATTTTTTCAATAACCTGTATTCCACAAATATATAACACTGTGATTAACCTTAGAGTACTGTATTATTGAATAAATTAAATTTTACCTTAGTATTTTCTATAAATCGTAATATTTATTTCGTATTAAATGTGAGTTAACAACAGCGAGAGCAGCGATGTGTTGGCAACGGCTAGAGAGAAATAGTTCACAGATAAATATTGTTTTAAGGTAGTTTTTTGGTATGCATTTGAAAATTAAACGTTGCCTATTGAAATATTGAAATATTTAGGTAGCCCCGATGACAACATATTTCATTGTTACAGTTGAAAATAACATCGCAAAATATCGTGCGTATGCCCACTGACATTGTGCTCGTCTTATCGACTGAGAAAGCAACTGTCAGCTAGGCGGAGCTTGTCGCTCTCTCTCTCTCTCTCTCTATCTCCCTCTCGGGATATTTTGCATTGCTAGTAAAGCGAGAAGTTACACTTGTTTTCAATTGTAGCATATTTCATTCTTGTTACAGCAAAATAATGATTTTTTAATTTGTAATTTACATCTGAAAAGAGATTTTAATGTTTGAGTGCATATTTTAATATATTTGGACATAATGTCTGTACAGATACCATCTAAAGTTGGCAGACGTGGCGAGCCATGACATGGCGTGTTGTTTTTTACCAAACGAAGCGTAAATTATTCTTATTTACTTCAAATTAATACATCACGTTTGTGGACGTTGTGTTTTTTAAACCTACCTAAGCAAGTTACGGTGTTGTGATAAGTCTGTGTTTCCACGGCAGTAATAAATATACTGTGACGTGTGTTTCTTTAACCGCTGAGTGCGTGTGAAATAGCGTGGCGTGGTTGCCTTGTGGTCGTTACGCTGGCCTTGTGTGTGTGCGTGTGTGGTTTCAAATATTTGATTAGCACTTTTTTATACCTGTTAACTGTGAACTGTTTTTATGACGAAGTTTATTATTTACATACACGTCTGTTTATTTATCACAACGTTGTACCTTTGTCCTAGGTGTTTGAAACACATTCGTGTTACACGATTTGCCGCAATCCCAACCAAATACTAAGCCCAGCCCGATAAATCTCAATAAATCTAATAAACAGTAAGTAGCAATACATAGAAATATGAGCGGAATAAATGTTACATTAGGCTTATTTGTGTGCATGTTCACCGCTATCTTTTAAGTTTCGTGTGACAAAAAATAAGCGACACGAGTTGCGTGCTTGAATTTAATGTGTATTTTTCATTGGACTGGTTGTTCCTTCGTTTTAATATGTATTTCAACTGAGGCCATCATTTTAAATAAATAACCCAACACATATCATTAACAAAAGGTTAATTACTACAGTTTTTTACCCCGCAGTTGTAACAGTTAAACAGTCGCGGCAAAATATTAACATGCCTAACGTGTAATGTGCTATGTCGTGGAAAACAAAAATGTTAATGTAAAATAACCGTAAGAACTATCATCAAATCAGATATTATTAAAATGTCATAAAGCTGACCTAAATAATGTTATAGGCCTAAACTCAAAACTGTGAATATTCGTACGGAATGGTTTTTGGAATATTACATAATTCTTTGAAAAGCTGTAAACAGTAAACAACACATTTGACAGGTATAAAAGTATAAGTCACATTTCAATGTTTATGTTTACGTGTAGCGTAAGTATATGAACATATGTACGCACACAGTGGCATGTAAACATTGATTTTGATAGATGCTACATGGCAGTCACATGGCAATGTTTGTTTACATTTGGTGGAAGGATATGAAACGGGCCTGCAAGTAGATGTTTAGAAGGGTTCCAAGAAAGTCTGTTCCAGTCGTGGATGGACTATAGTCATGTCGAGTCACATCTATGCAACTAAAACGTTCAGCGATGTGAACATGTTGTGTATGCAGAAACAACATGTCGTGCCATATACTTCTCTGATTGGCTGCATGATGCGGTGTATGTGAACATCACTTCTAATTGTTACAGACCGGGAAATTCCCTGGACTTCTGCAAGACAATTTATACTTCAAACAGACGTGCAAAGTACATATACACAGAACTGACATGCCGTAGCCATTACTTGGATGTGTACGCACGCTGGTTGGCTCGAACAAGTCTTGTGCCTTACTGGCTACTGAGCATTGGAAAACGTTCCCTATTTACTGGCGGCTGGCTGGCAAGTAAGTTAACTGGCATTGTGAACGCACGCTGGTTGGCTCGAACAAGCCTTGTGCCTTACTGGCTACTGAGCATTGGAAAACGTTCCCTATTTACTGGCGGCTGGATAGCAAGTACGTTAACTGGCGATGTGAACGAACCCTGGTTGGCTCGAACAAGTCTTGTGCCTTACTGGCTACTGAGCATTGGAAAACGTTCCCTATTTACTGGCTGCTGGCTGACAAGTAAGTTAACTGGCGATGATTTGGGGGAAGGGTTTCTCACCAATTGGTTGGCCAGAGCTTCCAGTTACAGGCTGTAGTTGGGGGAGGGGGTAGTATCCTGGGCCTCCCGATGGCTCGCTGTAGTTGGGGGAGGGGGTAGTATCCTGGACCCACGGTTGGCTCGCTGTAGTTGTGGGAGGGGGTAGTATCCTGGGCCTACGGTTGGCTCGCTGTAGTTGGGGGTGGGCGTAGTATCCTGGGCCTACGGTTTGCTCGCTGTAGTTGGGGGAGGGGGTAGTATCCTGGGCCTACGGTTGGCTCGCTGTAGTTGAGAGGGAGGGGAGTATCCTGGGCCTACGGTTGGCTCGCTGTAGTTGGGGGAGGGGGTAGTATCCTGGACCTACGGTTGGCTCGCTGTAGTTGGGGAAGGGGGTTGTATCCTGGGCCTACGGTTGGCTCGTAGTAGTTTGGGGGAGGGGGTAGTATCCTGGGCTTACGGTTGGCTCGCTGTAGTTGGGGGAGGGCGTAGTATCCTGGACCTGCGGTTGGCTCGCTGTAGTTGTGGGAGGGGGTAGTATCCTGGGCCTACGGTTGGCTCGCTGTATTTGTTGGAGGGGGTAGTATCCTGGGCATACGGTTATCTCGCTGTAGTTGGGGGAGGGGGTAGTATCCTACGCTTACGGTTGGCTCGCTGTAGTTGGGGAGGGCGTAGTATCCTGGGCCTACGGTTGGCTCGGCTAGTTGGTCACCTGCTTTGCCGCTGTTACATGAGTTTTCAAACAAATGGTATATGTGCACTTTTCATAAATTGAATGTAATGTTTTAAAATCCCCAAATTAGTATTATATTAAAACCAATGCTACCTGAAAGCGAAAATGTTTAGCTTCTAAAGTCCCTGCATCGAAGTTGCCACCCTGAGTGGACTAACGATGAGGTAGACCGATCTCGCTGGCTGCGGACAACCAATCTCCTAGTCCCAACATTGAACTGCTTTTTTGTCAACTCGTCTAACGAAAACGGCGTGGTTTGAATGTTAGATTAGAAAATTGAGTTATAATCAAATGACTTAGAGATGTATGTATACTTCCTCTGACCAGTTTCTGATGCTGTTTGGTTAAATTAAAATGGGAAAAAGTATTTTAATTCATTTAAAAGTGCTTGTCTTTAAAATAATAAGATATAAACAAACACTTTCATCATTGTTGACGACGTGAATTGTACTCTTTTGAGGCAGGTGAATGTTGGGTAAATGCGGAGAAGACGTAGTATATGTTGTGTACTTAATATGTAGTGTATGAGTAGAAGAAAGCTTACCTCGTCAGTGTCAGATATAGAACCCATGGTCTTGACTAGCATGCTGGCGGTGATCTCGACAGGAGATCCTGTAACACGTGACACCTCTATAATAATGACATAGTGGCAACGAAAATATCTAAACTAACTAGTCGAATTACTATACAGATATATTTTATGTATTTTGTAATAAAAACTTCAAACTGTTTGACTACAGCTCAAAATACTGCACATGACGCGCTTACCAGAACAGCGCAAAGAGAAAGGTGAGAAGGCTTAACGCTTCGCCGAGAATGACGTCATTAGAGACGAAAATTCTACTCAAGTAGCCAGGGAAATTCGTTACACGGCTCGGCGGTAGTTCTATTGTAAGTTCGAAAAACACAATAAAACTTAAAAGTAGGCATTATTGAATCATAGGTGTACAAAGTGTATACATTCAAACTAATTGCTTCGTGGAGTTCCATTGACTTCAACAAATGCCTTAGATGAAATAGCAAACAAGATATCCTTTTATTAATTATTTCGCACTGTGTACAAGGATGCACTCCTATTTATTATGCTTTAAAAGCAGCGGAAAAGTAGTTTTCAATTGATTTTGTATTTGTCGAATTTACATTTGTATAATGCCATAAGCCCATAAAATATGCTCAAATCGTAGAAAAAATGTAGACACTTGAACACCGTTAATGTATATTTTATAAGTACTAATTATAGCGAATATTTTAATTAATTCTGGTCGAAAATTATAAAAAGTATTTCCATGAGTTTAAGATAACCTATATATTGTAATTTATCAATAGGTTCCCTTTTATAGTGGTTTATTTTTATGTATCCGCATTTGTACAAAAATATGCGAACAAGCAAGTTATTTATAATTCTGAAACTACCTCCAAGTCACTTGGTGCCCGCGCGGGTAACAACAGAGAAGCAGAACTGTGTGTTGGTCCCATAGTTTTGTTACCAAATATTTCAATTCAAATACCTTTACTTAATTGGGTGATTATTAGCTGTAAACTCAGATCACGTTCTAGATGTCTGTGCGGTTCACACTGACATTAAGTTTCGGAGCGAACGAACGCTGATAGGCTCATTCAAGTTAGAAATGTACTCTGGCAAACACGTGTGGTAACAATGCACGTCGGATACCGAGAGCAACCTTTGCGCACTTGTCTGGATTATTGAATGAAAATGACGTGTCATTACACGTATTATCCACAGTTAGAAATGTACAGCAATGGCGAGCATATAACTACATCAAGAGCAGTCGTTGTCGGTGGCGGGGAAAGTGTTTGTCGGGATTGTGTACCTTGATGCAGGAGAGGAGGCTGTAAACAATCTCGGTGCGATGGTAGCTGTGTAATCATAGCGACTCGTGCTAAGATACCCAAGTGCCTGTGTCAACACCACACACATGCTACCTCCCCTCCCACAAGAAGAAGGATTGGAGCTTGATATAGAACCTCAGCTCATACAGTAACTATTCCGGTTATGCAGAATATTTCTAACTGCACACATTCTTTTTAACTAGTTGGAAAAATAATTTTTGTGATACTACAAGTGCAGTAGAACTAAGTTTAAAATATTTCGCAATGCCAAAATATACAGATATGATTTACTTTAACAAGAAAGCTCTTTAAAGTTGATCTTCATTAAAAAATGTGAAGATATTTTTTAAATTAAATGTGTTTCATCTATTACAATGTTGTAAATGATTATTTACTTGTAATATTTTTTTTTCCGAAATACTTTTCAAGAAACTTTACTTTAAATGCGGTTAGTCTAATCGCCTCCCACAACGGCGATCCGGGTTCCATACCAGACCGGTTCACTCCTGATTTTCGCATTTGGGAATCGCGCCGGACGATGCAGCTGGTCGGATGGTCTTCTCGAGGATCTCCGGTTTCTCCCGCTCTTGCATTCCGGCGCTGCTCCATTCTCACCTCAGCTCTCAAGACCTCGTTGTTAAGAGCCGCTCCAATCTTTTGACTCAACTCAATGATATTGGCCCGTCTTGAAGGCTCACAAGTCAACTACCAGGTGAGACGCTGATTGGCCCCGACATGTTGCAGGCCACTGGCACCATATTGCCAGCCAGTGTGTGCGGTGCAAGCGGCTGTTCCACCTCTGTATTCTGAAGTATTCTGTGAGCCGATCCCGACACTTCCCCTGCTGGTTTGTTATTGTTTCAGAGCAATCCAAGAAGACACAAATAAATTGGAATACAATTGCACTATGAGCTGAGATACACGCGTGTTTCATGTCTGTACTAAGGAAACCAATATATATGTTGTTTGAACCCTTGGCAGGCGTTTCAAAGGGAGTTGGGTCGACATTAACCCCGCAAAAACAAAGCGATCCAATCAAGAGGTCTCGGAAGAGTGTAATTAATATGAGCTCCTCACTACGGCAGCTCTAGATGCCGGTATAGTATAACCGGTATTGTGGGACGCAAGTTACAAAGCCAAGACATAGAGTAGTTATTGCTACAGACGCAACACTGCAGCGTTTCTTCAGACTTGTGTGTATACGGACAAGGTAACTGCCATCACTTGCCGGCGATATAGTTGGACAGCTATATGACGCACCGTGCTGAGAAAGACGGCGGGTAACCCGGCATACACACGCCGGTGTGTTCAAACAACACACGGCTTGCCTTTCAAATACAGTATTTTACACATATATATATATAAACACTTTCAACACTCGACAAAATTACTTAACGTCTATAGAGAAATCATCAGATGTACAAGAAGAATGGTTGTTGATGGTCCCGCTGTGTTCAAGGTCGTGATCATATTCACGTCAACCTATAGCAACAGTGAACCTAATAAATAGTGTTTATCATGCAGATAATCAAGTACATTCACGTATTTTATAGTCAAGCAGTGATTTTCAGACCTGTGATATTTTTTGAAGGAACAGATTTATGATTTTATTCCCCTAGCTTATCAGATTTCGAAATAAAATTGATTGGATATCTTATAATATATTACAAGTGAGGGAATATAATTAAATAGTATTCCGTATGGCATACGGCCAACATGCTAACATTGTAAATTAATGTTTTCACCTTCTTTTAACACTACGCCATAGGATAAAACATTTAAGTAGAAGTGTTTGCATTCAGTTCTTTCCTATAACGCATGCGATCATGCGTAGTCTGTTCGTGAACTTTCTCCCCTATATTGTGATCCCTATCTCTACATACGGAATAATATTACCAATGACCCGATTAATATTTTTATGCGTTGGTCAAGTGTAACAAGGGACACTATATTATCGCAAAAAATATTCCGGACCAGTTGTATTTCACAACACTTTAGCTTCCAGATGTACTTTCTTGATTGTATGATTGGCGTGAGCTACGTGTCTGCTCGCGAATGACAGACGCACTTGATACGAGTAACCTAGTTATGTGCGACCAGCCAAGTAACAAAGTGTTTACTCAATACACGTGGCCAACAAGCAAACTAATATCTGCTGACATACCCGTGCGTAGGTCATTGAAATATAACATGCGCGGAAATCTTATCATGAAATTCGGGAGTGTAACTGTGAAAATAATAGAAACGTTAACATGTTCCTAATGTACTTATTACTGGGATAATTTAAATTATTTCTAAACCATTGCCCAAGTTGAATAAAATTTATAAGTATTACATAACATAAAATAACAACCGCAAAAATGACGAGAAAAGAACTACAAAGTAGCGGACATTATAGTGACCACTAAAAAATCTACAGGCGAAGTAAACGTTTCCCAAAAAAAAACTGCCGTATCCACACGAAAACCAATCACTACTTAGCAAGAACCAATCACTACTTAGCAAGAACCAATCACTACTTAGCAAGAACCAATCACTACTTAGCAAGAACTAATCACTACTTAGCAAGAACCAATCACTACTTAGCAAGAACCACTCACTACTTAGCAAGAACCAATCACTACTTAGCAATAACCAATCACTACTTAGCAAGAACCAATCACTACTTAGCAAGAATCGATCACTACTTAGCAAGAACCAATCACTACTTAGCAAGAACCAATCACTACTTAGCAAGAACCAATCACTACTTAGCAAGAACCACTCACTACTTAGCAAGAACCAATCACTACTTAGCAAGAACCAATCACTACTTAGCAAGAACCAATCACTACTTAGCAAGAACCAATTACTATGTAGTTAAACAATCAAGAATTTCATGGTAAAAATGATAGAATCCCCAACAAGCAATCGCCATCGTAGTCTACAAGACTGGCTGCAACAAATTTACAGCACATGGAAAAATATTGATGAAACATAAATATTCATAAACCGTTATAAAACAAGAACAATACAGTCACGAAAATACAAACCGAGAGGAGAGAAAAAAAAATGAGAAGTGTGAAATAGAGACAACACTAGTCTCCGGGACGTTTGGAAGCTGTGATATCTGAAGCTGGCCCTTCCTCATGCAAGACACTGGATGCAAAGCACATTCTTATTAGATTATGTGAAAGTTCTTATCCTTATGTGCACAAAATAAACCCAAACTAAATTAAATACATCGTCTGTCCACCATTTCAAATGATGGCAATACAATTAACTATTTTTTCCTACACCATTGCACTATGAGCATGGCAGCCAGTGTGTAATAGTTGCTCGTGGTAAAGAAACTTAGTATCTACGTGTATTCTTCCACCATATGTAACATTAAGGGGACTATGTAGCTGTGCGTCAAAAGTCAAAAATCTCAAGGCGTGCAGTGTTTCCGTCCTAACCCTGTACTGTGCTAATTACATCTGTAACTTAGGGGTTTTATTACACGCGATCAAAGTCCGCAGATTAAACCAAGCCCGTACCTTTGTACTTTTCTCTTGCCGCTTACGGAAACTGCAAAGGCAAGTTTTCAAAATGTGATATTTGACCATTTTCACGAATTTTTTTCTCCGAGAATACACTTAATATGGCAAAAGTAAAAAAATAAGGCTGTAAATAATTGTTTTTAAAAATATTTTCTGACAAAAAGCCGTATTCCCGGAACTTTTATTTACCGAGATACGCGTTTTCGTGCGAATGAGGATTTCATAGAAAACGTTTGAGTACATAGGACTCTTAATATTGTTGTGGATCTGATCACGTATTAATTCGTCGGTCGAGTGAGATGTGAAATTATTAGAGAAGTAAGTATTTTACACATTTTCTCGTAATTACTCTCATATGTATTAAAAAATCACAATCCAAAATAAATAGTTAGAAACCTGAAGAATTCGCTGATTCATTTTGAGACAAGCTAGAATTCAATACACGTATGTTTATATAACTTGAGCCATCTGTCCACACGGTGTTTGACACCTCCTGGAGAATGCTTGCCCAATCGCCGCCTTCCACTGTGACAACAGGCAACCAATGTGCAGCTGATATCGGCATATTTGTACATAAAACTGTAGAGTATAGCCCGCAGGTCACTGAACTCGCGAATTTTCTAGAAATAGTTTCAGCGCACACAGATGTTTACCTAATTCCTGGAATGTGACGTTATTACGTGGAACTACTTACTGCCCATCGCTACCGTGTGAGTCGACCTCCCGTGGCGCAGTCGTGTGACGCGGGAGGTTCTGGGTTCGACTCCTGGGTGAAGCATGGGGGTGAGTTTCAATTAGTTGATGAGCCGTCCCCTGATAAGCCTTGAGGGATAATACCAGCTGACGTTAATAAGTAGGGACACTCGCAGTTCGCGAAACAATTTCCGCACACTCTAGACTTCAATACCCTATGAGCGTATCAGCAGTTTACTCTTGCTTATTGTGTCTGTGAGAAGACACTTTATCAGTTGACTGACTAATCAATCTTTTCTCGGAATTAGGTTTTCCTTATTAATAAGCCTTTTCTAGTCCAAGCTACCATCTGAACTGTGCACATCCAGTTACAGACAGGGAATATTTCCAAACTGAATATCCAGAAGTGGTTAGTTAAGAACGACTAAAGGATGTTCACGATAAAGTGAGCACTTTTGAAATCAACCTAAGAAATTTGTCACTGCTCCTACCTGTCTACATATATTTTAACGGCTGCCCTGAGTGACATGGGCCCAGTAAAGTTGGTAACGATGGATGGGAAGTAGTTCTGTATCTTAACGTCGAATAAAAAGTGTTAGGTAACCATTTCTGATAACTTCAGTTATTTATTTCGCTTTCTGTTCTTTTTGAATGAATCGAAGAGGGAAAGTTATGAGATTTGTGAAATATTTACTTTTCTAATAATTTCACTGCTTCACTTGACCGATACATGAATAAAGTTATGAGGCCCATGGCAATGTTAATCTTACATAAGGCGGAAGAATAAACAATGTATGTGTAAGTAGACCTTAAGCAGGACTTTCAGAAGTGCTCACTTGACCGTGAATAGCGAATCTCACCGCCAAAATGTGGGCGTATCCTCTTGTCGTAGCGAGTCTTGTTGAGGAGGGCATCCAGTGTGGAGGACACGTTGCTTGACACAACACGGAAGTCCCTGAACACCGCCTCCGCCGCCCCCAGCAGCAGTGCCGCCCCCAGGAGCAGTGCCGCCCCCAGCAACATCTTCCCGCACCGGTCTCCTCAGCTCGCCTACGTCATCACTGCACACCACACACTACACTGTGCTTACTGTCTGTGGAGCCATCTTCTCACCACAGAAGTCTACTCGAGGTTTCTCCTCACTTTTACAATCAAGCCTCTGAAATATCACCTAAAGTGTGAGATGTTTGCTTAGTACGTAATATATAGAGACCCGAGAAATTCGCGAGTTCAGTGACCTGTAGGCTAGACTTCTTCGCAGTCTTATACACTCTCATACATATATCAACTCTTTATTGCTTGATTGTTGTGGTAGTAAAAGGCGGTGGTTGGACGCTCAATTTTTTGCAAGTTTTTTACTGGCTAATTTATCTCCAGGAGGCGCCAAACACGTCGAACAATTACAGCGTAACATGAATGTACATGCGTGTGAATTCCAACTTGTCTAGAAATGAACTCGCGAAATTCTTGGGTCTCTAGAAATAAATCACAAGTGTTTATACCTCCGTTGGCGTAAAAGTACCTATTGGTGGTTAATTATGACTTTCCTGAAGTCCTGCTAAAGTTCTACTTCTAGGATATTCCTCCGCCCCATGCAAACAAAGCTTAACTATCTCTAGAAAAATATACCAAGAAGACTGCGCACATCATTCGTGTGCACTCAGTTGAGTCAAATTTTCATGAGAACTTTTTTTACTAGGCATCGCCAACATTACTATTTTTCTCTGAGTTTATTGCCATTAACTATAAATTAACTATAACTGAAATATTATAAGTTATAGATAGTATTTATATAAGTGTCCAATCCTTGGTTGGACCATATACACCCATCATTTCACCTGTCAATTCAGCTAGACTTCACACCTTTATGTATACCGTTGTTAAGGGCCTCTAATTGCGCATACTACAACCACAAATACCGGTTTTTTGGTTAATGGTCGCGTATCCAAATTAAGCGAGGTTCATCATTGCCATGTTATATTTATGCCCCCCCCCCTTCGAAATCAGGCAGTAAACAATGTGTTTTACATCTTGCGGGCTGACAAGGTATAGGGCATAGCTCGGCACACTTCCTGAAACATATTTGATAGGGTTTATCTTACTGTTATCGCTCCTTTGGTCATTCTCGTAAAATAGGTTTTTTTCCCTACAACCGATAATATCACCTTACATGTTAACCCATCAATCATCATCCTAATACCCTCTCCTCTGTAGTAATATTCTCTTCACAGTGGTTTCTCAATCATTTTAATTATATTAAAGATGTATTTTCCTTCACACCTTTAAAAATATTTATTTTTAATAACTTCCTTCAAAATTAAACCCCCTCCCTATTAACTAACTATAATTTTAAAAATATAATAGACTTCAGTTATGGCCAATGGCCTAGTACTGATCAAATTTGTGATTCCTTTGTTGTGTTGTTGTTGTTGTTTTTGTTGTTGTTGTTGTACAGATCTACTACCTGTTAGAAAGTAATTTCCTGTTAAGACGAGTAATAATTAAAACATCCACTCACGAATGTGTATTTTCGATTGAGTGTTTTGAAATAAACACGTCATAACAATGGATATTGCTACCTTTAGTTACACAACCTTTGTTTGGAGACTAACCAACATTGTTGTCATTTTTATGAAAGCTACGCTAGCTTCCCAGTCATCTGTTTACTTGCGGTAAGAAACTTTCGTTTATTCGCTTTTGTTTCGCAGTGTTTTCTGTCTTATCTCTGCGAGGTCGCATGCAAATTAAAAGCTTATTCTACTGCAGATGTATATTTCGAACTTACAATACTAGACGACCAGGCATAAGCATGAAAAATTTTAAGTTCAAACACCGCCTGAACTCAAAAAAATTACCGAGAATCTGGCGATATTAGAGACCTGACAATGTTATGTTAGGATAGCCTTCAAAATCTTGAACATGTTGCGATATGCCCACAGGTTTCTCTACAATCCCGCATTGTACTCAACTGCCACATCAAATCTTTGCTCGAAAAATTGTAGAAAGATTATTTTGGCTCCTACTGGTGTTCAGATACCGTGACGGAACACGATGACTGTATTCCTGGCTGCGTCTAAATTTTCAGGTTCTCAAAATACAGACGGTCGGAAGACACGCAGATTTAAGAAATTTACGATAGTGCGAATTGTACTGAGAATGACGTCAGTCTAGCCTCGGTTACTTCCAATTTGTCAGGATTCCGGCTTACAAAGAAGCTTAGAGGATGTTCCTCCACTTTGTGCTTACAAAGAAGCTTAGAGGATGTTCCTCCACTTCGTGCTTACAAAGAAGCTTAGAGGATGTTCCTCCACTTTGTGCTTACAAAGAAGCTTACAGGATGTTCCTCCACTTCGTGCTTACAAAGAACCTTAGAGGATGTTCCTCCACTTCGTGCTTACAAAGAAGCTTAGAGGATGTTCCTCCACTTCGTGCTTACAAAGAAGCTTAGAGGATGTTCCTCCACTTTGTGCTTACAAAGAAGCTTACAGGATGTTCCTCCACTTCGTGCTTACAAAGAAGCTTACAGGATGTTCCTCCACTTCGTGCTTACAAAGAAGCTTAAAGGATGTTCCTCCACTTCGTGCTTACAAAGAAGCTTACAGGATGTTCCTCCACTTCGTGCTTACAAAGAAGCTTAGAGGATGTTCCTCCACTTCGTGCTTACAAAGAAGCTTACAGGATGTTCCTCCACTTCGTGCTTACAAAGAACCTTAGAGGATGTTCCTCCACTTCGTGCTTACAAAGAAGCTTACAGGATGTTCCTCCACTTCGTGCTTACAAAGAAGCTTAAAGGATGTTCCTCCACTTCGTGCTTACAAAGAAGCTTACAGGATGTTCCTCCACTTCGTGCTTACAAAGAAGATTAGAGGATGTCCCTCCACTTCGTGATTACAAAGAAGCTTAGAGGATGTTCCTCCACTTTGTGCTTACAAAGACGCTTGAAGGATATTCCTCCACTTTGTGTGTACAAAGAAGCTTAGAGGATGTTCCTCCACTTCGTGCTTACAAAGAATCTTAGAGGATGTTCCTCCACTTTGTGCTTAGAAAGAAGCTTAAAGGATGTTCCTCCACTTCGTGCTTACAAAGAAGCTTACAGGATGTTCCTCCACTATGTGCTTACAAAGAAGCTTAGAGGATGTTCCTCCACTTTGTGCTTACAAAGAAGCTTACAGGATGTTCCTCCACTTTGTGCTTACAAAGACGCTTGCAGGATATTCCTCCACTATGTGCTTACAAAGAAGCTTAGAGGATGTTCCTCCACTTTGTGCTTACAAAGAAGCTTACAGGATGTTCCTCCACTTTGTGCTTACAAAGAAGCTTACAGGATGTTCCTCCACTTCGTGCTTACAAAGAAGCTTAGAGGATGTTCCTCCACTTTGTGCTTACAAAGAAGCTTACAGGATGTTCCTCCACTTTGTGCTTACAAAGTAGCTTAGAGGATGTTCCTCCACTTTGTGCTTACAAAGAAGCTTACAGGATGTTCCTCCACTTTGTGCTTACAAAGAAGCTTAGAGGATGTTCCTCCACTCTGTGCTTACAAAGAAGCTTGCAGGATATTCCTCCACGTTGTACTTACAAAAAAGCTTACAGGATGTTCCTCCACGTTGTGCTTACAAAGAAGCTTGCAGGATATTCCTCCACTTTGTGCTTACAAAGAAGCTTAGAGGATGTTCCTCCACTTTGTGCTTACAAAGAAGCTTAGAGGATGTTCCTCCACTTTGTGCTTACAAAGAAGCTTACAGGATGTTCCTCCACTTCGTGTTTACAAAAACTCTTACAGGATGTTCCTCCACTTTGTGCTTACAAAGATACTTCTAGTATGTTACTCCACCTCGTGCTTACAAAACGCAACCAAGTATAGAACATTTCACAAAAGTGACAACGTACCGCATTCTTGCCCACACAGTATAACATTTTATTTTGTCATGGCCCATAAGAACAATTTCTTACTATGCGCTACCATCACACCTATTTGATTATTTGTTTAATTCACATTTATAGAAATTTAAATCTGTAATTAATATATTGTCTGTAGATATTGCAACTTTTCAAAACATTAAGCTAGTTGCAAGTTCTTTTATGTCAGCGCAAGTATAGAATGCTTGTGATATACAACATCTTTAGGAAACAACCAAACACGTGATTTTTCAAAGGTACGATTCAAAAAGTGTTTAAGAACCGCGGATAGACCATAGAGGCGGTGCAAGCTTACCGTAAACTGATCTCGCGAGAGCTGTAGAGTGCTGATTGGCGGAGACTTGTGTGTGTCCTGGGCTGAGCCCTCACTGACTAGTGGTCGCTCTCTCTTGGCTCAACACAGTCCACCGACTATTTGAAGATCTCTGCTTCCCCTTCCTACTCCACTGCTGCATGCTGGTCCTCTGCACTGCCATGTTACCACATGTGCCACTCTTGCACACGCTGAATACACTCTCTACTAGTACAGCACCATACACTATAAAGAGCGAGTGAAGACCTCTTAACAGAGAGGTCTTGACAGCCGATGAAAGTAATCGAGGAGAGTATGGAGTGGCACCGGTAATGTTGGGAAAGGGGGTGGGACGGTAGATCCCCGAGAAAACGCCACCGACCAACGGCATCGTCCAGCACGATTCCCCAAGCGAAAATCCGGTGACCCGGCAGGGGATTGAACGCGGATCGCCATGGTGGGAGGCGAGTAGTCTAACCACTCAGCCACCGTAGCCCCACCATAGACTACAGATGAGGTATAGCGATCACGCTGGCTGCCTGTAACCAATCTCCTTGTCCCAACGTTGAACTTATCACCTGACCGTACGGCTAGCAAAAACGGAGTGGAATCGATTCGAGGTTCGAATACTGTTTTAGTAAACAAGTGCATTGAGAAGTTTTTATACTTCCGCTAACCAACTTGTAATGCCGTTTGATTAAATACAAATTGGTAAAAGTATTTTATTAATACAAAAGTGCTTGTTATTTAAAAAAAATTTGACATAAGCTAACATGTTCATCAGTGTTGACCATGTGTCTTTGACAGCGTTCCTTTGGGGTAGGTCAATGATGGGCACATGCGTATAAGACTAATAACAGGTCTACTTCACCTAATATAACATTTTCTGACAATTCATGGACTAAGCCTCAGTGTAACTCGGGTTACATTACTGTTAAAATGGTTATAGTTTTTGAAGGAAGTGCTCTTAATTTTATTGGTTCACTAATGATAACCATAATTTTGCAATAACAGTAGAATACGTTAAAAAGAAAGTTCTTTTAGTAAAATTATTATTACTGTTATTTTTAAATCATATACTGTGAATTGTAAGCCATGTTACATTACACAATTACTCAGTCAACTCCATACTATAGTCTATTCATGGTTTCTTTGGCCTTTTTTATTCAAACCTTTGAAAAATCTCCCAATGTATGACGTGGTTGGTTGTTTCCAACATATGCCATGTGTCACATATGTTTTATACTTGCCTTCATTAAAGATACTTTCTTTTCTGTTAAATTTAAATGTTATTCATATTTTATCTATAAATAATAATGCTTCATTTATAAATAATTTGAATAAATACAGCGAGAAAACATGTGTGTTGGTAGCGCCTAGTAAGAAATAGTTCTTACACAAAATACTGTTACAACAGAGTGCGCACTAATCCGGTGCGTTGTCCCTCTGGTGTAAACGAGGCGGAGGAATATCCTGGAAGTAGAACTTCAGCAGGGCTTCAGAAAAGGCCGAAGATACCGTGGATCAACTATATATGAACTATGGCGCACTAAATATGAGTGCTGTAATCTGCAGGATAGTAAGTGAGTCCAGTGTTGTGTGGACCAATAAGAGAGAAGTACACATAGAACAACACGACTGTTCTTGCAGTGTAGTGTTGCATATAATTAACTTGCCACTAGCATGTCTTGAATGGTGGTAACCATGCACCGTCCTCAAAGTGTTTAGTGGAAAATTACAAATGACAGCTATCATTGTAAAAAATATTATCTGCCGAAACTACAACACTGAAATCCTCGACACTCGGTGGTGAGTGCGCGCGAACCATTGTCCTCTATCACAATAGGCCGATGTGCTATCCATTACACCACGACTACAGTGTGACAGTAGCCTACTAGTGAATATTAGCCGTGTTATACGATTGTTTCTTCCTCCCGTCCTTCCACTTAGCTGTTGAGACAATGCTGAAGAGATGCACGCGTCGTAAGGTAATTGTCCCATCCACGTATGGGATATTCCAATACCATGTACGTGAATTATACTCTAGAGTGCGGTAGTTTTACCTTACTCGTAAGGAAAACTACGTTACCCAAACAAGTTTGCGAATATTACCTTGCACTTGTCAGGTAACTTTCCCATCCATGTATGGGATATTCCAATACCATGTAAGTGAATTATACTCTAGAGTGTGGTAGTTTTACCTTACTCGTAAGGAAAACTACGTTACCCAAACAAGTTTGCGAATATTACCTTACACTTGTCAGGTAACTTTCCCTAATATTTTTATAGTGTATTTTCGTAAACTCTGCATGTGTTCTTACGTCCAACTGACACTTGTGGTAGCTGCAATCTACTCCTACATATGTTATAACGGACACCCTGACTGACAGTTGGCGCCCTGCAGTCAAGTTGGTAGCGACGGAGGCTAGTAGTTACATGTATTTACGTCGAAATAAAAGTGTCAAACAACCATTAGTGAGTAGTGAAGTTATTAATTTTCCTTTTTGCAATGCATGTAAATGTGTGTGAAATTGCAGATTTGTTTAATATTTACTTTTATAGTAATTATACAGTTCTACTTGATCTGCCTTGCTGCAAACAAATCTTAAAAATACGTTATTATGGAATAAAAAATAATAATTGCAGGATGAATATGTATATTAAATTTTGTTCGCTGGTAGGGGCGGTGACATATTTCTAAAATTGATTTCAAAAGTGAACAGGCTAAAGCTAGGTGCCATAAAAATGGTTTGTAAAAGTGAACGGACGAGTTATGTGCACGCTGTGACTTGTGCAGTTGTTGCTGGAAGAGGGGTGGGAGGCAGTATAAATCGGCCAGGAAAGATATAAAAAAGAAGGCAGACAGCCACTTTCTGCCAGGACTGCGAGTTTGAAGCCGTGCCAAACGACATTTCCCAACATCAGCAGGTGCGACCAAACTGATCTCATTCACATGATGCGAGCTGCCTAGCTGAAAATAACAGAGATACATGACCATCCAACCCCGTACCACGCCCCCCCCCCTTTTTTTATCCACTGTAGCAGTCGTCGCAGTGACGTACAGGAGGGACATCCTAGGGGCCGCGGTGGCGCAGTGGTCAGACTAACTCGCCTCCCACCACGGCGAACCGGATATTTGCATGTGTGGAATCGTGCCTGACGATGCCGCTGGTCGGCGGGTTTTCTCAGGGATCTCCCTTTTCCCCCCGATATTGAATTCCGGCCCTGCTCCATACTCACCTCACTCCCCACTCCTCGACTCCCAAAGCCTCGATGTTAACAGACTCTCTCAACTCCACTCCAGGACATTGCAGCAGATGTAATATCACGCCGTCCTGATGGAGCTGAGTCATGGAGTTCATTACAACATACGCGTTTTTTGACGTCATGGTGAACAAATATGGCGTCTACAGGAGTGATTGCAAGGTTCTCTCTCTCTCTCTCTCTCTTTCTCTCTACGTCGTAGTATTACGCCAGCAACGCAGGATGTATTTTATATTATTCTACGTAGGAGAAAATATTTTATTGTGCTACTTTCAACACATTATTATATTATCATAGAGCAGGGCAGTGATGAACTTTGTAGAGTATATAGGCTGTTTACGGTAAAATGAGCACTTCTGAAAGCGCTGCTTAAGATCTACTTGTATGTACTTTGTGTATTCCTCCGCCTTATGTAAAATTAACATTGCCATGCACCTATCACTTTATTCATGAGTCGGTCAGGTAGAACTGTGCAATCATCCGAAAAGTAAAAATGTTACAAATCTGGTCAATTTTACGCTTCGATAATTTAAAAATAATCAGAAAGCGAAATAAATAATTTAAGTTATCACAATGGTCACCTAACACTATTTTTTCGACTTCAAAATACGGAACTATTTTCCACCCCTCATTACCAACTATACTGGGCGCATATCACTCAGTGCGCCAGTTGAAATTAATGCAGGCAGGGGCAGTGACTTTTTTATAAGGTTGATTTCAAAACTGCGCACTTAATCGTGAACAGCCTTTAGTAAGTGTGTGCTGTGTTGTGTGGAACAGTAGGGCAGTTGTGAATGGGAATACATAGAATGGGAATACACGCAGTTGTGAATACAGGCGACTTACTCCTAGGTTGTCTTATCAGTGAGTGTATCGTACTCAGAGTGTTGACATTTTCAACACGACGCTCGTATTTATCGTACGGGTGAATGTTTATAAATGCTCTGTCAGTATTTACTTCTCATACGCCTCTTTACTCAATTTAATAATTTATTTTCGTAATCGAGGAGCACGAAATAAACATTCACGTCCACCCGTAACAAAAACGAACCCGATAAAGAGTATTTGTCAGTTTATCAACCTCATTTACGTATTTTATGATCGAGTAATGTTTTCACTCCTGTGATGGATTTTGAGGGACAATTCATCTGTACACTTGACGCGCTCTGTGTGGACGAGAGGAGAAGAGACAGGAAGAAGGCAATATGAAACAGCCAAATAAAATATCAGCTCTTCAGTGACACATCAAGATGTTTCGCAACTAACTTGTGTAGCGCACGCAACGATAAATATACATTGTCGTTGGGTGCCACATTATATCTGTAGGGGAGCGGCAAGGTATGGCCATACTATATTCCATCACGTGGCAAGCTAAATAATCTATGTGAAACCTTACCTGATATTGCATAATATAGTGTAGTTCATATCTGTGCAGAACCACACAAGCCTTAAGTCTTCAATCGCCTCGACTAGTTCCTACTGTGTAAAGATTCGAGTCAGATACTCTTTCAATCTATTTTACACCTCCCTTAATAATATCATATATGCATTGGTGAAGTTATGTATCACCAATTAGTATCACAACCTGGAACATCTCACGTGCCACCTACTTTGAAAATAATGGAAGACAAACAATGGCAGTGTTGATTCCACAGACTGAAAACTGATTTCATTGCTCAAAACTAAGCACATGCGCTCAGAATAATAACTACTTGGCTAAGAACAAGGCTAAAGACATTACTAAGAATGTTAGGAGCCATTAAGATGATGAAATTTAGTATTTAACTCTTAAGTTTAAAAGCTAACACTAGTCAGCCAATCTAACGCCAATTCCTTGGCTGTAAGTGCATCTGAAGTCTTTGGCCTTTGGTGTTGAAGCTGTACCTTATTATCACACTACTTTGACTTATCTGAATTCCTTGCTCACCATACTTCAAAATAAACTTGATTACAAGAATTGATAATATTTTGTAAGCTGTAGGATATAAATGAATGATTGTCCGTGTGGGAAACGGACGCCATGTTGAAAGGTGCTATATGAGTTCCTGTCCGGCTGTATTTCAAAACACTTCACCTCAGATACATGTTTGTGATTGGCTCGTTTCCATTGCAATACGTCTTAGGAGTCCAACAGTGAATCACAGATATTCACTGTCAGTGTGAGCTGTAACTAAGGAAAGGAAATCTGTAGATACAAAAACAGTAAATTGAAATAAACTCTCCTCCCGAAAATATTTTTTGCGAAAATTGAGTGTCCCTATTTATAGTTTGTTCTAATAAACTGCGTTACAACTATAAAAGTAGTTCAAATATACACGTTTGAAGCTCAGTTTGACCTCTAATATCTTCGAGAAAATGTCCTATTTCCATCCTTATCTCCAGAGAATATCACTCTGTGGCGGATAGCGTAAGGAATAGCGGTGTTTGCCTCTTACTGTATCTTGCAGCATCCTATTTACCCTCAATTTCTCTCTGTATTTGTCCAGAAGGCTATAGTTAACTCTCCTGTAAAACAATTGATGCCTTTGCTGTCCTCGGGGCGCGCGGAATTTCCTCATGTGAGAATTGTGCCGGATGAAACCTCTGGTCTGCAGATTTTCTTGCGGATCTCCCGTTTCTCACGCACTTGCATTCCAGAGCTGATCTATACTCACCTCGCTTCACTCTCATCGGCACAAATCTCTTCACTTTTTCACTCGCTATAATACCCTCCGCTGCTGTTTGATACCATTTCCATCCATAACGCAGCATTACGGATCTCGGCCATTCCAGCATCAAAGACTTACTAACGGCTAACAGACGTTAAGTGTCGGAGTTACTTAATACTTTTTTACATTATTCTAAGTGTCGCGAAGAACAATCGTATTTTGGACAGTATTTGTTTCAATAAAACGCTTACGTACGTATCGTGGCCAGGGTTAAAGTAGCATGAATGTTTCTTGGGAAAGTGGGCTTCTACTTATAGCTTGTCACATATTTCTTTGCGATATCAGAGCCACTTTTAAACTAAAGTACTGATCTCATTTGGGGCTCCTGTCAAGAAATTTATCCAGTAAGCTCTTGTTGATCTCAAATTTCGGACCTTTCTTGAACAATACTGCTTGATATTGCTAATTCTAACAGCAGCATTTCTTATGGCAGGAAGTGTAAGAGAGTTCGTTTTTTCTAGGCTGTGCTTGTATATTACTTACTCAGACTGTGTAGACACATTGTTTTAAGAAAAAGAAAATGCCAAGGCTTATATTTAAAAATGGAGAAAACTGTGAACTGTTAAAAGATCCAATATTTCGAATCACGCATTAACCATCAATCCTAGGTTAGGTTGTTATCCTCCATAAAACCCAGACATGAGAAGTGCTAGATTATAATTTAGGGTTTCCAGTTGTAACTTAACTATTGGGCACATTAACAGAGTTGAAAATTGTATCGCTCTCTTTCCGCGTGTTTGACGCAGATGAGCTTTCTGAAGCCGCGGATTCAGAGTGCTTCGTGGCAGACATATAGTGCCATCCAGAAGACAGGTCATAGCTACTGTATAACAATAGTTCCCTCAGGACTCTGATAAGCTTCAGACAAATAACCACGAAGACAGCGAGAACAAAATTTAAAGTAAAGAGTTCGAGTCCGGTAATAGTTTGTATTAGTAAATGTTTGATTGTGAGTGTAGATATAGGCTGTTCACGATAAAATGAGCACTTTTGAGGCCCTAGTTAGTCACTTTTTCCTTTCAGCCATCTCTTATCCTTTAATCACCTTTTTAAATAAATATTGATATGTAGGTAATAAAAACAATGTATATATTCCACTGCATTTGGAAATTTACGACTATGGCTAAAATAGAATATATTTATTGACTATTATTCCAAACGAGATGCTTTCAAAAGTGCTCACTTTACCGTGAATTGCCTACAAGAACGATAATCAGGTAATTTGGTTCCTAAGTCGTTGAGAGGAAATATTTCTAATTATTGTGTGACCAGTCTTGTTATAGAGGCCATTTAGGTGACAATGACAATTTGGTTCGTTTTAGCCCATTCATATCCAGTGTACACATTCTTTTACATTTCGCAAGTTTAGGTAATTTTTGCTCTTTACTGCACACTGCGAAGCTCAGTGACCAATGACCTTACTTCTGGATAAATTATTCGCAAACAGTCTTACTGGTCTAGGTCATGATTGGTTCATATTGCTGTAGCCGAACATATAACGTGCAGTTCATTGGCTGTGACAGCGAAACAAGTGTTGTGTCTGCTAAAGTACAGTATACCTCTTTTTTTTTGAACGCCTAAAACCGTAAATTGAAGTGGGGTCTGAAAGGGTTAAGGAGGTTTTCAGTTTGGCTTCTTGATTTTTTGTTCTGTCATGATGTAAAGTTTGATTTATCACTAGGTTGGCTATGATAGATAGGCTTAACTCCAATAAATTATCTGTGTATTTTGAGGCGCACAAAATAGAGTAAGAAATATTGTAGGGGTTAGAAATTTCCCATTTAGTGGTCACTCGTATTTCTGATTGTTGAAAATACTATTTACTTTGTTTTCACGAACAAACAATTGAGGTTCTTTTATTGGGAACGGAGTTGGTTCAAATCCTGTAACGTATAGTTACAGTCCAGAATGTCTGCACGTATGCTGTTTCTTACAAACCACGTGAGATAGAGGAATGAGGCGACGTCGTCATTCACAATATTTCATCCGGTCTGCATCAGAAGAATGGAATTTGGCCATACATGCACACCACTGCCTCCTGCAAGTAGCCATTCAAGACTTATCTATCTGTCCAGTAATATTCTTGTTACTTTGTCGGTAAACAAAGATGGCGGCTTTCGGAGAAGGCCTCGCGACTCAAGTAAAAAAGCAGGTCTTTTATATATTTCAACACACGGGAAGTACATAGATGGGAGAGTGATTTATTTGTCCTTGGTTGTGAAAACGCCCATGAATTTTTACAGTCGGGTGAATTTGGCAAATAGTAACAAGTACTAATATTTCGCTTTATTAGTTCGCACCAAGCTAGACTCCACAGTCCTCTACACACTCTAACAGAGGTCGCTTATTCATTGTATGCCACCACTGACAGATCTCGATCTTCTGCCCTAACCTAACCGCACAGAGTGAAGCTGTCAGGGTGCTGAGTGTTTGTTACTGGTCCTGAGTCCAGTAGGACGTGTCGAACAAGTGGAACTTCAATGGCACATGTCAAACTAACATATGTACACTTAATGCCATCCACCTTGTCACTGTTGAATAATAACATTAAATAATACCGTCTCTAGTAATGAGATAAGTAATATCAATATCATTAGTACAGATAATTGAAAATCACGAAAATGTTGGAGCCAACGTATATTCGAAAACACACTAATTAGTTTATTTGTTTATGACTGGATGAACAAGATTTTGACTCGGCAAAATTGTTTCCATACAAATTGCAACGTTCTGCCTTATAGTATCAGATCCTTATTTGTTCAGTAAAATGGGGTAGTTGCTTCATACATGCTTGACAGCCAATAACAAGGGAAAACTGTAGGACATGTGTGCAGTACGATGGATCATAGATAAACAGTCAACTGTTCCCGCGATAAAGCACCATATCTAATTAATAGTGACCGGGAAATTTGGCGGATTTATTCGGCAAGAAGCTAGACTCCACAATCCTATGTGTACTGGGGCCTCAGTTAATTGTTAATTGGCTGATGATATAGTTAAACCCCAGACCAGCCCGGCATTTCACCCTAGTTCTTGCAGATAAGATATCAGCTCAAACTCTTCCTGACGTAAGTAGTAGGAGCGATGCCATCCTGGGACACTTTGCGTAAGAGTACCCTATGTCACATTTTGTGCAAGAGTGGACTAAGTGCCAAATCATGATATACAAATTAGAGTAAATAATTGTTTGATTAATGGAATAATTAATTGGATTAATTAACCGATTAATTAACTTGATTAATTAGACTACTCGATTAATTAAATAATGTTTCGATATAAAAAAATTTAATATTCAAGAATTCTTTGCTATAAAAGAATGTAATAAATTTAATGGTGTCATAAGGGTGGTATTCGCAGAGCAGGTTCAGAGTGTACTCTATGAGGTTCTGCAGTGGATTGACCAGGGGAGTGGGTTGTAATTATTTATATAGGAGTTAATGTTTGTGTAAGAGTGGTATAAGGGACATTTTAATTTTTCTTGTTTGTGACTGATATGTGGAGCAGGCTACACGGCCACGTCGAATATCTGGGGGCATACTGAGTATTTAAATAAATATTTTCGGTGAAGTAACTATTTTTTAGTTAAAAGAGACATTGAAATAGGTTAGCGAACGAATTACTTCAATCACTCTTCGAATAGCATAAAAGTAACGAACTATTTTGGCGAAGCAAATGAAATAAGTACGAATAATTAACCAAACGACTTGAAACAAATTCGTTAAACCGATTTTAATCATGCGATTAAACTGCTTTCCATAGCAAAGAAACTAATATTCACTTCAGTTACGTATTCATTAACCAAAAGACTTTAATAATGCGATTATCGAATGCAACACCAAATTTATATTTCAAATGCTAACTTGTCATTAAACTAAATGCACAGCTAATATAAAATCACAACTCCCAGCACGATGTCATACTCACACGTACTTCACCCTCATCGACTCTCTAAACACACATCAAACAAAACCTTACAAAATTGAGTGATTAATTAACTTACTCCAAGATTTCGATGTCAATTGTGGTGCTGTGTGAGGTGCTATGTGAGGTGCTATGTGAGGTGCTGCATGAGGTGCTATATGGTGATAGTGTGGTGCTAGTGGTACACTCTGTTGAGCTGATTGTAGAGCTAGTGTGGAAGCAAATGATGATGAGGAGGGTGAGGGGGAGAAGGAGGAGGAGCAAGTATAGACTTAGTCTTGCAAATTGTATAATTTTTATTTAAAGTAAGGCTGAAAAGAATTTATGAAAGCATATATTTGAAAAATAACATCTCTTCACAGAAAACATGAATGTGTTGATTCACAGCTATTGTAATTTATTTATTTTGTATGTTAAAGTAAAAATCAAAAGTTTGTATTTCCTTGGAAACTTGTTAAAATTAATATTTTTGTTTGTTATAAGACAAAGTCGTCACCAGCTAGTGAGGCTTGCTATTCCTTATCCTTGCTCTGTGGGGAAAGAGTCAGTTTACCTGAAGTTATTCTAACCAATAGCAATAGTGTAGCTTGTCTCCCTCATTCCATTACTTTTCAGAGTTCATTCATTTTCATACTTGTTGGTGTTCACATAGTGTAAAAAACATTACAACTCACCCAAAAAATACTCAAACTGAAAAAAAATGTATTTAAAATGTGGCAAAAGGAAATCAAACCATGAAATAACAAGTCACACTATTTCCTTATAACATTAAAATTTAAATTTTTTTTTTCATCATTAATCATCCTTAAATATAACTTTACAACTTTTCACAAACTATCAAAAATATTTACAACTTCACAATTATCTACAAAATCATCCCTTAATATTATATTTACATATGAAAACACTTTAAAAATCTTTTCACAAACTATCAAAAATGTTTACTTGCGACTTCACAATCATCTACAAAACCATTCTTAATGTTATATTTACATATGAAAACACTTTAAAACTCGTTATACAAACATTCATACACACAGACAGTCATACAAATTAACATTTCACATTTCAAAGATATTTACAAACATTAAAACTAAAAAAAAATGCAGCAAAAATTCGATTCATGGTGTCGTCCTTGTGTTTCACAGCCATGGTATTATATAAATTTATTAAAACTAAAATATATATACTATTTTACAAATGGCGATTCATGATGTCATCTGCTGTGGGGTTAGGGGTTACGTCCGCCATGTCACATCCAGGAATATATTTGTGAGACACACTAACACCTACATTGACTCCATGCACACACACATATGTAGCATCAAGATGCCTTGTATATTCGTAGATTTAAAATTATGTTATCCCACGCTGCGAAGAGTAATTTCTGGGTGATGCAAAGGACAGCAAGGGGTTATTGTGTCGATGTAAAATGCCATGCAGTTATGGCAAAACAACAGCTTTGAAGAAATATCTCTAAAGATGTCGATGCAGTAGGTTTGAAGACAGCTGTGATGCAGATTGCAGTGCCGAGCAGAGTGTGGTGCGGAGCAGGATGTGGTGTTGGGTGCAGGCAGTGGTGATGGCAGCCCTATATTTAGAAAGGTGCTAAAATTACTGTGTTGGTGAAGTAAAATTTACTGTGGGATCCTGTAGAGCCACCAGGGTTGATTCGATACTCCATCCGGCTCAATGAAGAGCTTATCATCTTAACCTGACAACACTCCTCTGGTTACATGCTTGGTGTAAACCTCATGACCATGCGAACAGAAGTAGTATTGGTTCCCCAGAACCCTGGTGCAATTATCGAGGCAATCTCGATAATCCCCGTATCGGAGGGATTGCAACACATTAGGTTTTACACTCTTCTCCTTGTGTATACACTGCTCATTCGAAACAATGTATGTGTAAAGCTTCGGACATAAACCTACAAAGTGTGTGATGATGCGGCCGGCACATTAATCCTTCATAACTCCGGTACGGCCTTTTTTCTTGGGCGAGAATC
This sequence comes from Dryococelus australis, assembly GCA_029891345.1. Taxonomy (NCBI): domain Eukaryota; kingdom Metazoa; phylum Arthropoda; class Insecta; order Phasmatodea; family Phasmatidae; genus Dryococelus; species Dryococelus australis. The sequence goes on along the minus strand of CM057003.1, from coordinate 3,414,885 downwards.
CTAGCGGGTTATCGAGAGCATAGTTGGATGTATAAAACCGCACCTTTAAATCTGGGGTAATTACTTTGTAAACAACTCTACAGGCAATTTCTTAGATGAGGCTGTCGGTATCGCAATATAAGAGGTGCAAGGCTGGCGGAGGATATTTATCACACATGTACTTATAATGACATTCGTAAAGGGTTAATTTTGAAATATCAAGATTGGCAACAACAGTGTACATAGGCTTGTTAAATGTATCAGAGCTATTTGACATCTCGATAAGGACAAGATTCTCATCGATGATCTGTCGTGCCTGGAATATAGGATGCCCAATCAGTTCTGCAGCTCCATATATTGTGTCATACCTGCTGACGACTCTTATGTCACTTTCCCGGCGGACATTCTGCAAAGTTTTTCCATATACTGCATTATTTAATATTTTAAAAAACAATTTATCAAGGTCGTTTGCAGCCTGGGCTTGTTTGTCAATATTAAAATCTATGTACGCAGCCATCCAAGCCTTCTGCTCAAAGTGGAAAACGTAATGAACAGAGTCAAGCCTGGCTCCATACAACAAGTACTGCCTCAGAGTTTCCCCATGAATAACATAGTTCTTCGGCAGCACGAATGCCAAAAGGAGTTTTTCATGCAAGCCATTAGGAGGTGTGGTATTTATTGGCGCTAAAGGCAGATCTAATATCACGTTGTGGCATTCGTCTGTAAATGACAAATCCACTTCTGGGAAAAAGCATGTGTCTGCATCATTGACCATATCTGCAAAATCCTATGATGAAAACACTTCAGCCTCGACCCACTCGAAATAGCCAATAGGAAGCTTGCTCTTTGTAGTATGGCGGTACAGGTCGTTTACGTCGAAATAACAGATGTATTTCGATGCTACACTGGGGTCGTACTCTTCACCAATGTTAATGTTATTGGCTTCTGCACGCCTTCTGGAAACCTGGGTAATGCGTTCAACAAAAAGGTACATATCAGGGTCGGTCAACAGCTATAGCCATGCATCTGTCATCGACAATAACGTGTCCCATGCAAGAGACGGAGCTGTGATGTACATGGTGGGGTCAGGACTGTAATGAGCCAAACATACGGTCCTGAAATTTTCAAACACATCTGCCAGTATACAAGTGTCCATACATAAATGCTGAATTGTGTACTGCAGCAGGTTTAAGCAGTGGAACACATCCCATGTGGTTTGGGCATGAGTATAATCCTCATTGTTAACACCCACCACCTCTCCCTCCCCGGAGAACCTACACAAACAAGGTGATTGGTCGGATTTGTTAATAAGACATAATTTTATTAAAGTAAATATGATTTCCCTTATTAATTAAATAACTTTAACACAAAATTAAAAGTTTAAGGAATTAAAATTTTTAAGGAATTAAAAATTTTTTTTATGAATTAACATGCTTTTGGAATTGTCTTGTTTACAATTGTATTGAGTTGTTACTTTAATGTGAAATATGCATATTTCTTTGGTTTTAGCAATTACATTTAATTTGGAATAGTATGTTATTTACTGATTTTGTGTGTATTTTACCATATAATATGATTCCAGAACATAATATCCTTTGTAATACAGCATGTACAGTTTTTGAAATATCTATTAATTTTAATTGTAATTATGTAACAAGCATTCCATGCATCAGTATTCCATCTATTATTTTAACATTGTGTAAGGACTCTGAATTATATTACTCAGGAAACAAACCCATGCCTTGTTTGGGAATCGAACCCAGCTTATGACAATCTCTTACCTGGGATTTGAACCCAGCTTATATTATCCATGCCATTGCCCAGGGTTCGAACCCAGAATCTATGCTAGCCATGCCTTGGCCGGGAATCCAGCCCATGCCATGCCCGGGGTTCGAACCCAGAATCTATATTATTCATGCCTTACCTGGGATTCGAACCTGTAACCCACACTATAGCATAATCTGACTTTGCCATGGGGGTTGGCGATTAAACACAACTATTTTCCTGTACTTGTGTTGGATATTTAGTTATTAAAAATATTACATGTGTGGAAGACCTGTTTGTAAGGGAGTTGGGTTGGCGAAGGACAGGAATGTGACTAGTGTTCAGTGACTGTGGCTGGTATCCCTGAAAAGGTATTTCATGCTCTCAGCAGGTTGGACCAGGAAGACAGAGGAGGGTTGTGAAATGGACAAGAAATTTACAAGCTTGGCCAGAAATGTCACTGGAGAATGCTTTCAGAGGGCACAAAATCTACATACTCTGCTCCCGGACTAAAATGGTATGACAGAGTTTTTTTGAAATTATATAATTTTATGTATACACCATTTTTAATAAAAGTTTTTTTTCAGAAGCAGTTACAGTGTCGTCTCCAGTTAGTTTTAATATTTTGTAGTCTGTTGAGCTTTCCAAATTATTCTACATTTTAGGTGTTATGTTGCTCGTTGCTATTTAGTGGGCTTATCTCATAGTTGAGATAGAGGGATTCTCTGTTTAACATTGATTGAAAAACACTAGCATGCTCTGTTCCCAAGCATGTATTGTAATTATTTTTTTTGGACAAAGTGTTCACTCTGAAGCCTTAAAGGTAAAATGTTAGAAATTGTTTTAAGTTGTCTTGTTAGGGCTTTATGTAGAAACCCATTTCATATTTGTCTGTAGAATTTATATACAGCATTTGAGCCTTCTTGTTAAGGATAGTATGGCAATTTTAATACTACTATTCTTTCAGGCATGAATTCGCCTCAATAATTGTTTTCTTGAAATTATGTTCAAGTATATATTGTTTACTCTTAAGACACAAGTTTGTGTTTATTTCTAGTTAAGAACTATCTGTTCACTTATTTCTCTCATTTTATATATGATTTTAATAGCGACTAAACTTCGCAAAAACCATGCACTATTTTTTTCTCTGTTTATTGATCAGAATATTGTTTCTTTGGATAACCAAAACATTTTTGTAAAAGGAAAATAAATATACACAAAAGCGTTCATTTTTAACATACATATTTTTCAATAATTTGTACAAAAATTGGAATTTTCTTTAAACAGTTTGTTTCAATATAACACAAGTATAGGATGTTTCAAAATATATCTAATACTTCACTAAATACACGATGTCTCATAATATATACAGAAAAAGTCATTTAAACACACATTGTTAAAATTAATGCATGACACATTTAAAAGGTATAGGTGGTTTCAATTTATATATACATCTTTTTTTAAAAGAACATAGTTTGCAAAACTTACACAAGGTGACTCGCAAATATTTTAACAAAGGTAAGGTGATCCAAAAATATTTTCACATAAGTAAGTATAGGATGTTACAAAAGTTATAAGCTATCTGCAACTTCAGTAGATAGTGTTTTCAGACATTTTCGTAGAATTGGATCCAGATGTCCTTGTTGAAGTCTACTTTCAAGGAGAGAACATTTCTTATACCCTGGTTTTATTCTGTATGTTTGAATAGACACTTCTTTACATTCAGGGGAGTGCAAGACAATACTTTCTATCATGTCTGAATATGTGTCAATGTAATGTTAATGCACATTTTCAATACTACATGGAAGAGGTGTGGTTGCAGTCATATAAAAAACAGGATATTTTGTTGTATAAATACCCTTAAAATGGAACATTGAATCACAAGACTCTGTAAATTCCTGGAGGATTCCAGAACACCATAACAAATATGATACATTAGACTTGCCTGGTTTCACAGTAACATAGGGATTCCCCAGATGAAAGAACATCATGTTACACATTTGCTTTTCAACACCCAACTGAGAACAATGATCTAAAAATAATGTACATATATTGATAATTCATTCTCTAAATTTGCAAGTTAAATGTGTTTGAGGAGAGACAAAATTTTATCTTTGCTAATTTTATTGCTCGGTGCATGTAACATTTTGATGAATCACACCCGGTATCAGATGTATAACCAAACTTGTTTTTGCTATAATGATATAAAGTATGAATATTATTATCGCATTCTTTGAAATACTGAAATGGTAAAACAGTGTCTGTATTATAAACAAGATGTTTGAAACATTTTTCTTCCTCACAATATGACATTACAATGTGTTCACCCTTAAGCTTGTGCTTATGATATACTTTGTGTGGTCTGTACTGGTTTATAGTACATTCAGAACTGTTGCAGTTAGTTAAAGTGGAATTTTAAGTATCTGGTTTACTATGTGCTGTAATAGACTGCTGAAAATACGTACATTTGAAATGTATGTCTGACTCACGTATTACCTTTAAAACAAAATATTAATATAATAAGCAGTAAGTTACAGAATACAAACCTTGAGTAAAAAAATGCATACTTGTATTTCATTGGGAACAATGGGAACATTGGAACCATTATTCTGAATTTGCCAGTTCACACATATAGATATTACACACTGAAGGAAAAACTAACCCATCTTGCTCGAAAAAAAAGTTGTGGGTGTCTCCATCATATGTTATCTTCCAATGGATTGTATTCCCCTGATGAGGTCTGGTGCATTAGAAGGCGATTAACACGTTGCTGTGCTGTCCTTCTAATTCTTCAGTAAGGTTGGCTGGCATCATCTTCTCAAATGTAGATGGAAGTTCACTGTCGGGGCGGAGATACCTTAGAGCACAATCATTGCATGCTAAGCCTTTACCAAAGTGAATGCCGAGACTGGAATCGAAAGTATAGCACTAATGTTCGATATTGTTACACACTTGAACTTGTAGAATAGAGTCGTATGGCTTAAATAATACTCTTCTGTATCCTACTTGCAGGACCATGTCTGCAACTGTAGGGTCGAAGATGCTAGCCATGACTGACAATTTAGTACTGAACAGTTTCCTTTATATAGTCTGTCATTTAAGTGTTCTTGCTTAACCAAACATTGCATTGCCACATGCCACAGGGCGAGTTTAATTCTTGATTACCTATCTGCATAACATGTTCCTTGTCACATTCTTCTGTTCACACTATAGGAACAGAACAGCAATATCCCTCCTGCATGAAGTATTCAATTTTCTTGTGGGACATATATTTCATTATGAATTTAGAAAGTGCTTCAAATTCTAGTTGACTGCCACTGTAAAGTAACTTGCTGTCAGGCAGTGAATTACATAAATCACAAGAATTTCGCCCATAACAAATGACAAAAATTTTAAAAGTTTCTGTCGGACAAATTAACAAGAAATGCCAATGTTCATATCCATTACATATTTGAATTTCTAGTGGACCATTTTCTTCATGTCGAAACCACACTCGCCTGTAACCTGGAGTAGCATTAGCGTACTGAAGGGATGAGTCCAACCTCTCCATCATTACTGGCATGCTGCTGATGTATGTTTGTTCCTTATATATATATTTTTTTCACCAAAGAATTATTGTTTTTCAAAGAAAAACTATTTTTGACCATTTGCCGGGGGGGGGGGGGGGGGGGTTACCGAGTAGGTTTAAACATCATAATTTTGATACTGTCCTAATTTAAGCTTAGTTAAATCAAACTTACAGACACAAGCAATACTCTGCCGCACCTCACAGTTCCACATACCACAAGGCGATGTTTTAATGCTGCTACTTCCTTGTATTTGCATGCTGTGTTGTTTGTTATTACATGTTTCAGTCCACATGGTGGAGCTGTCATAAAACTCTCTACTGAGTGTATATTTAATTTGTCTAAATCCAGGCTCTTTGGTAATTTCTTTGCTTCTGTTTTTAAAACACAGATCCCACAGCGAACAAGGCAGTTTTCTATAAGGTTACATGTTAAACACAGGACAGTCATCTTGCTCATAACACGATACTTGTTCTGTGTATTTATTTCTGGCAAAATTTTGCCCAAAGTTCCAATTTTCATCTCCGTTACACATCTGGAGTTGGGAGTATATGTTCTTTAGAGAATGGAACCACTCTCTTGTGTACCCTGAAGTAATACTAGAATACATCTGCTCTGGATTGAATTTCTCCATTGAAAGTTTTTATGCAGATCTGGACCTGTAACAGATCAATTTTCATAATTATTACTTTACACGTAAGTAGGATGCTGGTACAAACATTATCTTATAGCTTCGCTTGTGCATTGCGAACAGAATATTTTTTTTTATCACAATGATTAGCATTGTAGCATTTTACTAGCAAATTAATACTTGAACAGTCACTATAACTTCTGATGTTTACAATTTCTGTATTAGTCAGACTTTTTAAATTTCTTTCTGCGTATTTCCCAGCACGTATACAGGATAGTCCTCGAGCAGTGCCTCGTTCACGTAGTAAAAACGGTCATCATAAGCTATATCACCAGAGTCCCATTTTTAACATTGTACTTCGTACGTTTGAAGTCAGAAACTCATTTTTAATTCCTGATTTAAGGTAAACCAAGGTTTTGAAGCTTTGAAAGACAACACTTTTGTTTCATTATCGTCAGTTTCATAAGAAATTGCGAGTTCTTTGATTATAAAGGAATTGTCTTGATAATTTTCGAACCGTTCCGCAAAACCCATCATGATTAGGCTGATTTAATTACAGAATTTTAAAAGTCTAGTTTGGTTTACAAATGCTCAGTTGTTGCTTCATCAATTCCAGAATCGTCTCTTGGTAAAACAGGATGATTAGCAAGTTGCATTACGTTTTGCCATCTTCACATTATGCAATCTCTCTTCAAATGTATAGTGTTTGGCTGATTAAAGAAAGCTGGTATACCATACAGACAATTTTTATCACAAGGCAAATACGAGACTATGTCCTCATTCCCTCTTAAATCCTCAGAGAGGAATGGATACACGTGTTGAATTTCATGTCCTGCAAATGTTAGAAGAAATACTTTAGGTCAGAACAAGAGAGTCTCGACGTCTAGGCTTAAAAGTATATTGGTTTGCCCATAGGCTAAAATGGTGTTAGACAATCTAATGCAATCTTCATCTCAATTTTCGCAGCAATGTGCGTTGTGCATATTACCTGCCGTTGAAGCTTGTAGACTGATGAACATATTGGAGAAGTCTGTTTATGTAAACCTCTCAGAGAAATCTGTAGTACGTCTTGGTGAAAACGGTTGATTAATACACCCACTCGGCGATACACTCACAACACAATCTGACTTCGACAACTGCTGGCTCACGACTGGAAGAAAAATTAATTAATTGCTACTTATATAGTATAGAGATCCAAATTGGCCACTGTTTTGCATTAGAATCGCTTGAAATCGGACCTTTTCGATAATGTTATTGAAATATCGCTGTTTTTGCTATTTTTAAAACTTATTTCTAGCTGAAATCATGGTTTTGTTCAAAATATAGGCATTTGTCCAGAATATATATATTTCTGCTAATAGAGGTTGGACATATTTGTAAAATATCCTTATTACAGATGCAATTCGTGCATCGTAGATACAAATATATACGTTAGTTACCTTCCAAATATCCTGTTGGGGTCTAAAATATGGGTTTTTTGTTGAAATATTGGAAATTTACAACCCCGATACGAATCCCTATGTGTTTAATTTTCAATGGAAATGTGATATTGACATATATTTGACCAAATATACATATTAGGTATAAATGTTAGTTGGTTGCCTTTATGAAATAGACATGTTAGTTACAAAGAGTGCTTTAGTTTCGTAGCGAAAATGTGTTATACAGAGCATATACATACATATGTTTAAACAATTTAGCTGGTAAAATGTTTGGATAAAAAATATTTTTTTAAAAACTGTAAAATGGATTTTTCGCATATTTAGTTTCGTTCATTGAACAACATAATATTTGCATTGTTACTTAGAATGATTTAAAATCTGTTTGTTTTGGTAAAAGATTCCTGGACTTGAAATATATTTTATGTGATTTGCTGGGGACGTGAAATTTTGCTCATCGAGCCAGCATTCCCAGGCAGGTGACTTTTGCTGGTCGGGAGACTTGCTACCATTGAGGCAGGTGACTGCAGGCACGCCGCCCTCCAACTGACTCAGCACAAGTAATTGGGGGGGGGGGGGATTATTTGTGAGTGTGGGCATCGCACAGGAGGGAGATGTGAGAGTGGGCTGCACGACCTTTGTTGAATGGGCGACACTCTATGCTGTATTGTCGAGCACGCGATGTGACTTGATGCGACGTTGAGTCCTTGGAAGGACAGAGGTTGGGGGAAACCATAACTCTAGGGGGGACATTTAATGGAGGCGTCCATGCTGGGGAAGGTGGTGGGATGTTGGAGGACATTCTCTGAAACTCTCCTCTCCTTGTCTTGTGTTATCTCCGCACACTCGGGGCAGAATAATATATAACCTTCTTGGCGGTGTGCAAGGCTTGCACTTGCCAAATACATGGGGGAGGAGTTGGGGTGAAATGGTGAATAGGGTGGTCTTGCACATCGTGGGAGCTTGCGCCAATTTTCTTTGACCGTGTCGTGCATGCGGAAGGGGAGGCAGGCGGAGAAATTTTTTTATTTCCGAGAGCCAGGTGTCGCTCTGCCTGGCCGGGTAATGCAAGGCATTGAAAGTTTCCTAGCCAATACACTTCTCAATTTCTTTATTAAAGTCTCATGTGTTTGGATAATTATTAGGTTTTTATTTAATCATACGATCGTTGAGAGTTGCACGGCTGTCAGAAAACGATTTGAGGAATTGCTGTGATTTTAACATGTGGTAAGAGGGAAGCCAATTTATTAGATAGTTGCGAGCGGTTAAATTAATTTCTTAGCATATTCATTCAGTTTTGTAAGGCTATGCTTGATGCGTGATTATAGAGCCGATGATGGTGAAGTACATGTGAGTATGACTTCATGTTGGGTAGTTGTAATGTATATATTAGCTGGGCAATTGTTTAATTTAATTTGTTTCATTCATTACATAATCACGTTATTAAAGTCGGTTTAATGTTACATAACTAAAGTCTTTCAGTTAGTGAATATATTTTTATTTCTGCCTATTACGTGATTAAAGTGGAGATCAGTTACTTTGCTAAGGAAAACAGTTTCATTCCATAATCGCATGACTAAAATCGGTTTAATGAATTTGTTTCGTATTTTGGTTAGTGATTCCTACTTATTTTATTTGCTTCGCTGAAATAGTTCGTTACTTTTATGCTACTCGAGGAGTGATTAAAGTAATTCGTTTGGTAACCTATTCCAGAGTCTCTTCGCCGAAAATATTTATTTAAATACTCAGTATGCCCCAAGACATTCGACGTGGCCGTGTAGTCCTCTCTGCATATCAGACACAAACAAGAAGAATCAAAAATATCCCTTATACCACTCTTACACTAACATTAGCAACTATATAAACAATTACAACCCACTCCTCTGGTCAGTCGGCCCCAGGATCTCAGAGAGTACACACCGAACCATCTCTGCCAATATCACCCTTATGACACTTAACCCTTTCAACACCAATGAAATAATAAATTTTTTTATATCAAAGAATTCTTTAATATAAAAAATGCTTGATAACAAAACATTCTTTAATTAATCTAATAATTTAATTAATCGTTTATCCTAATTAATTATTCAATGCATCAAACAATTAATTAATCTAACTTGCATATCATAATTTGCCACTTAGTCCACTCTTGCACCAAATGCGACTTGTGCCACTCTTGCGCAAAGTGAGCCAGTAGTGGGTCGTGCGATTTACTGGCGTATCTTACATGCTGCGACCCAATTAAAAAAAGCACAGTCAAACGTACATGGCGTTTGAAGTCCAGCTTGTCCTCATATGATTTGCCGAAATTTGCAAATATCTAAATATTATTTAAAATACAAAGTTCTATAAATAAATAAGGATATTCATGAAAAAAATATTTATTTTGTAACATAAAGCAAATAGGCAGAGATAATCACTCATAATATTGAAACATAGGTTAGTATGCGAGGGTTAAGGGTTGTGAATTGTTAGCATGGATACAGCTCAGCCGTTCCTCCTGGGCTGCTTGGCGGGTGGGTCGTCAGTGATGTAGTAGAGGTAGGCGACCCAGTAGGCGGTCTGGAAGAGCAGGAAGCAGATGGGAAACACCTTCCTAGAGTTGATGTCGACGGCGGAGAACTTGGCGGGCTCCTCGTGGCTCTGCATCTGCCGGCTGACGTCCTCCTCTCTCGGCAGGAAGCGGTAGCTGCGCCATGCGCTCACAGGCCGCATCAAGCTGCGACGCACGGAACGCCTGGTCGTGCGCGACAACACCTTCAGTTGCCTTCCTCCCCCCTCCTGCTCCTCGGCTCTGTCCTCCTCCAGGGAGATGCCCTCGTCGTCGCCGGAGATCTCGTCGTACACCCGCTCCTGCTCGTCCCCAGACGATGGGCCCCTCGTGATCCTGATCCTTGGTATTACCCTGGACACACGGTGCATGAGCACTCACTGGCCGACAAGATGGTAGTGCGGTGGGCAGGTAGAAAGGGCTTAACTGCTCGTCGACAGCGAGATGGTTAGAGACAGAGCAAGTTTCTGAGAGAAGCCAGAGATGTCATGGCCTATAGTAAGGCAACACCCCAACCAGCATTCCCTCGAGTGATGCGGGGAATAAGGATAGCCGGACCGGGAATCGAACCCAGGTCCCCTCGAACGGGAGTCCAATGGGTTTGCGCTACATCGATTGGAGTGATGTACGGCAGTATCACATGGCGAACTGTTGTTAACTTGTGCTACATGAGCGCAACATGAGCCAGACACCAGCATGCAATCGTGTTGAGCTGAACATACTGACACTACTCTGCAAGGCACCCATTCCTAGGGACATCCCAACTTAACGAAAACATTCAATAATTAGCTCTATTTAAAAATACTACAGCTACAGGATTCCAGTACCACAGTGGCCCAGTCATGGAAGAAAATGTCTTCTAGCATTGAGATGCTGCCGCTGACTATAGGAAAGATGCAGGCGTGCAAATTATCTATTGATGTTTTACATACGCGTAGATATTTCCTCACAAATCACCAGTTCTCATATACTACTAGAAACCTGCAAGATCCGCGTTATTGTTTTGCGCCAAACTTGACTTCACAACCCTATACCCACACGAGCAAATCTCCTGATTATAATTGGCTAGGGACGTTAATAAGAGTTATTTACCTCCGTGACTGCATTACTGACTATAGGAGGCTTTACTTATGAGCTTGCACAGTTGGCTAAAAGAGTATTTGAGCTGTGCCACACAAATTGCTGGTCAATGACACAAATTAAAAGAGAATAACAGCTAAAAATTTAGTCTGCAGCCACAGAATGTAGCGAATATTGCGGGCCCTTATACAATTGTAGTGGCACTCACCACACATTGGGTGACATAAGTGAAGACTGGGACTTGTGGCTAGAGAATAAACACCAGCATGTTTTTCAACAGTCGATCAGCTGCTAGGAGGCCTAGTACGTCTGCACCAAGTGGACTGCGACTCAGTTATGTAATTGTTGTCTGTTAGCAACATCTTCAGACTTTTCAATGATATTATTCACAACTCACGCCTCGATTGACGTCTTTGGTTGTTTCCTAATTATGTCACCCGATTTTCGCGTAACTATTTCATGACCAGTTGTATTTCACAACACTTTAAGTCCACACCGGCATTATTGATTGAATGATCTACTTGTCACGTGCCTTAGGTGTCTGCCCGCGAATCACAGACACACTACACGAGTAACCTGATCCTGATTAGCCGGCCAAGTAAGAAAATTGTTTCTCACAAACACACTCGGCCATTAAAGAAAGGAAAACTGCTCATATACCGGAAAGAAATTGAAACATAACATGTGTGGAAATATTTTTGCGAGATTTGGATGTTCCTATGTCATTTATCACAAGCATTTTATACAACTCTTGACTCACTGTATTATATTTTTGGGTTAAATCTAGGTTTTACTTACGTGTTATTTATAGATTACAATATTCCATTTATAACTAGTAAGAATAAATAAAGAGAGAAAATAGGTGTGTTTGTAATGCCTAATAAGTAGAGACGTGCGAAATTCGCGTTATTTTCTGGCAGTATGCAGACCGCTCTCTACATATGCAAGTCGGTGCCATGTGTTTATTGGCTTCTGGAGTAGTGAGGACACATATGTTCCCCTTCGACTTGGTTGGACATGATTCGGCCAGCCCCTCGTTAGTGGTTTCTTATTGGTCAATGGCCTCCAGGGAGTGTGCGAACAAACTGTAATCCAGTGACAAAGGGAATACAAAATCACAATGTCTGAAGTCTAGTCAGTCTACAAATAATAACGCTAATTTTGCAGGTGTTGTATTGTAAAGGGCTTTTTAATGTCCTCCGTTTTATGCTGGAAATCTTAGCAGGGGACGGCTTACAAACTAACATATAACCTATCCTAAAGTAACACCCATGCCTTATCCGGGATTCAAACCAAGAGCCTCCGGAACCCAGATTGGCGGCGCACCAACCGACTGCGCCACGGGAGGTGGGCATTTTGCATAAGTCTCTACTGATAAGAAATAGTCGAGTGAAGAGATTTGGGCGAGTCTTAACAGTGAGGCCTTGAGAGTCAATGAGGGTGAAGCGAGGTATGTGCTGTACAAGCGCCAGAATGAAGGGACGGGGGAAACAGGAGATCCTCGAGAAAACCCGCCGACCAGCGGCATCGTCAGGTACCATTCACACATGCAAAAATCCGGGGACAGAACCAGGTCCGCCTTGGTGAGAGGCGAGCGTGCTAACCGCTCAGTCACCGCGACCGCTAGAAAATAGTTCTCATGCTAAATGTTATTAAAGTGAGTGTGTACAAATGCGGTGTGTTGTCGCTATGATGTAATATTCTAGACTTGGTAAAGCTTTGTCTGCATGAGGAGGGGCAAGTTTAGCAGGTTTCAAGGAAGAGAGGGTGTGGTGTGGTGTACCTGGTGTGTTGACTGGAAGACCGCGATGGCACAGGTGGTAGTGGCTTGTCAGGACAATCCTCGTTTGACACCCTGATGATGGGTGACACTATCTCCACCTCTTGCTCTGCCTCGTCCTGGGGCAGCTGTATCCTGCCGTAGTGTCCCAGCGACAGTTGCTCTGCGCTGGCGCTCAGAGGGGCGGAGTCCCCTGGAGCAGTGCCCGGGGCAGGCAGGTTCACCATCGACACAGAGCGTAGCCGATCTGTTGACACCTCGGTCGCCGAGATCTGCCCTTCCTGCGGAGCACACACACTGTCTGACCCGTGTTTGGCAAACTAACACTTCTCTACCGAGTGAGAGACAATGAGAGCGAGGCGAGGTGGATGTGGAGCAGAGTGGTAGAGGCGGGAGAACCACGAGAAAACCCGCCAGCGACCCCGCCGGGAATCAAACCCTGTTTGTATTGGTGCGAGACGAGAATCCTGACTGTTATACCTCCGCAGCCGACTTATTCACTGATAGACGCCGTATTACGGAAAATAAAATATGAATTATTTAGTGGTACGGTAATTTGTAAATATTCAAATGGTTTGGAAAGTAAATTTAATTTGAAAGAAATAAATTGAAGTACGCGACATTTTAGAAGCAAAAATATAATAGTTAGAAAATGTCAATCGTAGATAATTGTTTTCGCCAACTTTGTAGAATAACTTAGGTGCGTTTATTTTTCATACTATCTTGCACCGCAATAACACATAGAAGTCAACAACGCTGCAACAGGAGCACATCACTCACAAAATATTTGTTCACGAAGTTAGTAAAAATTATAATATTGAATTTCCTCTCATGGTCTTACTGCATTGTCTTCTATAAAATTGCAAAATGCGATTAACCTCTATAATGATAAATTACGTCCCACGCACCCTTAACCACTAAGTATTTCTGTTTTGACTGTTCTGTAAGTGTGCAATAACTGGCAATGCAATTAAATATTTATATTCTAAGAAGCTAACTTAAACCATTTTCAAATAAATGTATCATTATAACAAGGAATACTTCAGTTTGTTCCTTGCACTGCAGCCTATAAAGGTTTATTATTAAAAACAAGACTTAAACAGAATCAAAATATAGAATTATTTATGCTAAATATTTCTTAAAAAATTGAGTAATGAAATATTTAACCTACAAAATAAGAGAAAATAAAGAAAGGAGCTAACTTAACGATGCTATTCTTTGCAATTTTTATTAAAACATAGCAATTTGTGTACCAGTGTCGTGGTGTGTTTCTGGGATGAGATAAACTTGTCAATTCTTTCTAAATTATCTAATTATGAATTTGAGAATTCTGTTGTGGTCTCCTTCCTTTTGTTCTACAATTGGTCAAATGTAGGGTCCATTAACCGAGATGTAAGTCGTCATACAGTGATTTAATTTCAAGGAATGTTGCGAGGGCTTTGTTTGTATTACCTTCTAAATGCTTTACCTCCTCTGTTTAGGAATAGTACTTGCTCTGAGATATGCTTCTTCATTAGAATCTCTGCAGGTGTTGTTAGCCATGAAGAAAGTCACACTGTCTAAAATGGTTTCTTTCAGGATGGAAAGTCATGAGGTATTTTGTTTATTCCAGTAAAAAGGTAACACCGAACATAAATCAACAAAATTTTGAGAACTCACTGCAGCTTTTAAACTTCGTAGGTAAACGTTAACATTAAAGAGATGGTATTTTAAATGATGCTGTCTCTGTGGGGACATAGTACATCCACGATGTGAGTCTGTGATGTTGTTGTAGAATACTTCCTTCGCAGAAGGGCTTTTATCTTCCACTCGTTAATAGTTAGGAACTCAATTACAAGGGGAGCAGGCCTCCACTAGTGATGAGATTCAATTGTCTTTGAACAAAACAGTTGACTGTGATTTGGAATGGAGCTGCTGAAAGCACTCGCCAGCAACGCTACACTCAGGCACTCTAAACAGAATTTTTACAAAAAACCGGTTTCCTATTCTTTTCTAGGGATTCAGGATCAATATATCTTTTTTTCTTCACATAACTCAATTGCTTTATAAACAAGTTCTCATCTTATAACATATTGTCGAAGAAAACAAGTTTATTTGAGAGTCGATAAAAACAAATTATATTTGGAGAACGCAACATCGATATACTGAATATTAGATGTCCCATGGTCTCTTCCATACTGTGTCAACACAGTAGCACACATCAGTACACGACCGTTGTTTTATAAGATTACGTGAACTCATTTTCACAAATCATAGTACTAATAATTAATGCGAACAAATGTTCTTAACTTGCTGGATTACGTTATCTTCACTCTATGTTATTGAGTCAATACAGCATCGCATGATATGCATCATATATATATAGTATTGTTTACTTCTTTAACTTTCAATATAGTCACTGTAAACAACGTGATACTGATCAGATAAGTATCGATACGATTGGCGCACATTAATTCGGCAAGTATCCTTGAGTGTCGACATCGTTTCTAAATGATAGCACCATAATTAATCAGTTATAAAAGTAATAAGGTCTAACCAATTTTTTGTACTCTAGCCAAATAATATCTAGCATTTTAACATGACATATTATGTCATTTCTGGCAAATAAAATAAACTGGCTACCAGTTTATTCTAGCATCTCGTGTCAAAATCCCAGTTGGTTTTCACAAATAAAATAAACAAAACGGTTTAAAAAATGTAACAGATAAAAAATTTAAAGGTATTTTCTCACGTAATTTTTAAGAATCTTTGCAAATATTATTTTACTATAATTAAGTGCTACCTGTAAATCAAATATATACAAAAATTGTCTGACTTTTAAAAAGTCCACCAACTTTTTTCTGTGTAAACTGATTTAGATATTGTGGTAACTTATGGGCATGGTATTTCCTCAAAATAAATTGCCTCGTTTCTACACTATCATCATAAATGATGTCACTTTAATTGCTAGTATGCAGACACACAAACTTACCCATTGTTACCTGAAGACAGAACAGACGTTCTGGTCAGCATTGTACTAACACTTCCAGCCAATTGGAAAATAAACCCACGGCCTCATTGTTGCACATACCAGTAAACATATGGCATTGTCTCATATATACAGGGTGGTACACTCAACTTTTCCACCTCCGATGTTGTAACCGATATTGATAAACAAAATATGACGCATGTGTGTTGTATTACATTGAATGGGACGTCATATGACGTGGTTACCTTTTTGTTTACGTACGTTAGTAAAGGTAACCGATCTGAATTTCGACATCGTTTGTACACATGATAATACAGTAAAGTTTTATATGTGCAATCGTTACACATGCTGTGCAGATTACATTAATGTACTGTACATAATACAAATAAACATAATCATTCTAGAAACCACGAAAATCCTGACAGTGTGGAGTCATTTTGAAAGTAATAATAAAAAGCACACACTGTGAGAAATGTCCCTACAGAATTACATTAATTTAGTTTTGCCAGAAAATACACTTTATGTTTACGTTGTAATTAATGTTTACAATGGAGACATGTGGCTCCGCAACACCAGTATTTGCGTTGGAACTGGAAGACTATTATATTTATTTGTATCATGTGCAGAATTTCAATGTAATCTACACAAGTTACGCAACGTTTCCACGTATAAAACGTTAAAGTACTAACACGTTATGAAAGGTATCGAGATGCATATCTTGCATGTTACGTTTACTTACGTGCGTATGTAAAAAAGTAACTACGTCATATGACGTCCCATCCTATGTAATACAACACGTATATGTCATATTTTCTTCAGTAATATCGGTTACGACGTCATCGGAGGTGAAAAAGGCAAGTGGACCACTCTGTATACATGTCTAACGTGCTGCCTGATAATAATGTCAATTTTCCATGACGATACTCGTAGGTTCTAATTACATTTTAATTTGTGATTAACCAGAAACACGTCAACAGCGCCGCGCAGGATGTTGTTGTCTCTCTCGCCACAGAGCTGCGTCTCTCTCTCTCTCTCTCTCTCAGTGTTACGAGTTCGCATTACGTGCTGCAATAAGCATCTCCATCTATCGCGGTGACCGCCATATTGCCAGACTTAAGTACCCGCAGGTACGTATGTTCCAGGAAGGCGAAGTCATTCGCCCGCTCTCACAGCTATTCCATGGCAGCACTTCTGCTAGTTTATGCGTCCATCTCGCCTGCATTTCATGTTCGGAACTTGTAGCAAGAGCAGCACTTGATGGCTTCCGTGGCGACGTTTACATATCGAGTAAAGGTGGGTTTACGAGTGACTTAACAGAATAAGTTCGCCGTGTACTTAAGACATGATTCAATGTCTTCAAGGGTATTAGTTTATGACTGTCGGGTGCGGGTTTTGACGGGTCGTGTGCGATCTTGGCGTGACTTAAGAGACAGTTATATTTTATATCTTAAGTACAAGTCAAGATGAAGTACCCAATCAGAGCCCAGTGACATTTGTTTTTGACGGGAAACTGTATTTACATCTTGTATTATGTTAAGTAGTATTGTGAAATCGTATGAAAGTAACTATTTTAATCGAGAGAAAATATCCTCTTTATTTAAAGAACAGTTCGTGGTCATGTTTTCTTTCGTGGAAGAGGTTATTGAGTTCGCTTTAATTAACCTTTTCAGATTTATTGATGTAAATGCCCAATGTTGGCATTGGCTTCCCCTTTTATAAGATATCGCGAGTTTTTCATAACTATCATACAAGCAGTAACCACAAATAATTTAATATATGTAAATAATCTCCACTCTAGTCTATATTTACAGATCATGTCGGTTGCTTTCGTCTCCTGCGATTCTGAGTGGCTAGACTTAACAATTGCTAATTCAATCACAAACTGCGAATCTTCTTACTGTTCATTTTCCTTGTGTTCATCTAATCATTAAGTACAATTCTTAATACTTCCGTCTTTATTCGTAAATCCACCTTAAGGAAGGAAGGCGTGGCTCAGCGATATAGTCACGTATACTGTAATATGATGCTGGTTTGTCCGGGGCGCTAAAACACTACTGCACTACCATCAAAGTATTCTGGATGCATATGAATTCGAACGACAAACTCATTCTGCAATGTCACCACAAAAACAGTTGAAAACATACTATAACTTCTGACACAATTATAATTCCTGATGGTGGTTCAAATATAATTCCTGGAGGTGGTTCAAATATAATTCCTGGAGGTGGTTCAAATATCTGAACGTAATTTATTTCAAACTAGCTGTTACCCGTGGCTTCACCCATGTGCAAAATTCAAACCAAGCTCTCTATCTCTCTCTCTCTCTCTCTCTCTCTCTCTCTCTCGATTGTTGTTCTTTCTTGCTGCAATATTCTGGATTAGCATATAGGTCACTTTTCATTCCGGAAAAACGAACATTTCCTTAAGTGATATAAAAAACAGACCACCAACCAGCACCTACTCAAATGGTTTTTAAATCTTCCCTAAGAAGCTGTTCATTTTTCCAGGATGAAAAGTACCCTATGTGCTAATCCAGAATATAATCTACCCCGGTACGAAATTTCATTGAAATCATCGAGCCGTTACGACGTGATTGAGTAACAAACGAACATTAAGCTTTCGCATTTATAATGTTATTAGAATTAGGATGTTCAAGAGCGAACTTAAGAAAATACATTAGGTGCCTGAATAATGAGTCACAAATAAATACATTAGGTGCCTGAATAATGAGTCACAAATGGTAAATTCGCATTCACTCCAAAACCTACCGCTGCCATCAAGTTATTTAATAGAAATAATGAAACCTCGCCATCCCAGTTTCATTTATTTGCATGACACAGAAGAATAATTATATATTTAATAAGATATTTCTAATCGTATTTTTAAAATTAACCTAAAATTTCACCTTGTGCTAGTGCCCTACACATCAAGTTTTTTTTTTTTTTTTTTTTTTTCGCGTAGCAATTATAAAATTAAATTTTACGATAGCTGACGCGTGGGCAACACACACGACACTTGATATGATACATTCGCTACACTCACGAGAGCTGAATACATTAAGACTGCAATCTAACATCAATGACATAACCACTGTCACCGCCTTTATACGCGCAATTAATATAACGAGCACAGGAATTCATTGATAAATTCATTTCAACATTATTGTCCATAACACAGTTTAGCAAAAAGCTTGCATGTGTTAAGTACCCTCAGCTCCTTATTTGCTGTATAAACGTCCAGGAATAATATACATAGACATGGAGTACGTAGAGGGTGGTAGGAGTGGCTAGGGGTAGTTCTCCCCACCCACCGCTATTCAGCCAGCAGGAACGTTGCCTTACCTGGGTTAATACATTACAGTCGGTCACTAGTTATGTTTGTAATTAATAAGTATTTGTAACTAATGTTGAGCTGCTAGCCTCATTCTTAATGACACGCGATTTTTGCGAAAATATTTCATGCGCAGTTGTATTTCGTAACACTTGAGCTCAGATACACTTTCTTAGCACACGTTTTGATTGTCTGCTCACAAATCACAGACGCGCACTGCAGGAGTAGCCTCATTCTGATTGGTTAGCCATATACAATTTTTTCTTACATAGACACGCGACCAATGAGCAAATTATAAATCTGTTATACACGTAGGGCATTGAAATATATGATGTGTAAAAATATTAACATGGAATTCGGGTGTCTGCAGCTATCAGCACGGAAGCAGCTGGTGTACAAATGACGGTGCCTGATTTGTAAAGTATAAGACTGCTGGGGACAATCCTGGACGTGGGAAATGTAAGGTCGTGGTGTGATAGGTCAGTTTCAAGGTAACCCAGCTGGTATGCAGTTGTTCACTAACTGTTAGCCAGAGGTATGTAATATGTGTTGACATCGATTCCACGTTGAAAGCTTGCTGCCATCAAGATAGAGTAATCCCTTCCAGGGACTTCCTCACAAGTTACGAACGACACTTCGACGACGCATGAGTAAAATAATGAGCCCCTAGGCACTGTTTATTTTATATCTGGCAGAAGGATAAAAAAATGGTGCAGAATGCAGGATTTAAGCAGTGTTTGCAACGGTTCTCTGTAATAGGCTAACGGTAAAGTGAGCACCTTTTTAAGCACTCTCATTTGGAATAGCAGTCAATAAAAACATTTTATCGTAGCCTTAGATGTTAACTTTCGAGGCCGGTGAAATATATACACTGTGTTTATTATTACTTTCATGGTGAAATACATTTTTTTTTAAGTTGTGGAAAGATAAAAAAATGGCAAATAAGTATGGACCCCGGAATTTCGCGAAAATATTTCTGCGCATGCTGAATGTCAATACGCTATGGGCGTACCAGCAGTTTTCTTTTGTTTATTGGCGGCGTGTCTTTGTAAGAAGACATTTTCTTACCTGACTGACCAATCAGAGTCAGGTTACTCAGATACTGTACGTCTGTGATTCGCTATCAGACACCTTAAGACGCGGAACATGTAAATCATCCAATGACGAAAGTCGATCTGATCTAACATGTTATGAAATACAACTGGTCATTAAATATTTTCCCGAATATCGGGTGTGCCTACTTTTACAGGAGAAAAGTAAGAAGGGCCTCATAAATTCCTCACTTGATCGTGAACAGTCTATACGGGTGAGGAGGGTGGGTATAAGAGTGTTGCCCTGCAGGAGGCGAGAATACCTTGGTGAGAAGGCGGTCCTGTATCAGCTTCTTGAGGTCCTTGGTTACCTTGTCGGCCAGGTTGATAGCGGCGTACTCCACCATGACGGCGAACACGAAGCAGTTGCAGAGTATGACGAACCAGTCTATGGCGGTGGGGTAGGAGACCTTGGGCATCTGTGCCTTGCCTCCGACGCCAAGGGTAGTCAGAGACAGCGCGTTCATCACACCTGACACACAACACAGCCACAGCCACAACCACAGCTTGCACACTGCTGTACCCACTACTATTACCACTGTTCATCACACCTGACACACAACACAACACAGCCACAACCACAGCTTGCACACTGCTGTACCCACTACTATTACCACTGTTCATCACACCTGACACACAACACAGCCACAACCACAACCACAGCTTGCACACTGCTGTACCCACTACTATTACCACTGTTCATCACACCTGACACACAACACAGCCACAACCACAACCACAGCTTGCACACTGCTGTACCCACTACTATTACCAGTGTTCATCACACCTGACACAAAACACAGCCACAACCACAACCACAGCTTGCACACTGCTGTACCCACTACTATTACCACTGTTCATCACACCTGACACAACACATCCACAACCACAACCACAACCACAGCTTGCACACTGCTGTACCCACTACTATTACCAGTGTTCATCACACCTGACACACAACACAGCCACAACCACAACCACAGCTTGCACACTACTGTACCCACTACTATTACCACTGTTCATCACACCTGACACAACACAGCCACAACCACAACCACAACCACAGCTTGCAAACTACTGTACCCACTACTATTACCACTGTTCATCACACCTGACACACAACACAGCCACAGCCACAACCACAGCTTGCACACTACTGTACCCACTACTATTACCACTGTTCATCACACCTGACACACAACACAGCCACAACCACAACCACAGCTTACACACTGCTGTACCCACTACTATTACCACTGTTCATCACACATGACACAACACCGCCACAACCACAACCACAGCTTGCACACTGCTGTACCCACTACTATTACCACTGTTCATCACACCTGACACACAACACAGCCACAACCACAACCACAGCTTGCACACTACTGTACCCACTACTATTACCACTGTTCATCACACCTGACACACAACACAGCCACAACCACAACCACAGCTTGCTCACTACTGTACCCACTACTATTACCACTGTTCATCACATCTGGCACACAACACAGCCACAACCACAGCTTGCACACTACTGTACCCACTACTATTACCACTGTTCATCACACCTGACACAACACAGCCACAACCACAACCACAGCTTGCACACTGCTGTACCCACTACTATTACCACTGTTCATCACACCTGACACACAACACAGCCACAACCACAGCCACAGCTTGCACACTACTGTAACCACTACTATTACCACTGTTCATCACACCTGACACACAACACAGCCACAACCACAACCACAGCTTGCACACTGCTGTACCCACTACTATTACCACTGTTCATCACACCTGACACACAACACAGCCACAACCACAGCCACAGCTTGCACACTACTGTAACCACTACTATTACCACTGTTCATCACACCTGACACACAACACAGCCACAACCACAACCACAGCTTGCACACTACTGTAACCACTACTATTACCACTGTTCATCACACCTGACACACAACACAGCCACAACCACAACCACAGCTTGCACACTGCTGTACCCACTACTATTACCACTGTTCATCACACCTGACACACAACACAGCCAACCACAACCACAGCTTGCACACTACTGTACCCACTACTATTACCACTGTTCATCACACCTGACACACAACACAGCCACAACCACAACCACAGCTTGCACACTGCTGTACCCACTACTATTACCACTGTTCATGACACCTGGCACACAACACAGCCTCAACCACAACCACAGCTTGCACACTACTGTACCCACTACTATTACCACTGTCTTCACGCTTTTTGAATCTATTCCCAAAAAAATTACCCCATGTGGGTCGTGCTTGCTTGCTTCATTAACGTGCCGCCTGTCACAAGCGTTGTATACATCTGTTGACATAAAAGTATCTTTTTTTTGGTTAAATTGCACTTTTACATATGCTTCAACAGTGAAAAATTAAGTGTTTTGGTATTGAATATCTCGAAACAGCTCTTGTGCAAAATATTATTACACTTAATGCGTACGGATAAGTTGCGGCGTCCCTTGTTGTTATTTTGTAGATGCAGTTAAGCTTTGTTTGCATTAGGTCGAGGAATATCCTGATAGTAGATCTTTGGCAGAGCTTCAGGAAAGTTGGAAGTAACCACAAGAGGACTGTACACAAGAGAGCCTCCGTGGAGTCACAGAATAACAATGGCTTAGAATAGTTGTTACAGTTGTCAGTGGAGCTTCGTATCTCACACTTTGCAGCGCCGCAAATGAATGGAGTGGAGTGGGGTTGAGTGGAAATATGTGGCCGGCTCCTAACTTCGAGGTCTTGAGAGCCGATGCGGTGGAAGCGAAGTGATTATAGAATCGACAAAACCCGCCAACCAGCGGTATCGTCCGGCACGATTCCCACGTACGAAAATCCGGGGAGCGACCCCGCCATGAATCGAACATGGTTCACCTTGGTGGGAGACGAGTAGTCTAGCCACTTTACCACAGCAGTAGCTCAGTGGCTAGAGAACCCAATAGTGGGGCCTCAGTAGCTCTGGGGCTAGAGAACCCAATAGTGGGACCGCAGTAGCTCAGTGGCTAGAGAAACCAATAGTGGGGCCGCAGTAGCTCAGTGGCTAGAACACCCAATAAGGGGGTCACAGTAGCTCAGTGGGTAGAGAACACATTAGTGAAGCCACAGTAGCTCAGTGGCTAGAGAACCCAAAAGTGGGGCCACAGTAGCTTTGGGGATAGAGAACCCAATAGTGGGTCCGCAGCTGGCCAGTGCCTAGAGAACCCAATAGTGGGACCGCAGTAACTCAGTGAGTAGAGAACCCAATAGTGGGGCCGCAGTTGCCCAGTGGCTAGAGAACCCAATATTGGGGCCACAGTAGCTCTGGGGCTAGAGAACCCAATAGTGGGGCCGCAGTTGCCCAGTGGCTAGAGAACCCAATATTGGGGCCACAGTAGCTCTGGGGCTAGAGAACCCAATAGTGGGCCGCTGTTGCCCAGTGGCTAGAGAACCCAATAGTGGGGCCACAGTAGTTCTGGGGCTAGAGAACCCAATGGTGGGGCCACAATAGCCCTGGGGCTAGATAACCCAATCGTGGGCCGCTGTTGCCCAGTGACTAGAGAACTCAATAGTGGAACCACAGTAGCTCTGGGGCTAGAGAACCCAATAGTAGGCCCGCAGCTGGTCAGGGCCTTGAGAACCTAATAGTGGGGCCGCAGTTGCCCAGTGGCTAGAGAACCAAATAGTGGGGCCGCTGTAGCTCTGGGGGCAGATCAATTCAAAGTCCTAAATATCACGCTAAAATAAAATATGTGCGAAGCGATGGCAGGGTGTAATTTAAGAACTCCATTAAACCTGAAAGAAAAAATGCTAGTATTTTAAACATGAGAATTTTATTAAACTATGGTGGGCTTTATTTTAATAACTTTACAAAAATATAATGCGAACGAAGTCGCACGGGTCAGCTTGTTGTTAATAAAAGCCTCTTAGTCATGTTGCCGCAACGATATGTTGTATTGCGCTAAAAATAACAGGAAGCACAACAAATTTTGTGTTACTGCGACATTATAAATGTCCATCGAACACAAGTTTACACCGACTTGCTGTTGTAAAATAGAGGATAGTAGTGAACAGCGATAACCTCGTAAGCTCAAAGCAACATATTAGAAATTTAAAGCAGAGTATTAGAACTAAAGGTTGTCTAGACCAGCTTTCAAGCCTTGTAAAGCAGTTTACATGTGCCGAATTTGTACATATCTCTATAGCAATGAGTATTTCTACATAACGAAAGAGAACTGAATTTTGTGAATATATTGCTTTGAATAGCCACAATATGAATCACAGCCAAGCTGGGTAGTTGTTGCGTGTGATGTTAGGTTTCGTACATCAAACTTTTAAGGCGTGAGTTCGATTCTTCTCCTGGACTCGTTTTTATTTGGTAATATTTATTCTTGGGACAAATTAATTGTATTTAAATTATTATACATCGGTATGTTTTTTTTAATAGAAGAAATTATTATAGAATTTTTAACGAAAATGTTAACATCTATCCAACCCAAAATTTGTTTTGCCGCAATAGAAATACCACCTTAATGTTGGCAGTACAGGAAGGAGGTAACTTGTTAGAGAAGTTCTTAGTGTTATGTTTACATTAGTAGCATAATAGTGCTCTAAACTGACGTGCAGTGTTCTCGTAGTGTTGCGTGTAGTGTTCTCGTAGGTAAACATCCTAGGGTCACGTTTATTTGTTGCGTCATAAACCAGTATTTGAAACACACAGCGCCACAGCATTTCAAGCGCCGACCAAGCAGGCTTAACCCCAACTAGACGGAGATCTCATTGCGAATATAAGGCACGAGTACTTACTCATGGCACACATGGTGGTACGGCAGGCGCACAAATTAGTGTTAGTGGTTCATGTGTAGATGCGAGGGAATTCTGAGAACCAACTGAATTACGATTTAGCAGACAAGCTCTGGAAAAAATCTGAGCCATAAAATAACCTGCTAGGATACAAGGATGGGATACCTGGTCTGAGATAAAACTGCCCACAATCTGTGGCAGGAGCCGATGTGGCTGGAGTCTACAGAGGACTGTGGAGTCTAACAACCAAACTCCACTAGCCGCAGGAATATCACAGAAAATATAACGTAGACTGCGCAAGTAAATATGCCATGCCGATTCTAGCGCAGTTAGCATCTGAATATATTTTTACTGAAAAAAAAAAAAAAAAAAGAACTGGAAACCATAACTTTATTTAAAAAAAAAAAGCTATATAAAACACTGATTTTATTACAATTTACGAAAATTTACTTATCCAAGAAATAATTTGACAAGAACCTATAACATACGATGTTAACCTTGAAAACAAACAACAAAAACGAACTTGAACAGATGTCAACGTGACTTTATTGTTCGTGAAAGTTTGACAGTTGCGCTGGTGATTCTTAAGGAGAAGTTCAGAAGACCAGCTTCTCATCTTTACTCGACGCCACGTTCCTAGAGCCACCTGTATGGCGTGATAATATTCGCGCGAAGGCTAGGCTCTAATGTCATATGGCATACATTCCTAGAGCCACCTGTATGGCGCGATAATATTCGCGCGAAGGCTAGGCTCTAATGTCATATGGCATACATTCATTTTACCTTCGGTTATTGGCCACGTGTCTTTGTAGGGAGACGGTTCCTTCCTTGACTGGACCAATCAGGATTATGTAACTGCGACACTGATTCGCGGGCAGACACCTGCAATGCTTGACAGTTAATGTCACCCAATGACGAAAGTAAATCTGAGCTCTAGTGTTTTGGAGTACAAGAAGTCGTAAAATATTTTCGTGAAAACAGGTAGCGACATCACATACACGACATCACATAACTAAAGTTACAGACACCACAAGTGCGAGAACTACGTCGTAGATGACGTCACAGCATACATGATTGTGTGCTGTGGGAAACCCTTGTGTGATGTCTGTGAGGAATATCCGGGACTATTCTCCTCGGCCGTGTGAAAGGAGATCAAAGAGACCGACCAGCAGCTGGTGGCCGCAGTGGGAAGGGACGGACAGTAGAAACAGCTGCTAGTACATGGCGGGTTGTTTATAAGAAATTTAGGGAATTATTGCAACAGTACTTCCGACAATGGTACATGACAAAGACGCCCCTCCACCACGACTATGAGCAGGCTTTCTCAGCGAAAGAAAGCCGTGCGTATTTTGACATGTAAGGCTGGATAGTGAGAAGTGATTGTGTGGTTTTGATGTCTGATCACCCACGATCATGTGACGTCACCATTCTTTCACAAACATGTAGGATTACTAGTGGTAATACCGTTTTATTGTCCATCCACAGTTACTTCCAACTTTTCTGAAACCCTCCTAAAGTCATACTTACATAATATTCATCCACCTTATTCAAAGAAGGCTTAACCGAGCCTGGAAAATTACACCAAAGGGACAAAGCACCACATTCGTGAGCACTCAGTGTAATAATATTTTGCATAATTTTAAGTGTAGCAACAAGCATGCTAGCTTGATTGCTGTAGCTCAAACATATTGCGAAGAAGTCTAACGAAGCCTTGAGTGGTTGTAAACAAACCCCTCCAGGAAGGCCGAGTGCGCCGAATATTACTGCTGGAAACCTGAGGTCTTTGTCGTCGTGGCAGTGCGCCAGCAAGACGTCCAGAGACGGGGACATGCTGTCTGCCGACATGCGCCTAGTCTTCAGTCTACGGCATCATGGACAGGGTGAAGTGAGACCAAACTAGTCACAGTGGCTTTATATAAACAATTAATACATTAATATCTAACACAATACAACCAAGTAAACTTAACGAGAGGTCCTCCGATTTAACGAGTAACTAACATTCTGTAACGAGTTGTAAAACATATTGCAACGAGATTTAATTTGATAGTGAATTAAATGCAGGAACGAGACTGAATATGTTTGAGTTCGCCATGAAGTAAGCCTAACCCCAACATGTACGTTTAATATAAAATATAATTAGCAACATTAAAGCCACAAGCTTTTAAAACGTAACAATAAGAACTATTCCTTACTAGGCATTACAAACGAGCCTATTTTCTGTCAGGTTTTATTCATAAATGAAATATTATATTTTATAGATAACATATAAGTTCGATTTTACCAAAAATAACATAATTTTTTGTGTACTTGTGATACATGGAATATTTACACAGACAAATACGTCATACATTGGGTAAATTCTCAAAGGTTTGCTTCCAAAGTGTGAAGTTTCTGCAAACAGACTATTGTGTGTGTGTGTGTGTGTGTTGCAAGGAAGGTACCACACGAGTGAAGGGTGAAGTTTCCTCAGCACGTGCCAATAAACTGCTTCTGTGGGGAAACAGGCTCCAGGGCTATCTTGGCACTTGGTCGCACGAGGAAACCAAAAGCGAGCTAGTTGTCACGTAACTAACAACCTGTCAGCTACTCTTATTCGAAACAATACGAAATTAACTCGGGTCGTTCCACAGAAGTTATCTTTGGTAACCGAACTGGCTGGTCGCCGAGCAGTTTAACGTTGGATGGATTGCCCCAGCGGTGCACGTGTCTACTCCACGCTTCCTTTCCATTCTGCGCGCTTGGAAATTACTATATACTGTTCACGGTAAAATGAGCACTTATGAAAGCCCTGCTAAAGATCTACTTGAATGCACGTTGTGTATTCTTCCGCCTTATGTAAAATTAACATTGCCGTCGGCCCCATAACTTTATTCATGAGTCGTTCAAGGAAAACTTGAAATTATTAGGAAAGTAAATGTAATACAAATCTGCTCATTTTTACAATTCGATGCATTAAAAAAAAAGAGAGTGAAAGTAATAATTTAAATGATCACAAATGGTTACCTAACACTTTTTATTCAACGTTAAGATATGGAACTATTTTCCATTCATAGTTACCAACTTTAATTGGCAAATGTCACTCACTGCGCCTATTAAAGTATATGCATTCACGGGCAGTGACGTTTTTCTAAGGTTCATTTATAAAGTGCACACTATATCGTGAACAGCCTTGACCAGTTTTTACGTTTTATTTCCGAACGTTTCCAGTTTTCGGCAAATTTTAGAGACAGCGTCTAAGAGAAACCAGCTGCTTCGAAGTGTCTGAGGAACCAGTTGAATATTTTAACTGTTTGCATTTGGTTACTTTATCTCGCGATCAGCATAAGCCTCAATAACTTTTATTTATTCTGCACAAGTTAATGAGTTCCTGTAGCTCAATGTGGGGTCGTCACTGTTTAGGACAAGTAGTCGTGCTCATCCCCATCCTCCTCACGCCATCTTGAATGTTGGGCTGCGTTGACGTCCACTTGTTTCTCTGCTGGAGTGTGTGTAGATACTCATTACTCCACCGCTTCCACACACTCTGCTGGAACTGAGTCATTAGCTAACACTTGTCAAGATGGTTCTGAGGAAGATCTGATAAGTCGTGATCTGGCAGAGCTACCAAAGCATCACCCACTAGGAAATGCCCCGGAGTGAGAACATCATGCTCTCGAGGATCCTCCGACAAAGCACATAGCGGACGAGAGCTCAGTACTGCAGATATCTGTGCAAACAGAGTTCCCAGCTCTTCGAAGGTAAGCAGCTGTGTTCCCACCACACTTTTCAGGTGGTGTTTTACTCTTTTAACCGCCGCCTCCCAGAGGCCACCAAAGTGGGGACTGGCAGGGGGACTGAACCGCCATTTTATCCCCCTGTGACCGGCCTCGCTGACAATTTGTTGCTGGCGTTCTCCACAGAAGAGGCGTTTGTACACTTTTTTCAGGTAGTTTCTGGCACCCACCAGGTTGGTTCCATTGTCTGAAGATATCACTGATGGAAGCTCTCAAATGGATACAAAACTCTTCATTGCAGCAAGAAATGCTGCTGCAGAGAGGTTAGTCGCTAGCTCTAGGTGCACAGCCTGGGTCACCATGCAGATAAACAAGCACAGATAAACCTTCTGGGTGTGGTCATCCTTCTCGCTTTAACTGGGCTAGCAAGGAATGGGCACCCAAAGTCAATTCCAACATTGCAAATCGCGAGGGAGGGAGCATGCCCATCAGTGGGGCTGATGAAGCTGCACTCACTTTCAAACATGCAACACAGTTGTGAAGGAGCTTACGATTCAATGTGCGAGCATAAGTGATCCAGTATTCTCGACGTGTCAGGTACAGTATGTTTAATGAACCCGTGTGCAGGTTGGTCATGTGACAATGCAGTATAATCAATTCGACAGTCGGCTTTGCTTTGGAAGTAGGATGGGATGCTTACTTTCTTCAGTCAAAGGTGCATTATGCAGCCTGCCGCCCATCCTGACATCATCGTTCGAGTCCAAGAATGGCATAAGGGTTTTATGGGTTTAGAAAATGGTTCTCCCTTTGCCAAGGCTCTAATCTCTTCCCTGAAGTAATTACGGGCAGTGCACAACTTCTCAGTTGTCTGCAACTTGACAATGGAATGAGCCAGTTTTCGGAAAATTGCTCTGGCTCATAAGATCCATGCCATGACTCTGGATTCTAGAAAAGGAAGATGATTTCAGCAACAAGCTGAAAGATTCATCGGAGTTCTGCATCTGAGTGGAGGTCGCCACCAAGACACTGGACATCACTGGTTTAACTTCGGGAAGAGATACTCTCTTGCAAGAATGCTACACAGGCCAGCTATCATGAGGTTGCAACAGCCAACGTGGTCCTGAAAACCATATTGTGTTCACCAAGTGGTCTGGAAAACAGCCACATGAAGCAACATCAGCAGGGTTATGTTCCGACGGAACATGCCTCCAGGAACTAGGTGGTACAATGGACTAGATCTCTGCAACTCGGTTGGTGACCAAGGTTCTTAAACTGTGTGGTGACAATCGTAACCAGGCTAGGACTACTGTGGAGTCTGTCCAGGCATGCTATGTCAAGTTAATCACTTTTGAATCATAGAATCTTACAACACATTTCCAAAGTTTACATAACAAAACTGCTGCACACATCTCTGACCTTGGAACAGACAGAGTCTTGAGTGGCGCCACCCTGGACTTAGCGACAAGCAGGTGTACTTCAGTGGCACCACCAGCTGTAACACAACGAGCATAAATTATTGCAGTGTATGCCTTCTCGCTGGCATCGCAAAAACCATGAAATTGAACATTATGTTCTTGGACTGGAACGAATCTGCTAACATTAACTTCAGACAAGGATGGCAGAGAGTCCTTAGAATGTGTCCACACTCTTGATCTCTCTTCTCCGAGTGGTTCAACCCAACCTAAGCCTTGAGTCCACAAGGTCTGTAACAACATCTTACTGGATGTGACCACTGGTGCTACCCATCCACATGGGTCATACAGACGAGCAAGAGCTGAGAGTATATCATGCTGTGTCACTGGTAGGTCAGGGACAGTCACTTTGTACAAAAAGTGGTCTTGTACTGGGTCCCATTGTAGGCCTAACACTTTCACTGAATCAGGACAACCAAACATACGAGATGAGTTCTCAGATTCATGTCGATGGTCATCCAAGAGCTCCTCATGGTTGGAGCACCACTTATGCAGTTTGAACCCTCCTACTGCCGAGAGTCCGATGAGCTGAGACTTTAGTAACTGAGCATCGGCAACAGTTGCAGCTCCTGTAACTATATCGTCAACAAAGACATCATTGAGTAGAGCATGAGCAGCTAGTGGAAACTTGTTACCCTCATCTGTTGCAAGTTGCTGCAGGGTGCAGAGGGCTTGAAGAGGCGAAGAAGCCAGCCCATATGTGACTGTGTTCAACTTGTACAAGCTAACTGGGTCGTCCACTGAATTCCTCCAAAGAATACACTGGTACTTCCAATCAATGGGATCAACAACTATTTGTCTGAACATCTTGCATACATCCGTAGTCACAGCAACCAGAAATGTTAGGAAGCTTAAAACATATATAAAAAATTTCATTCTGAAATTTCGGCCCACAAAGTAGATCATTCAGTGTTTGTCCATTTGTGGCTTGCAGGATGCATCGAAAACCACCCTCACTTTTGTGAAAACACTTCCCTCCTTGACTACTGCTTGGTGAGGAATAAAGTATGCTGGCTGAACAAACTCACTTGTAGTAAAGGATACTTGATAGCCATCATATGTGGGTGTTAACTGTCCAATATGTGTCATGTGATCCAAGTTTTCATACTCCTCCATGAAGTCTTGGTAGTGCTGCTTCAGCTCTGGCATCTTTGCAAGTCGACGTTCTAGTCCACCAAGTCTACGCACTGCACAAATCTACCATCTCCACCACGTTTGTGGGTACTTAAAAAGTGATTTTCAAACTGTTGGGCCTCGCTTGAAAGAAATTTCACTGATGGAACCTCTTCTACCTCCCAAAACTTCTGAAGGGCGACATCAAGAGATGCATCCACTCGTACAAATAAGGAAACTGACTCACCTTTACTTGCACATGGAGCTTTATTATCAACTACCCAACCAAATGCTGTATGAAATGCATGTGGTTTTCCTTCGATCTTGTGGCCAGTCATCACATCAGCTATTACATCTGCTGCCAGCAACGTGTCAATGCAACCAGGTGAGGTGAATTCGGGATCGGCTAAGGGAATATTTTTCAGATGTGCAAGATTTTTTGTAACAATTTCTGCTGAAGGCAAGTTACCAGTAATGTTATTGAGAATCAACGTTCGAGTAGTAATATGCAACTCTCGTATGTGAAGCGAGGTAATGTCACATACTACAGCCTTTGTAGAACTTTGTTGCGTGTCACAGAAAACACAAACATGACATTACATATCACAGACAGTATGTGTAATAAAACCAAGTTCCATTTTTGTCAACAGATACACTCGTGTGTATGAAAAATGCAATGCCACGAATGAAAAATGCAAATGAAACGAAGCTCACAGAAAATGAAACCAGGGTATGATATTTAAATGATTAGAATTAGTTCATAATAGCGCATTCCTAGATGCAGTAGCGCCATCAAATGTGTAAAAGTTTATAAATTGATGCCTGTTGAGGATAGTTGATCATCGTCAGTGAAGTGTAAACGTTCTTACTGCCGTCAGTATGTGTGGAAGGACAATTTCTATGTACGTTACGTAGTTTGAACGAATCCGAGTGATAAGCTTTCGTGAGGGAGTATTCTCATAGCGTGGAGAATAAAGCCACGAGATTAATGCGAGCATAGAAACAATGGCCTGAAAGGAACGGCACCGCAAGATGTGATGTCACTACGGCATGACAGACGCATCATCCACGCGGCAATGACGGGCCGATCGGCATTGTCTTGAGTGTTGGCAGAACACTGGACCACCGAGATGTCGTCTACTTGCACGGATAGATGGCGTCTGCTACTGCAGCGAACATGCATTGCTTCCCTTGATCCTTATCTATCGACATTTCAAGCTACATGCAATGAACACACCCTCTAGCGTGCAGAGTGGCAACATGTCATGTTTTAGGACAAGTCCATATTCCATTTGGCTACAATGATGGCCGCAAACGCATTCCATAACATCTAAGTGAACGCCATAATGCAAAGTACATTGCCCAGCGTCATACTGCACGGACGATGGACGTGATATTTTGGATTACAACCAGCCATCGCAGGCAATCTCGGCCGATATGACTCGTGGGCGTTCTCAGTAGTGAGTGCTAAATCAGGGAAGTTGTGGAGTCTGAGGTCATGACATTCCCTCAGCACACTCCTGGATTCATATTCCAACAAGACAACACCTCGCCAAATGTTTCCACAAATATCCCGGCAGTCTTTCAAGCAATGCAGAGACCTCTTCTTCCCAGGCCTGCATGTTCGCCCTATATTATGTCGCATATAGTATAGGTTTTATCAGTCTAGATTTCTCAGTATAAGGCACAATCGAGTCCAAGACACTCGTTGGTTGGCCATTGGCCCAGTGAGTGGCCCAGGATAACGTCCTGTATCTCATGCATAGTTCAGGTTTATCTTGGGTTTTTATAATACACTAATAAAATTGTGCACATGTTTAAATTCAAGCTTTACCTTAATACCCACTTTAATTTATGGTTTCCATGTTTGAAACAAGTAATGTTTGGATTTGTGCTGTACCTTAGTTGATAAAAACACTTGGTCCATTATCAGGAACAAAGAACTGAAGGATTTGTGCTTGGCTACAGTAACGTGAACATCTTATAATCTAGGTCAGTAGCACATGTAACACTCAAAGGAAGTACTCAGTGGTGATAATACACAGACCAACATAACTGCTGTTCCTGCTGTGGTGATTATAGACTACGCACTTCTAACTTGTTTTGGATTCAAGTAAATGTGTTCTCGCACTCCAATCTCAATCAGTGATTGAAATTACTAGAAGCATTTGACTGAATATTCATTTAGTGAGTGGTTATCTTTTAGTGAATCAGTGGAATGGATGAAGATTTTATTATCAGGCCACTACTATTCACTATAAATCGTTAAAAATCCTTGTCTAATCAGTGAGTACCAGCAACTAAAGTGATCAGTAGAATTGTGCTGATTCGAGAGGAGCTGCAGATTCAACACATCCGCAGTTAAATTTTCTGATTTAGAGCAGTTTCAAGTGACTCGGTCTTAGATTATAATGCTATGGCAAACTCCATGCAGGCAATGTAATATAAGGTTGGCAGCACGAGTCAAGTTGTTAAGAGCAGACTGGATAAGGATAGTTAGTGGCGAGTGGGGCTGTTGTTGGCAAGACTGACCTAGCATGACCCTGCCTGGGGCATCCTGAGGGTCGATCCAGAAGCTAACCCAGGAGCAGCAGACGATCAGCACACAAGGTACATACGTCTGGAGCATGAAGAAGCCAGTGTGTCTCTTCAGGTGGAACACTGCCTTGATCATAGAGTACTCGTCTGCAACAACAAGCCTTTATCATACTGGTGGTTTTCATTGGACAGTGCCAGTCATTTGTTAGTATTATCCTACAATTAAGTACATTAATTTAAGTATCGAAATGCCCATGCTCTCTCTGCCTTTTTTTTAATGAACGCGTGTGATATAGGTTCGAAACTCTTTCGAAGTTGTAAAATTTTTTATATCGGCCCAAACTGTTTAGTGTTGTGTAGCCAAACGAACCTTTAGTAACACCGACCAAATCTTACAGTTTGGGGCAACCAAATGATAACAATAAAATACTGTTATTTGGTTTCGGCAACAAAATATTTAATTGCCTCTTTACAAACAAATAATTTGGTTACACCAAACAAAGCGTGTTTGATTCAACAAAACCTTTTTGTTAGTGTAATGTTTTATTACTGGCTGCTGTAAGTGATTAACGTGGTCTGGAGAAGAGTGGGGAGTTTTTGTTGGCTCTTGACACACGAGGTCATGACAGCTGGTGAGAGTGAAGTGAGGTTCGTATGGAGCAGCGTAGGAGTGCAAAGGCGGGGAAAACGGGAGTCCCCCGCGAAAACCCGCTGGACAGCAACATCGTACTGCACGATTCCCACGAGCGAAAATCCGGACGTGACCCAACCGGGAATCGAACCCGGTTCGTCTAGGTTGGAGGCGAGTGGTCTGACCACTACATCACCGCGGCCCCACGGACTCATGTGTAGCGGAATCTACGTAACATTAGAATATCCTCCTCGTTGTGGTGGATGCAACTAATAACGTCAGGGAGGGCTGGTTCTGCTACTGATAATGACTTCAGGGAGGCCTGGTTCTGCTACTGATAATGACTTCAGGGAGGCCTGGTTCTGCTACTGATAATGACTTCAGGGAGGCCTGGTTCTGCTACTGATAATGACGTCAGGGAGGGCTGGTTCTGCTACTGATAATGACTTCAGGGAGGCCTGGTTCTGCTACTGATAATGACTTCAGGGAGGCCTGGTTCTGCTACTGATAATGACGTCAGGGAGGCCTGGTTCTGCTACTGATAATGACGTCAGGGAGGCCTGGTTCTGCTACTGATAATGACGTCAGGGAGGCCTATTTGTGTACAAACACTTAAGCCTCGTCAGGAGGACTTAATCCAGTCTGGAAAACAACAAGACGCGACTGGAAGCCACAGCGTTTCAAAAATATCCCCCCCCCCTTCCCGTCCTTCCCAATCATGTCGTGCTACCGACTTTGTATCTGTTGTAGCATTGCGATCTGTAAGCCGGCTGATGTCTGCGTCCCATTGTTGTCGAGATTGTTTGCCGCACGCCATATTGACACTTCTAGCGCCACTTTGCTGCCAATCGAACGCGTAAAGAAGACCAATCAATGTAATGTAAATGAGAGTGGCACTGGAGCTGGTCTGTGTCAGTCAGCAGCACACAGCTATGCTCACACGACCACACACAGTGACACAGCAGCACAGTGCTCACTGTTCGTGGTAAGCTGAGCGCTTTTGAAAGCCCTACTTAACATCTACTTGTTTGCATGTTGTGTCTGCTTACGTCACATGTAGAACTAACACTGCTCATTTAATTCATGCTTCGATCAAGTGACTCTCTAAAATTATTATAAAAGATTTTTTTTTTTTACAATTGTGTTATTTTTTACTTTTACAAGCATTAAACAACATGAAGGAGAGTAGAGCACTTCAGTATACATAATTGTTTACCTAGACTTTAATTCGCTTTCAGACGCGTGACTGCGTTCCCTTCAGCGTTGCCAACTTTACTGGATGCAGGCGAGTCAGTGTACCCATGCAGGTAGAGCCAGTGATATTTTTCAAATGTTGATTTCAACCGCACACAGCCTATGTCGGTGTGGACCCCACCAAAACGGGACACAGAACAGCGAACAAGACAGAAGCTAAACTACCGTGTGTACTGACCTGAGAGGTTGTAGTAGGCACATGAGAGCGAGGTGAAGTAAGATGCGGATGGAGCAGTAGCGGAGTGCTGTGGTAACGGGCGGAAACACCCCGAGAAAACTCGCCGGCCGACGGCTAGGCCCGTCACGTTTCGCAGTGCGAGAATTCGAGCGTAATTGACGGGAATCGAACCCAGTTTCCTCCAGTGGAAACAGGGGTAGCGTGACCACTGCACCACCGTGGGCGCTTTGGTCGAATTAAAACTTGATGATCCAGTCGTAAGTGGAGATAAACCAGCTGGACTGTTATTGAAGATATAATAGTGACGTAACCTCGACCAGAATGTCCCCGCAGCACAGTCCTGTGGTCCTCGGTGGAGACGTTGACGAGGTCGAACTGTGCTATCTCCAGTTTGGGCTCGATAACCACGTTGTCTGCGCTGCTGGAGCTATTCCAGCTGTAGAGCACGTCGTCTGTTCGGTAGCCATCTGCAACAACACCTCCTGTACAACACGTCTGTGCGGTAGTTATCTGCAACAACACCTCCTGTGCAACACGTCTGTGTGGTAGCTATCTGCAACAACACCTCCTGTACAACACGCCTGTGCGGTAGTTATCTGCAACAACACCTCCTGTACAACACGTCTGTGTGGTAGCCATCTGCAACAACACCTCCTGTACAACACGTCTGTGCGCTAGCCATCTGCAACAACACCTCCTGTGCAACACGCCTGTGCGGTAGTTATCTGCAACAACACCTCCTGTGCAACACGTCTGTGCGGTAGTTATCTGCAACAACACCTCCTGTACAACACGTATGTGCGGTAGTTATCTGCAACAACACCTGTAGAACACGTCTGTGCGGTAGTTATCTGCAACAACACCTCCTGGTGCAACACGTCTGTGCGGTAGTTATCTGCAACAACACCTCCTGTGCAACACGTCTGTGTGGTAGCTATCTGCAACAACACCTCCTGTACAACACGTCTGTGCGGTAGTTATCTGCAACAACACCTCCTGTGCAACACGTCTGTGTGGTAGCTATCTGCAACAACACCTCCTGTACAAAACGCCTGTGCGGTAGTTATCTGCAACAACACCGCCTGTGCAACACGTCTGTGCGCTAGCCATCTGCAACAACACCTCCTGTGCAACACGTCTGTGTGGTAGCTATCTGCAACAACACCTCCTGTACAACACGTCTGTGTGGCAGCCATCTGCAACAACACCTCCTGTGCAACACGTCTGTGCGCTAGCCATCTGCAACAACACCTCATGTGCAACACGTCTGTGCGGCAGCCATCTGCAACAACACCTCCTGTACAACACGTCTGTGCGGTAGTTATCTGCAACAACACCTCCTGTGCAACACGCCTGTGCGGTAGTTATCTGCAACAACACCTCCTGTACAACACGTCTGTGTGGCAGCCATCTGCAACAACACCTCCTGTGCAACACGTCTGTGCGCTAGCCATCTGCAACAACACCTCCTGTGCAACACGTCTGTGTGGTAGCTATCTGCAACAACACCTCCTGTACAACACGTCTGTGCGGTAGTTATCTGCAACAACACCTCCTGTGCAACACGCCTGTGCGGTAGTTATCTGCAACAACACCTCCTGTACAACACGTATGTGCGGTAGTTATCTGCAACAACACCTCCTGTACAACACGTCTGTGCGCTAGCCATCTGCAACAACACCTCCTGTGCAACACGCCTGTGCGGTAGTTATCTGCAACAACACCTCCTGTGCAACACGTCTGTGCGGTAGTTATCTGCAACAACACCTCCTGTACAACACGTATGTGCGGTAGTTATCTGCAACAACACCTGTAGAACACGTCTGTGCGGTAGTTATCTGCAACAACACCTCCTGTGCAACACGTCTGTGCGGTAGTTATCTGCAACAACACCTCCTGTGCAACACGTCTGTGTGGTAGCTATCTGCAACAACACCTCCTGTACAACACGTATGTGCGGTAGTTATCTGCAACAACACCTCCTGTGCAACACGTCTGTGTGGTAGCTATCTGCAACAACACCTCCTGTACAACACGTCTGTGTGGCAGCCATCTGCAACAACACCTCCTGTGCAACACGTCTGTGCGCTAGCCATCTGCAACAACACCTCATGTGCAACACGTCTGTGCGGCAGCCATCTGCAACAACACCTCCTGTACAACACGCCTGTGCGGTAGTTATCTGCAACAACACCTCCTGTACAACACGTCTGTGCGGTAACCATCTGCAACAACACCTCCTGTACAACACGTCTGTGCGGTAGTTATCTGCAACAACACCTCCTGTACAACACGTATGTGCGGTAGTTATCTGCAACAACACCTCCTGTGCAACACGTCTGTGTGGTAGCTATCTGCAACAACACCTCCTGTACAACACGCCTGTGCGGTAGTTATCTGCAACAACACCTCCTGTACAACACGTCTGTGCGGTAACCATCTGCAACAACACCTCCTGTACAACACGTCTGTGCGGTAGTTATCTGCAACAACACCTCCTGTACAACACGTATGTGCGGTAGTTATCTGCAACAACACCTCCTGTACAACACGTATGTGCGGTAGTTATCTGCAACAACACCTCCTGTACAACACGTCTGTGCGGTAGTTATCTGCAACAACACCTCCTGTGCAACACGTCTGTGCGCTAGCCATTTGCAACAACACCTCCTGTACAACACGTCTGTGCGGTAGCCATCTGCAACAACACCTCCTACATTCACCCTTCTGCTAGCAACTCCTGCATGCTGTCAGCCACGCAAATATAAGACGAAAATGTATAAACACTGTTCCCTTAAAGCAATCTTTAAGAGAGCTGTGCGTCCCCACAAAATCATAATTTTACAATTCTTCCTGTATTGTATGTGTCACCTACCTGTTAAGCAATGTATATTCTGTTTTGAAAGTTATAGGCATGGATTAATCGAAAACTGTTTACCTAAGTGTGTTCCGTGAAGGCTAATTTTTTGTTCTTTTAGACATGTTGTTTCACAATATGTCTTCAAAAATCAACGCCATCTTAGGGTTACAATGTTTTATCCGAAAATATATATGCCAATTCCGATTTTCACTGTGGTGAGAAAGTAAGGGGAGAGGGGGGAGTGACATTGATAACCGCTTTTTCTAAAGAACATCATTCACCGATTTGTTGCTTAATCACAAGTAGTTTCTGATATTTTTTAAGAGGGGCATTTTTGGCACCAAACATTTTTTCCGTTAAAAGCTTTACGCAGAGGCTAATCGTTAATATCCTTATGTGCACACTTGCAGTCTTCATTTTGACTATTGGCCGCTTGTCTTTGTGTGAAGACAGTCTGTTACATGAGTGAGCCAATCAGAATGAAGTTTCCCCGATACTGACTGCCCGTTATTCGCGGTCAGGCAGATAAGACTCGTAACTATTCAAGTAGTCCAATCACCAAAGCGATTCTTGACTAAAGTGTGCTAGAACACAACTTAGTCCT
Source organism: Dryococelus australis (assembly GCA_029891345.1). NCBI lineage: Eukaryota > Metazoa > Arthropoda > Insecta > Phasmatodea > Phasmatidae > Dryococelus > Dryococelus australis. The sequence continues at coordinate 3,375,505 of CM057003.1, read as the reverse complement.
GAAATCTTTACGCGAAAAGCAGATGCTCCTTGGCTTGTTAGGGGGGGGGGGGGGTGAACTACGTTATTGATCAACTGAAGGGAAAAAATGATATCTGTGTTTTTGTATTGTTATTTCGCAAGGAATAACCTGCCGGAGTTTGTCTCCAATGTTCAAAAACGTCAGCTATATTAAACACTATTGACGGTAAATTGAGCACTTTTGAAATCACTTTTGGAAAAAGCACTGCGTGTTAGCTGTTTTCTATTGTTACCGTACACGAAGATAGTGTTAGGTTAACAACGGCAACTAGTTCCAAGACTTCATGTTGGACTGCAAGTGTAACGTGTGAAATGTATGGCAAATCGAGTCAACATTCTGTGTCTAAACAAATGACAGTACAAATCAGTTACACTTCAAAGTAACTCTTTTTTTCACTCGACTGGCGCATCAATAAAGTCACAGTACTGCTCACGACAATGTGCATGTAATTTATGGCGGAAGGATACAAAATGAAGAGGAAAGTATATCTTGTGCAGAGTCTTCAAGAGTGCTCAACCAGCCGTGAACAGATTATACTAGGATTGTGGATGATCCTGGCGCCATATTAGGTGGCCTGAATGTAATATTCGGCCCATTCCTGCAGCTGAATCATAACTTCCAACACGCTGGAGGCGGAACGTTCGCTATCACTGTAGTTGCGAAAAGCCAACTTTTATTATATATTGCATTTTACTTTCTCTAAAAACTTTGACATCTATGAAACATTTAGAACTGGGTTTAGTATTGTGTTAAGACTGTCCTGTTACAAACTTAAATTAGTCGCTGCGTCACTGCACCTATTACAAGTTCACGCAGAATGTGGAGATATATCTGATAGCTAAATAATGTAAGTTTATATACTAGTTTCTTGATATGACGTCATATCGAAAACCTCACTTTTAAAATGTGCGAGCGATTTCTTCTGAAAATTTCTATCTCTCATTTTATGAAGTCGTCTTTATTTTTTACGTAAAATTAATTACTACTTGAAGGAAGTTGCCCTAACTATTTACTTTCAACCATTTAGTTAATATCATTGTTTTTTTTCTGGGAATTTAGGACAACATATTAACACTTAATTATTTTATTACAGTGTTGTTCAACCTGTTCTATTTAGAATTATTTTCTCGTACCTGTAGGTTGTAGGTACATCAACCCAAGTCATGTTATTTAGAACATAGAGTGTACTTTACTAACATAAGTCATTGAAGTACGCGAGTACTCACAGCTGGAGATGAGCAGGGGACACTTCTGGGAGTCGAGTGGGAACTTGCGAAGATGCATCGGACATCTGGCCTTCACCGTCAATCTGCAAGTCAACAACTGTGTGTATATGCATATATATGCACGCCCTACCATATCGTGTTATAATTATTCATTATCAAAGTAGACTGCATACAAGTGTATGTCAGTTTGACATGTGTCGTAGTTGGGAGGTCCGCTCATACGACACATTCTGTAGGGCTGCGGGCCAGTAGCAAACACTCAGCACTCTGGTAGCTTCACTCCGTGTGGTCGGATCTAACATATACAATAATATTTCTTAGACCCTCATAGCAGACAGGCCCTCAGGGTCGTACTATCCAGCTAAAATAATATTTAAAACCAACTAAGTCATTTACCATCATTACTAAAATATAACATTCTTTTAACAATAAAACTTATCTTCTTCGCCACCCACCAAGGCGATCCGGGTTCAATCGCCGGCCGGGTCACTCCGGATTTTCGCATGTGGGAATCGTGCCGGACGATGCCATTGGCCAGCGGGTTTTCTCGGGGTCCCCTGTTTCCCCCGCCCTTTCATTCCGGCACTGGTTCATACCAAGGAATAGGAAAACTTCGCGAGTTCAATGACCTGTAGGCTAGACTCCTCGGTCCTCTGCATACTGTATCCTCAGCTGTGCGTTCATTGGCTGTTGACCCACACCTGGCAGTTATGGGATTCGCAAGGTGTTTCCTTGTAAGTCTGCTATTGGCCCAGAGGCGTGAAGGGCGGGTCTAATAAGCTGTAATCCAGTTGCCAAAGTGATTTCACAATATATGTGTTTGACTTCTATCTTGTCCCGAAATGAATTCGCGAAATTTTCCTATCCCTATCCATATCTCAATCATCCTTATCGGCTCTCACGAGCTCGATCTTAAGAGCCATCCAAATCGTTCACTCACTCTGTCATTTTTCTCAGTCAGTCTTCACCGCCAAGGAAACTTTATAAATAAAACCGTCTAGTATATTTAAAAGCATGAGTATTTATACATAATGAAATAATAGAATATTTCTTTAAATTTTAAAATATTACAATTTTAAAACCAATACCAACACAACATATGAAAATCACAATTTAGAAATTTACATATATGTATATTCATGTTTCCATTATTGGGGGTGGAAATCCTCCTGCGAGGGAGAGGCAACCATGACCCTGATGAGCCATCATCACCCTGATCTCACTCCCGGATTATTATTATAACACTGTTATTACAATAATTCTAACATTGGTCTATTTACTCAGAGTTCATCTTTAGACTTAAATCTTTCCTACATCTTCAATATAAAAACACGAAATCCTTAAATTTAAAATATTTAAAACATTAACTCATTAAAATTTAATACAGTTAAAACTTTAAAAAGTAAAATATAAAATTCTTAAAATATTAAAATGAACCCGAACATAATAGACCCTCTAATATTGTTAAAATTATACATTTCTTAGCGGTCAAGACTATTTCGTAGAACCCTTCCCAGAAACAAGACTGTCACAGTCCTGCGCCATCAGGCGTGGCGCTACCGGGGCCATACAAAATATAAATGAGAAGCGTGTTCAGAAGGATATACGCGTAATAATAGTTTAATGTCTTGTATTTAAAATATATATATATAACACAACGGTTACAATATGGTTTGCAACACTCTGCATCAATTACTTTACTATACTTTACTTCGGGAGAGCTCGACTTTAGAAATATGATATAATCGCAACTGTCGATTATTTGTATAGTCAATATAATAAGCCATATACGGGTTACTCTAAAGACTCGGGTTATTTAATTGGAACGTGTTCACCTTAATGATGGCGAAGGCTGGTCATCGTGACGACTCTGGCGGATGGAACACATCTGGTGTAGCCTCTCCATCTTGCCCTGTCGGCGGCTGGCTGTGGTAAGGCAAGGCCCACACTTGATGTCTCGCTAGTTTAAATACGGCGTTTATTTTGCCAACATTGAGCTGTTGTCCTCGTTCTCCTTACATGTTGGAAGCAAGGTGCGTTCAGGCAAGCGGTATAGTCAAGGCTTGCCCACGCAGTAACACTATGGTGGCTCTGATTTTGTACAGTAGTAAGTGAGCATCAGTATACATTGTTAAAGGCTGTTCACGATAAAGTGAACACTTAGAAAAAAGTCACTGGCCCTGCATGCATATATTTTAATGGGCGCACTGAGTGACATTCGCCCAGTAAAGTTGGTAACGATGGATGTAAAGTAGTTATATATCTTAACGCCGAATAAAAAGTGTTAGGTAAACATTTTTGATAACTTAAAATTTTTTATTTCACTTTCTGTTTTTTTTTATTCACAGAAGTATAAAATTAGCAGATTTGTACAGTATTTACTTTTCTAATAATTATACAGTTTCACTTGACCAATGTACGAATAAAGTGATGAGGCCCATGGCAATGTTAATTTTTCTTAGGACGGAGGAATACACAACGTGCATACAAGTAGATCTAAAGCAGGGCTTTCAAAAGTGCTCATTTGATCGTGGACAGCCTATACCTGTTCGCCATCCACTACGTAGGAAGACTGCTTTTATGGTTAAAATATATTTTAAAAATCTTTCCACATTTTAGTGCGATATTGAATATCTATAATCGCAATATCGCGACAAAAATTACCTATTCAATAAACCAGTTTATCGAATTAAAAAGATGGTTATGAGAAACAATGTTGATGTGGCAGCCGCACCTCATGGAGTATGTGAGGTATCCATCGTGCCTAAGTCGCAGGAAGGTATTGGGCACGGTGATACGGTGTAGGTGTGATCTCTTGCCATTCATGAAGAATGTGTCTGGCTTCCAGACAAGCCCCATGAAGAGCCAGGAGAGAGAAAGCTGCCCTCTACCCGGCAGAGCAGAGAACTTCAGGCGGCTGTCATACCACACTTGCCTGAAGTAGATGTCCATGGTATAGCTCTGCGAACACACGTAGACACGCTGCTACACACACACACACACACATTGTTTCTTTATACCAGTAGTAACACAAAAGCCATATACCCTTATATCCGAGAACGTATTGTGGCGAGAACACAAGAGCCTGGGCAATATCAGATTGAAGTCATTTTTATTTCTGTTCTCTGTTCTTTCAATTGTGTTCACGACTTTGATTTCACAACAATACTGATGTTCTGAGCTTTTAAAAACCTGGCACCCAATGGCCGTCAAAGAAGGGCACTCAAATAAAATGATAAAAAACACACATTAAAAATATAAATTGACTGAAAAGAATCCCAAACAAAGGATTATAAATATATCATGAGTTCTCACTCTATACTCATTTGAGAGCAACAACAAAGATTAAATAAATTAGAATCATAATATCTTATTGCCTCTCAATTAACGTATTTCAAGTTACAAAAGGAGAATCTTTACTCTCAAGCACCACTGTGAACGTTTAATTCATATTAAAGGAAAAGTTAATGCTTAGAAAATATTAAACAGCCAATCTTTAAATAGATTAAAAGACTCTTCTGTCAGATGGGGCGTTTTAGCCTGTCCAAAACCCATCTGACCTAAAAATGAGACGTTCACAAAATATTTAAAAAATACAAATTAAAACTTATTTAAGCAATTCAAGCACCGACGATCTCGAATGAATGCGCTTGTAAGTGGGTTGCTCAAAGGTCTCAAACTAGCGCAAGTCGATGCGGTCCCATTTCAACGCGATGAACTTTTCAGATGACTTGCAGCAAAGAGTTTAGAAATTACTTATCAAGAAAACGTCTCGAAGAAAAGGTACTCTGGGCACCACATACTAAAAGTTGGTTCAAACTTAAATTTTGAAAACGCCATGAAATACCAAATAGAATTTAGAATGCAACTAATATAGCGCTCACATAAAACCCTAACTAGAATTACCAGAAGATTTCTACCGCATGTCACGAACCCACTCCATAGTACGACTTATGCATTGCTAGATACATCACGGCTCGCTCAAATACTAGCGACGTTTAGCCTTCTGAACAGAGTCCATAGTGGACCGACGAGCAGGTAATACAAGAGAGGTATTCTCGCTTAGCTGACCTGAGTAGAAGTGTACGAGCTTTGCTCGAAAGCAAGCCTCGTCCAGCCATCAATTTTTACCAATCAAAATGTTTACACCAGATCAGCGCACTCTATAACTCTGGCGGCGCGAACATAATCTGCGCAGTATTTTATGTCAAATAATTGTGTTCGCTGTCGGGGCAATAATGCGTGTAGGACAAGTTGCATAGAACGAAGGCGCGTGAAACAACATTATTACGTAACTAGGCGCCGCGCGCCTGCTCACTATGCAACTTGCCTCTCACGCGTTATCGCCCCATCTTGCTCTGCAGGCGTTGTGCACCTCAACTTTTACCACAATTAAATTATATAAAAATGCTTTTCCGGATATAACTTTTTAGGGATCTTGTATTAGAATTGGTGCGAGGAAACTGTGTCTGGAGTTCGGGCGTTGCATTTCCGGTATACTTGTACCATTGCAATTTGTTTACTGTATTTTGTTACAGGTACGACCTTATATCTCTTCTGACCTGGCTGTATATCCCTCGGCCATCTTAGTCCCTTCACGCCCACTTCAATTTACTGTTTTAGGTGTTGCAAACAACAAATGTATGGTGCATGCTGTACTTAAGTTGGCACAACACTTGTTTCACTGTCACAGCCAGTTATCTGTAGGCTGTATGTTCAGCTACAGTAATATGAACCAGTTATGAACTATACCAGTATGATGGTTTGCGAATCATTTACCCACATGAAAGATCATTGGCTATTGAGCTTCGCAGTGTGCAGTACTGACCAAAAATTTCCTACACGTGCGTAATGTACACAGTTGTTTGAATGGGTCAGATCGTGAAGTGCATATTGAATGAACTGTACACTATTGCCAGCCTTAATACAAAAGCACTAGCTCATGACGTATCGTCTGTCGCAAAATTATATGGCCAATGTTGTTCGTCCTTTCTTATTCAGAGTGTCTTAGGAGGTGAGGTCAATATTCTAGCAGGTAAAATGATAGATCTTCGTAACAAAAAGGGCCATATACGCATGTGTCGTGTCCTAGATGGTTTCCGACATAAAGCTTCTTAACGTACACTTGTTTTGACTTTGGTATACGTTACTTGTAGTCCCTTCAACAATGCAACATGCATTATGTCCAACCCCGCCACGACACATCTCTCCACCTCACATGAAGTCCCACTGGACTTCGCGGCTTGTCACGTGTCTGTTGTGCTTTGTGGTGTGTACAACTATCTGTTCTGGCTGTTCACTTTGCAAGAGGAAGTTATACTTACAGATCAAGTACTTCATAACATCTACAATTAGTTCGTCTCTAATATTCGATAAAGATAGTATAGTTAGCCGCAGAGAATTATACTTCAAAATAAACATATCTTCATACTTTTATTTCAAATATGACATTTAAAATTTTCTTCTAATTCATCTCCTAATAAACAAATGCCATAAACATAAAAAATAATAATTTATATTGATGCAAAAAAATAATGCGTATTTCTTGGTAGAACTTTATCAGTAATATTGGTGATAAGCACTGTAACATTTTGAGCCTACCCTTGTGTTACAATGTCCACAGTTTACTGTTTCAAGTGTGTAACTGTGTAACGGCCTCTGGCATGTGGTATAGATGGGTGCACGAGGCTTGCAGAGGGGAGGGTGGTAGGGAACACAGGAAGATAGACGCTCGGGCCAGAACAGAGGGATCGTCAGGACAAAGGATGGTCATTTGTCAGGTGTCTAGCGATGATAATGGTTCTGCCAAGAGCGTGGCTTCTTCTGCTGCTCGCACATTCAATGTCCTGTTATATCGCTGTCAGCTCCTCAATCTCCCGCCCACAACCCCTGGTCATCACTGCCTGCACATACTAGCTGTGCGCCATCACAACACGTCACTTATTTTATTATTTGTATTTATGAAATATCGCAATGATGACGCGCCTCAAAAACAGAGTTGATACTTCGATATAAAGATAATTGTGGTCATATAATGTGATAATTCAATATTTCTGATGCGGAGTTATCGGTATTTGCGATTCCTAAATCTTTAATGTCCAGTAGGTCTGAGAATTTTTCCGATACTGGCAGCTCTTATTGAAGAGATACGCTCTATCGATAATTCCGATATCGGATCAACATTTATAAGGTTGGTATGTGTTGAAAAGAAATTATGAGTAGATACCGGGCACTCCTGTTTCATAGTCATCTATATGCTTGAATCAATATCCTTGACGGCGGAGTCCTGCGAACAAACGAAAGAAATGTTCACTTAGCCATGAAAAGACGATAGTTGATCTAAGTGTGCCAATTTTTCGAAACCAGAATTGAAAACATAAGATACGGCACCCATAGTTAATATAATGTATATTGCCAGCTTTACGAGGGAAAGTTCTACAAAATTAATTCATTAGTTTAGCATGATCTCTTGAGCCACAAAGGAACGTGCAAATTCATGGTATTAAGAAACAGCTCGACATCACTGTAGAAAAATATTTGTTTTGTAAATTTAACAAAAATTGCTGCCTGGGATTGCTTTTTACTGGTTCTTCTGTATCAGATGCCAGAAATATGAACGTCTCAGTTATCGTGTTGCAATAAAAATTATTGTGTTTTGAAATGTAGTCTGGCGGGAACTAAGTGTGTCTAACGGCATGAAACTAAGTCAAGTGTGGAACTGCGGAGTCAATGAGTAAACTACACTTACTAAGCCAGATATAGGGCTGTGAAGTCTAGATTACAGCTCACTCATCCTTAGTCTCTAGAGCCGTGTCCGAAACTACTGTACAATCACTATTTAGGTTACTAAATCGACCACGTGACCGCATTTAGGCACTAAATATTTGAAAATTTAGAGCCAAAATTTTCTTACATATAGAAGCACGGTTAATTTCCAGATACAGCTGCAACAGCGTCTGCTATTGTTTTCGTTTAATTTCACAATGCAAACATTCGAATTCAAACCAGTAATAAAGAAGGCAAATTTAACGAATATTCACAGGTGCGTGATGTTAATATTTATTCATTTCCTTTGTAATAAAGAAGGCAAATTTAACGAATATTCACAAGTGCGTGATGTTAATATTTATTCATTTCCTTTGTAATAAAGAAGGCAAATTTAACGAATATTCACAAGTGCGTGATGTTAACACTTATTCATTTCCTTTGTAATAAAGAAGGCAAATTTAACGAATATTCACAAGTGCGTGATGTTAATATTTATTCATTTCCTTTGTAATAAAGAAGGCAAATTTAACGAATATTCACAAGTGCGTGATGTTAACATTTATTCATTTCCTTTGTAATAAAGAAGGCAAATTTAACGAATATTCACAAGTGCGTGATGTTAACACTTATTCATTTCCTTTGTAATAAAGAAGGCAAATTTAACGAATATTCACAAGTGCGTGATGTTAATATTTATTCATTTCCTTTGTAATAAAGAAGGCAAATTTAACGAATATTCACAAGTGCGTGATGCTAATATTTATTCATTTCCTTTGTAATTTAAATAATATTTGAAGCGTTTTTTATTAATAATTTTAAAAAAAATTATTTTATAAATGGAGATTTTGCTTAAGAGGGCGAGTTAGTAAAACAATTTTATAATGTTCAGAGTTAAATTCGACTTACTTTTAATTTCCTTTTTTTCGTTTCTCCTAAGAAAAAACAGAGAAACATTCAGTAATGCAGTTCTTTAACACTAGCAGCGCTGCTCGTGGTCGTTCGAATTCCAACATCCAAAATTCCCAACAACCCTACATTATTAAACAACGACTTCGGACACAAATCAGATAAAGGGGAGTGTGTGATTGTTGTGGGGTTCGACTGTGCTCGGCTCACCTCGTCAGTTTCCGTGACTGAGCCAAAGCTCTTGACCAGCAGATTGGTGATTATTGTGACAGGCCGACCTGCAACAGTCAAAACACGCTCATTCACTCGGCGCCACACTTGTAGCCAGTTTCACCAACAAGGGATAAACAAGGTTCTATAAGCAAAACTACACTTCACATTAACTGGCCCTTAACGATGTGAAGGTGTTTCACCAATATAAAACTCATTTCTGTAAGTGCCACTTAGCTGGCCGTTGCTTAAAGAAACAAGTTGTAAATATTTACATGTTGGTAGTGATGCGTTGTGGTCATGTGACTAAACGAACCAACGAGAACTATACCAAAGATGGGAAAAAAATAATTTCCCCTGAAATGTTGTGTTTACTTTAGTTACGAGCAAATGAATCCTAACCAAATATTTGTTTTATAATAAAAAATGAAAGTTTTATCGTTCGCCTGACGAATATTAAGAATCATACAAAGCAGATGTCACTGCATATACGAAAAAGTTATGTCTATTCTGTTTGTTCGACTGACTACGTGTACCGAAATTTCTTTACGTTAAAATTACGTTCGCCAATAGATAAGTTTGTAATTTTTCGAGGCTAATTTATTATCGTTGAAGTGTTGTGTTGCAATTCTGTGATACTTTGTGATCTAGTTTTTATTAATTATCAGTGCCAAGTGTGATTTTTCACAGCAAAAATTACAACGATCCATAGAGGTCTGGGCTGTTTTTCTACTTGTGAGAAGTTAAATTGTTTTATATTGTATATACTCGGGTAATGTTTTCGACTCATTACATATATTTAAGTAGCTTTTGTCAAGCATTTATATATTAAATGCTTTATAAAATAATACGTTAGGTTATTGATACATTTTAAAATGAAAATGCTGTCTTGTTTAGGCACTGATTGAATATTCACTAAACGTAATGTATATTCCGTGCAAAATTCGTTTTGCACTCAAAAAACAACACTGGGGCTACATTTGCTAAAAGACCATCTCGAATTCTTCTACTTAATATATCTGTTTTATGTTTTACGTACGATATTACTGCTGTGTTTTAAATATTCGGTACTTGTTTTGTCCTCCAACACAACAGGCCAATAACAAGAATAAGTCGGTACTGCAGGTGAGTTGTGAGTGGGAACTTGACAAGTGAAGTGCAGCAGACACTTATTCACGGGTACATGCACACATAGACGTTTATAATCAAACCTGTTGGAAGTGATCATTCCAGTACACTTACATTGCTTGGGGGGAAATTTACCTACCAAAAATTTAGCATCATTTAGTCAAATTATGTATGTATATATAAGGAAAACTGTCCCACCTGCCGTATTGTATTTCATATGAGCACTCGAAGATTCCCCGCATTGTGTTCTTTATAAATAACTGTTATCCATGAAGTATACAACGCACCATGGCGGAGAGCAATATGGTCATCATTTCAAAAGAAAACACATGGTACAAAGTTACACTTAATTGGCACAAATTCCCCAAATGACTATATGAGAAGATCTTAACCATTTCATTGGTCGTTCCTTATTGCTTTCGCCATGTCTCTTGTACACACAGAGCTCATCAAGAGTAATGATGCGTAATTTTTAATGGACAGCTGTGTTCAAGAGCGTTGTCATATTCGCGTCCACCTAATCCAACAGCGAACCTCGTGACCAATGTTTATTGGACAGCTGTGTTCAAGAGCGTTGTCATATTCGCGTCCACCTAATCCAACAGCGAACCTCGTGACCAATGTTTATTGGACAGCTGTGTTCAAGAGCGTTGTCATATTCGCGTCCACCTAATCCAACAGCGAACCTCGTGACCAATGTTTATTGGACAGCTGTGTTCAAGAGCGTTGTCATATTCGCGTCCACCTAATCCAACAGCGAACCTCGTGACCAATGTTTATTGGACAGCTGTGTTCAAGAGCGTTGTCATATTCGCGTCCACCTAATCCAACAGCGAACCTCGTGACCAATGTTTATTGGACAGCTGTGTTCAAGAGCGTTGTCATATTCGCGTCCACCTAATCCAACAGCGAACCTCGTGACCAATGTTTATTGGACAGCTGTGTTCAAGAGCGTTGTCATATTCGCGTCCACCTAATCCAACAGCGAACCTCGTGACCAATGTTTATTGGACAGCTGTGTTCAAGAGCGTTGTCATATTCGCGTCCACCTAATCCAACAGCGAACCTCGTGACCAATGTTTATTGGACAGCTGTGTTCAAGAGCGTTGTCATATTCGCGTCCACCTAATCCAACAGCGAACCTCGTGACCAATGTTTATTAGTTTGCCAAACTCAATCACGTATCGGACGATGTGTTTCAGTCCTGTGAACATTTTTGAGGATCAGATATTTCTCTTAGGTATTGCTCCTCGCTCACCTGAATACAGTACAAAATAGATCATATGGAATGTGCGAGTTTTTAAAATCGAGGAGAATTTAAACAGTTAAGAAAGTGGCTGTGAGCGAAAGCGTTTTGAAACAAATGATCACGAAATATTTTGATGAGGACCAGGTGTTGTTAGTAAGAAGACTAAAGACATCAGTTGTGGACCACTTGTCCTCGCCAATCAACACATGGTAAAAACTTGCCAGCTGGCAGCCCAGCCAATAGAGAGTGCTTGGCAGGACGCAGTAGCCAATCACGCACGAGGCCCATCCCCAAAGTCTCCAACAACTGACGAGTTCGTCGACATCAAAGGGACCAACAAGCCACACCTCCAGTGTGCACTGGGGAGTGGCAGGCTCTTAACATCGAGGTCTCGAGAGCCGATGAGGGTGAAGTAAGGTGAGTATGGAGCAGTGCCGCCGGAGTGAAGGGGCGGGGAAACAGGCAGATACCAGAGACAACCCGCCAACCAACAGCCTCATGCAAAATCCTGGAGCGACTCCGCTGGGTATCCTACCCGGTCAGCCCTGATGGGAAGAGGGAGTATAGTCTGATCACTGAACCATCGTCTCTGTGTGGTGACACCGTCAGAGCAGAGTAGCTATGTGAGGCTGTGCGGACGTCTGATTGGTTAATGTATGCGGCTGGGCTGCTGCGTGGCTGGCGAGTAGTTACCAGGTGCTGATTGGCGAAATACCGAGTGAGGCAGCAAAGTGGTTTCCCAAGGTCACTCCACGTGAATACTCGCTGGTATGGTTCTTCACCAGAGGCCATGTTCCTGCTTCCATGAACAACTTGCTCTGCTTCTAATGATGTAGCTATTAATGAGACTTAAGACCTAATTACCGCTTATTCCTGATATCCGCATGTACCAAACATTGTCCTATCCCAAACAAACACAACCGTCAAAGTCACACGCTAAACATGATTGTTTGTATCTTAATTTTCAAAAGATAATCAATTTTATAATTTTATGTCAATAAAATACTCTTATGAATTTGACATTAACATAACTGCATTCCAAATTAGCTAGAGGAAGTATACAAACCCCTCAAAGCACTTGTTTACTAATCAGTGTTCTAACCTCAAATCCAATCTTCGCCGTTGTTGCCAGTCGTGTTGGCATAACAGGAGTTCAATGTTGGAAGAGGGAGACTGGTTGGGCGCACCCAGCAAGATCGTTCTACCTCATGTGTAGTCCACGGGCCAGTGACTCCATGCCGCTGGCCTGTCAATACGTTCAGTCTCCGTGTCCACATGTTGCACGTGCACAATTCTTGTGTCCGGTACTGTACACAGCACAGAGCCCAGTCTTCCTTGTTGCTACTCTGATATGTGCCTGCCTCTCTGACATGAATGGTTAGTGCAAATGTCATTACGCACGCAGCAAGGTTATCATTGGCTGAGCACAAATACAGCTGCGCATAACATAAAATCACGTGATTGCAACACTAAACGAGTGAGCGAGCAGGTTAACTCACTTAGACCCATTGTACATATTTGTGTACATTACGCACGTGTGGGTAATTTTTGGTGTGGACTGCACACTGCGAAGTTCAATGACCTATGTCTTACCTGTGGGTAAATGATTCGCAAACCTTCATACTCGTCTGGGTCATAATTGGTTCATACAACTGTAGCTGGTTAGGTTATTGGTTATGACAACGAAACAAGTGTTGCGTTGACTTAAGTACAGTGTACAACATAAAATATTTAGTTTGCAACAAGTGAAAGAGTAGATGAAAGTGGGTGTGAAAGGATCGTCGCGGCATGCACGTTGGCTAAGCGGCTGCTGACCTCCGTAGTTGGGGCGGATCCTCTTGTCGTAGCGCTTCTTGTCCAGCAGCGAGTCTAGTGTCGAGGATACGTTCTTCGACACAACACGGGTGTCAATGTTCAAGATGGCTGCCGTGCAGGAGGTACTACAGCAAGCCGCCATCACCAGCCACCACCAGACCATGCCCCCTGCCTGCACAAACACACGCTGCAGACGAGTGCAAAGTCGAGACATTTGGGTGGCTCTTAATATCGGGGTCTTGAGAGCCGATGAGGGTGAAGCGAGGTGAGTATGAAGCAACGCTGGAAAGAAGGGACGGGTGAAACGGGAGATCCCCGAGAAAACCCGCCAACCAGCTGCATCGTCCGGCACGATTCCCATATGCGAAAATTCGGGAGTGACCCGGCCGGGGATAGAACCCGGTTAGCCTCGGTAGGAGGTGAGCAGAGTGACCACTCTGCCATCACGACACCTTGGTTAAGTTGGGTTTTACTTAAATTGTATCTATAAATTATAGCATTTAATTTATAATTGATATGAATGAAAACTGGGGAAATGATAGACGTGTTGGTATTGCCTAAGGCTGTTCACTGTAATATGAGTACGTTTGAAAGCTCTGTTTAGTTTGTACTTCTATGCATGTTGTGTATTCATCCGCCTTATGTAAAATTAACATTTCCATGGACATCACTTTATTCATGCATCGGTCAAATAAAACTGTGAAATTATTGAAACAGTAAATATTTTACAAATATTATTTTTAAACTTTGTTGAATAAAAAAAATGAAATAAATAATTTTAATTGTCACAATTGGTTAACTAACACTTTTTATTCTTTTATTGGACGTTTATATTCGAAAATACTTTCCAGCCATCTTTACCAACTTTTCTAGGCGAATGTCACTCGAAGCGCCCATTATAATAAATGTAGACAGGGAAAAGTGCCATTTTTCTAAGTTTCATTTCAAAAGTGCTCGCTTTATCGTAAACAGTCTTTAGTAAGAAATAGTTGTTATGCAGAATATTATTTCATAGAGCGCGCTCGAATGCGATGCTTTGTCCCTTTGGTGTTATATTTTTCTAGACTCGATTAAGCTCTGTTTGCATAAGGCGGAGGAATATCCCGGAAGCAGAACTTTAGCAGGTAGTGGTTCAGAAAAGTTGCAAGTGGCTGCGACTGTACTATAGTTACAACGCCTAGAACAATATGTTGAAGCGCTAGTGTAAGGTAGTGTGTGGACGAGCTGCAACTCACCTCGCAAAGGAAGACCTCTGCGCTGGACCACCTGGCTCTCACTGATCGGGCTACAGCTCCACGCACACTATTTGCAGACTCTCTCCTGCCTCCGTGCTACAAGCGCCTATGTGCCTGCTCTCAGCTCCTTTGCCTCTCTTAAGACTGAGCTTCACTACAGTTCCGCCAGCTGCTCACCTCGCCCAGATCTCCCCGCACTACACTCTCCACTCATAAAAATGTCATGCACCACAAGCGCCCTGAGATCTTCTTTAAATAGATACGGATCTTGTTTGTGGTTTAATTTATTTTGTCTACCAATTACAATATTTCACTTATTTAAGACGAATAAAAGCATGTATGAAACAGATATGCTTGTAGTGGCTAGTAAGAAATAGTTCGTATGCAAAATAGTAATAAAGTGAGCGGCCATGAATGCCATTCTCTTCTTTGTTGTACTTTTCTATATTTGGTTAAGTTTCGTTTCCACGAGGCGGAGGAATATAGTGAGAGGTCGTTGCCTTCCGCTGTTTTGCAGCAGACAATCAATGCGCAGTTGATATTATATATATATATATACAAAACTGTAGAGTCTAACCTGCAGGTCATTGAACACGCGAATTGTTTAGGTCTCTATCAATAACTAAAGGAAAGTGCTAAGTGTACACATAGAATATTGAAGGCCAGCTTACAACAGGGGGTTCTGGATATTACAAGAGCTCCACAATCCAGTAAAAATAATTTTCGTGGCTACAATTGTTTTTGTTAAAAATAGGAGTAGTAATATTTAAGGACACGTGTATTTCGCGATAATATCTATGGTCATGCTAGATGTCGACATCCTACGTTCACAATCACAACTTACTTTGGTTATTGGCCGCGTGTGAACGTGAGAAGACGTGTTCTTATTTGATTGGGCCGATAGTTATAAAGTACTCCGATACTGAACGTCCATGATTCGCGGACAGACACTTGAGTCACGTGACATTTAAAATTATCCAACCACGAACATGCATATCAACAAAAGTGTTTTGGAGTACAGCTGGTCTTGAAATACTTTCGCAAAAAACACCTGTCCAAAGTTATATATCGTGAAAATATTTCAAAGCAGTGTATGATTTATAACATTGTACCTTCATTTGTCTCTCATGATTTGTTGAACTCTGTTATGTTGCGTGTTATTTGTTCGCCCATGAATCACAGCCGTCAGTAGACAACAGTACTGAATTCTGATAGGCTCCGTCAAATACCGGAAGAGGTCATCAGATACATAGCAGTTAATCACAAGAGAAAAACTTTTCGTGAGTGCTTCCAATCATGAACTCTGCAGTGAGTGTAAGTGTTCAGGTAACAATCACTATATATGTAGCTATAACGACTATATGTATGTGGGTGATTGCAGATTCCTTTACACAATAAAGGACTTTTGATTGGGGTATACGAGGTGAGAACCCCTTGAGCCAGTGTTGAATGTCGTACAGTACAGCACAGTACAGTACAGTACAGTAGTACACTAAGCGTACCCGGTGTATTGTGAGCGATACCACGGTGGTAAGTAGAATAAGAGAAGCAATGGAGTATGCATACGACTCGCATCCAGCCCATCTTGTAAATATTCAATGTGTTCAAAGTTACTTCTACAGTCTGGCAATACCCTGGGAGATTGTGCCAGTAATAACAAGGGGGAACTATCATGGCCCAGCTACTCAGTATTGACATTAACCAATGGAAAAACGACCGTAGACCGAACTGAGAGGTCTAGCATGCTGCCGAGCCAATTCGCGAAATACAACTGGCTCCGCTCATCGCGAACAAACGTCCACTACACTCTTAGATCACATGACTAAACCCTTCTCACACTACCATATTTGCCGTCAAAATACTTACAATAAGTTTGGTCAAATGAAATTGGGCAGTTGTGACATCACAGAAAGATTATAAACGCCGTCATATTTGTCTGAAGAACTTGGATGCCTTCAGTTCCCATAGAACATTTAAAGAATGGACTGCTTCTGAAATTTCTTCGTTGTTTGACATGCTCCACCAATCAGAATCGTGCAAGACAAAATTGGCCGTTTCCGACGTCACGGAACTTCACAATTACGAACAATTGCCGGTAACTAAATAAGTTAATGAACATGTATAGTTTATGTAGACGCTGTATGAGCGTGTGTGTGTGCTATAACAAGTGAATTTGCACATAATATTAAGATTTCAGAGGCATTAGATTTCATTGTGCGAGAAAAATATTTCATAAATAGAGCTAGTGATTTTTCGCGATAAAATGCGATTACACGGTTGATACTGTAAGCACCCAACAGCAGTTTGTCTATTTCCATTGGCTGCTGTCTGCTTGAGAAGGCGTTTTCATATTTGACTGAGCCACTCAGAATTCGGCAACATCTGCCCGGCTACCACGTGATTCGTGTGCAAACATTTAAAAGTTGTCAAAAAGTAATTTAGCCAATCAAGATAGCTGAACTGCCCTACAATGTTTTGAAAAATATAACCACCCCTTTTCATAAATAAAATTCAAATTTTAGTAAAGAAGTGATAATAAATCAAAACATTAATTACATGTTTTCTTCTAATGGACTGCATGGAAACACGATATCATTATCTCACTCTGGAAATAATTTCTAAATAAAAATTTAGATTAGATGTTCCTAGTAAAAACACTGACTGTGTGACACATTTTCAAACACACTCAAGATTATTTGATAAGAATTGTTGAAAGAAAAATTTGATGTAGGCCGCATTCCGTCTTGAGAAGTTATTGTGAAAGACGCGCGTGTATTTAAAGGCAAGAATGTAACAGAGGCTCAGGACAGTTGCTGGTGGTTCGTGAAGAACATCTGCGGACGAGATTAAGGCCCTTGCCTAGTCTCATGCATAGTATCCGCCAGCCAGACACCCTCCTCCCTCTCACCAACACACAGCTACACGACGAGCTACCATTCAGCGAGGGATACCACGTCGTATATACTATACCGCGTGAGTGCGATTGCCAAAATAAGCAATTCAGTAATATTAGTTCTAGTATAACTTTGGCTTCAAGTCTGACTGCAAATGTCCCTAATCGAGAAAGGAGTTTAAATTCTCCTTGTTAGCAGAAATAATTCCGTCCGAGTCTTTACAAATTATTTATAGAGACTATAGAAAACCGCGAAAATATTTTGAGCAAAGATATCTTCTATAAAACTCTAACTAGTTTATTCTTTCATGATTGGATGAACAAGGTTTTGACTCGGCAGACCAATCACGGACATCTTGCTTTGCAGTATCAGAATCCTTACTGGCCCAGTAGAAAGGTGATGTAGCTTCAAACATGCGTGACAACCAATAACGGAAAAAAAAACTGTCTGCCATGTTTACTGCACGTTGAGTCCTAGCAAACAGTAAATATTTCCCTCGATGAACAATTATCTCTAATTATTAAATTTTAAAATTTATTCAGCCACATCTAATTGTTGAAGTGAAGTGGAGTGAAGAGATTTGGGCGTCTAATAACAGCGAGGTTTGTTAGCCTATGAGAGTGATTGAGTGAGTATGGAGCCGCGTCGGAATGAAAGGGTGGAGAAAACGGAGGATACCCGATAAACCCCGCCGACCAGCGGCATCGTCTGGCACGATTCCCACTTGCGAAAATCCGAGAGTGGCCCAGCCGGGGATTGAGCCCGGTTCACCATGGTAGCAGGCGAGCAGGCTAACCTCTCAGACACCGCGACCCGCTGAGTTTTTAAGATTAGAAACTCGTCTTCGTTGCTTACCAACCAGGCTAAGAAAATATTAAGGCCGTTACTTACGTAGAGTTAACATGCAGCTTCTGAGAGCATTAGTTGACTGTTCTATATTTGTTCATGGCTTACAGGCTACTCCATAGACATGTATAAATAACAGTGATACGCAGAGAACAGTAAATTTTGTGAATTCGTATTAGGACATGCTATACTTCAAACACATGTACACTTGAATTTCTTCCCCAATTGTAACCCAGTTTGTAAGACACGCCCTGGACGTATTAGAGATAGTAACTGACCTGCAAGTAAACAATGACGCAATGCCGTGTACTGGGACATGCTATACTTCAAACACATGTACACTTGACTTTCTTCCCCAATTGTAACCCAGTTTGTAAGACACGCCCTGGACGTATTAGATATAGTAACTGACCTGCAAGTAAACAATGACCCAATGCCGTGTACTGGGATATGATATACTTCAAACACATGTACACTTGACTTTCTTCCCCAATTGTAACCCAGTTTGTAAGACACGCCCTGGACGTATTAGATATAGTAACTGACCTGCAAGTAAACAATGACCCAATGCCGTGTACTGGGATATGATATACTTCAAACACATGTACACTTGACTTTCTTCCCCAATTGTAACCCAGTTTGTAAGACACGCCCTGGACGTATTAGATATAGTAACTGACCTGCAAGTAAACAATGACGCAATGCCGTGTACTGGGACATGCTATACTTCAAACACATGTACACTTGGCTTTCTTCCCCAATTGTAACAAAGTTTGTAAGACACGCCCTGGACGTATTAGAGATAGTAACTGACCTGCAAGTAAAAAATGACGCAATGCCGTGTACTGGGACATGCTATACTTCAAACACATGTACACTTGACTTTCTTCACCAATTGTAACCCAGTTTGTAAGACACGCAATGGACGTATTAGATATAGTAACTGACCTGCAAGTAAACAATGACCCAATGCCGTGTACTGGGACATGATATACTTCAAACACATGTACACTTGACTTTCTTCACCAATTGTAACCAGATTGTAAGACACGCATTGGACGTATTAGAGATAGTAACTGACCTGCAAGTAAACAATGACGCAATGCCGTGTACTGGGACATGCTATACTTCAAACACATGTACACTTGACTTTCTTCAACAATTGTAACCCAGTTTGTAAGACACGCCCTGGACGTATTAGAGATAGTAACTGACCTGCAAGTAAAAAATGACGCAATGCCGTGTACTGGGACATGCTATACTTCAAACACATGTACACTTGACTTTCTTCCCCAATTGTAACCCAGTTTGTAAGACACGCCCTGGACGTATTAGATATAGTAACTGACCTGCAAGTAAACAATGACGCAATGCCGTGTACTGGGACATGCTATACTTCAAACACATGTACACTTGACTTTCTTCAACAATTGTAACCCAGTTTGTAAGACACGCCCTGGACGTATTAGAGATAGTAACTGACCTGCAAGTAAACAATGACGCAATGCCGTGTACTGGGACATGCTATACTTCAAACACATGTACACTTAACTTTCTTCCCCAATTGTAACCCAGTTTGTAAGACACGCAATGGACGTATTAGAGATAGTAACTGACCTGCAAGTAAACAATGACGCAATGCCGTGTACTGGGACATGCTATACTTCAAACACATGTACACTTGACTTTCTTCCCCAATTGTAACCCAGTTTGTAAGACACGCCCTGGACGTATTAGAGATAGTAACTGACCTGCAAGTAAACAATGACGCAATGCCTTTTACTGGGACATGCTATACTTCAAACACATGTACACTTGACTTTCTTCACCAATTGTAACCCAGTTTGTAAGACACGCCCTGGACGTATTAGATATAGTAACTGACCTGCAAGTAAACAATGACGCAATGCCGTGTACTGGGACATGCTATACTTCAAACACATGTACACTTGACTTTCTTCAAAAATTGTAACCCAGTTTGTAAGACACGCCCTGGACGTATTAGAGATAGTAACTGACCTGCAAGTAAACAATGACCCAATGCCGTGTACTGGGACATGATATACTTCAAACACATGTACACTTGACTTTCTTCAACAATTGTAACCCAGTTTGTAAGACACGCCCTGGACGTATTAGAGATAGTAACTGACCTGCAAGTAAACAATGACGCAATGCCGTGTACTGGGACATGCTATACTTCAAACACATGTACACTTGGCTTTCTTCCCCAATTGTAACCCAGTTTGTAAGACACGCCCTGGACGTATTAGAGATAGTAACTGACCTGCAAGTAAACAATGACCCAATGCCGTGTACTGGGACATGATATACTTCAAACACATGTACACTTGACTTTCTTCAACAATTGTAACCCAGTTTGTAAGACACGCCCTGGACGTATTAGAGATAGTAACTGACCTGCAAGTAAAAATGACGCAATGCCGTGTACTGGGACATGCTATACTTCAAACACATGTACACTTGACTTTCTTCACCAATTGTAACCCAGTTTGTAAGACACGCCCTGGACGTATTAGAGATAGTAACTGACCTGCAAGTAAACAATGACCCAATGCCGTGTACTGGGACATGATATACTTCAAACACATGTACACTTGACTTTCTTCAACAATTGTAACCCAGTTTGTAAGACACGCCCTGGACGTATTAGAGATAGTAACTGACCTGCAAGTAAACAATGACGCAATGCCGTGTACTGGGACATGCTATACTTCAAACACATGTACACTTGACTTTCTTCAACAATTGTAACCCAGTTTGTAAGACACGCCCTGGACGTATTAGAGATAGTAACTGACCTGCAAGTAAAAAATGACGCAATGCCGTGTACTGGGACATTACTTCAAACACATGTACACTTGACTTTCTTCAACAATTGTAACCCAGTTTGTAAGACACGCCCTGGACGTATTAGATATAGTAACTGACCTGCAAGTAAACAATGACGCAATGCCGTGTACTGGGATATGCTATACTTCAAACACATGTACACTTGACTTTCTTCCCCAATTGTAACCCAGTTTGTAAGACACGCCCTGGACGTATTAGATATAGTAACTGACCTGCAAGTAAACAATGACGCAATGCCGTGTACTGGGACATGCTATACTTCAAACACATGTACACTTGACTTTCTTCAACAATTGTAACCCAGTTTGTAAGACACGCCCTGGACGTATTAGAGATAGTAACTGACCTGCAAGTAAACAATGACGCAATGCCGTGTACTGGGACATGCTATACTTCAAACACATGTACACTTGACTTTCTTCACCAATTGTAACCCAGTTTGTAAGACACGCATTGGACGTATTAGAGATAGTAACTGACCTGCAAGTAAACAATGACGCAATGCCGTGTACTGGGACATGCTATACTTCAAACACATGTACACTTGGCTTTCTTCCAGAATTTTTACCCAGTTTGTAAGACACGCCCTGGACGTATTAGAGATAGTAACTGACCTGCAAGTAAACAATGACGCAATGCCTTTACTGGGACATGTATACTTCAAACACATGTACACTTGACTTTCTTCAACAATTGTAACCAGTTTGTAAGACACGCCGGACGTATTAGATATAGTAACTGACTGCAAGTAAACAATGACGCAATGCCTTTACTGGACATGATATACTTCAAACACATGTACACTTGACTTTCTTCAACAATTGTAACCCAGTTTGTAAGACACGCCCTGGACGTATTAGAGATAGTAACTGACTGCAAGTAAACAATGACCAATGCCGTGTACTGGGATATGATATACTTCAAACACATGTACACTTGACTTTCTTCCCCAATTGTAACCAGTTTGTAAGACACGCCCTGGACGTATTAGAATAGTAACTGACCTGCAAGTAAACAATGACCAATGCCTTTACTGGGACTGATATACTTCAAACACATGTACACTTGACTTTTCCAATTGTAACCCAGTTTGTAAGACACGCCCTGACGTATTAGAGATAGTAATGACCTGCAAGTAACAATGACGCAATGCCGTTACTGGGACATGTATACTTCAACACATGTACACTTGACTTTCTCACAATTGTAACCCAGTTTGTAAGACACGCCCTGGACGTATTAGAATAGTAACTGACCTGCAAGTAAACAATGACGCAATGCCTTACTGGGACATGATATACTTCAAACACATGTACACTTGACTTTCTTCCAATTTAACCCAGTTTGTAAGACACGCCCTGGACGTATTAGAATAGTAACTGACCTGCAAGTAAACAATGAGCAATGCGTTACTGGACATGTATACTTCAAACACATGTACACTTGACTTCTTCAACAATTGTAACCGTTTGTAAGACACCCCTGGACGTATTAGAGATATAACTGACTGCAAGTAACAAGACCAATGCCTTTACTGGACATGTATACTTCAAACACATGTACACTTGACTTCTTCAACAATTGTAACCCAGTTGTAAGACACGCCCTGGACGTATTAGAGATAGTAACTGACCTGCAGTAAACAATGACGCAATGCCTTTACTGGACATGTATACTTCAAACACATGTACACTTGACTTTCTTCAACAATTGTAACCAGTTTGTAAGACACGCTGGAGTATTAGAATAGTACTGACTGCAGTAACAATGACCAATGCGTGTACTGGATGTATACTTCAACCATGTACACTGACTTTCTCCATTGTACCAGTTTGTAAGACACGCCCTGACGTATTAGATATAGTAACTGACCTGCAAGTAAACATGACGCAATGCCGTGTACTGGGACATGCTATACTTCAAACACATGTACACTTGACTTTCTTCCAATTGTAACCCAGTTTGTAAGACACGCCCTGGACGTATTAGAATAGTAACTGACTGCAAGTAAACAATGACGCAATGCCTTGTACTGGGACATGCTATACTTCAAACACATGTACACTTGACTTTCTTCCCAATTGTAACCCAGTTTGTAAGACACGCCCTGGACGTATTAGAATAGTAACTGACCTGCAAGTAAACAATGACGCAATGCGTGTACTGGGACATGTATACTTCAAACACATGTACACTTGACTTTCTTCCCCAATTGTAACCCAGTTTGTAAGACACGCCCTGGACGTATTAGAATAGTAACTGACCTGCAAGTAAACAATGACGCAATGCCGTGTACTGGGACATGCTATACTTCAAACACATGTACACTTGACTTTCTTCAACAATTGTAACCCAGTTTGTAAGACACGCCCTGGACGTATTAGAGATAGTAACTGACCTGCAAGTAAACAATGACGCAATGCCGTGTACTGGACATGCTATACTTCAAACACATGTACACTTGACTTTCTTCAACAATTGTAACCCAGTTTGTAAGACACGCCTGGACGTATTAGAGATAGTAACTGACCTGCAAGTAAACAATGACGCAATGCCTTACTGGGAATGCTATACTTCAAACACATGTACACTTGACTTTCTTCCAATTGTAACCCAGTTTGTAAGACACGCCCTGGACGTATTAGAATAGTAACTGACTGCAAGTAAACAATGACGCAATGCCGTGTACTGGGACATGCTATACTTCAAACACATGTACACTTGACTTTCTTCCAATTGTAACCCAGTTTGTAAGACACGCCCTGGACGTATTAGAGATAGTAACTGACCTGCAAGTAAACATGACGCAATGCCGTGTACTGGGACATGCTATACTTCAAACACATGTACACTTGACTTTCTTCCCAATTGTAACCCAGTTTGTAAGACACGCCCTGGACGTATTAGAGATAGTAACTGACTGCAAGTAAACAATGACGCAATGCCTGTACTGGGACATGCTATACTTCAAACACATGTACACTTGCTTTCTTCCAATTGTAACCCAGTTTGTAAGACACGCCCTGGACGTATTAGAGATAGTAACTGACCTGCAAGTAAACAATGACGCAATGCCGTGTACTGGGACATGCTATACTTCAAACACATGTACACTTGACTTTCTTCACAATTGTAACCCAGTTTGTAAGACACGCCCTGACGTATTAGAGATAGTAACTGACCTGCAGTAAACAATGACGCAATGCCGTGTACTGGACATGCTATACTTCAACACATGTACACTTGACTTTCTTCACAATTGTAACCCAGTTTGTAAGACACGCCCTGGACGTATTAGATATAGTAACTGACCTGCAAGTAACAATGACGCAATGCCGTGTACTGGGATATGTATACTTCAAACACATGTACACTTGACTTTCTTCCATTGTAACCCAGTTTGTAAGACACGCCCTGGACGTATTAGAATAGTAACTGACCTGCAAGTAAACAATGACGCAATGCCGTGTACTGGACATGCTATACTTCAAACACATGTACACTTGACTTTCTTCACAATTGTAACCCAGTTTGTAAGACACGCCCTGGACGTATTAGAGATAGTAACTGACCTGCAAGTAAACAATGACGCAATGCCGTGTACTGGGTAATGCTATACTTCAAACACATGTACACTTGACTTTCTTCACCAATTGTAACCCAGTTTGTAAGACACGCCATGGACGTATTAGAGATAGTAACTGACCTGCAAGTAAACAATGACGCAATGCCGTGTACTGGGACATGCTATACTTCAAACACATGTACACTTGACTTTCTTCCAATTGTAACCCAGTTTGTAAGACACGCCCTGGACGTATTAGAGATAGTAACTGACCTGCAAGTAAACAATGACGCAATGCCGTGTACTGGGACATGCTATACTTCAAACACATGTACACTTGACTTTCTTCAACCAATTGTAACCCAGTTTGTAAGACACGCCCTGGACGTATTAGAGATAGTAACTGACCTGCAAGTAAACAATGACGCAATGCCGTTGTACTGGGACATGCTATACTTCAAACACATGTACACTTGACTTTCTTCACCAATTGTAACCCAGTTTGTAAGACACGCCCCTGGACGTATTAGAGATAGTAACTGACCTGCAAGTAAACAATGACGCAATGCCGTGTACTGGGACATGACTATACTTCAAACACATGTACACTTGACTTTCTTCAACAATTGTAACCCAGTTTGTAAGACACGCCCTGGACGTATTAGAGATAGTAACTGACCTGCAAGTAAACAATGACGCAATGCCGTGTACTGGGACATGCTATACTTCAAACACATGTACACTTGACTTTCTTCAACAATTGTAACCCAGTTTGTAAGACACGCCCTGGACGTATTAGAGATAGTAACTGACCTGCAAGTAAACAATGACCAATGCCTGTTGTACTGGGATATGATATACTTCAAACACATGTACACTTGACTTTCTTCCCAATTGTAACCCAGTTTGTAAGACACGCCCTGGACGTATTAGATATAGTAACTGACCTGCAAGTAAACAATGACGCAATGCCTTTTACTGGGACATGATATACTTCAAACACATGTACACTTGACTTTCTTCCCAATTGTAACCCAGTTTGTAAGACACGCCCTGGACGTATTAGAGATAGTAACTGACCTGCAAGTAAACAATGACGCAATGCCGTGTACTGGGACATGCTATACTTCAAACACATGTACACTTGACTTTCTTCAACAATTGTAACCCAGTTTGTAAGACACGCCCTGGACGTATTAGAGATAGTAACTGACCTGCAAGTAAACAATGACGCAATGCCGTTGTTACTGGGACATGCTATACTTCAAACACATGTACACTTGACTTTCTTCCAACCAATTGTAACCCAGTTTGTAAGACACGCCCTGGACGTATTAGAGATAGTAACTGACCTGCAAGTAAACAATGACGCAATGCCGTTGTACTGGGACATGATATACTTCAAACACATGTACACTTGACTTTCTTCAACAATTGTAACCCAGTTTGTAAGACACGCCCCTGGACGTATTAGAGATAGTAACTGACCTGCAAGTAAACAATGACGCAATGCCGTGTACTGGGACATGCTATACTTCAAACACATGTACACTTGACTTTCTTCAACAATTGTAACCCAGTTTGTAAGACACGCCCTGGACGTATTAGAGATAGTAACTGACCTGCAAGTAAACAATGACGCAATGCCGTGTACTGGGACATGCTATACTTCAAACACATGTACACTTGACTTTCTTCAACAATTGTAACCCAGTTTGTAAGACACGCCCTGGACGTATTAGATATAGTAACTGACCTGCAAGTAAACAATGACGCAATGCCTGTTACTGGGACATGATATACTTCAAACACATGTACACTTGACTTTCTTCACCCAATTGTAACCCAGTTTGTAAGACACGCCCTGGACGTATTAGAGATAGTAACTGACCTGCAAGTAAACAATGACGCAATGCCGTGTACTGGGACATGCTATACTTCAAACACATGTACACTTGACTTTCTTCAACAATTGTAACCCAGTTTGTAAGACACGCCCTGGACGTATTAGAGATAGTAACTGACCTGCAAGTAAACAATGACGCAATGCCGTGTACTGGGACATGCTATACTTCAAACACATGTACACTTGACTTTCTTCACAATTGTAACCCAGTTTGTAAGACACGCCCTGGACGTATTAGAGATAGTAACTGACCTGCAAGTAAACAATGACGCAATGCCGTGTACTGGGACATGCTATACTTCAAACACATGTACACTTGACTTTCTTCAACAATTGTAACCCAGTTTGTAAGACACGCCCTTGGACGTATTAGAGATAGTAACTGACCTGCAAGTAAACAATGACGCAATGCCGTGTACTGGGACATGCTATACTTCAAACACATGTACACTTGACTTTCTTCCCCAATTGTAACCCAGTTTGTAAGACACGCCCTGGACGTATTAGAGATAGTAACTGACCTGCAAGTAAACAATGACGCAATGCCGTGTACTGGGACATGCTATACTTCAAACACATGTACACTTGACTTTCTTCCCAATTGTAACCCAGTTTGTAAGACACGCCCTGGACGTATTAGATATAGTAACTGACGCTGCAAGTAAACAATGACGCAATGCCTTGTACTGGGACATGCTATACTTCAAACACATGTACACTTGACTTTCTTCCCAATTGTAACCCAGTTTGTAAGACACGCCCTGGACGTATTAGAGATAGTAACTGACCTGCAAGTAAACAATGACGCAATGCCGTGTACTGGGACATGCTATACTTCAAACACATGTACACTTGACTTTCTTCCCCAATTGTAACCCAGTTTGTAAGACACGCATTGGACGTATTAGAATAGTAACTGACCTGCAAGTACAACAATGACGCAATGCCGTGTACTGGGACATGCTATACTTCAAACACATGTACACTTGACTTTCTTCAACAATTGTAACCCAGTTTGTAAGACACCCCTGGACGTATTAGATATAGTAACTGACCTGCAAGTAAACAATGACGCAATGCCGTGTACTGGGATATGAATATACTTCAAACACATGTACACTTGACTTTCTTCCCCAATTGTAACCCAGTTTGTAAGACACGCCCTGGACGTATTAGATATAGTAACTGACCTGCAAGTAAACAATGACGCAATGCCTTGTACTGGGACATGCTATACTTCAAACACATGTACACTTGACTTTCTTCACAATTGTAACCCAGTTTGTAAGACACGCCCTGGACGTATTAGATATATAACTGACCTGCAAGTAAACAATGACGCAATGCCGTGTACTGGGATATGATATACTTCAAACACATGTACACTTGACTTTCTTCCCCAATGTAACCCAGTTTGTAAGACACGCCCTGGACGTATTAGATATAGTAACTGACCTGCAAGTAAACAATGACGCAATGCCTTTTACTGGGACATGATATACTTCAAACACATGTACACTTGACTTTCTTCAACAATTGTAACCCAGTTTGTAAGACACGCCCTGGACGTATTAGAATAGTAACTGACCTGCAAGTAAACAATGACGCAATGCCGTGTACTGGGACATGCTATACTTCAAACACATGTACACTTGACTTTCTTCCCCAATTGTAACCCAGTTTGTAAGACACGCCCTGGACGTATTAGAGATAGTAACTGACCTGCAAGTAAACAATGACGCAATGCCGTGTACTGGGACATGATATACTTCAAACACATGTACACTTGACTTTCTTCAACAATTGTAACCCAGTTTGTAAGACACGCCCTGGACGTATTAGAGATAGTAACTGACCTGCAAGTAAACAATGACGCAATGCCGTGTACTGGGACATGCTATACTTCAAACACATGTACACTTGACTTTCTTCAACAATTGTAACCCAGTTTGTAAGACACGCCCTGGACGTATTAGAGATAGTAACTGACCTGCAAGTAAACAATGACGCAATGCCGTGTACTGGGACATGCTATACTTCAAACACATGTACACTTGACTTTCTTCAACAATTGTAACCCAGTTTGTAAGACACGCCCTGGACGTATTAGAGATAGTAACTGACCTGCAAGTAAACAATGACGCAATGCCTTTTACTGGGACATGATATACTTCAAACACATGTACACTTGACTTTCTTCAACAATTGTAACCCAGTTTGTAAGACACGCCCTGGACGTATTAGAGATAGTAACTGACCTGCAAGTAAACAATGACGCAATGCCGTGTACTGGGACATGCTATACTTCAAACACATGTACACTTGACTTTCTTCCCCAATTGTAACCCAGTTTGTAAGACACGCCCTGGACGTATTAGAGATAGTAACTGACCTGCAAGTAAACAATGACGCAATGCCGTTGTACTGGGACATGATATACTTCAAACACATGTACACTTGACTTTCTTCAACAATTGTAACCCAGTTTGTAAGACACGCCCTGGACGTATTAGAGATAGTAACTGACCTGCAAGTAAACAATGACGCAATGCCGTGTACTGGGACATGCTATACTTCAAACACATGTACACTTGACTTTCTTCAACAATTGTAACCCAGTTTGTAAGACACGCCCTGGACGTATTAGAGATAGTAACTGACCTGCAAGTAAACAATGACGCAATGCCGTGTACTGGGACATGATATACTTCAAACACATGTACACTTGACTTTCTTCAACAATTGTAACCCAGTTTGTAAGACACGCCCTGGACGTATTAGAGATAGTAACTGACCTGCAAGTAAACAATGACGCAATGCCGTGTACTGGGACATGCTATACTTCAAACACATGTACACTTGACTTTCTTCAACAATTGTAACCCAGTTTGTAAGACCACGCCCTGGACGTATTAGAGATAGTAACTGACCTGCAAGTAAACAATGACGCCAATGCCGTGTACTGGGACATGATATACTTCAAACACATGTACACTTGACTTTCTTCAACAATTGTAACCCAGTTTGTAAGACACGCCCTGGACGTATTAGAGATAGTAACTGACCTGCAAGTAAACAATGACGCAATGCCGTTGTACTGGGACATGCTATACTTCAAACACATGTACACTTGACTTTCTTCACCAATTGTAACCCAGTTTGTAAGACACGCCCTGGACGTATTAGAGATAGTAACTGACCTGCAAGTAAACAATGACGCAATGCCGTGTACTGGGACATGCTATACTTCAAACACATGTACACTTGACTTTTCTCCCAATTGTAACCCAGTTTGTAAGACACGCCCTGGACGTATTAGAGATAGTAACTGACCTGCAAGTAAACAATGACGCAATGCCGTGTACTGGGACATGCTATACTTCAAACACATGTACACTTGACTTTCTTCACCAATTGTAACCCAGTTTGTAAGACACGCCCTGGACGTATTAGAGATAGTAACTGACCTGCAAGTAAACAATGACGCAATGCCGTGTACTGGGACATGCTATACTTCAAACACATGTACACTTGACTTTCTTCACCAATTGTAACCCAGTTTGTAAGACACGCCCTGGACGTATTAGAGATAGTAACTGACCTGCAAGTAAACAATGACGCAATGCCGTGTACTGGGACATGCTATACTTCAAACACATGTACACTTGACTTTCTTCACCAATTGTAACCCAGTTTGTAAGACACGCCCTGGACGTATTAGAGATAGTAACTGACCTGCAAGTAAACAATGACGCAATGCCGTTGTACTGGGACATGCTATACTTCAAACACATGTACACTTGACTTTCTTCACAATTGTAACCCAGTTTGTAAGACACGCCCTGGACGTATTAGAGATAGTAACTGACCTGCAAGTAAACAATGACGCAATGCCGTGTACTGGGACATGCTATACTTCAAACACATGTACACTTGACTTTCTTCACAATTGTAACCCAGTTTGTAAGACACGCCCTGGACGTATTAGAGATAGTAACTGACCTGCAAGTAAACAATGACGCAATGCCGTGTACTGGGACATGATATACTTCAAACACATGTACACTTGACTTTCTTCACCAATTGTAACCCAGTTTGTAAGACACGCCCTGGACGTATTAGAGATAGTAACTGACCTGCAAGTAAACAATGACGCAATGCCGTGTACTGGGACATGATATACTTCAAACACATGTACACTTGACTTTCTTCAACCCAATTGTAACCCAGTTTGTAAGACACGCCCTGGACGTATTAGAGATAGTAACTGACCTGCAAGTAAACAATGACGCAATGCCGTGTACTGGGACATGATATACTTCAAACACATGTACACTTGACTTTCTTCAACAATTGTAACCCAGTTTGTAAGACACGCCCTGGACGTATTAGAGATAGTAACTGACCTGCAAGTAAACAATGACGCAATGCCGTGTACTGGGACATGCTATACTTCAAACACATGTACACTTGACTTTCTTCAACAATTGTAACCCAGTTTGTAAGACACGCCCTGGACGTATTAGAGATAGTAACTGACCTGCAAGTAAACAATGACCCAATGCCGTGTACTGGGACATGCTATACTTCAAACACATGTACACTTGACTTTCTTCACCAATTGTAACCCAGTTTGTAAGACACGCCCTGGACGTATTAGAGATAGTAACTGACCTGCAAGTAAACAATGACGCAATGCCGTGTACTGGGACATGCTATACTTCAAACACATGTACACTTGACTTTCTTCACCAATTGTAACCCAGTTTGTAAGACACGCCCTGGACGTATTAGAGATAGTAACTGACCTGCAAGTAAACAATGACGCAATGCCGTGTACTGGGACATGCTATACTTCAAACACATGTACACTTGACTTTCTTCACCAATTGTAACCCAGTTTGTAAGACACGCCCTGGACGTATTAGAGATAGTAACTGACCTGCAAGTAAACAATGACGCAATGCCGTGTACTGGGACATGCTATACTTCAAACACATGTACACTTGACTTTCTTCCCCAATTGTAACCCAGTTTGTAAGACACGCCCTGGACGTATTAGAGATAGTAACTGACCTGCAAGTAAACAATGACGCAATGCCGTGTAATGGGACATGCTATACTTCAAACACATGTACACTTGACTTTCTTCCCCAATTGTAACCCAGTTTGTAAGACACGCCCTGGACGTATTAGAGATAGTAACTGACCTGCAAGTAAACAATGACGCAATGCCGTGTAATGGGACATGCTATACTTCAAACACATGTACACTTGACTTTCTTCAACAATTGTAACCCAGTTTGTAAGACACGCATTGGACGTATAAGAGATAGTAACTGACCTGCAAGTAAACAATGACCCAATGCCGTGTACTGGGACATGATATACTTCAAACACATGTACACTTGACTTTCTTCAACAATTGTAACCCAGTTTGTAAGACACGCATTGGACGTATTAGAGATAGTAACTGACCTGCAAGTAAACAATGACCCAATGCCGTGTACTGGGACATGATATACTTCAAACACATGTACACTTGACTTTCTTCAACAATTGTAACCCAGTTTGTAAGACACGCATTGGACGTATTAGAGATAGTAACTGACCTGCAAGTAAACAATGACGCAATGCCGTGTACTGGGACATGCTATACTTCAAACACATGTACACTTGACTTTCTTCACCAATTGTAACCCAGTTTGTAAGACACGCCCTGGACGTATTAGAGATAGTAACTGACCTGCAAGTAAACAATGACCCAATGCCGTGTACTGGGACATGATATACTTCAAACACATGTACACTTGACTTTCTTCAACAATTGTAACCCAGTTTGTAAGACACGCCCTGGACGTATTAGAGATAGTAACTGACCTGCAAGTAAACAATGACGCAATGCCGTGTACTGGGACATGCTATACTTCAAACACATGTACACTTGACTTTCTTCAACAATTGTAACCCAGTTTGTAAGACACGCCCTGGAAGTATTAGAGATAGTAACTGACCTGCAAGTAAAAAATGACGCAATGCCGTGTACTGCCTGGTCTGAGGTAAAACTGTTTTATCAGCCAATATTCAACTGACTTATTTCAACGACACACAGAATTGTGCAGTCTAGCTTGTTCACACATGAATTAGCATATCAGTGTTCTTGTGATAACTGACTAGATTCTGTATATATATATCATTATCTGTATGTTTCTGACACATTTGTTGACAGCAGTCACCATTGGCTCATTTTTTTTTATTATTTACTTGTCCATAATGTTTTACGTTACATTGTAAATTATTTTATTTATACATTCTATATCTCAATCAGTGAGAATTTCACTGATTCAATCACAATCACCCAACTGTACCTCACTGATTCAACAGTCACTTCAGTGAATTTAACTGACGGATCAGTGACAAATGCCAGATTTCATTCAGTTATTCATTCAGTGACATTTTCCACTGAGTCATTAGGCACTTTTTTCGCTGTTTTTCAGTGCTTTTTTTTTAATGATGGGTCAGTTAAACAACGTGTAAAAATAACCGCCAAACAACGTTCAAAAATGGTCGTTAAAGAACGTGTATCAAGTGAAATAACAATGAATAAACTATTAAAACAAATACAGAATGCTTTCTAAAATGTGTTTCGTCTTTCAAAACACCATTTTACGATATTATATGTGCATTCAGTCTTTCATCTCGTTTCCATGTAATCATCACAGCGCTCTGTTTGAAGGTTTAAACGACATATAATGTTGCGAAGAGAGTGCATTTATTTATACTTTTCGTTTTAACCTTTCTAACGGTGCCAATTAAAACAAACACGATAAGTAGGGGCATGCAATTTAAATATTCACTTTTTCAATAACAACTATAACACACATATTTTCCTCTTACTTTTCCGTCTTGGCTTGGGCGCACAGATGGCAAGGCTATGGCCTAAAATCGAAGTGGGAAGGGAGTGTGGTTTTCATCTCGGCCACCCGCGCAATATTTTTATTTTTTAAATTACGGTCAATTGCGCAAAATAAATAGTAAACTATAGTAAACATGTTTATTTCACGTATTATTTGGCTACATTAAATAAAAACAATATTTAATTCACCACTGCAGTCGGCCGTCACTTATTCAATCAGTGGAATCGTTTCACGTCACTAATTCAGTCAGTGAATTTTTTTTTCACTGAAACAATCAGTGGTTTCCCACTGATTCTAAGTG
This sequence comes from Dryococelus australis, assembly GCA_029891345.1. NCBI lineage: Eukaryota > Metazoa > Arthropoda > Insecta > Phasmatodea > Phasmatidae > Dryococelus > Dryococelus australis. The sequence goes on along the minus strand of CM057003.1, from coordinate 3,341,644 downwards.
GAGTCATTTTCACTGATTCAAGTAGTTGAACTTCACTGCAAATCAGTGGTTTCCCACTGATTTCCCAGTGATTCTAATATAGAGTGAACACGAATTGTTAGGCGTGTGGCGGAATTACAATCAGTCATGTACAGTAAAGTAAACAGTAAGATAAGGTACGTTGCAGAATACAAACATTAGTTTTGAGGAGTAAAAAATAGTATTTTACTTAAACCAGACATTATATATATATAATGTTGCATAGCTCAATGACTGGTTAATTAATTAATCGTAAATATTCCAGTTGCAAAAAGTCACGAATACACGTTGCAACTTGTTCCAAAGGCGCAGTCATAAGATCAGTACGAAGTCGGCCATTAATTCGCTAGTGTTGACTCTTTTGGGTCTCGTTTACAGCCTGCTCGCCTCCCACCAAGGTGAACCGGGTTCTGTCCCCGACCAGGTCACCGGAATTTCGCATGTGGGAATCGTGCCGGACGATACCGTTGGTCGGCGGGTTTTCTCGGGGATCTCCCGTTTTCCCCACCCTTTAATTCCAGTGCTGCTCCATACTCTCCTCAATCACCCTCATCGGCTCTCAAGATCTCTATGTTAAGAGCCGCCCAAATCTCTTCACTCACTCACTCACTCGTGTACGGCTTGTGGCATTCTTTGTCCATCATAGCAAGTTCTTAGTGTTTATGTGCTGCCTGAGTGGCTCTTGGACACAAATGACGCTCCAGCTCATACCAGATATATTCAGCTGGGTTCAAGGGAGAGCTTTGAGCCAGACATTCACACCTGATCGCCATCGAACCACGACGTAACTTCTCTTGCGTTGCGGCCGAGAGGATTGTGTATCGCTCTGAACCAGGAAAGGGCCGTTATTACAAACTTCTGTCACTTACATGAGCGCTTGTGTGTGACTGTCCAAAATGTCTAGGTGCATGCCAGAGTCTATCGATTAGAACTATGGCTAGAGACTTGGAGAATTCGCGGGTTAGTTTTGGATAAAACTAGAATCCGAAATCTCGTTTGTTCACGTCACCATTGCAATGGGTTCACGCATTATTTATCACCTCCTGAAGAACCCTGAACCAATCAGAAACACGCAACAAAACGCAGGCATAATTATTGCCTTCCGCTGTAACAGAGAGCAACCAATTATTAATATTGTCTATGGTATTGTACACAAGACTGTGCGGTCTAGCCTACATGTAATTGAACTAGCGATTTTGTCCAGTCTCTACTAACGACCCAGCTCCCAAACATGAGGAACAGTCTTAGACCATTAGACTACCGCCACCAAATTCTTCCCATCTCTCTATAGTGGCGTACAGAAACTCACTGCCGAGCAAACGGCCGTGAAATATGATTGGCAGCGCCATCTTGCTGTCTAGGAGATCTCTCTGGGCGACGTCCTCACTTCTCACTTCTAGGCTGTTACTGCGCCAGTGAGCAAGTAACCAGCTTGTGTACTACCAAACACGCATGTGCACTGCACTACACATACATACATGTTTTGTTAGCAAGCCGGAATATTTATAACTAAAATGTTTTCCGTCAACTAGAGTGTATATTAGTTATATGTAGGAAGCTATTTTTTCTGCATATCACATTGTTGTAGACCAAGAGTTTATTTTGTCAGAGCTTTTTATATGCATATTTATTTTCATGCCGCAGAGTATGAAGTATATGGCAATAGTTATAAGGCTAAGGAACGTTTCATTCTTTACATAACGGAGATCATACGAAACAAATCGATGCTATAAAATAAAGAAATTGCGTAAGGATTGTACACATTAGCACCACTATGACAGCAAACAATTATGCTATACACTTCAAATCAAACATTATGATTTACACGCCATTACAACACACAAGTATAAGAACGAAGCCACGGACGATAGTAAAATGCGAGTCTTACAAATGTTACCTCACGTTGGGATGTAGCTATCCACAAGCGTCCACACATTGCCCTCCAAACAGGCACATAAACCAAAAGTGGTGACCGTATTTCACTGTCTTGTGAGAGGCCATACACGGTAATATGGACACTTGTTGAAGCCCTCCAAACAGGCACATAAACCAAAAGTGGTGACCGTATTTCACTGTCTTGTGAGAGGCCATACACGGTAATATGGACACTTGTTGAAGCCCTCCAAACAGGCACGATACCAAAACAAATGTGATATTCTTTGTGGCCTCAGACGTTAACATTTTATAGATATAAAATATTTACACTTAGTATAATCTTCACATGACAATTTTTATATTAACAATTGGCAAAATTATCCAGATAATTTGAAAGGAAATTTAAAGAACAGCCATTTTTTTTCATTTTATCGTTAAACGATGCTGGCACTAATACTACATAACACTAATTTAATAAACTACGATAGTCTTTCCTTCAAGATCCCACAATGGCGTACAGACTGTGGACGGTAAAGAGAGCACTATTGAGGCCCTAATTACTTTTACTTTTCAGCCATTTTTATCCGTTTACCACCTTTCCAATAAAATAAATTGTCCTTAGTAGAGCAGACCAAAGTTAACTCAGACGTCGGCCTAAGAGTATAAGTATGTAATGGGTCTGCGGGGACTGGGAATAATAATCTATAACAAAGCAGAATATTCGCAGCTTATGGAACGTCGTTTCAAAATATGCGGTTGGAAACTAACTTGCCAGATATTTTACGATCGAGTGGTATTTATTTCACAGCCAAATATTATTTACCGGGAAACATTTACCAATATACAAAATTAGAAACGAAATTAATTTCATGCAAGTATGACAGTTTTGTAGGCCGTGGAATATAAGTTAATTAGGCTAGGGCACCGTGGTTAAAGCGCTAACCACTACCACGAGGAGACAGTGTTGCAGTGAGGTAATAGAAGCATCATTGTAAGTAAAACTAGGGGTAGTAGTAGGTAAGTAAAACTAGGGATAGTAGTAGGTAAGTGAAACTAGGAGTAGTAGTAGGTAAGTAAAACTAGGGGTGGTAGTAGTAGGTAAGTAAAACTAGGGGTAGTAGTAGGTAAGTAAAACTAGGGGTAGTAGTAGGTAAGTAAAACTAGGGGTAGTAGTAGGTAAGTAAAACTAGGGGTAGTAGAAGGTAAGTAAAACCAGGGGTAGTAGTAGGTAAGTGAAACATGGGGTAGTAGGAGGTAAGTGAAACTAGGGTAGTAGTAGGTAAGTAAAACTAGGGGTAGTAGTAGGTAAGTGAAGCGATTTGGGAGTATCTTAAAACTGAGGTGTTGAAAGCCGTTGAGGGTGAAGTGTCGAAACGCAAGGGAGGGCGAAACGGGAGATCTCCGAGAAAACCCGCCGATAAGCGGAATAGTCCGGCACGATTCCCACAAGCAACAATTCTGGATGGACCGCCTTCAGGAATGGAACATGGTTCGCCTCTGTGTGAGCTCTACACCATCGGGGTCCAGTAGTAGGTAAGGAATGCAGCCAGGAGGGTTCTTGTGGAAGAGAGAGGGCGGAGGATACGACAACCACTAAATATAAACTTGGAGCGATGTGTGGGCGTGGCGGTCAGTCGCAGTCTTGTAGACGTTAGTCTCTCTTCTCCGAAACAAGTGTCTCGACGACCAAGGACGGCTGCTACCCCTCGTGGTAGTTCCACGGCCTCCAAGGTTGTCTGCTTCCCTCACAGTAGTTTCAGAGCGTCCAAGGACGTCTGCTTTTCTCACGGTAGTACCACGTCCTGCAAGGTTGTCTGCTTCCCTCACAGTAGTTTCAGAGCGTCCAAGGACGTCTGCTTTTCTCACGGTAGTTCCACGGCCTCCAAGGTTGTCTGCTTCCCTCACAGTAGTTTCAGAGCGTCCAAGGACGTCTGCTTTTCTCACGGTAGTTCCACGGCCTCCAAGGACGTCTGCTACCCCTTGTGGTAGTTCCACAGCGTCGAAGGCCGTCTGCTTCCTTCACGGTAGTTCCACAGTATCCAAGGACGTCTGCTAGTCCTCATTGCAGTTCCACGGTGTCCAAGGACGTCTGCTTCCCTCACGGTAGTTCCACGGCCTCCAAGGAGTTCTGCTTCCCTCACGGTAGTTCCACGGCGTCCAAGGACGTCTGCTACTCCTCGTGGTAGTTCCACGGTGTCCAAGGACGTCTGTTACCGTTCGTGGTACTTCCACGGCGTCCAAGGACGACTGCTATGCCTCGTAGCATTTCCACGGCGTCCAAAGACTTCTTTTATCCCTAATGGCAGTTCCACGGCATCTAAGGACGTCTACTATCCCTCGTGGCAGTTCCACAGCGTCCAAGGATGTCTACTATTCCTAATATCAGTTCCACAGCGTCCAAGGATGTCTACTATCCCTAATGCCAGTTGCACAGCGTCCAAGGATGTATACTATTCCTAATGGCAGTTCCATAGCGCCCAAGGATGTCTACTATCCCTCATGGCAATTCCACAACGTCCAAGGACGTCTGCTATCCTTATTGGCAGTTCCACAGCGTCCAAGGACTCTCGGAGAGGTCGTTCCTTCTTCTCGGGGCCACGGTCGATGAGCGATAGGCTTACTCGCCTCCCACAAAACCGATCTGAGTTTAATCCCTGGCCAGGTTACCGGATTTTCGCAAGTGGGAATCGTGCCTGACGATGCCGTTGGTCGGGGGTTTTCTCGGAGATCTCCTGTTTCCCCCGCCTCTTCATTCCGGCCCCGCTCCATATTCTTTTCAATCACCCTCATCGGCTCTCAAGACCTCGCGTTTAAGAGCCTAGCCCTACCAATTCTTTGAACGGCTGTGCGGGACAAACCTTGTGTATGATTGTTTACTGCCACCTCTAAGAGTTCTGACCAGTAGGTTACCAAGCATTGATTGGTGAACGCGTTTTCACACCCTTTAATAAAAGGCTTTTTGCTGTGTACGGTTGGCGGTTTATATATTAGTATTTAGTTACTCTCTATTGTGATGCCGTCGCTTAGTATTTTAGTAAGTTCGTTACATACCAAAAACCAAATATTAACATAACAAATACCTTCTTCGTTTGTCGACTAACTCGGGTCGTGTGACATTTTAGTAAACCAAAAGTGCGGATTCGGACACGATCTGAAGCCCCTGCCACACTGTCACAGTTTCACCTTCAACTGTATTTGACAATAAGATTTTATTGACAGCAAAATTTGAAGCCAAAATACGGTGATCAAATTTTTCCTTCCAACAAATTTTATCAAATAATCTTGAATGTGCAATCTTTGAATGAATAGTGCAATGAGGGTGAATGACAAGATGGAGATTTTTGGACATTCGCCATTGCGATGTAAACGTTAGTCATAGAAAAAATACATAACTGAGCACGAAACTTATTGTAAGCAGTTTGAAATTGTGAAGACCTTGTCACAATGTCAAATTTAAGTTTGGTCAAATAAAGTTGGACAGTAGTGACGTCATCGAAACGTCATAAACGACGCCATACTTGTATGAGAAAGTTGAATGGCTTCAGTCTCCATCTTAGATTTGAAGATTGGACCGGTTCTAAAATTTACTCGATGTTTGACAGTCTCAGCCAATCAGAATCGTGCACGACAAAATTGAACGTCAAGAAACTTAAAATAACGAACAATTGCTGAAAACGAAGTAAGATACGAAGATAGTTTATGTGTAGAAGCTGTTTGGGCATGGATGCTATTTTAAGTGAATATTGCACATAATATTACGAACTCGCAGGCATTTATTTCATTGCGCAGGAAAAATTTCTTATAAATAAAATTTAAATTTAGTAAATAAACGAAATTAAATTACAATATTGCTTACATTTCTTCCTGTAATGGACCACATGGAATAACAAAAGCAATATCTCACTATGAAAATAATCTTTAAATAATAAAAATTAATATCTTACAATAAAAATTTTGATAGTGTGACACATTTGCACACACATTCAAGATTATTTGATAACATTTGTTGGAAGGAAAAATTTTAAGGCCGTATTTTGTCCTCAAATTTTATTGTCAAATATAGTTGGAGGTAAAAATTAGAATGAGCGAAATGAGCTCGAGGGGCTTAGTAATGAAGAAGGGGAAGGTGGGGAGAGCGGGGAGGTGGCGCGGCGTAGCGGCGCGGCGGCCAAGCAGCAGAGCGGGCGGCTACACGCATGCGCAGATCGAGACAGCCAGGCCGCGGCGCCGAGCCGAGTCGAGCTAAGCTCCATGTAGTCGGGCCAGCCGCGAGCCGTGACGTCACTCGCAACTCATCCAGCTCCATCATGTGAACACTCACTACGAGACAGCAAACATATATTACATATGTACTCCTCCCCCCGGCCAGCAGATGTCGCGGCCGACGTCTACCATGTCCGCCTTACAGCTGACGTGAGATGAAGCCTTCAACGTAGGCCACGCCTGGGTGATGAACCTTCAATAATGGTGATACACATTCACGAAAACATCTCGTTATGGTTCCTATTGGTTGCTTTCGTGACGATTCCGACTGTTGTTGGGTAAGTACTTTTCGCCTTCCCACACCTTTATACACTCTTGCCGTGAATATCCCCATCTAATATCCCGTAAGAATGATCATTTATGGTACACTTCATTCATTCATAGTGTACTTTTAAAAGTATCGTCAACGGAAATTGATGTGTTTCCGTTTTATGTTGATGGAGGCTTTAGTTTTATGTAAATGCACAGTTATGTAAGCAAAATCAACTTACCTTTTGTGTAGAAATTGGCGTGCTAAATCATCCGGACAAATGTGCAAATATAGCAAGTTTTCTGAAATACCCTAATTACTGGTTATACGTCGCCTTTCGCCGCTCATTATCGTCCTCATTAACCAAGCTGCGGCGAAGTGGGTCAGCTAATGATTTTCGCTTGATTCACGCTATTGGCAGATGCCTCGAGACGCTTTAACCACTCTTCAGCCCCATTCTATCTCTCGAAGGAATGTGGGCTCACTAGCTAGCTAGCAGCTGGCATTCCCAAATAGCATTTTCCATATCATTTAGTGTCGACCTGAAGAACTCAGGTGTTGCTATGATGTGTGAATACTTCCAGACCAGTTTACTCCTTCGAGAACCCTTGAGCTAACTGCTCCGTGTGGAAAGCATAGCTGCCAACTGAAAACTATAAAATATTACACTAATACATAATTTAATAAACTACCGTTATTCACCTGAGCCTATGACATGAATAGTTAGTGTATGGAAAAAAAAATGTACAGTAGTATGATTGGAACAACGCTGTGTAAACAAATTTATATCTTCAGATAAAATGGCTATACTTAAATTATATAAAAATTAAAAATAGAATTGTTTGATTAGTTGATCGAGTAAGGTAATCACAGTTATTAGAGATTGAAATTTCCCGCTTATTGTAACGTGAAGTTAAAATTACGCTTGGAAATTGTTTATTAATTGAGTCCTTTCGAAAACCTGTTTTAATTTCTTCGTCTGGTTCCTTATGTATCTCCCCGCGACATGTAAATTACTAACAATTCCATAGACCCAAATAAGTATTATCCATATTTCATTCAGTAACATCGTGGAATCAGTGTTATCTTACACACTGTAAAATAACTTACATATTTTTACATATAATTATTTGAAAATTAGTTCACAAAGTGGTTTATGGTGACACTACACTACAAACAAATTAGAGCAAATTCCACGAAAACGTTACTGTGGAGTGTGTAAAATTAATGAGAAATTTTTGCAAGCAAATACTATAAATTTCGAGTTGTGTTATCAAATGTCCCTACATAAACAATTTCGAATGTTCCTCTATGAAATATATTTCAAAGCTACAATATTTCAGTTATAGATAGACGTGAACTTTTTCGGATTCTAGTTTCCGAATAACAGTTCGGGAAACTAGCATAAAATTTACCGTTGCCATTTAGCCAGTTTTTACTTTTCTGTTTTTAAAAGTAGACGAAGCCATTTGCAGTTGAAAAATCCTAAAACATTACACGCGTAATAACATATGATGTAATGTAATTACTATTCCTATATCATTACCAACACCACGGCGTAAGTACGCAATGCGCCATGCCACGCCTGTATTTGTTACAAACAGTGTTGCCAAAGATTGTCTGCTAAATATTCTATATTTACAAAAAGTTATTTAAAAAACATGTATAATATTGTTTGTATAGTTCAATATTTATAATAAACTTGAAGTATACAACAGTTGCTTGATAAAATGCAACATTAGTTCAACACATTCCAAACTAAGATTTGGTAAAATTTCCATTAATGTGTGTATTTGTAATGTTACAAAACTATCCTTTCCAGTTTCTGTAGTTTCGCAATACTTGCTTGTGTAGTACAACAAATGTGTGTGGCAGAGCACATCAGCCTCAGCTAACACATAAGCGCGCAGTTCGGGAAGGTTATTCTCTCCAGCAGTGTTGTTGTTTCCAGAGGCGCTCGGTGAACCGAGAAGCAGCTATAGTCTATTAGCTGGTTTCTTCACACTTTCTATTAAAACATCCCGTATATGACGGTCATTGTTACTTCCTAAATATACCTGCATGTATCACAAGCATTTTATTTTCTGTTTACATGAAAGTACCTTATTTAAAAGCGTAATTGATCTTTAACTTATATTTGATCTCTAAACTAAAATTTTTAATTTATAACTAATATAAATGAAATCAGAAGGACAATAATGGTAATGACTAGTTATGAATATTTCTTATGCGACACTTCACTACACTCAGTGCACAAAAATGCGGTGCATTGTCTCTCTGGCGTAATTTCCTGAGGCCGTGTCCGAATTGACAACTTTCGTTATCTCGTTATTTTGTAAATTCGTGATTTGGTAGGTTTCAATTCAGCCGTTGTCGACAGTCACTTGTTTAGCACTCGCAGGAACACATTATTTCATTAACAGTGCAACAAATTTGTATCTAAATTTAATGCTTAAAACAGACGTAATATTTCTGCAATCATCACTGGTATACAACGAATACGTTAATAGATAAGTTATGCAATAACGACTTTTAAACATTATATATAACGTTATATATGTTATTATATATATAATGTTATATATATATATATACACACACAAACTTGCTTCTTAAAATGCGCCTAGTGTATTTTAAGTACAGTTATTTGTTTTAGAAGTAATTTAATTTACGTATTCGCGGATGTGTTTTTAAAGTAAAAACAAACATGGCGCTGATTTTTCCATTTTCTATTTTTGCTAACATCCGCTAGATACAAAATACGAAATACCAAATTTCCAAATTGCCAAATACGTCACCATTTTTGTCTACGAAATCGAGTCACGTGATAATTTTGTCAACAAAATCTGCCAATTCGGACACGTCCTAAGTACTGTTTGCATGAGGCGGAGTGATATCCTGGAAGGAGGACTTTAGCAGGGCTTCAGAATAATTGTAAGTAAGCGTGGATGTTTGAAATACCGGCCGGCTCGTGGAAAGCATGGCTGTTCTATAAATACTCGCAGTCTGCTAGCGCCTGCAGACCCACTCCGTCTGCAATATTTCTGTCTGGCCGCTCGAATTGTTGCAGAGACCTCGCTGTCGTGGGTGTGGACTCGCCGCAGGGCTACCAACTACTACCCTCTTTTTTATTTCTATTCTTGTATTTATCCAAAAGACAATAATAGCACACGGTAAACAAGAATATAGCCGCCGATTGCAATGCTCACTTTAACCACTCGCTAATACCCACACTTTCCAACATCACGTCAGAACGCCGATAGCCAATCAGCAGTTGGTAACCTGCTCGCAAGCAAACGTACAGCTTCCAGTAGCCAATCAGCAGAGACGATGGCTTGTCGCCGGAAAATTTGACTGTTTGCCACGATTCGACGTACTGTAAACATGTCAGTTTTATTTCCTTCTGGCTGTCATGCATGCTTGAAGTTACTACTCCATTTCACAGGGCCTTTGAGGATTCTGATACTGTAAGGCAGAACGTTCTTGATTGGTCTGCAAACATAGCCGAGTCATAACCTTGTTCATCCAATCACGAAATAATAAACTAGATAGAGTGTTTTAGAAAATATTTTGGATCAAAAATGTTTCGCAATTTCACATCATCTCTACCAATCAGACAAAAGTCTCATTCCCAGAGCTCGGCGCAGCCAATCACACAGTTCCATCTCGGTGTACTTGTCTATTCTGTGATAATAGTATAGAACATGCCATGTTTGCATATACTAAAACCGAACAATAATTCAAATAAAGTACTCTACTACGGAAACTATAAAATTTTGCAAACCAGTTTGTTCTACTTTATACCAAAATTACAAACAACTACCTGTAACAAAATGCAGCACGTATTTTTTAGGAAAAAATAATATACTTGAGACATTATTTATTTAACAATAATTCCCGAATTATTATTAATTGACTAACAACGAAAGTAGAAAACACTGGTATAGTAAAATTTAAAGGGGCCATACTTGAACATACATTTTACTGTAAGAAAGAGTTTTAATCATTTTGATATTCTGCTGTAGTGGAATAAAATTTTTGGGTGAGGAAATTTAAATCGCTCTGCTTAAACATTTGAGATGCTATGTTTTTTTTTTATAAATTTGTTTTAATTATTACAAATGTTATCTGCAACATGCAATATTATTAGCAGAGTAACCTGTTATGCGCGAAAATATTACGGGACATGTTGTGTTCCAATACCCATTAGTTAAAACCCCTCTCGTGATTGGGTCATTTGAATTATCACGCTTCTTATCAGTCTCCCTGCGAATCACGGACTCTCGGCGGTATCGGAGAAACTAAATTCTGATTGGCTCACTCACGTAACTGACTCTCTTCACCCAAAGACAAACGACCAATAGCCAAATGAAGACTTCAAGTGTGCATGTAGGTTATTGACGTCTAGACTCCACGTAGATATTTTTGCAGAACAGGTGGCACAAATTATAAGTAGCTGTAAAATTTATTTATTTAAATTGTGCGTTTTCTTTTACCGAGTATTACTTACATGGATCTGTGATTTCAGTTAAAAATAACTACATATGTTATTCAAGTATATGTTACCGAGTTCCGTACATAAATACAAGGTACAGGAAGAATGTTAAGTTGCATGAAATGTGGTCTACAATGTAACCGTAAATGTTGATTCTGGTTTATCCTGATGGCTCTTTTTTGTAATATTAATATTGTGTTTACTCGTTATATCTATTTATGTCCCCAGAAAAATACACCATAAGTATACTGAGGCGGTAGCACTTTGGTCAGCTGTTAAATCTTTCAATCAGGAATTAAGATATAATTTTGCACGTTTAAAGTAAATGAATTTAGGTAACACGGTACACATCAGATCCATACGTGAGCCTAGGTATATAGAGAACCATGTGTGCTGTTTCTTCATGTATTTGTACAGCCTGCTAGCGCCTTTGAAAGTCCTGTTTAGCATCTGGTTGTATGTATTCTTCGACCTTTCGTGGAATTAACTTTATCATGAGCCTGGGAACTATTCATGCGTTGGTCTAGTGAATATGTTAAATTATTATTTTACCATTATTATACTTATATGCATTATGAAACAAAAAGCAAAATACATTTCTTTGGCATTGACAAATGTTTATGTAACACTTTAAATTTAATTTAAACAAATGGAACTATTTCCCCTCCGCTATTACCAACTTAACTAGCGCAAACTAGTTCTCGCTGGTCAGTGGCACACTGTGGAGAATGCGTTTCTAAATGCTGTTCAAAATAAACTGAGCATTTTCAAATCAGTCTTAGAAGAAAGTCACTGCCCTAACCTGCATGTATTTAAACGGGAGCACGGAGTGACATTTGCCCGGTAAAGTTGGTAACGAATTAGGGGAAGTAGTTCCATATTTAAACGGAGTCACATTTGCCCGGTAAAGTTGGTAACGAAGTATGGGAAGTAGTTCCATATTTAAACGGGTGCACGGAGTGACATTTGCCCGGTAAAGTTGGTAACGAAGTAGGGGAAGTAGTTCCATATTTAAACGGAGTCACATTTGCCCGGTAAAGTTGGTAACGAAGTAGGGGAAGTACTTCCATATTTAAACGGGTGCACGGAGTGACATTTGCCCGGTAAAGTTGGTAACGAAGTAGGGGAAGTAGTTCCATATTTAAACGGAGTCACATTTGCCCGGTAAAGTTGGTAACGAAGTAGGGGAAGTAGTTCCATATTTAAACGGGTGTACGGAGTGACATTTGCACAGTAAAGTAGGTAACGAAGTAGGGGAAGTAGTTCCATATTTAAACGGGTGTACGGAGTGACATTTGCCCGGTAAAGTTGGTAACGAAGTAGGGAAGTAGTTCCATATTTAAACGGGTGTATGGAGTGACATTTGCCCGGTAATGTTGGTAGCGAAGTAGGGGAAGTAGTTCCATATTTAAACGGAGTCACATTTGCCCGGTAAAGTTGGTAACGAAGTAGGGGAAGTAGTTCCATATTTAAACGGGTGTATGGAGTGACATTTTGGCCCCTGGTAATTGTATTGGTAACGAAGTAGGGGAAGTAGTTCCATATTTAAACGGGTGTACGGAGTGACATTTGCCCGGTAAAGTTGGTAACGAAGTAGGGGAAGTAGTTCCATATTTAAACGGGTGACGAGTGACATTGCCCGTAAAGTTGGTAACGAAGTAGGGAAGTATTCCATATTTAAACGGTTACGGAGTGACATTTGCCCGTAAGTTGGTAACGAATAGGGAAGTAGTTCCATATTTAAACGGGTGACGGAGTGACATTTGCCCGGTAAAGTTGGTAACGAAGTAGGGGAAGTAGTTCCATATTTAAAACGGGTGACGGAGTGACATTTGCCCGGTAAAGTTGGTAACGAAGTAGGGGAAGTAGTTCCATATTTAAACGGGTGTACGGAGTGACATTTGCCCGGTAAAGTTGGTAACGAAGTAGTGGAAGTAGTTCCATATTTAAACGGGTGTACGGAGTGACATTTGCCCGGTAAAGTTGGTAACAAAGACAGTAGGGGGAAGTAGTTCCATATTTAAACGGGTGTACGGAGTGACATTTGCCCGGTAAAGTTGGTAACGAAGTAGGGGAAGTAGTTCCATATTTAAACGGGTGCACGGAGTGACATTTGCCCGGTAAAGTTGGTAACGAAGTAGGGGAAGTAGTTCCATATTTAAACGGGTGTACGGAGTGACATTTGCCCGGTAAAGTTGGTAACGAAGTAGGGGAAGTAGTTCCATATTTAAACGGGTGTACGGAGTGACATTTGCCCGGTAAAGTTGGTAACGAAGTAGGGGAAGTAGTTCCATATTTAAACGGGTGTACGGAGTGACATTTGCCTTGTACGATAGAAGTTTCCTATTTAAGTGCACTACTTCCGTAGTTGGTACGAAGTAGTTTTCCCTATTTAAACGGGTGACGGAGTGACATTTGCCCGGTAAAGTTGTAACGAAGTAGGGGAAGTAGTTCCATATTTAAAGAGTGACACCGGTAAGTTGTAACGAAGTAGGACATTTGCCCGGTAAAGTTGGTAACGAAGTAGGGAAGTAGTCCATATAAAGGTGTACGAGTGACATTTGCCTAAAGTTGTAACAAGTAGGGAAGTAGTTCCATATTTAAAGGGTACGGAGTGACATTTGCCCGGTAAAGTTGGTAACGAAGTAGGGGAAGTAGTTCCATATTTAAACGGTGTACCATTTGCCCAGCGAGTAAACCATATTTAAACGAGTAACGAAGTTGGTACGAATAGGGAAGTAGTTCCATATTTAAACGGAGTCACATTTGCCCGGTAAAGTTGGTAACGAAGTAGGGGAAGTAGTTCTATATTTAAACAGGTGTACGGAGTGACATTTGCCCGGTAAAGTTGGTAACGAAGTAGGGGAAGTAGTTCCATATTTTAAAGTCGAATAAAAAGTATTAGGCAACTTTTAATAATTTCCTAAATTATTTCATTCTCTTCCTGTTATTTTTTCTAGTTTATTGAATTGTAAAAATGAGCAGATCTGTAAATTTTCCTCTTCTAATAATTTCACAGTTTCACTTGACCGATGCATGAATAAAGTGATGAGGCACACGGCAACGTTAATTTTACACAAGGCGAAGAATACACAACTTGCATAATGAAAGGAGAACAGCCTGTAACATAACAAAACTCTTTTACACAAGGCGAAGAATACACATAGTCCATAATGAAAGGAGTACAGCCTGTAACATAACAAAACTCTTTTACACATTGGGACCAATTAACAAAATGTTTAATGAAAGGAGAACAGCCTGTAACATAACAAAACTCTTTTACACAAGGCGAAGAATACACATAGTCCATAATGAAAGGAGAACAGCCTGTAACATAACAAAACTCTTTTACACATTGGGACCAATTAACAAAGTGTTTAATGAAAGGAGAACAGCCTGTAACATAACAAAACTCTTTTACACATTGGGACCAATTAACAAAGTGTTTAATGCTTGATGTCATTGGCCACAGCTCATTATGGACTTATAACATAATCTCAACAACGGATGTAGTGTTGCTATATGCACCGAAATCATTAAAGCCTTGGGAGATCAGGAAGTTTTAATTCATTGAGCTGAAAACTCGGAGAAACGGGCGAGTGTTGGTGCAAGTTTGATCTGCAACACTGTCGAAACTATCTTATGTTCTCAATAGATAAATATTGTCAGCAATACCCAAGACTATGATTTTTATGATTGGATGTTGAAAACTGTCGTTTCCTACAAGCAAAAGTAGTACTGCAACTGAAGAATAATTATGTTCCTATTTTCAGAAACAACTAGTTACCCAAGTTCCCTCGAAATTATTTATTTTTTACTTTTAGTGAATGGCCTAATTTATCAGGTACTGGAGAAAGTAACAGTTTCACTTGTTGTATTGTCTGTTGAGCCAGGGGAAAAGTAACAGTTTCACTTGTATTGTCTGTTTGAGCCAGCGGAAAAGTAACAGTTTCACTTGTTGTATTGTCTGTTGAGCCAGGGGAAAAGTAACAGTTTTACTTGTATTGTCTGTTGAGCCAGGGGAAAAGTAACAGTTTCACTTGTTGTATTGTCTGTTGAGCCAGGGGAAAAGTAACAGTTTCACTTGTTGTATTGTCTGTTTGAGCCAGGGGAAAAGTAACAGTTTCACTTGTTGTATTGTCTGTTTGAGCCAGGGGAAAAGTAACAGTTTCACTTGTTGTATTGTCTGTTGAGCCAGGGGAAAAGTAACAGTTTTACTTGTATTGTCTGTTGAGCCAGGGGAAAGTAACATTTTCACTTGTTGTATTGTCTGTTGAGCCAGGGGAAAAGTAACAGTTTCACTTGTTGTATTGTCTGTTTGAGCCAGGGGAAAAGTAACAGTTTCACTTGTTGTATTGTCTGTTGAGCCAGGGGAAAAGTAACAGTTTCACTTGTTGTATTGTCTGTTGAGCCAGGGGAAAAGTAACAGTTTCACTTGTTATATTGTCTGTTGAGCCAGGGGAAAAGTAACAGTTTCACTTGTTGTATTGTCTGTTGAGACAGGGGAAAAGTAACAGTTTCACTTGTTGTATTGTCTGTTTGAGCCAGGGGAAAAGTAACAGTTTTACTTGTATTGTCTGTTTGAGCCAAGGGAAAAGTAACATTTTCACTTGTTGTATTGTCTGTTGAGCCAGGGGAAAAGTAACAGTTTCACTTGTTGTATTGTCTGTTGAGCCAGGGGAAAAGTAACAGTTTCACTTGTTGTATTGTCTGTTGAGCCAGGGGAAAAGTAACAGTTTCACTTGTTGTATTGTCTGTTGAGCCAGGGGAAAAGTAACAGTTTCACTTGTTGTATTGTCTGTTGAGCCAGGGGAAAAGTAACAGTTTCACTTGTTATATTGTCTGTTTGAGCCAGGGGAAAAGAAACAGTTTCACTTGTTATATTGTCTGTTGAGCCAGGGGAAAAGTAACAGTTTCACTTGTTGTATTGTCTGTTGAGCCAGGGGAAAAGTAACAGTTTCACTTGTTGTATTGTCTGTTGAGCCAGGGGAAAAGTAACAGTTTCACTTGTTGTATTGTCTGTTGAGCCAGGGGAAAAGTAACAGTTTCACTTGTTGTATTGTCTGTTGAGCCAGGGGAAAAGTAACAGTTTCACTTGTTGTATTGTCTGTTGAGCCAGGGGAAAAGTAACAGTTTCACTTGTTATATTGTCTGTTGAGCCAGGGGAAAAGTAACAGTTTCACTTGTTGTATTGTCTGTTTGAGCCAGGGGAAAAGAAACAGTTTGACTTGTTGTATTGTCTGTTTGAGCCAGGGGAAAAGTTACAGTTTTACTTGTATTGTCTGTTGAGCCAGGGGAAAAGTAACAGTTTCACTTGTTGTATTGTCTGTTGAGCCAGGGGAAAAGTAACAGTTTCACTTGTTGTATTGTCTGTTGAGCCAGGGGAAAAGTAACAGTTTCACTTGTTGTATTGTCTGTTGAGCCAGGGGAAAAGTAACAGTTTCACTTGTTGTATTGTCTGTTGAGCCAGGGGAAAAGTAACAGTTTCACTTGTTATATTGTCTGTTTGTGCCAGGGGAAAAGTAACAGTTTCACTTGTTGTATTGTCTGTTGAGTAAGGGTAGTTTCGTCTTAGTATTCCTGAAATGAAAACTTGAGAGTGAAAGCACGCGTCTGATTGGACTCTGCTTTGTTCCTACTACTGTTTTCAGGAGCCACTTGTAATGCTATGCGCGAGTGTGACTTGGGCCACACAAAAACGGAAAATTTTCTGACACAGCAAAACCAAATTTGCATCAAAGTAGTTTCATTGGTTCGTTAATGCATGTCAGGATTTTCAAATAAGTTTACCATACATAAACGGTAACAGCCGTGAATTAAAATTGAAATATTTTTTTTAAACTCCCAAAATAGCACAATATACGCTTTATTGCCTGTTTCATGGGAAAGTATATTTTACCGCGAGGCAATCACTTCGACTTTCCATTGTCAGCCAGCCAGCAGATAGTAAGCTTCACTCAATGCAGTAATTGTGCAAAATGTGGTGCGAACTAATACGACAGTAAGAAGTCGGGCGGCAGAGATTATCGTTCCGATAATGGTGTAAATAAGTGAAGCAGTCCTAGATTGTCTTCAACGACAGTAAGAAGTCGGGCAGCAGAGATTATCGTTCCTATAATGGTGTATATAAGTGAAGCAGTCCTAGATTGTCTTCCACGACAGTAAGAAGTCGGGCAGCAGAGATTATCGTTCCTATAATGGTGTATATAAGTGAAGCAGTCCTAGATTGCCTTCCACGACAGTAAGAAGTCGGGCAGCAGAGATTATCGTTCCTATAATGGTGTATATAAGTGAAGCAGTCCTAGATTGTCTTCCACGACAGTAAGAAGTCGGACAGCAGAGATTATCGTTCCTATAATGGTGTATATAAGTGAAGCAGTCCTAGATTGTCTTCCACGACAGTAAGAAGTCGGGCAGCAGAGATTATCGTTCCGATAATGGTGTAAATAAGTGAAGCAGTCCTAGATTGTCTTCCACGACAGTAAGAAGTCGGGCAGCAGAGATTATCGTTCCTATAATGGTGTATATAAGTGAAGCAGTCCTAGATTGTCTTCCACGACAGTAAGAAGTCGGGCAGCAGAGATTATCGTTCCTATAATGGTGTATATAAGTGAAGCAGTCCTAGATTGTCTTCCACGACAGTAAGAAGTCGGGCAGCAGAGATTATCGTTCCTATAATGGTGTATATAAGTGAAGCAGTCCTAGATTGCCTTCCACGACAGTAAGAAGTCGGGCAGCAGAGATTATCGTTCCGATAATGGTGTATATAAGTGAAGCAGTCCTAGATTGCCTTCCACGACAGTAAATGGCTACAGAGTGCAAAGTGTTATAGTTAGAGACGTGAAGAATTCGCGGATTCATTTTTGGTCAAGCTAGAATCCAAAAACTCGTTTGTTTAGGTCACTATTGTAACTCGTACACGCGTTATTTATCACCTCCTGAAGAACCCTGAACCAATAAGAAACACGCAACAAAACGCAGGCCCAACCATCCCCTTCCGCTGAGACAGCAAGCAACCAATTATTAATTTCATCTGCGTTACTGTACACAAGAGACTGTTTTTGTTCGCAAGGCTACAGGTCATTGAACTCGCGAAATTTTCCGGTCTTTAGTTATAGTCTATAGACCGGTTTAAGTTCTAGTTTCAGGAGATTCCTCCGCCTTATGCTAATAAAGATTAACCGAGTCGGAGCCATGGTGGCTGAGTGGTTAGCCTGCTCGCCGCCCACCAAGGCGATCCGGGTTCTATCTCCGGCCGGGTCACTCCCGGATTTTTGCATGTGGGAATCGTGTCGAACGTTGCTGCTGGTCGGTGGGTTTTCTCGGGGATCTCCCGTTTCCTTCGACCTTTCATTCCGGCGTTGCACCATACTTACCTCAATCCCCCTCATCGGCTCTCAAGACCTCTTTGCTAAGAGCTGTCCAAACTTCTTCATTGATTATTAACCGAGTATAGGAAATTACATCAAAGGGACAGTGCGCTGCATCCGCGTGCACTCAGTGTAACAATATTTAGCATAGTGAGCTATTTGTTTCCAACCATTACCAACATACTTTTTTTTCTCAGTTTAATTATTCATATAAATTGTAAATTAAATATTATATAATTTGTAGATAAAAATAAGTTAAAGCTACAGTGCAAAGATAAGGCATTTTAAGTTAACACATATGTATAAAGACCTGTGATAATAGATGAAAAATTCAAGAAACAGCGAACCATTTCACTTCATATACGGAATGATCTTTCAAAGGATTGGTTATATAAATATGAAGTAACCGCGACTAGACTATATTGCATTAACTGTGTAGCGTCCTCTGTGAAGAACACTGCGATATGAACACGCACACACTTTCCCATGTAGTTACTACATCCACAATCAAGGACATGTTTATAACGAGCACTGCACACGGCGAAGGATCAGTGCCCAATGTCCTCTCGACAAGTGATCTGATTGGTGAACGTTATCACTACCCTCGTTTATGAATGGCTGATGGTGACGTATGTAAGCACGCAACGACCTGTTAACTGGTTGCAAACCGTACACCCAGTATGGTTCTCATCAAAATATTACATGGTTGCAACACTTCGGCTAACAAACTAATGCTAACTCTTGTGTACGAACAGACTTGAATCGCAAGTTGAATTGTCTTAAGGCCAGGCTTCACCATGTATGGACGTATAGGGAATTAAATGCTAAATTCCGACGAAGATCTCTTAGTCATTTTTTATGATAGTATTTTCAACAAAAGATTCGTCATTACAGATAGAACGCATCTAGATTTGTTAACCATACAAATTTTAATTTTTCAATTTTAAATGCACTTTTTTTTGTTTATAAAATGTAACAATTTTATAAATATTAAAAGAGTGCATTAAAAAATTTTAAAAATTAAAATTTGGAAGGTTTATAAATCTAGATGCGTTCTATCTGTAATGAAGAATTTTTTGGTTGAAAATACTACCACAAAAAACGACTGAGAGATCTTTG
Source organism: Dryococelus australis (assembly GCA_029891345.1). Lineage (NCBI taxonomy): Eukaryota > Metazoa > Arthropoda > Insecta > Phasmatodea > Phasmatidae > Dryococelus > Dryococelus australis. The sequence continues at coordinate 3,322,254 of CM057003.1, read as the reverse complement.
CCGGAATTTAGCATTTAATTCCCTATACCTCCCCCCCCCCCCATACATGGTGATTCCTGGCCTTAGAAGTAAGGTGATGTTGAGTTCCAGAAGCGAGCTGCTAGAAATCAGAGTGATGAATCTTAAGTATTGACAAGGATCGAAATGTAATGTTATGTTGATACTCAGGTCGCTTAAACATGAGGCCAGCACTCCCAACACCGGGGAAAAAACCTGGGCCAAATCGCCGCTCGGTACCTGCGAGGAATATCGGCGCTAGATACCTGCGAGGAATATCGGCGCTAGGTACCTGCGAGGAATATCGGCGCTAGGTACCTGCGAGGAATATCGGCGCTAGATACCTGCGAGGAATATCGGCGCTAGGTACCAGCGAGGAATATCGGCGCTAGGTACCTGCGAGGAATATCGGCGCTAGGTACCTGCGAGGAATATCGGCGCTAGGTACCTGCGAGGAATATCGGCGCTAGGTACCTGCGAGGAATATCGGCGCTAGGTACCTGCGAGGAATATCGGCGCTAGGTACCTGCGAGGAATATCGGCGCTAGGTACCTGCGAGGAATATCGGCGCTAGGTACCTCCGAGGAATATCGGCGCTAGGTACCTGCGAGGAATATCGGCGCTAGGTACCTGCGAGGAATATCTGCGCTAGGTACCTGCGAGGAATATCGGCGCTAGGTACCTGCGAGGAATATCGGCGCTAGGTACCTGCGAGGAATATCGGCGCTAGGTACCTGCGAGGAATATCGGCGCTAGATACCTGCGAGGAATATCGGCGCTAGGTACCTGCGAGGAATATCGGCGCTAGGTACCTGCGAGGAATATCGGCGCTAGATACCTGCGAGGAATATCGGCGCTAGGTACCAGCGAGGAATATCGGCGCTAGGTACCTGCGAGGAATATCGGCGCTAGGTACCTGCGAGGAATATCGGCGCTAGGTACCTGCGAGGAATATCGGCGCTAGGTACCTGCGAGGAATATCGGCCCTAGTTTCACTTCCTGCCTCGTTCGTCAAGTTTTGTTTCACTCGGTCACACTATAGACTTTAACCCTTTTTTTTAGGAGATCAGTTTATCGCTTTAGGTGTTGCAAAAGACGCATATTTTGTTGGGAACTGTACTTCTACCGGTAAACGATTATTCATATATCGTGAAAAAACGCATTTTTGCCGAATGTTACAGTCAGCAACAGTTTATTAGACTACAGAATATACACTGGCATGGCAAAAGTCGTGGGACACGGTCTGGTATCTTGTAGTCCCTCTTCTAACTGCAACTCGTCCTGACAACATTAACACAAGTGGACGAAACACACGTGGAGAGATGCTGGTCCATGTCACCTGGGTAGCTACCCCCAGCTCCCTGCTGGCAGAATGTACCTCACCACCACGTCACATAAATACTCTATGGAGTTCATATCTGGTGAACGTGGTGGCCACAGTAGTCGTAGAAACTATCCAGAATGTTCCTGGAACAAGTTCTGGACAACTTGGATCGCTGACATGGCGCAGTAATATTCTGGAATATACCATCGTTGTGGAGGTACGTCAAGTCCATGAAGAGTTGCAGTGCAATGCCATGACCTGCATTCACTCACGTGATGTCACAGCACAACTGATACATAGAGGTCTGTGCACTTACAAGAAGTAACTGTACGGCGGCTCCGCTTACGATTACCTTCACTTGCCAATGTAGTCTCAACAGCGGATTTTACCTTTCAAACGTGAGGGACTAGTTACGTTCGACACAGTGTATATATTTAAATCCAGTTGCTATGCAACGACGCTGATACAGGATGCTGTGAATGAGAGGGTTGACGTCATTGTCACTTGGCGCCAAGCATGTTTCTAACTCAGTGCTTTTCTCAAGACTCTGTTGTCAACAGACGTCCAGATCTCTCTCTGAACTCTCTCTCTATCTCTCTCTCTCTCTCTCTCTCTCTCTCTCTCTCTCTCTCTCTCTCTCTCCCCCACTCCCTGCTCCTAACAACTAAACAAGCACGGTATCCGCACAAGTATAGTGCCAGTCAAATATGTTCTTGCCTGCAACACATGGACCTATACATTAACGCGATGCTCATAGGGTCAGCCCACAGTCCCGAATTAATTTTCCAGCTCAAGTGTTAAAATAGTTTAATTTTATGTCGAGCGCTGTACACGTAACTTACAGGAAAAAATGTCCAACCAGCAAAGATCATAATTAATGCGGAATATGCAAGGAAAATATATTTAATGTTAGAAGAGTTTAGCCTGCGGATACAAAACAATCGATAAGAATTGAAAATACTCCTCGCTGAAGACGATAACACACCACAATATTAACAATTAAATCTAGTATGAAAACTTCAATGTTGAGAGCGGATGCACTACACAGCCTGGCTAATCCCAGTGCAAATAGGTTGAACTTTCAAAGGATTTGTCAGAAAATAACTGGCGTGATTGGGGGGGGGGGGTGGGGGCTTTGCCACCCACTTTGCAAGAGCTATACGACATGACGTAGACCTAGTAACGTACAAGGAACATGAACAACTGAGCAACAATGACCTAGGCAAGGAACCAAGGTACTTGAAACTTCTAACATAATAATAAAGTGAGGTGAATCCAGACTGAAGGAGGGGTTCTGCGGGGGGAGGGGATCGAAGAAGTAGGGGACCACAGGCCTTCTTCTCGTCTGCTGCCTAACGAAGGAATGGATGTACATAATAGAACGCAGAACCTCAATTGACTGGCTTAGAAAACTATAGTAGAAATATATACATTAGATTATATATAATTAATCCAGGTTGCTGGGAGAATCAGAGTGCATAGTAGGTTCAACCATACCACGCTCATCCTTTGAGCAGCTTGGCAGTAAAATGAATAAAGTATTCAATCATAGACAACAGTAATAAATCAAGAGACGACGGTATTCTCACGTGGCCTGAGAGAGCCAAGGGATAGATCAAGTATAGTTGAGCTACTATACTCCCGCAGAGTTGGTTGGATGAAGGATAGTTGGCCTTCGTTCGAATTTACAGCTCGGGAGTTAGTTTACAGTTTCTGTTGCAATTAGGATAGTAATAGAATTGGTTATCGTATTTACGGATGTTTAACTATGGCATAAACAATAAAAATGAAACAATTTCAACGGAATACAGAAAGATAAAGCTATCAAACTTGAACACAATTGACAAAAATAGCGTGCGCATGAGACAATTGATTAAACACAAGCTATATTATCTTTATGAACAGTTGCTGCGGGCGAGGTCAGTAAGCGGTATATGTTCGAACCTCGGTCCTGCATTCTCATTTTGTATAATAACAGAAAACTCTAATATACGTGGGGGCCACGGTGGCTGAGTGATTAGCACGCTCGCCTCCCACCAAGGCGAACCGGGCACAATCCCCGGCCGGGTCACCGGATTTTCACAAGTGGGAATTGTGCCGGACAATGCCGTTGGTCGGCGGGTTTTCTCGGGAATCTCCCATTTTCCCCGTGCTTGCACTCAGGCACTACCCCATTTTCACCATCATTTCACCCTCATCGGCTCTCAAGACCTCGATGTTATAGCCGCCCAAATCTCTGTTTGCTTCACAAAATAACTAACCATTTTGTTTCCTCCGTGGCAAAAGCCTGTGATGAACCTACAGAGGTAGCGCCCGCGCCCACGCACACGCAGTTGTTTAATCCATTAGAATGAGTTGCTGATCTCTGCCTCACGTGGGAAAACACGCGTGCCACTGGAACTATAACCCTTTAATTCCCACACACATTTACAGATGCTGGTGTTGCAAATAAGAAATATTTTGAGACGTGCTGTACTTGGGCCGGTAAAGAACTTGTTTCACTATCACATCCAATAAGCAGCAGGGTTTGTGTTCGAAGTTAACGGCATGAGCCAGTTGTAAAGTAGAGCGGGAGCAGCGCGGTTTGTGAATCATGTTACTCACAGCGAAGACACAGGACACCGCACCACACAGAGTACAGTACACGTCATATATCATGTACCTGTGAAACGTGTTCACTATGGGCGTACAAGTATTAGAAAATACTGTTAAGTAGTCCTCTGTGTCATGTATAGGTAGGCACACCCAAATTTCGCGAAAATATTTCATGACCAGTTGAAATGCGTAACACTTCAGATCAGATCCACTTTCGTCATTGGATGATTTACGTGTTCCGCGTCTCAGGTGTCTGATAGCGAATCAGAGACGTACAGTATCTGAGTAACCTGGCTCTGATTCGCCAGTCAAATGAGAAAATGTCTTCCTACAAAGATACGCCACCAATAAGTATAGGAAAACTGCTGGTATACCCATGGTGTATTGAAATCTAACATGTGCAGAAATATTTCCGCGAAATTCCAGGGTCCCTATGTATAGCTGTAATTTTGTATGTCAGGCCGAAATTTTGATTATAAATATGTGTAAAAATGTCCTAGATGCGTGAGGTTTATCCACCTTAACACGTTCGCTCGAACTCAATGAACAACGAGCTGCGTATATGTTCCCATCGACTATCCACAAGCGAGAGTGTGATATCGTTCACCAGTAAGTTAACTCTTCGGGAAGACATTGTGCACTCATTCCTCTCTGTGTACAGCACTGGCTATACATGTATCTGACGTGCAATACATCCACGACCAGAGACTCTGTGAAATGTACTTTGAGACTAGCGGCCTGTGGTGTACTGTTGCAAGGTAAGCTGTGTTTTTCTCAGTCCTATACCTAACCGTTTGCTAGTTTCCATATCGGCCACTTAAACGCAGTAGTTCAGTTGACGTCACAGTCACGTCGCTCTCTCGTGAGTAGCCGCAGTACATCCCTGCTTCACTCTGGTTCCTGCTGCGTGCGCCGAGAATGTACAGCACTGAGCAAGCACTAGCTTACCTTGCAACACTTGACCACACGCCACTGCGTGTGACAAGGGTAGTTTTCAAGACAGCACTAGTGGCTAGTGACTATCTACGAAGTGACAGGTACAATACACTCGCGTCGCTATTTATAACTTCCCGCAGTCAGAATATACTTGGCAAAGGCGCGCGCCTGGTTCACAGATCACGATGCTATCTATACTGGAACTCTCTTGTGCTGAGATGTCCTCGCCTCGCTTGCGCCTCGTCTAGCCTCGTCTCCCGCCATGTATAAATAACGGCCGGCTTGCCTGGTCATTCCTAATTACACGGTCTTCTCCCGAGAATACCTGCCATTCCTGTACAGTCCGGGGGTATACAGCGACACCATACACTCGTACAGTCTTGTTGCATCTCTAACTGAGCTGCTATTCTCTCGCAGGACCGTGAAACAGTAATAAACACCACCAATAAGAAGAGCGAATTTAAAGCAACGTCGTGAGCAAAGGGAAATCGTATCATGAGGAAGGGACAGTGAACTATGCGAATTATTTCAGGAGCAAGCAGAACTCAAAGCACGCATAGTTTTCCGTTACATTTATGAGTAGAACAACGAGTATTTCGCGGATTAAGTTGGCAGCAAACTAGGCTAGACAATGGACACCCCTGTCTACACTCGAGACATTATCGTTTGTTTATTGGTTGCTGTGATCAAGTGAGACCTCTGTACAGGACTGTTAAGCATTCACTCGCACTGCTGATTCGTGCATATTACTGGCTCACAGTTAAACGGGGCGTGTCTAAAGAACTGTCGTCCAATCCATCACGACATTAAGAGAAAAGAACAAATGTTTGTAGTCTACCTAGCTTCCGAATGGATTCGCGAAATACTCGTGGCTCTAGTTATGAGACATATACCGAGACTTTGAAACGTCCGGCATACTCTGAGTCAAAAATATCGCGACACTATCCTCAGTCGCCGTATACGCATGGTAGAGGACATGTTGCACATAACCGATATTTATGCTCGTCACTGTACACAACAAAGAATCAATGGCCAGTGTTTTGAACGTCTTCATTAACAGTAATATGATTTGTCAAAGTTCCTGCATCTCTCATTTGTGATTGGCTAATACTAGCATCATTGGTTGCGGTAAGCAGTCTCCACAGAGGTACAGCGAACATCAAAGAATTTAAAGATTGCAACACTTGAGTTCCAAAATTAAATAATAACAGAATTTAAAGGCGCGCGCGACTCATGTGGAAAATAGTTTTAAACCACATAAAATGTTAATATTTAGTTGTCGATATATGCATTCTCTTATTTGTTTTATGTGTGATGGCCCTGGTAGTTTTATGATCAAAAAAGAACCAACAATATGTCACGATGTTATTAAATAAACTTCTTTTGGTATATGCTATTTATAAGCCTTTCAGAATTAGGCCATGTTTACAGCATCTCGTGTTTTTAATAAACTACCCAGCAATATTAGGAGTTTATACGGTCCAAATAGACAAAAATAAAAAAAAGAAGTTAAATATATTTTATGTATAAAGCTTATTATACTATAGCTGAATTCATGGACTACGACTTTATGTGATCACGAGTAACAGTATTATATAAGTGTATTTAATTATTTTATTAGTTTTTAATGTGTAATATAACGTGTGCTGTTTGCATTTTATTATGATTCAACTGTAAGGGTTCCATAGCCGTATGTAGCTTGCCTACTTGTAAGGGATGTAAGGAATTAATAGAATTATTAATGTACGCTCTTAAATTAAGTCCCTTGCAAAATGGTAGTAGCCTATGAAGAAACGACTGTGAGACGAGCAAGTAAATATCTGAAAAGTCTATGCAGGAGTCAAAATAATTAGCAAAAATTATAGACTTCTAAGTAACTCGGCAGAAGCCGGGGCGAAATTACAGTAGCTAAAGTATATTTCAAGCATTAAAAATAATTGTTATCGTCAAACGAAATCGTGATATTTGCGTGTGTCTAACAAAGATATAAACAAACACGCCCTTCACGTTTGACCATGTGACTTTGACAGATGTGTAGGCTTGGGGTAGGTCAATTTTGGGTACAACATGTTGGCTTCATCTTTAGTCTATGCTTGGAACGCCGTTCATCAATCAGCAGCCGGTAACTTACTCGTCAGTTGGTAGCCCTGCCAATATGAAAGACGCGCGCAGCAACTAAAAAGACACGAGGCTAATTCCTAGAGCCTCACACAGCCAATCAGAGGGTGGGTACGTCCACATCAACATTAAATATTCTGTAAGCAACTATATAATTCGATTCAAAGCTCGTCATATTTTTGCATTCTGGTAATCTGGATACTCTGAATTGAAAAATTATCGCTATCTCCACAAATGAAGAGCCTGTCAATATTACTTATTGAAAACTAAAAAATCTATCCGCATGTTAAGTAGCAATAGTGAATGCTTTGACAGCGTCAAACACCCTCACTTGACAAAATTTAGCATTATCATACAAATAAATTAAAGAGTAATACATTTTTTACCAGGAGGTCTACTGTGAAGACCATTAACTCTGGACATCATATTCCTCCAAAGGAATTATTATGGAATCTGAAATATCTCATTTTAATGTATATAAGAAGGGGGAATAGCTGGGTTAAGTTAGGTTAGGTAGATCTGTTTTGGTTACCATAGGTACACTTATATTGAAAGAAAAAAACCCAAAGCAGATTTAGTTTCAATATTCACGTTTCTATTAGCACTCAAAATAAAAAAATAGCAATTACATTATGCATGATATTAATCAACTGTGTATTAAACATTTTTACATTTTATACAACACACTCGGTCCACTATCCTACTCCGAGTCGTGGATATTGCCCACTGACAATGTACTGTACACTCAGCAGAAACCACTGTGAAGCCACAGATCAGGCAGATATATGCACACAGGTGCAATAGCATGGCTCATTAGCGCAGTAGTGGTTAGAGCGCTCGCTTCCACAAAGGCAAACCGGGTTCGAGGAAGCCGCCCCCGGATTGTGGGAATCGTGCCGACGCTGCTCCATTCTCGCCCCGACCTCACACACACACACAACACTCCGAAGTTAAGAGCCATTCCAGCCTCTGTGGGTGTACGCACTCCCTGATTGGCCTAGCGAAGCTCCTGCGCTGTACCAAGTACTCCTTATTGGCTAGGCCCCCGGCTGGCGAGTCACTTACCAGAAGCTGCTTGGCGAACTTCATTCCGAATTGTAGCAGGAAGTGCATCATGGGTAAACACTGGCATTGGGAGAATTTATTACCTCGACAACGAAGGAGTCAGTAAATATCAACGTAAATAGCGCCGGACTATTTGTTATGGGTCGTTTACTAATGCCCGGTTGCACCATCGTAGAAACGAAACTAACTCGATCCGAGATCAGATCTAAGATCGACACAGAAAACTGTTGCACCATTAGAGTTCAGAGCTGAACTGGAGATCGAGATGAAATTAATTTTGAACAGCTGAAATTGGCGGTTCGAAATCTCGATCCGAGATCAGCAGCCGTCATTGACAAATGTAGTTTGAAAATACGCCAACAAATAGAACTACGTTTAATTCTTTTATTGCGAAATTTAAACAACATTATACGCACTTGAATATTATTCAGTAAAATTCGTACAACAATAATTCACTTAAAACAGAAAAAAAAATCCCACATCTAGTTTTATCTATTATGAAAAATACCCCTACTTCCATGACGTCATATATTACTAACCAATAGCAAAATTTGTCTCATATTTAATCTCGATCTCTCGCTTTGGAACCAAGATCGATGTATCGGAGATCCAGAATCATGAAATTTAGTTGGTGCAACACTTTTACATTGGTACCAAGATCAAACTGGATCCTGGTTCGGAAGTAGGATCATTCGATCTCGGATCGGGTTAGATGTTGGAGCAACCGGGCATAAGCCTGTACAAGACCATGAGCATGTTGTACCTGAATAGTTACTGCGCTCTTTGGCTCGGCTGTCCTCTGGCGAGCTGGTATTCTTCCTGTGGTTGGAGGAGGACGCAATATGGCGATATTGCGAGCGCGTGCAGACTGCAGTTGACGTGTTCTGTGAATGAATGCACAGGGCGCCAGCTAGTGTGAGTTGTAGTGTGTCGAGAGAAGCTAGGCAACCGCGAGATCAACCTTGTATTACAGGTTGCGGCAAACGGCGCAGAATAAATAACAAGCCTGCGATAAGTCTGTGAGATACAAGGATGAGTCTGGACATGCATGATAATGATGAAGCCTGTCGCCATGTTGGGGCACCTGAAACATCGCAAACCTAACCCGTCAAAAATTTAAATGAAACTATTGTACCAGAACATGTTGATTCAGCCTGAAAATGTAACTTCATTAGTTATTATTAAAAAAAAAAAAAACTTCCACATTTTTCATACATCTCATAGAAAACATTCCTCAAAATATTGAATGTTTTGTGTTTCACGAAAATGCATCTTCAATGACGTCACAGCATGACATCTCTTGTTATTCCTACCTCCGTGGTGCGGTATGGTGATACGGCAATAGAGGGCAGCAAGATTCGCGTTATAAAAGTGTACAACGTGTTACCAAATAATAAAGCATATATATATGTAAAATAGCCAACATTGCATATAGTCAATATCGTTTGTAACCAATATAGCATATCTTTAACATCGTATGTCTCTAATATTTTGATATTAGATATGTTGTTCTATATTGTTGAGCAGTTGCGATATTAAAAATATATAGTTTCAGGATTGACATATATATATATATGTCAATCCCGAAACTATATACATATATATTTAACATCATATGTCTCTAATATTTCTATATGAGATATGTTGTTCTATATTGTATATTGTTTCGGGATTGGCATATATATATATATATATATATATATATATATATATATATATATATATATATATATATATATATATATAAATCCTGAATATTATATTTTTAATATCGCAACTGTGATATGGCTCAACAATATAGAACAACATATCTAATATCAAAATATTATATACATACCATGTTAAAGATATGCTATATTGGTTACAAACGATATCGACGATATGCCATGTTAAGAACGATACTGTTGTGTTCCAGTAAACAGTATTCGAAAGATTTTCAATACTGCTTTCTTCGCTTGGAAACCAAAATATCAGAGATTTTAGTTTTAAATAATACTATGGCGATACATAAGTGGCACATAAGTGTATAAGTGTTTTAATTCAAGTGTTCCTCTAACTTTGCAAAAAAAAAAAGCCACTCAGATATAAAAGATTTTCGATATTCGTAATGAAAATACGAACGGTATTTGTTATTTAAATGTGGTCGATGTTTGTGATATCAACATGATCTATATTTGCGTTGTCAATGTTTGTAATACGGGTATGAGAGATATTTGAAGGGCACATATCTGTGGCATCAATATAAGCGATATTTGCTATTCATTACCATGGAAATACACTTCTTTTAGGAAGCGATATTTCGCACATATTATTATAAGTTCCACATATTTCGAATCTTTATTGCAAAGTGGGTATCATGCAGCGTCACCTGAAGACTGCACACCGAACACAGCTGAGGCACACATCAAGTATAGAGGAGTGACATGGCGTGCTGATTCCTTTAGTTCGAGAGAACCCTTTCTCTTATTGGCTCCGCGAAACTCTGCAAACGAAACTCGTGTCCGACCACTGGGTATAGAAATACACTATAGTGGTCATGGAATAGTAAAACGTCTTAACGGTCTTGTTATTTGTTAGTTCTTGGTCTGATCCAGAGGAGCGCTAGTGTTCTCGACTGGGAGGTAGCAGTCGAAACACCTCGCCTCCCGTGCGGTGTTGCCAGTTCCGCAGCCGGCAAAAGTAGGTCAACACCAAACCCTTGGCTCATCCACGTCTTCGTTTACGTTCTGCTAAAGGCCTGTCTCACGCCAGTTATCACGTTTACGTTCTGCTAAAGGCCTGTCTCACGCCAGTTATCACGTTTACGTTCTGCTAAAGGTCTGTCTCACGCCAGTTATCACGTTTACGTTTGCTAAAGGCCTGTCTCACGCCAGTTATCACGTTTACGTTCTGCTAAAGGCCTGTCTCACGCCAGTTATCACGTTTACGTTCTGCTAAAGGTCTGTCTCACGCCAGTTATCACGTTTACGTTCTGCTAAAGGCCTGTCTCACGCCAGTTATCACGTTTCGTTGCAGTTGTGATTACCCAACTCATGATTCACTAGTGGCGAACATGGCATGTGTTTCGTATCTTTCGTAGAATTCCTTATTTGCTGAAATTGGTAGCGATATCGACTGCTATATGGCTTTATTTATCTCTGCGAAAATTAGTTACCAAAAATATATAACAGTCATTGCTTTTAATTCTAATTAATTACTAACCAATAGTTAGGTATTCATGGTAAAAATACGAATATACCTTTAGAACTTATAATTACAAATTTGATATTAATCATTAATACATCATAATAGCGTTTTTATTCCGTTCTTATGTGAAAGAAAATCGGCAGGACATGATTGTTCACTAGTCGAGAAATATATGTTAGAAGCACGAAGGTCTCCAAAGCGACTCGTTGTTTACAGTTTGGGGTTGTGACCTACTACAAAGGTGACTGTCCGTACAAATAATCAGTACTTTCAATGTGTTGATTCAAGTGTCATTAAGGCTGTGTCCTAACCTAGGAATGCACTTGTGTATATAAGCATACTCCACATGACTCGATACGTGATGCATCCCGACAAGCATACTAGTTGCATATGGTACAGCAACTAGCCAGCTGATAAGATTATTACGCAGCATTTTGACGGAAAACAAAGACTGAACTTGGTTCTCTTCCCGGCGGGGTCGCTCCAGGGTTTTGCCGAGTGGGAATGGTGCCGGACAATGTTGCTGGTCGGCGGGCTTTCTCGGGGATATCCTGTTTCCCTCGCCCTTGTGTTCCAGCGCTGCTCCATACTCACCTCGCCTCACCATCATTGTCTCTTAATATTTCGTTGTTAAGAGCCAGCCAAACGCCCGAACTCGACTCAAAACCTCGATGTTTATCAACGCAGTGTTTCTAATAGCACGGTAGACAATCCACACCAGTATATATTTGTGTGGGTTTAACAAACAGTTTGTAAACAAGTGCTATCAAATATATTTGTCAATCACACTAAGCAATACATTGCCTCTTGGCAACAAAAAATCACTTATGTGTGTCCATGTTTATCACAAATGTGAAGTCTGCACTGTTTGCATTTTAAAATATAACTTTAGTTTCACGTGTTCATCAGTAACGTGTTAACGAAGAGCGAGTGAAGAGATGTGGCTGGCTCTTAAAGTCGAGATATTGAGAGACGATAATGGTGAGGCGAGGTGAGTATGGAGCAGCGTTGGAACACAAGGGAGTGGGAATCGGAAGATCCCCGAGAAAACCCGGAAACAAGCGATCTGCATCGCCCGGCGCGATTCCCACGTGTGAAAATGCGGAGACAGGAATTGAATCGGCTTCTTCTTGTGGGTGGGGGGGGGGAGGGGGAGTAGTCTGACCACTACACCACCGCGGCTCCCTGTAACGTGTTGAAAACCTTACTTTCTTTTAGTGATACGAAATTAATGTTGGCAGCTGGTTTCCGAATAACTCTCTCCTCTCTCTCTCTCTCCGCTCTCTCTCTCTATCTCTCTCTCTATCTCTCTCTATCTCTCTCTCTCCAAAAAAAAAAAAAGAAAAAAGAAATTTATGCAACTTGTTTATTAGAGTAAATTTAACAAAATAATTAGCCTTATTCATAAAAATTATTGTAGACATGAAGTATTTGTATGAATTTACGTTTAAAAAAAAGTGAGACACTAAAACTGATTACATTCGAATTTTAAGTTTAGGGCAAGATAAATGATCGCAATAGAGTTGTCCTGAGTTACTCTCCAGTGGTAACTGGAACAAATTACGTATATGTTTGATGTGCAGACGAGAGTGGAGAACATAAAAGATTCAGTTCTCCCTCCAAGTCGAGGCCAGCAGTCTCTTATAGTTGCTAAGGCTCTAAAACACTCACATAGCGGGCAAGAGGCAAGTGTCGCGTGGTAATTGATTGTCGCGGGTAGATGTGTCCCGACACGACACTCCACGAAGTCTGGTGGCGGCCACAGAGGACATGATGCACAGCCTGGCGGAGTGCGTACATTCTCTCCTGTCGTAGAGTTCAGAGGATGCTAAACGAGGACCACACACTGGCCCTAATGAACAACAAATGTGGCTCAGTCAGGAAACTGCACAGCTATTACTTCCCTTCTCACTCCTATCTCACAGCTATTAGTCAAATGATTTCTCTTTTAACGGCAGCCCATTGCCAGTTTATCACCTAACGTCACATCCCGAATATATATTCATATCTTAACGGCTTGTTGTAGAATTTATGATATATCAATCGCTGCTGAGCACGACCACAAGTCCGCACAGAAGCAACCATGATGAAAAAAAAACTTTATATAAATAGATCCTGTTTGTACAGTAGACCAACAGTATTATGTTTGAAGGGCGCGTTGTGCAAATAAACTTTCTCAGTCAAGCTGAGAAAGGTTTTGTTGAATCAAACAAGATTTGTTTGGTGCAACTAAATTATTTGTTTGTATAGTGGCGATTAAATATTTTGTTGCTAAACTAAATTATTTTATTTCATTTGGTTGCCACCAACTGTAAAATTTGGTTGTTGCAACTAAAGATTTGTTTGGCTACACGTACTTTAAACATTTTGGGCCGATATGAAAAACTTTATAAGTTCAACCGAGTTTCGAACCTAGATTACCTGTGTCCGAGAGCTACGCCATAGTAATCTCAGCTAATGTGACAACTGATGACGCCGGATAGCTTTTAATAGATATATTGTAAATATTGGGCAACATACGCCCATAAAACATTTCGAGTTTTACAGCTTTACTTGTCAGTTTCTTGTTGCATTGTTTTATTAATATGTTTATACGATTGTTAAACATCTATAGATGCACTAACAAACGCAGTTAATATCCTGTCACAAAAATACAAACAAACTCTCGCACTGTATTTTCGAACGAAGGCAGTCAAATCAGTGGCCAAACAAGTATATAGTTGATTAAACAAAATATTTATTCAACAGTCTAATTTTTTTGGCACACCATAGAGATATTTTTATTCAAATATATATTTCGTTAGACGAACAAAAGTAATTTGGTTGGTTTTAAATTTTGTTTGCTCAACAATGTATTTTGTTAGGGCTACTAAATGTATATATGGCGCTGTACACACAAATATTTTGTTCGATTTTCTCTCAGTGCATGCAGTGATTGATTCACACATTAATTTATTTGTTGAAGTGTTTCAATTACGTGAGTTTATCGTAGGCGCTGTTCTTGTGTTCGTAGCTTCTCAGTGAACAACGTGTTCCGTTATGTTGGCATCCATATCAGTTAGGCGTAGGAATCTCCACGTGTCAGTCAGGCGTAGAATCTCCACATGTCAGTCAGGCGTAGGAATCTCCACATGTCAGTCAGGCGTAGGAATCTCCACATGTCGGTCAGGCGTAGGAATCTCCACATGTCAGATAAGCTACAAGTAGGACTGCGAACTGGTCCCATGCCTCGTGCACTATAGATTACAAGTATCACTCATGAGCAACGTGTTTCAAGTATCATTCATGTGCAATGTGTTCCAAGTATCACTCATGTGCAATGTGTTTCAAGTATCACTCATGTGCAATGTGTTTCAAGTATCACTCATGTGCAATGAGTTTTCAAGTATCACTCATGTGCAATTTGTTTCAAGTATCACTCATGTGCAATGTGTTTCAAGTATCACTCATGTGCAACGTGTTTCAAGTATCACTCTTGTGCAATTTGTTTCAAGTATCACTCATGTGCAACGTGTTTCAAGTATCACTCATGTGCAATGTGTTTCAAGTATAAGTCATGTGCAACGTGTTTCAAGTATCACTCATGTGCAATGAGTTTCAAGTATCAGTCATGTGCAACGTGTTTCAAGTATCACTCATGTGCAATTTGTTTCAAGTATCAGTCATGTGCAACGTGTTTCAAGTATCATTCATGTGCAATGTGTTCCAAGTATCACTCATGTGCAATGTGTTTCAAGTATCACTCATGTGCAATGTGTTTCAAGTATCACTCATGTGCAATGAGTTTCAAGTATCACTCATGTGCAATTTGTTTCAAGTATCATCATGTGCAATGTGTTTCAAGTATCACTCATGTGCAACGTGTTTCAAGTATCACTCATGTGCAATTTGTTTCAAGTATCACTCATGTGCAACGTGTTACAAGTATCACTCATGTGCAATGTGTTTCAAGTATCACTCATGTCAACGTGTTTCAAGTATCACTCATGTGCAATGTGTTTCAAGTATCAATCATGTGCAACGTGTTTCAAGTATCATCATGTGCAACGTGTTTCAAGTATCATCATGTGCAAGTGTTTCAAGTATCACATGTGCAACGTGTTTCAAGTATCATCATGTGAAGTGTTTCAAGTATCATTCATGTGCAATGTGTTTCAAGTATCATCATGTGCAAGTGTTTCAAGTATCACTCATGTGCAACGTGTTTCAAGTATCACTCATGTGCAATGTGTTTCAAGTATCAGCTCATGTGCAAGTGTTTCAAGTATCACTCATGTGCACAACGTGTTTCAAGTATCATCATGTGCAAGTGTGTTTCAAGTATCATTCATGTGCAATGTGTTCCAAGTATCACTCATGTGCAATGTGTTTCAATATCACCATGTGCAACGTGTTTCAAGTATCACTCATGTGCAATTGTTTCAAGTATCACTCATGTGCAACGTGTTACAAGTATCACTCATGTGCAATTGTTTCAAGTATCACTCATGTGCAAGTGTTTCAAGTATCATCATGTGCAACGTGTTTCAAGTATCACTCATGTGCAACGTGTTTCAAGTATCACTCATGTGCAACGTGTTTCAAGTATCACTCAGTGCAATGTGTTTCAAGTATCATCATGTGCAACGTGTTTCAAGTATCACTCATGTGCAAGTGTTTCAAGTATCATCATGGCAAGTGTTTCAAGTATATCATGTGCAACGTGTTTCAAGTATCACATGTGCAATGTGTTTCAAGTATCATCATGTGCAATGTGTTTCAAGTATCACTCATGTGCAAGTGTTTCAAGTATCACTCATGTGCAAGTGTTTCAAGTATCATCATGTGCAAGTGTTTCAAGTATCACTCATGTGCAAGTGTTTCATATCATCATGTGAAGTGTTTCAAGTATCATTCATGTGCAAGTGTTCCAAGTATCACTCATGTGCAATGTGTTCAAGTATCATCATGTGCAACGTGTTTCAAGTATCACTCATGTGCAATTTGTTTCAAGTTCACTCATGTGCAACGTGTTTCAAGTATCACTCATGTGCAATGTGTTTCAAGTATCAGTCATGTGCAACGTGTTTCAAGTATCATCATGTGCAACGTGTTTCAAGTATCAACATGTGCAACGTGTTTCAAGTATCATTCATGTTCAATGTGTTCCAAGTATCACTCAGTGCAATGTGTTTCAAGTATCACTCATGTGCAACGTGTTTCAAGTATCACTCATGTGCAATTTGTTTCAAGTATCACTCATGTGCAACGTGTTACAAGTATCACTCTGTGCAATGTGTTTCAAGTATCACTCATGTCAAGTGTTTCAAGTATCACTCATGTGCAATGTGTTTCAAGTATCATCATGTGCAATGTGTTTCAAGTATCATCATGTGCAACGTGTTTCAAGTATCATCATGTGCAACGTGTTTCAAGTATCACATGTGCAAGTGTTTCAAGTATCATCATGTGAAGTGTTCAAGTATCATCATGTGCAATGTGTTCAAGTATCACTCATGTGCAAGTGTTTCAAGTATCACTCATGTGCAAGTTTCAAGTATCACTCATGTGCAAGTGTTCAAGTATCATCATGTGCAAGTGTTTCAAGTATCACTCATGTCAAGTGTTTCAAGTATCACATGTGCAAGTGTTTCAAGTATCATTCATGTCAATGTGTTCCAAGTATCACTCATGTGCAATGTGTTTCAAGTATCATCATGTGCAACGTGTTTCAAGTATCACTCATGTGCAATTTGTTTCAAGTATCACTCATGTGCAACGTGTTACAAGTATCACTCATGTGCAATGTGTTTCAAGTATCACTCATGTGCAACGTGTTTCAAGTATCACTCATGTGCAATGTGTTTCAAGTATCACTCATGTGCAACGTGTTTCAAGTATCACTCATGTGCAACGTGTTTCAAGTATCACTCACGTGCAATTTGTTTCAAGTATCACTCATGTGCAACGTGTTTCAAGTATCACTCATGTGCAATGTGTTTCAAGTATCAGTCATGTGCAACGTGTTTCAAGTATCACTCATGTGCAACGTGTTTCAAGTATCAGACATGTGCAACGTGTTTCAAGTATCATTCATGTTCAATGTGTTCCAAGTATCACTCATGTGCAATGTGTTTCAAGTATCACTCATGTGCAACGTGTTTCAAGTATCACTCATGTGCAATTTGTTTCAAGTATCACTCATGTGCAACGTGTTACAAGTATCACTCATGTGCAATGTGTTTCAAGTATCACTCATGTGCAACGTGTTTCAAGTATCACTCATGTGCAATGTGTTTCAAGTATCAATCATGTGCAACGTGTTTCAAGTATCACTCATGTGCAACGTGTTTCAAGTATCAGTCATGTGCAACGTGTTTCAAGTATCACTCATGTGCAATGTGTTTCAAGTATCAGTCATGTGGAACGTGTTTCAAGTATCATTCATGTGCAATGTGTTCCAAGTATCACTCATGTGCAATGTGTTTCAAGTATCACTCATGTGCAACGTGTTTCAAGTATCAGTCATGTGCAACGTGTTTCAAGTATCACTCATGTGCAACGTGTTTGAAGTATCACTCATGTGTAATGTGTTCCAAGTATCAGTCATGTGCAACGTGTTTCAAGTACCACTCATGTGTAATGTGTTTCAAGTATCACTCATGTGCAATGTGTTTCATGTATCAGTCATGTGTAACGTGTTTCAAGTATCAGTCATGTGCAACGTGTTTCAAGTCGTGCACACGGTGAATGTTTTAACGCTCGCCGAACTCACGTAGTGAGATTATCGCTTGCGACAAGCTAATTGCGAAACATGTAGGGTGTATGTGAAAAGCTGGATATTGCACTGGCAGTTACTTATCTCCTGATCCACGTTTCTTGTACACTCGTCCACATAGAATGGACAGAAGAATGTTTGTTAATGAAGCGCTGTGTTCAAGAACGTGGCCATATTCTAGTCCATCTATAACAACGGCGAACCTAATAAATAGTGCTTATCAGTTTATCACGCTCATTCGCGTATTTTATGGTCGAGTAGTGTTTTTCAGCTGTGTTATTTTTAAGTCGCAGATGTCTCATGATATTTGAGTAAGTTTTAAAATATTTCTATATATGTGAATGTTCAAAGTTTTTAAAAACCAGGGACCATAAATGATTGCCTGCTGAAAGGCTTCTGTATAATAATCTGTTCTGTGCGTAGAGTAAATGTGGAGTAGAGTGATCACACTTGCAGCGGAGAATCAGGCTCTGTGTCTCAACATTGAACTGCTCTCCTGCCAACACGACAATCATGAACGACGTGGATTAGATTTGAGGTTAGACAACACTGTTTAATAAAAAAAAGTGTAGCAATAATAACTTCACGTGGGGACGTAATTTCTCACTATTAAATACTATAAACGTCAAAATAAAACATAGTTCTTACTACATCTATGTAAAACCACTCACACATTTAAAATTGTCGAAAAATACATAAATTTACAGACATACATATCATTATCATAATGTTAGGAAAATTGCGACGTTAGAGAGAGTGATAGATGCAAACTGTTACCCTTATATTTAATGAGTATAACAGAGAGAGCACGGCACTTTCTCAGAGATATAAAATCCATACATTATAAGAATTTCACATTTCGCACACAGAATACAATAGCAGAAACTAGCGAACGCACAGATATGACAGAACAGGAGAACATAGAGAATACACTGACGGCCAACTTATCAGATGCTGAGCATATAACCGACCAAACGCCTGCAGTTTCTAGCCAACCACAAATAATCACAATGGAACAATTCAAGGTTTGGGTAGAGCAGTTAATTTGCAGAATGGGTGAGCGGTCTCGCAACAGAACCGAGCAACTAGATCGCGAATTAGGGGAAATGAATGAGCAGTCTTGCAAAGGGACAGAGCAAATGGCTCGCGAAAACCAGGAACTTAACGAGAAAATGTTGCGCAGAATGGACGAGCAGTCTCGCAAAATCATAGAGTTAATAGATCAGACGACTCGCAATATACAGGCCAATTGAACAACAGAATGAGTGGTTGAAACGACAAATCATTGAACATCATGGGCAGGCATTGGTGGAACGACGAGAAACAATACAAGTTAATGCCATAATGCAAATAACACAGTCAAACCAGGCCATGACGTAGTAAAATTTGAAACGTACATCCGAGGAGTTGCGGGAGGAAATCGCTACGAAGGAAACAGAACAGGAAAGAGAAACAGAGAAATGCGAACCATGTCTGGCAAATTGTGAACAGGAAAATGAACGCAGCGAGGTTGAAGAGACGACACAGCTGGAAGTTGACGAGATAAATGATGTTGCCAAGTCTGCAGACGAACTGACGCTAAGTGAAACAAATGCTGATACAATTTTCACATAAAACAGTGACCGAGTGCTCATTTTTGAAGACAGATCCGCATGTCCATGTACATACATAAATACATAGCATTGACCATGCCCACACCAACATTGTGATCGAGGTGGGCGCCAATGTCGCAACAACTGTTGTGGGATCCAGGCGGCATTAACAACACAGAGAGGAAAATGCCGTGGGATCCAGGCGGCATTTGCAACACAGAGAGGAAAATGCCGTGGGATCCAGGCGGCATTTGCAACACAGAGAGGAAAATGCCGTGGGATCCAGGCGGCTTAAACGGCATAAAAACCCGAAACTTGAAATCATGTTACCCGGAATTGATTGACATGTCAGCAGTCAGAAGTGTTCGACTTATTTAAACTTCCATCGTTACCAGAAGCATCAGAAGAAGGAGAAGAAGAAAGCTCGGAAGAGAAGAAGAAAGAAATATTGGAGTTTGCAATAAGAAGACTAATTATGGCGGCAGAACGACGTAGCAAGTATGTTAGGAAGTGAGGAAAAAAAGAAGTTAAGTGTGGGACAGCTAGTGTTGATCAGAGCACACTGCGTGAGTAGAGCGTATGAATATATTGCTAAAAAAAACTTATGCCACTTTACGTGTGTCCGGTGAAGATTTCAAGATATGCACCAATAACTGTTATGAGGTAGTTTGTCCTGATACAGGTAAAATAATAGGCCTATACAACATCATGGCTCTTCGCGAATACCAACAACCTATTACGTACATGTAATTTAAAGACTTGTAAATCGAGCAGAGATATTTATATACGCCTAGTAGAAAAATATGTGAATATTGAGAAACTGATTACGGTGGAGAATTGTTGTGAAATGTGGACTTTATGTATTTATTATTGTTTGGAGCATATATTTTGTTGTAATGATGTGTGATATATTTAATTAGGCGTAAATAGAGTCTGCCAATATAGGCAATGAGAATAATTTATTGCACGTCAAATATTGTATTTTTATGGTTCCCTGATATTTTAGCCACATGGAAAATGATTCACTGTTAAGGATGGATAATCTTGTAAAAAAGGTACTCAAGCATATTATGTATGGTTCCGAAGGCATAAAGATATATCATTAGGATAAGGGTTGTGTTTCGAATGAATAAGAATATTTCTACCAGGACATATAATCGGCATAAAGGCAGGAAAAACACGCCTGAGCACATCACAGTGTTGCAAGAACCACCGATAAACGTTGATATCAATTAATAGAATTGGTAATAATCATGAAAATTACCATCGCGTATAATACTCGCTAGAGAACTTTAATGTCCACAAGATAAAGCCTCGATACAAATGAAACTGCTACAACAAACCGATTAATGAATGGCAAGTTTTTTTTCGCCATTACTGTATTCAAGTAATTGAATAATTATGTTAAATATTTCTTTCTTAGGGTCTTCAGGAAAAATCTAATTAGAGGATTGATTAGAGTGGTCTTCTAATGTTGGTATTTAGAATTCTTCTTCGATTGTTATGTTTTCTTCTGATATATAGCGATTAGTAATATGTCATATGTTTCAAAAGTAAGATTTCAGAGCTTATGTGTATATGTAAGGATTGCAAACCATGATAAGTAGTGTTCAGTGTGATTTTGTTATTTGTCTATTGAATAGAAAATATTCTTTCATGTATGTATAGTTTAAAGTACCGGGTTAATTGTGAGAGAGATATTGGCGGGACACACAATTTAAGGTTCTTAAAAAAAAGAGCCGAGTAGTGACGCCAAATGAAGTGATCCAGTGAGGATGTAAACATTAAATAACAAAAGAGAATCAAGGGAAATAGTTATATTTATTAATGTCAAATAAACAGCGCTGGGTTAATTGGAAAAACCAGTGAGAGAGACATTGGCGGGACACACAATTTAAGGTTCTTAAAAAAAAAGAGCCGAGTAGTGATGCCAAATGAAGTGATCCAGTGAGGATGTAAACATTAAATAACAAAAGAGAATCAAGGGAAATAATTCTATTTATTAACGTCAAATAAACAGCGCTGGGTTAACTTTTGTGATAACTAAAAATTATTCTTTGTACTTTCTGTATTTTTTTAATGCACCAAAGTGTTAAAATGAAAAGATATGTAAACTGTTTACTTATCTAATCATTTCAAAATTTCACTTGTCAACGCATGAATAAAGTTATGAGGCCCATACCAGTTTTAATTCTACATGAGGCGTAATGATACACAATGTGCGTAAAAGTAAATCTTTAGCAGGGCTTTAGAAAGTGCTTATTTTACCGTGAACAGCCTATAGTAGGAATACACAGTTATTAAATGACATTCTAAAGTGTACACACAAATTCCTTCTGTCAGTCAGTGAAAATGATGCAAAATATGTATTGAGGGCTGTGGTGAAAATTCTATAGATCCAAGATGGCGGGTAGTGATTCCTCTTAACATGAAGGTGTTGAGCGCCGTTGAAGGTGAGGTGAGGTGAGGTTGGAGCGACGGTGGAATGCAAGACCGTGGAGTGACCCGAGAGAACCCGCCGAGCTATGGCAACGCCCGCCACGTTTCTCACATGCGAGAGTCCCCGCCGGGACTCGAACCCGGTTCCTCTCTGTATAGGCTGTTCACTGTAAAATGAGCACTTTTGAAAGCCCTGCATAAGATCTACTTGTATCCACGTTGTGTATTCCTCCGCCTTATGTAAGATTAACATTGCCAAGGGCCTCATCACTTTGTTCATGCGTCGAGAAAGTGAAAATGTAAATTTTTTAGAAAAGTAAATATTTTATAAATATGCTCATTTTTACGCTCTGATGCAATAAAAATTGATGCCGAAAGAAATAATTTAAGTTACCAAAAATGATTACCTACCACTTTTTATTCAACTTTGTGTTATGGAACTACTTTTCATTCATAATTACCAACTTAACTGCGTACATATCCTTCAGTGACTTATTTCTAAGGTTGATTTCAAAAGTGCTCACTTTATCGTGAACAATATTTAGGAGGCGAGCTCTACATGATCACGACCGCAATAGCTCCTGTCACAATGTCAACATTTTCACATTAAACTGGATGGTTCTGTCATCATTCCCGCCGCCATATTTGTCCAGCAGTTTTGGTCAAATATCAAATATTTTGAATATTGGACTGTCTCTAACATTTCTGTGCCGTATGACAGACTCAGACAATCAGACCCTTGCCCGACAAAAACTGCCGTTTCCGACATCACGAAACTTAAAAAGGGCTAACCAATGCTGGAAACGAAACAACCTAAAGAGGATAAATTATTTATAATCTCTCTGAGCATATATGATATTTGTATTATAATATTAAGAACTCAAAGCAAATTAATTTCATTGTTCAGGAAATATCCCTGATAAATAAAACAGAAATATAAAAAAGAAAAGAAAACATATTACAACATTCGTACGGTGTCTTCCTGTAGCAAACTGCACGGAAATACAACAGCAGAATATCGTTTGGAAAAAAGTTTTTAAGTAAACATTTATATTTTTTTCCTAATTACTCTTAACGAAAATATGTACATTATAAAATTTTCAAACACATTCAAAATTATTAGACCAATTATCTCGAATGTAAAAATTGTCCGGTCATATTTTGTGTTGAAATGTTAGTGTGGACTGTACAATCTAAAAAAAATATGTACTTTTACACAGAAAAGGTTTGTAAAAGATACAAAGTATAAGTTTGTAACAATACAAAGTATAGAATTGTTTTTCAACTTGCATTGGTGAATAAAGGAGTTTCAATTGTTTATTCTACCGTAATTGAAATAAAAATTAACTTATTTGTACAATAATTGGTTTTAAAAAATGTTAATCATTATAATTTCGGATAAAATAGACAAACCAAGTTGGGAACTCGCGCTCTCTTGTTTGTAGACTGCACACTATTCTACTAAAGCAACTCCTCCTACACAGTAGATCTGTTGCATACAATTTATTACAAGCAGCCCACTTATTTAACGTTCAGGTAACTGTAGCTTGGTATTCATACACACATTCACTTCATTTCATGCAAATAAAAAACACAGAATTTGATTTGTCTATAACTAACCATTCCGTAATAAAAGCGCGATTTTAATTTACTACAAAGATTTCATAAGCTTTCGTACAAACACAGACCTGTAACATTACATATAACTGATTTTACAAGCTTTTGTCGTCAAACATTTAGAAAGGTGTGAAGAAGTAAACACAATATCTTTGTAAAATTTAGAAATTTTTTAAAGTGTAGTAAGTTACAGAGAGTGACACAGGCCGTGGCACTGAGGCAGAGTGTAGTGTGGACTGTAGTATGTTATAGAGAGTGACACATTGTAGAACTGAGGTAGAGTGTAGTGAGGACTGTAGTAAGTTATAGAGAGTGACAGATTGTAGAACTGAGGTAGAGTGTAATGAGGACTGTAGTATGTTATAGAGAGTGACACATTGTAGAACTGAGGTAGAGTGTAGTGAGGACTGTAGTATATTATAGAGAGTGACACATTGTAGAACTGAGGTAGAGTGTAGTGGAGACTGTAGTATGTTATAGAGAGTGACACATTGTAGAACTGAGGTAGATTGTAGTGGGGACTGTAGTATGATATAGAGAGTGACAGAGAGTGTGGTACTGAGGCAGAGTGTACTGTGGACTGCAGTACGTTATTGAGAGTGACAGAGAGTGTAGTGTTGAGGCAGAGTGTAGTGTGGATTGCAGTACATTATAGAGAGTGACAGAGAGTGTGGTACTGAGGCAGAGTGTAGTGTGGACTGCAGTAAATTATAGAGAGCGACACACTGTAGAACTGAGGTAGAGTGTAGTGTGGACTGCAGTAAATTATAGAGAGTGACAGAGAGTGTGGTACTGAGGCAGAGTGCAGTGTGGACTGTAGTAAGTTATAGAGAGTGACAGAGAGTGTGGTACTGATGCAGAGTGTTGTGTGGACTGCAGTAAATTCTAAAGAGTGTGACACATTGTGGAACTGAGGTAGAGTGTAGTGAGGACTGTAGTATGTTATAGAGAGTGACAGATTGTAGAACTAAGGTAGAGTGTAGTGTGGACTGCAGTACGTTATAGAGAGTAACAGAGAGTTTGGTACTGAATCAGAGTGTTGTGTGGACTGCAGTAAATTATAGAGAGTGACACATTGTAGAACTGAGGTAGAGTGTAGTGAGGTCTGTAGTATGTTATAGAGAGAGACACATTGTAGTACTGAGGTAGAGTGAAGTTTGGACTGTAGTAAGTTATAGAGAGTGACATAGGCCATGGCACTGAGGCAGAGTGAAGTGTTGACTGCAGTCTGTTATAGAGAGAAACAGAGAATGTGGTACTGAGGCAGAGTGTAGTGTGGACTGCAGTAAATTATAGAGTGACAAATTGTAGAACTGAGGTAGAGTGTAGTGTGGACTGTAGTAAGTTACAGAGTGACAGAGAGTGTGGTACTGAGGCAGAGTGTAGTGTGGACAATAGTAAGTTATAGAGAGTGACATAGACCGTGGCACTGTGGCAGAGTGTAGTGGGGACTGCAGTTAATTATAGAGAGTGACCGATTGTAGAACTGAGGTAGAGTGTAGTGTGGACTGCAGTACGTTATAAAGAGTGACAGAGAGGGTGGTACTGAGGCAGAGTGCAGTGTGGACTGTAGTATGTTATAGAGAGTGACACATTGTGGAACTGAGGTAGAGTGTAGTGAGGACTGTAGTATGTTATAGAGAGTGACACAATGTAGAACTGAGGTAGAGTGTAGTGTGGACTGTAGTATGTTATAGAGAGTGACACATTGTAGAAATGAGGTAGAGTGTAGTGGGGACTGTAGAATGATATAGAGAGTGACACAGGCCGTGGAACTGAGGCAGAGTGTAGTGAGGACTGTAGTATGTTATAGAGAGTGACAGAGAGTGTGGTACTGAGGCAGAGTGTAGTGTGGACAGCAGTACGTTATTGAGAGTGACAGAGAGTGTGGTACTGGTGCAGAGAGTACTGTGGACTGCAGTACGTTATTGAGAGTGACAGAGAGTGTGGTGTTGAGGCAGAGTGTAGTGTGGACTGCAGTACATTATAGAGAGTGACAGAGAGTGTGGTACTGAGACAGAGCGTAGTGAGGACTGTAGTAAATTATAGAGAGTGACACATTGTATAACTGAGGTAGAGTGTAGTGAGTACTGTAGTCTGTTATAGAGAGTGACACATTGTAGAACTGAGGTAGAGTGTAGTGAGGACTGTAGTATGTTATAGAGATTGACAGATTGTAGAACTGAGGTAGAGTGTAGTGTGGATTGCAGTAAATTATAGAGAGTAACACATTGTAGAACTGAGGTTGAGTGTAGTGAGGACTGTAGTATGTTATAGAGAGTGGCAGATTGTAGAACTGAGGTAGAGAGTAGTGTGGACTGCAGTAAATTATAGAGAGTGACACATTGTAGAACTGAGGTAGAGTGTAATTAGGACTGTAGTATGTTATAGAGAGTGACAGATTGTAGAACTGAGGTAGAGTATAGTGTGGACTGCAGTAAATTATAGAGAGTGACACATTGTAGAACTGAGGTAGAGTATAGTGTGGACTGCAGTACGTTATAGAGACTGACAGAGAGTGTGGTACTGATGCAGAGTGTAGTGTGGACTGTAGTAAGTTATAGAGAGTGACAGAGAGAGTGGTGCTGATGCAGAGTGTAGTGTGGACTGTAGTAAGTTATAGAGAGTGACAGAGAGTGTGGTACTGATGCAGAGTGTAGTGTGGACTGCAGTAAATTATAGAGAGTGACACATTGTAGAACAGAGGTAGAGTGTAGTGAGGACTGTAGTACGTTATTGAGACTGACAGAGAGTTTGGTACTGAGGCAGAGTGTAGTGTGAACTGCAGTAAATTATAGAGAGTGACAGAGAGTGTGGTACTGAGGCAGAGTGTAGTGTGGACTGCAGTATATTATAGAGAGTGACACACTGTAGAACTGAGGTAGAGTGTAGTGTGGACAGTAGTATGTTATAGAGAGTGACACATTGTAGTACTGAGGTAGAGTGAAGTTTGGACTCTAGTAAGTTATAGAGAGTGACATAGGCCGTGCCACTGAGGCAGAGTGAAGTGTTGACTGCAGTCTGTTATAGAGAGTAACAAAGAGTGTGGTACTGAGGCAGAGTGTAGTGTGGACTGCAGTAAATTATAGAGAGTGACAAATTGTAGAACTGAGGTAGAGTGTAGTGTGGACTGTAGTAAGTTATAGAGAGTGACAGAGAGTGTGGTACTGATGCAGAGTGTAGTGTGGACTGTAGTAAGTTATAGAGAGTGAAATAGGCCGTGGCACTGAGGCAGAGTGTAGTGGGGACTGCAGTAAATTATAGATAGTGACACATTTTAGAACTGATGTAGAGTGTAGTGAGGACTGTAGTACGTTATTGAGAGGGACAGGGAGTGTGGTACTGAGGCAGAGTGTAGTGTGTACTGCAGTTAATTCTAGAGAGTGACAGAGAGTATGGTACTGAGGCAGAGTGTATTGTGGACTGCAGTAAATTATAGAAAGTGACACATTGTAGAACTGAGGTAGAGTGTAGTGAGGACTGTAGTATGTTATAGAGAGTGACAGATTGTAGAACTGAGGTAGAGTGTAGTGTGGACTGCAGTACGTTATAGAAAGTGACAGAGAGTGTGGTACTGAGGCAGAGTGTAGTGTGTACTGCAGTAAATTATAGAGAGTGACACATTGTAGAACTGAGGTAGAGTGTAGTGAGGATGTAGTATGTTTAAGAGAGTCACACATTGTAGTACTGAGGTAGAGTGAAGTTTGGACAGTAGTATGTTATAGAGAGTGACACAGTGTAGTACTCAGATTGAGGGAAGTATGGACTGTAGTAAGTTATAGAGAGTGACGCAGTGTAGTACTGAGGTAGAGTGTAGTGGGACTGTAGTAATCTATAGAGAGTGACACAGGCAGAGGTACTGAGGCAGAGTGTAGTGTTGACTGTAGTGCGTTATATAGAGTGACAGAGAGTGTGGTACTGAGGCAGAGTGTAGTGATGACTGTAGTAATTTACAGAGAGTGACACATCGTAGTACTGAGGCAGAGTGTATTGTGGACTGTAAAAAGTTATAGAGAGTGACACATGTGGTACAGAGGTCGAGTGCAGTGTTGACTGTAATAACTTATAGTGTGTGGCACAGTGTAGTACTCAGGCAGAGTGCAGTGTAGATTGTAGTATGATAGAGAGAGTGACAGAGAGGGTGGTGCTGAGGCAGAGTGTAGCGTGGACAGTAGCAGGTTAGAGAGAGTGACAGAGAGCTAGGTACTAGATAAGATTGTATCGTGGACTGTAGTATGTTATTGTGAGTGACAGAGTGTGGTGCTGCGGCAGAGTGTAGCGTGGACTGTAGTATGTTATAGAGAGTGACACATTGTAGTACTGAGGCAGAGTGTAGTATGGATTGCAAAAAGTTATAGAGAGTGACACATTGTAGTACTGAGGTCGTGTACAGTGTTGACTGTAATATGTTAGAGTGTGTGGCACAGTGTAGTACTCAGGCAGAGTGCAGTGTAGACTGGAGTATGTTATAGTGAATGACAGAGAGAGAGGTACTGAGCCAGAGTGCAGTGTAGATTGTATTATGTTAGAGAGAGTGACAGAGAGTGTGGTGCTGAGGCAGAGTGTAGCGTGGACTGTAGCAGGTTAGAGAGAGTGACAGAGAGCGTGGTACTAGATCAGAATGTAGCGTGGACTGTAGTATGTTATTGTGAGTGACAGAGTGTGGTGCTGCTGCAGAGTGTAGCGTGGACTGTAGTATGTTATAGAGAGTCACAGAGAGTGTGGTACTGAGGCAGAGTGTATTGTGGTTTCTAGTATTTTATAGAGAATGACAGAGCTCGTGGTACTGAGACAGAGTGTAGTGATGCTGGTCTGTGTCGTTTCTCAGGAGTGGAGATCAGATGCAGTCAGCTCAGCAGCTGGAAGAGCAAAGCGAGAGACTGGAGAATGCCACACAGACCATCTCCCGCATCCTCGAGGGATACGACATTCGCCTCAGACCCAATTTTGGAGGTGAGCTGCCTGCACAAGTTGTCTGTACACATATTGGAATGTAGCGGAATCGTTTTGAGCCTACATATATTTTCTAACACTCTGTATTGTTTATTATTTAATGATTGGTGTACAAGGTTTTGACTCGGTTAAGTTGTTTGCAGACAAAGCACTGTCGTTCTGCCTTACAGTTTTAGTATCCTTATTGGACCAGTGAAGTGGTGTAGTAGCTTCAAACATGAATAACTGCCAATAAGGAAAAAAAACTGTCGGATATATTTGCAATGCATTGTATCTTAGCTAAACATCAGCATTTCCCGCGATAAACCATCTTGTATAGTCATGTACGATACAACTGTTTCGTAACACTAAACGTCAGGCGAAATAATCGCTTCACACATGCAAATATTGCTGATTTATTTCAGGACAAGCTGTAGGCTATAATTTGTTAAGGCTCTTGCCTATCTGAAGTTATTTGTAATGTTTAAGAGCTACTCTGTGACGCACATCAAGTGCGCTATCGCCACTAAGCGCAATACTCTGTGCTGGTGTGCAGTGTTATCGTCGTTCTGCCTGTACTTACAGCAGATATTGACGGAACTTGTACGGCAAAGTTCAAAGCAGAGCGCTTGCGTGTTTTACTACGTATGTGACACTTGTACGTATTTTGAGATACAGTGCTTTGGAAAATCAGTTTTTAGCTATGTTGGAGTTCTGTGAAATAATGGTTCTAATGCTAGTGACGTCTTGAAATCTCTCAACGTACCACGTGTAAAGTATGTGTGTGTATTTTTTACCGTAGGTCAAAAATAAGACACGTGTTAAATAATTTCGTAGAATACGTGTATTTCAAAGTCTATGTACCGCAGTACGGGCGCTAGATAGGCGGGCGAGTGCCTTAACGGAGAGCTGTTGGTGGAAGTCGTGCCTAGGATATACATTTGTTATCATTTTGTTTACTTGCACCATATACACGGTGGTTTTAAATAGCATGCCAAAATTCATACCACAGCATCTATGGAATAATATAAATAAAAAATATTCATTACAAAATGTTTGAAAGGTCATCTAGTATTTTTAACTTTAAGTAGAAGTGAGGCAAAAAAAAAAGGCAGGTAGTCGGCAACTTCACGTACCAGCGTGTACTACAAGTTGCATATCTCGAAGGCGAACGGAAGTGGCGTACCATGCGGGAAATAATATACTATCACTTGCTGACAGCTTTTACTATTCGACTGCTAATCTCCTATTGTTCGTGTAGTTTGATACACGTGTAATATCACTAGTGGCGTCCACCTACCTCGAGTTATGTCTCCCTATGTGCAGTCGCTGTAAACCAGTTCTGTTCGCCTTCGAGATATGCAACTTGTAATGCACGCTGGTACGTGAAGTTGCTGCCTTCCAGCGCTGTTTTGCTAACTTCTATTTCAATCAAAAAATACTTGATGACCTTTCCAAAAATGTAATATTTATTTTTATTTATGTTATCCATAGATGCTGTGTTTTCAATTTCAAAATGTTGTTAAAAACACTTTTCATATATAAAATCAACGTTATGATGCGTCTCATTTTGATCATGCAGTATCCAAGTTGAACTATGGAATATTTTAGGAAACGTAAAAGTATGAATACTCTGTAGACTCGTGCTCTTATGTAATAGACTTACATCAGTGTATAAAACGATAACTGCTGATTTGAGCAGTCATAAATATAAACTTTACCTCCTCGATATATAGCCACGTCTTACAAGTATCTGCATGCATGTGCTGGCTGGGAGCGTGCAGGCATGTAGCTATGACTACAACGGCGAGTTTCCTCATTGGTTACTTTGAAAAGTTATCTCTTCGCCACGAACAACCTTTACACCTCAAACACATACATTTGACCTTCTTTTCCAATCGAACCGCACCGCAGTTTGTAAGACACGTCCTGAATGAATTATAGTCAACAGCTAACCTACAAGGAAACGAGAACAAAATACCGTGCTACCTGCTCTGAGGTCAAACTGGAACTTGAGTCAATGAAAAACTAACTGAGGATTGCGGAGTCTTGCCTATTTCCATATGAATGTGAAAAGTTTCCGGGGCTCTTATAATCTCTTGCAACAAGCTAGCTGCGAAATATGTCTACATGTCTATGTGTATATCTGCGTGGAGCCTGATTGGCTGGCGCGAGCTGCCAAGTGCTCCCTATTGGCTGGGCTGCCGGGGAGGCGAGTCGTCACGAGGTGATGATTGGCGGACGGCATCTCGACATGGCACTGGCAAGTAACGTGCGCGGCTGTGATTGGCGGAACAAGATGCAGTTTCACATCAGGTAGAGCTAGTGATTTTCGCGGAAAAGATCGAGTACACGGTAGACTTCAATACTATAAGCACCCAACAGCAGTTTGTCAATATCTATTGGTTACTGTCTGCTGGAAAAGGCAGTTTTAAATTTGACCGAGCCTCTCAGAATTCGGCAACATCGGCACGACTCCTACGTGATTCGTGTGCAGACAGTTACCACGTGTCAAAAAGTAATTCAGCCAATCAAGATAGTTTAGCGATCCCACAGTGTTTTCAATTATAACTTGTCTTGAGATCTTCTCGCGAAATGTCAGTCGCCCTGACATCAGCATTACGGAGTACTCTATGACGCCGACATGGACCGTGATGAAGTTGGAGGGGGGGGGGGGAGGCGAGGAAATGACATTCTCGTGCAGTTCGTCGACCCGGGGGGGGGGACAATGGAGGTTTACGCCAACTCCACCGCACCGCGGTCTGTTTGTTCCCAGCTTATCTCTGAACTTCTCCCGCCTTGTCAGACTCTTGAGAAACTCCCTCCAGCTCCGCCCGCGGTCGCTTCGACAAAACCAGTTGGAATAAAAATGTAAATTCATTTCCTCGGGCTTCCGTGTCAACGCCCATTTATTCTTCTCGCTGTATTGTTCTTTCAATATCCCGTCGTAAATACATATTCAGAACTTTGTGCTACTCCCTACTTCGTACTTGGAGAAGGAACGTGACTTTCCACTTGAATACTGTATTGTATAGCCCCTAAATACTGCTGCTTGACTTGAATACTGTATTGTATAGCCCCTAAATACTGCTGCTTGTCTTGGAAAATGTTGATTAATTTCTTATTTATAATGCACAGTTTTCATGTCTCCCTTTTTTCTATTTTAAAGTAACGTATCATTATTTTCACTTTTTGTCTTCATGTAACCATTCATGCATATATTAGTTTCAATATTTGAGTTTATAAATTTTACTACTCACGTATTTAACACAGAAATTTTAGACGTTAGTATGTTTTATTTCATGTGTCATTATTAGAGACGTGCAAAATTCGCGTTATTATTTAGGGCTAGACTGAACCCCAAGCTACTGTGCATTTGACCGACTTCAGCCATTGGCCGAAAATATGTCTGCACGCCTTGGAGAACTCTTGAGCCAATAATGTAAGTTGATCGGTGCAGTGGCCGATCTCTTTCGAGGAGATCAACCAGATACTTGACGTTGATTACAGTGCAGTGGCCACTGAATCCACGAATTGTCGTCACTTTCAGTCTATTTTGTCAGCGAATCTTGCAGGTCTCGAGTCATCACATGAGTGTTTATAAACGAAATGCACGATGTTGTGAGATTAATTGCTGGCTACTTCGCAACGTAATATAGCGCACGCGGCAGTATCCTACAACCTTAATATATCCGCAAACAATTTTATTTGTTACCTCGTTTGTTGTAAAGTTATTTCTGGAAGTTTAGGTTTTGTCCGTTTGAGACCATCTTGAATTTTAGGGAGCCTAGTCAACTCCCCTAATTAGGTTTTAGGCATTTTTTGTTTTCCGGCAACCTTAATCCACGCCAACTACCTGTGAGACCTAGTTAAAGACATATCCACCATACAGCTCACATTATGGACTTAAGAGGCGTTCGAGGTATTTTGCAGGAGGACACACGTAGATCAGACGCTCAATAACTTGGAGTTCATCCTGCCGCCATGTAATAACGATAATTTCGTACATCACTCTAGATATTGCACTTTGTAGAATATTCCCTTTTGCTCTGGTAGTCTCCAGCGCCGACCTGAGAACAATGTTCCTCCACGTTAATAGCCAGTGAAAAAATTCCTCTGGCAGACGTAGCTCGAGCTAGGGACACTCGTCACCATTCTGCTTCTAAGTTGTTAAATATTCTGTCTTCGGTGACCTCGCTGTGACCGGAGGAGAGAACAGCTTTGTGGCACAGAGCCTACGTAGACATATTACTATGGCTCTCCGGTAATGCACTTCAAAACTGGTCTTTCATATTGTCCGTCGTATGACGGGGTGTGATTACCAAGGCAACAGAAACTAATCAGCCCAAGATTTGCGAGTGACCCGCAAGTATAGGCTATTCACGGTTAAATGAGCATTTTTAGGCCCTCCCAACAGGCATCAACCACTAATAAATAATTTGTTATTGCAGCCTTGGGTGTTAACATAAGAGGTAAGTGGAATATATACACTGTGTTTATTAGTCACATGGCAATGTTAAAATTTAAAAAATGGCAGGAAGACAAAAATCAGCTGAAAAGAAAAATTTAACTGGGCCTTAAAAAGTGCTCACTTTACAATGAATAGCCTATATCTAGTGTGAAGCTATGGCTCACTGGAGAACCGCAGCTATCGTGGGCGTTGAGCCGAGTCGCAGATATCGTGGGCGTTGAGCCGAGTCACAGGTATCGTGGGCGTTGAGCCGAGTCACAGATATCGTGGGCGTTGAGCCTAGTCACAGGTATCGTGGGTGCTGAGCCGATTCACAGATATCGTGGGCTCTGAGCCGAGTCACAAATATCGTGGGCGTTGAGCCGAGTCACAGATATCGTGGGCGTTGAGCCGAGTCGCAGATATCGTGGGCGCTGAGCCGAGTCGCAGATATCGTGGGCGTTGAGCCGAGTCACAGATATCGTGGGCGTTGAGCCGAGTCACAGATATCGTGGGCGTTGAGCCGAGTCACAGCTATCGTGGGCGTTGAGCCGAGTCACAGATATCGTGGGCGTTGAGCCGAGTCACAGATATCGTGGGCGTTGAGCCGAGTCACAGATATCGTGGGCGTTGAGCCGAGTCACAGATATCGTGGGCGTTGAGCCGAGTCACAGATATCGTGGGCGTTGAGCCGAGTCACAGATATCGTGGGCGTTGAGCCGAGTCGCAGATATCGTGGGCGTTGAGCCGAGTCACAGATATCGTGGGCGTTGAGCCGAGTCACAGATATCGTGGGCGTTGAGCCGAGTCACAGATATCGTGGGCGTTGAGCCGAGTCACAGATATCGTGGGCGTTGAGCCGAGTCACAGATATCGTGGGCGTTGAGCCGAGTCGCAGATATCGTGGGCGTTGAGCCGAGTCACAGATATCGTGGGCGCTGAGCATAGTCACAGATATCGTGGGCGCTGAGCCGAGTCGCAGATATCGTGGGCGTTGAGCCGAGCCACAGATATCGTGGGCGCTGAGCCGAGTCACAGATATCGTGGGCGTTGAGCCGAGTCACAGATATCGTGGGCGCTGAGCATAGTCACAGATATCGTGGGCGCTGAGCCGAGTCACAGATATCGTGGGCGTTGAGCCGAGTCACAGATATCGTAGGCGTTGAGCCGAGTCACAGATATCGTGGGCGTTGAGCCGAGTCACAGATATCGTGGGCGCTGAGCATAGTCACAGATATCGTGGGCGCTGAGCCGAGTCACAGATATCGAGGGCTCTGAGCCGAGTCGCAGATATCGTGGGCGCTGAGCCGAGTCACAGATATCGTGGGCGCTGAGCCGAGTCGCAGATATCGTGGGCGCTGAGCATAGTCACAGATATCGTGGGCGCTGAGCCGAGTCACAGATATCGAGGGCTCTGAGCCGAGTCGCAGATATCGTGGGCGCTGAGCCGAGTCGCAGATATCGTGGGCGCTGAGCCTAGTCACAGATATCGTGGGCACTGAGCCGAGTCACAGATATCGTGGGCGCTGAGCCGAGTCACAGATATCGTGGGCGTTGAGCCGAGTCACAGATATTGTGGGCGTTGAGCCTAGTCACAGGTATCGTGGGCGCTGAGCCAAGTCGCAGATATCGTGGGCGCTGAGCCTAGTCACAGATATCGTGGGCACTGAGCCGAGTCACAGATATCGTGGGCGCTGAGCCGAGTCACAGATATCGTGGGCGCTGAGCCGAGTCGCAGATATCGTGGGCGCTGAGCATAGTCACAGATATCGTGGGCGCTGAGCCGAGTCACAGATATCGAGGGCTCTGAGCCGAGTCGCAGATATCGTGGGCGCTGAGCCGAGTCGCAGATATCGTGGGCGCTGAGCCTAGTCACAGATATCGTGGGCACTGAGCCGAGTCACAGATATCGTGGGCGCTGAGCCGAGTCACAGATATCGTGGGCGTTGAGCCGAGTCACAGATATTGTGGGCGTTGAGCCTAGTCACAGGTATCGTGGGTGCTGAGCCGATTCACAGATATCGTGGGCTCTGAGCCGAGTCACAAATATCGTGGGCTCTGAGCCTAGTCACAGGTATCATGGATGCTAAACCGAGTGTGGACTAAAATGAATTCGCAGCATCTCCACACCTTTTTGGATCAAACCTTTGAAAAACCATCATAACGTATGTATGACGTGTCTGCTTGTTTCCTAAATATGTCATGTATCACACGCGTTTTATATTTCTGTTAATATTAAAGTATTCTACCTTAGGTTAAATAAAACATATTTTTATATATTATCTATAAGTTATAATATTTAGTTTATAAATACGAGTAGGAACGGAAGAAAATTAGATGAGTTGGTAATGGCTGATAAGATATAACTGTCGTGCGAAATATTATTAAACTGAGAGCGCACAAACGAAGATCGTTATTCCCTTGGTGCGACTTTCTAGATCTGTTTCATCTTGTCTTCATGAAGCGGGGAATAGTCTGATGGTAGAGCTTTATCAGGTCTTGAGAAGAGTCACAAGGGACCGTCTTGTCGGTGCTTCGAGGAGTATGGCGTATACAGCCTGCAGGTCATGCATCATATCGATATGTTCCTGTCCCTGTTTATCTTTAGACGATAAACGATACGCTACAGAGTCTTCAAGTGTATCAGCTATGTAAATATTTCCGCGAAAAAAAATCGCCAGCATTAAGGTCGATATCGGCGTGTGCGCGGTGCCTTGGAGCAGCTGGGGAAGTGCGTGCTGCTGCTGGTGTCAAGTCTGTGTACCTCTTCTCATTCCAGGGAGGATCGCCGATAAAATGTGAAGAATTGCCTCTTGAGGCAGGGCTGGTGGGAATGTTGCCCCGCGGCGGCGAACCTTTGTGAGCTTCAGCTGGTACATTTCCTGCCGCTCTGCATCGCCTTAAGGCGACCACCCATCCCCCACCCCCCACCCTCAACATATCCTTCTTGTTCATGCTTCTTTCAGGGCCAGAATGCCGGGTAGTGTCTCTGGAACGTCCCTCGGGACTCTGGTTCGATTCCGTTCCTCAGGCATTCTCTGATGTGTCTGGAATTTCTTACACCGGTACACACAGATGCACACACACTCTCTGTACTCTCTCTCTCTCTCTCTCTCTCTCTCTCTCTCTCTCTCTCTCTCTCTCTAGGCAGCTTCCGTGTGCTTTTTAAGAGCCCGCGTCACTTTCCATGTTAAAATTTTTATTTAATTTTTCTTGATTCAATTTTAGGAGGATTTATTAGAAAATTATATGCTTAGCTAATTACCTTGCCCGTCATTATGGTAATAATATATGAACTATCGATGCATATTTATGCATCAAATAACAAAATACGTAATTTTATATATTTATTTACTCTCATTTATAAATCACAAACAGGGAACACATATTACCAATCAGGTACGAAAATGTGCACAGAACCATGAAATGTAATGTAATGTAATGTAATGTAATGCTTCTATAGTGGAAGATATTTTAGTAATGACATTAACTCTTCTATTATGATACTAAAACGAATATTTTCTCTAAAATGGATGATATAGCCTCTTAATGGACTGGCATGTTTCGCAAAGGAACAGCATTTATTCCCATATGTACGACTTATACTTGTCAGTCATAGTGTTCTTTTCGTAAGACGTTGCGAAGGAAGTGGACTAAATGATCCGTGTGTACACAACAGAAAACAGCGTTCAAGAAGGGAAGTATATCACGTGTTGCGAAACTTCATTACATAACACTTTCCGTCCCGAATTCATTTCCGAGTTCAACTATTGCATTCGTAAATTTGTTAGATGTGCGCTGTACTTGTGTTTCTCGCAGCGAGTGAACCACGTTGGCGTCAGCACTGATAAACGAGATACGCAGAAACTTCAACAAATCAGATTACTGAAGGTTGGAGTAAAACAAGTGCCTATGGAGTTCTGCACCTGACTGTACAACGTAAACAACTCATAAAAAAGTAGTACACACACCATGAAAATTGTCAGAAAAGTGCGGTTTTTGTTGTATATGAAAAAATAATGCGTATATTTTGCAAAATTATAAAATATTTTACTAAAATATACTTTTCAACTGTAAAAAATTAATCAGTCGGTATATTCCGCATTTTTTAATACAATTTAAGCGCATTTCCATTGTGGATAATTCAGATAGCAGAATTTACAAGAAAATATTCTTCTAAAAAGATCGTCATAGTATTTACTATGATTACATGTAAGAAAATTGTAATAATAATGTAAGAAATAATTGTTTAAGATTATTTAGTGTGCGTATATTTGTCGCAAACATTTATGGTCGAAACTGACGTAAATAATGTTAATTATAAAATTGATGTGATATATTATTATTACAATTTTCTTACATACGACCATTGTAAATGTTATGACGATCTTCCTTGAAGAAACTTTTCTTGTAAATTCTGTTTTCATAACTATTCAGCATGGAAACGCACTTAAATTGTGTTAAAAATGCGGAATCTACTGATCGATTAATTTTTTACATTAAAAAAGTATATTTTTGTAAAATATTTTATAATGTTGCAAAATATATACATTATTCTATCATAAATAACACTTTTCTGACAATTTTCATGGTGTCTGTACTACTTTGTTACGAGTTCTTCGCATTGTATAGTCGGGTGCAGTGCTCCATAGGCAGTTGCTTTACTTCAACCTTAAGATGAAAGTGCTCGGAACATTGCCCACTGACTCCTTGCACTACCGACTTACTTCACATGCAACATGGCGTCGAGTACGGCGACTGCGCGACTAACATACATACCAACATGCTGCGTTAATCTTCCACCCGATGTGTGGTACAGCTGATACTTCTACGCATACAAATACAAATATGGTAATTACAATGCCTGTCATGGATTATATGACTGTGGAAGGATTAACCCCTTTCTGCCTTGTGCCCATGATCGAAGACACGTTAAATACGCCATGGAAACGGCATATTTGAGAACAGTAGCATTGTTCTAATTAAGAGAAAATATTTCCACAACATATTTCCTTTTAAACTGAAGGCTGTACAGCCCTCTCCTTTATGTTGAATTTAGTAGTAAACAGATTTATATAGAAATAATAACACAGTAATGTGCACAGAATCTGTCCGTCTTCATATGACCTCACATTAGTAAGGAGGTTCAATGTTGCCCCTAATGACTGTATCTGGAGCCAGGAGCAGATACAATGATGCTAAGGAGGGCTTGAAGCCTTCACTTTGAACTTGATTTGACACTGGACAAAATGAGATTATTACCAAGTGCATTGAGCGCCAGTTTAGTTGGAGGTCTGCAAGTAAGCAAAGTGCATTTTGCTTCTGTATAATAATATAAATATCTCCAGTTAGAAGAACTGTGCCACTCGTGACTGATGTTTTAGTTTTTGGGAATCCTAATTTGTTTTGCCGTTGCTGGAATTCTTTGTGTGTTACTCTCTCCTTGACAACCACCCACAACAACTTACATGGCGGCCGTTCTTATCAAGCAAATTGTTAATAATGCAGTGTAATGTTAGCTACTCAACTAACGTACGGGAGGTGTCTGTTAGCTGTAGGATAGTTTACTTTGCAGATAAATTGCTAGCAGAACTGTACTTATTTGATCAAGTAAACTTGGGGCAACGAAATAAAATAAAGATTACTCACAGTATTTATACTCTTCATATTAGGGATGGTTTCAGCACATAAATGTAACATAATCTTGAGATTACAAATATTAATGGCTTGGTTTCCATATTAGTAATCTTCTTTTAAAATCTTGAATTTTTCGAACGGTCCACCCTTACCACTAAACCGTTCCAAAGATAACAAACCCGCACTGAAAGCAGGCAGCAGTGTCACGCCACTCGCGGTCGTGAGGTGATGTAGCGGCATTGCCGTGGAATCTAGTCGCATAGCTGTGCTGGTACCTGAGGAGTCTGCTGTCGGAGATGGCGCTAGCATCGCGAGTCTCCACTGCTGTCGGTGCTAAGACACACTGGCCGTGGAATCTAGTCGCATAGCTGTGCTGGTACCTGAGGAGTCTGCTGTCGGAGATGGCGCTAGCATCGCGAGTCTCCACTGCTGTCGGTGCTAAGACACACTGGCCGTGGAATCTAGTCGCATAGCTGTGCTGGTACCTGAGGAGTCTGCTGTCGGAGATGGCTCTAGCATCGCGAGTCTCCACTGCTGTCGGTGCTAAGACACACTGGCCGTGGAATCTAGTCGCATAGCTGTGCTGGTACCTGAGGAGTCTGCTGTCGGAGATGGCTCTAGCATCGCGAGTCTCCACTGCTGTCGGTGCTAAGACACACTGGCCGTGGAATCTAGTCGCATAGCTGTGCTGGTACCTGAGGAGTCTGCTGTCGGAGATGGCGCTAGCATCGCGAGTCTCCACTGCTGTCGGTGCTAAGACACACTGGCCGTGGAATCTAGTCGCATAGCTGTGCTGGTACCTGAGGAGTCTGCTGTCGGAGATGGCTCTAGCATCGCGAGTCTCCACTGCTGTCGGTGCTAAGACACACTGGCCGTGGAATCTATTCGCATAGCTGTGCTGGTACCTGAGGAGTCTGCTGTCGGAGATGGCGCTAGCATCGCGAGTCTCCACTGCTGTCGGTGCTAATGCATACTGGCCGTGGAATCTAGTCGCATAGCTGTGCTGGTACCTGAGGAGTCTGCTGTCGGAGATGGCGCTAGCATCGCGAGTCTCCACTGCTGTCGGTGCTAAGACACACTGGCCGTGGAATCTAGTCGCATAGCTGTGCTGGTACCTGAGGAGTCTGCTGTCGGAGATGGCGCTAGCATCGCGAGTCTCCACTGCTGTCGGTGCTAATGCATACTGGCCGTGGAATCTAGTCGCATAGCTGTGCTGGTACCTGAGGAGTCTGCTGTCGGAGATGGCGCTAGCATCGCGAGTCTCCACTGCTGTCGGTGCTAATGCATACTGGCCGTGGAATCTAGTCGCATAGCTGTGCTGGTACCTGAGGAGTCTGCTGTCGGAGATGGCGCTAGCATCGCGAGTCTCCACTGCTGTCGGTGCTAATGTACAATGGCGGTATGAACAGGAAAAAGCAATGATACCCTTAACTAATCGATAACATTACACAAAACATAAATTATTTCTTGCAAATTTATTTTCCACTCTGTTTTCAAAATTGCACTAAAGGTTTTGTCAATAATTCAAAGCAATTGCTCATGTTACACTTTAAGATCGGCAAATGGCTCTCCGAGGCCAATAAATTATCCATAAAAAACCTATAAGACGTTAAGTATCAGTACATTTGACCTCATTAACAAACATTCACCCAAAATAAATTAAAAAAGGTCGTCTATATGACATGTAAAGCTGATATTTGTACACAGGGTTACACTTTAGCTTGACTAAGGGAGATTTACACGTACCACCAATTACTCGGCACTCAGTATGACAATTAAAATAATCACCTTAAGCGGCGTGCAAATCGCTGTAACTACAAGACGTGGCTAGACCTCCAAAAAACATTTGATAACATAGCCACTTAAAAATTCATATTAGAACCACCTTTACTCTTAATTAAAGCTAGTAATACGAGGTACTTCCATTGGGGCACCAAAAACCTTAAGGCGTCCGCCTCACTAAATATAGGGACTTTGCCCATTGAAACGTTATTCCACCTTAGCACCAAACTCTTTTCTATATAAAAACCATGAAAATAAACAAATATGTACGTGTCAATGAGATGTGCGTTTAAAAAAAAAAATCACAAAAATTTTAATTTAAAGCTTGCCCAAATATTCAAGTGCGTTATACGTGTCTGCAAATATGCGTCAAGCACGATTAACCCTGTAGTTGCATGATTATAATTTGGGAGTACTTTCATAACAAACATGAATAGATTTAATAAATCATCGCAACTGGTTCATGACCATAAAGTATTAACACAATGAAAACTACATATCCGAAATGTGGTGGCGCGTAGCTCTGCAGAGCACCTTCGGTAAAATGGCACAATTTAAAACTTCTGCTAAAATATAAATAAATGGAGGTAGGGGCAGATGAAATATTTAGTCTGCACTTCAAGGCCTTGGATCGTAAAAGGATTACACAAACTAAAAACTATGAAGAGCTGACGACGAAGTGTTGGTTTCGGTCACACAAGCCAGTGACAAGGGCAAAGTGAGCGACAAATACACAAACTAGCAAAGCCATTACTACAACCGATTTCTCACAGAAATAGAATATAAGCAAAATACAAAAGCCCTAGAGAGGTTACAAACTATGTAGCTACAATAAATTATTACAGCACGCCCAGCAAAATATTACAAAACTGCGTGATTGAAAATACCAAACACTGAACTAAGTGACTATTCTGAAATAATTATGCGTCCTCGACTCACCACAATTTACCCCCCCCCCCCCCCCTTCTCACACTCTCTCTCACCATCTACATCTCATCCAAACTAATTTACAAAGAAAAAGTAATACATTAAATAGCCAACAAACAGCAGTTGATTGATTACGTTCACCTTGCAAGCAGTTACATCACATCAGAACCTATGGTGATGGTATTTTACTGCTCCCTTGAACGAGCAGCCAAGGAAACAGGCAATTTCACGACGAGAACTTCGAGCGGACAGACTTGTTCAAACTTATGTACAATTTCAACATTTAAAAAGTGTGACACAACAGTCACGGAGGGGATAAGGGGTAGGAGAAAGGAGGGGGATCGAAGACGTTCACAGAGGTCTGGCGCTGGCGCTGGCGTAGCGTGGTCGTTAAGAGAACTATTCAGGGCGCTAGTACCTCAACGACGTTACATGTCATTAGAGCAGTATGAATACATACAATACATCCTATATACGAGTAGTAACAATAAATTTCATTTCTATATAGCATATCATTTATGTACCAGCTTTTATTTATAGAATTATATTTTGAATGGAGAGATTTAGGCGTCTCTTAACATCAAGGTGTTAAGATCCGATGAGGGGGAAGCGACGTGAGTATGGAACAGCGCCGTAATGCAAGGGCGGGGGAAATGGGAGACCCCCGAGATAACCCGTCGTCGTCAGGTTCAATTCTAGAGATGAGCTAAACCAGTACACATTACCTCACCTTGTTCTCGAATACCTGTTATTTATTAGCCATGTACAGACTGGGCTGATTATTTTCCGCTACCTCTATGTAGCACATACCGGGGAGCAAGGAATTGCTGACATGATTGTCCTACCAGGGAAACATAACACACGTGTTTTAGATATAGTGCCCCGTATATCAGGAGTTTTGGAAAACTATTTTTTCATTAAATGATTAAATAAAGTATAACTCGCGTGCTACCGTTGTCATGTAATGTATTGCAGGTTGCGTATCAGTAATGAGTGTAACAAAACGGCGACCAGCAGCCTAGATGGATTTCTGGAAGGCAAATTTCACATGTTCCTGAGCCACGAATAAATAATTATTTTCTGGCATTTATATTTAAATTCCTAACACTGAAAATGATTCGAGAGGTTTGTTTCCAATATGACTTCATCTCCTTTA
This sequence comes from Dryococelus australis, assembly GCA_029891345.1. NCBI lineage: Eukaryota > Metazoa > Arthropoda > Insecta > Phasmatodea > Phasmatidae > Dryococelus > Dryococelus australis. The sequence goes on along the minus strand of CM057003.1, from coordinate 3,279,744 downwards.
TACATATTTAATGTCAATATAGTAAATGGTTTCTGGTAAATAAATTATAATCCCGTTTTGGTTATTCCCTCTCTGTACATTACATTATTTCTCTGTTTCGATACAGTTTTATAATTATTTATCCCTTATTGTAGGGTACGATTTTGTTTCTTGCATCTACAATGTTGGACAGGGTTAAGGTACCCTTGGGACATAATTAAAACACAGAAATTAAATTTTTTACTGAATTGTCTGCACTGGACAATCAATTTTAAAAATTTTTCAGAAGAAAAAAAGGGGGAGGTACAGGAGACATTTATGGATAATTTTATTCCCTATATCTACAAAAATTGTGTTACATGTTTCTCCAAAAGTGCAATTTAGTACCAAGAACTTAAGCCCCGGCTACAAACACCGTAAGAATTAACAATAAAAAATTGAATCCACACTTGTATATGGCTCCAGCTACAACACAACGCAACGGTGTAAGATGCCGGTCTGCTCGCGGTAGCAGCGTTAAGAGGATTTAATATTTTCAATTATTTTACGCCGAGTTCTACGCCGGCCAATCACGAGACAACATTTCCAACCACAAGTGTCAGTGCAATGCAAGCTTATATTATTACCATGTATGCCACACTTTAAATATCCCGAAACACGATTCCCGTGAACCTTTTTTCATCACAAGTAGATTAACAAAAATAAGTATCAGGTTAGCCAACACACTGTTTGAAAATATCCACGATACATGTACAGTATGTCTATTTTTGTGCTCGTTCTCATTAGTCGCGTAACAGTTTTCTTGCTGCGGTTGTAGCCGGCTCATTTTCATACTTCCACTGTAGTAACACCACTGATATTTTGGTATGGAACACTACAGTGATTATTGTCTAGGCTTTAGTCAGTCAATAGCCACGATTTTAATTCAGCCCAACATGTTAAAAAATGTCATATTGGGAGAGAAAAATACAATAGGATATTATCTCTATAAATACACTTTTAGGGATAATAAAGGAACCACCCTATGGTTAGGTTGAAATGTATGAAAACTTATTCGCCAGCATTTTAGGTTACTTTGAGTAGTTTAATTAGATTAGGATACATTGTTGAACTACAATGGATGAAAGACTCATGCACCGCAATTATGATAACAAGTGCATATGTACTAACCACTGCCAAAGTGGTTCACAGGCACACTTGTGACAACATTTCTTTGTTGTTATCTACCAACTTGTGCAATTATTATTTTTAGTGTGAAATTCTCCTCTGAATACATTAAAAACTATTCAGTTTCAATATCTCAGAACCACGCTGCAGAAACTTGAAAAACAAACACTCCTCTAAGAAAAAACATTATCGCTGAAGAAATGAAGTTCCTTTCCTCCCTTCCCAAGGGCTTGGGGGGAGGGGGCTGCGGTGGGCATAGTGGTAGGACACTTGCCTTCCACCAATGTGATCCATGTTGATTTCCCTGTGAGGTTACTCACAGATTTTCACATATAGGAATTGTGCTGATTGATGCTGCTGGCTGGCATGTTTTCTCGAGGTTTTCCCGTTTCCCCCACTCTTGCATTTCAATGCTGCTCCATATCTGCCATATTTCACCCTCACTGGCTATCAATACCCTGGTTATTACAAATCACCAAATGTCTCTCAACTCGTCCCGTCTTAAGATGATGGAGGCCATGATGGTGTAATGGCTAGAGTATTCGCTGTTTCACGAAGTACACTCTGTTTTTGCATCCCATATACATCCAATACACTTTGGAAAGGACTTGTCAATTATCATTATTATTTTTGTTATGCGATATGGATATTTGCACACAATTACATTAACATAAAATATATAACAGATAAATAATATAATTTACACACTTATTAATTCTATCAGCTGTACAAATATGTTGGCTGCAGTACAAGATGTTACAATTCATATACAGATATATATTAAAGTATAAATACGTAAAGTCTACATTAGATTGAAACACAAGTCTCCTTATATCAGTCTTGTTCTGTGTTATAGGAATTTATCTCTATGTAAGTATTCTTCTACGAAATAGAAGGCCTTATTTAAAAGCATAATTTAACAACTCTTTTTAATTTCTGTAAACTATTAATTTACTTCAAATGACTGGGTAGGTTATTTATTAGTTTTTCCCAGTATAGTATGGATTTGATGTAAATTTTGAGGTTCTGTAGAATAGGTGAAAATGAATAGCTTGTCTGGAGTAGTAATGGTGTATATCACTATTTTAATGTTTTCTATGTAAAAAAAAGAATACTACGGTACATATGTATGCATGGAAGAGTGAGAATTTTGTTATTTATAAGTAGCGACCTACAATGGCTTCTTTTTCCTTATTACTTATTAATCTCGTTATTTTCTTCTGCAATCTAAAAGCCTTTTTCCATTTTGTCGATTTACCCCAAAATATGATTCCATAATTGATTATGGACTAAATATTTGAGAAATAGTATGCAAGTATTGTATTATCAATACAAATCTTTTTTAAGTTATTTACCACAAAACACATTGAACTCAATTTTTACAGACTATCAACGTGCTCATTTCATGTTAAATTACTGTTTACAATGAACCCTAGAAATTTACTACTATTTAGTGTCTGTAACCAGTCTTCTTCTATTGTTGTGCATCTCTCATCCTGCATTGTATGTTTATTTCTTTGAATGAAATTCACTAGCACATATTTGTTTACATTTAATAGGTATTGATTTATTATACTGGAACCAACTGGACATCTCAGTCACTGTATGTTTTTTTACTTTCTTCAAGAATAATGTTATTTGAACTAGTTGCCATAATGTTTTGTCATCCGCAAACATCATAGCTGAGCCGTTGGTTATTTGTTCTGGAAAATCATTAATAAATATTGTTTATAAAATTGGTCCCAGTATTGATCCTACTCGAGTAGTTCTGGTATTGGACATCACATCTGTAATGTGAGTTTTGTCATAATATCTTATGGAGGTGATATGTTTTCTGTATAAGATATAATTTAAACATATTATTGGTTACACCTCTTATTCCACACTGTTCAAGTTTCTGCAATAAAATATTGTGGTTGACACAATCAAAATCTCTTGAAAGATCTGTGAATATACCTGTTGAGAATTGTCTTTTAAAAAGAAGTTAATATTTTTTCAGTAAAACTGTAAATAGCTTGTTCTGTAGATCTGCCCTCTACAAAGCCATACTGATGCAATGAAATATTCATGTTTCTTATTAAGAATTGTGTCAGTTTATTTGTTATCAGTTTCTCTAAAATTTATGAAAAAGACGTAAGAAGAGCAATATACCTATAGTTATCCATCAATGCCTTGTCACTTTTTTTATGTATTGGTACTACTTTTGCATATTTGAGTCTGTCAGGAAAAATTCCCTGGGCAAGACTTACACTGAAAATATAAGTCAAAGGCAGTTGTATTAAATAAGAACACTTGTTTTTAGCAGAGTCATAGGTACCTCATTTATTCCACAAAAACTTTTACTATTGAAATGTTTGATTACATTTATGGTCTTCTTCAGAGATAGGTGCGAAAAACAGCGTGTTAGCATTCCAAGCTTTAGGTCTTTGGGGTATGTGTGCAGGACAAATATTTGTACTTCTGTGTTGATTTTGCAATTTAAGTGGGGTGTTTGTGAAATAGTCATTAAAACTATTAGATATTTCCTTGCTATTTGCGATTTTGATACCATCAACTTTCAAGGAAAGGTTAACATAAGGTTTCAATTAATTATTAATAATGTTCCACATTTCTTTTGTTATATTTGAGGAGGAGGAGGCTATTTTTTCCCCAGTGTATTTCTGTTTTGTTACTGCAAGTAACTTGTTATATAATTTTTCGTATTGTTTACAGCATAATTTTTGTTTTTCCCCTGGGTTCTTAGCATTTGACGCATTGTTTTTAACCTTTGTCCTGAGACTGTCAGACCTTTACTAATCCATTTTGTTTTTGAGCTACTGCTACATTTTACAAATTTGAGTGGAAAGGTATAATTAAAATGACAAATAAATGTATTAATAAAACTGTTCCAGGCAATGTTTGGTTCAGTTAATGTATAAATGATGTTTGTTCGTGGTTGTTGTAGAAAATTTTATTTGTGGTTGTTTTGTAAACATATCCCATTTCTTATTTACAAGAAGGTTTAAAAAATTTTAACATTTTCATCAAATATCCATGATTCATCATCAATATTAGAATAAGCTTATGTCCAATTATTTGCCCTCAAAATTAGAATTTGAAAAATCATTAAGAAGGGTGAAAAAGAGTTTAAAGAAAATCACGCGATGTTTTTCTATTTTGTAGATAGTGTAGTTATGGGAAAAGATTGGCTTTATCTAAGTCTTCTTTATTTTGATTACCTTTGGAAAATGATTAAAAAAATGTATAAACATATAATTTACTGTATTGATTACAGCACACCGTTAAATACATAACCATCTAAACAAACAAGTAAACTTTATTTATTTAACTTAACATCTTGTCAGGTTCATTAGAGAATGATAAACCAAGAACACAATGAAGGGAATACAAGGAAGGAATTGGTCAAATTGTCTTTATTGTCACCCCAGAAATTGCATGGAGCGAGTTTGAGAAACCATGGAAATTGCATATCATGAAGGCTACATTCAGTAGCTATTAAAAATATGAGAACTGATTTGGTTGTAGGCCTATATTCTTGTATTGATAAACAGCTGATTTCTGGGGGCGAAAAAAATTGTAAGACTGGAGTTTTTATAAGGTATAACCTTGTATTGGTTTACGAGATGATTTGCCATTACTAACAAATGAATTCCATAAACTTCAACACTGAAATAGCAAATCGGCATTTAGAAAAAGACTTATCTGCAGTTTTATAAAAGTGCCTGTACCTCTAACGAGTCCGCAACTTACAAGTTAGACCTTAAATACACGGCACGTTGGTAATCGCAACCGCACTTGCAAAAATTAAACACACTGCAATTGTTAATTTACAAAATTACGCAGATAACATATCCCTATACACACAATAATTGTGCGATATATTTCACGAATGTATCCAGGGTATATACGAATACACTGGACTCGCATGGCCCGGCTCGTACACATTTCCTTACATTAATATTAGTTTTCGTTGGTCGCCGAATAAATAAAAAAATAGATTATAGTTTTAAGTCGTGTTTACATGCCAGATTCACATTTCACAAACGCAAGAATAACACAAATGTAGAGAAAATTGAGGAGAAGTACTGAGGTCGTACAGCACTCGCAAGTCTGTTCAATTACAATGTAAACATACGTTATCTCTCTCCCGCATGGCTGCTTCACTTGTAACGCACTCGCAGACCACTTCAATAGCGTATTATATTCTATTTTAGTACGGTTAAAGTTTGATCATAACTTTGAAAAGCTCCTATAGTCGTCAGAACACTATTTCCTGGAATATTCTCAAGGCAAATATATAGGGAACCGGAAGCAAATCAACCAAAACACAGTATACAACACTTCCATTTAAATGTAAATAATTCATAATCTTACATATTTAACGGCGAAATTTATATCTAGTTATCTGAGACAAACACACTCACGCTTTATGTATGTTATCGTTTAGGTCAAAAACGGAAGTATGTTAATTTATATCGATTTTAATACTCATCCAAATACACGTGAAAGATAGGCCGATACAATGTTTTTGGCTACTGTTGATCACGTGACCTTTTTTTTACCGGAAAACAACCGTCTAACTCCACATTTTAAACTGGCTTCACTTTTTAACACTGCGCGGTATAGAACAAAGCCACTCCTGCTTATGATTGTTCCTGCTTCGTGATACAGTAACAGACAGTAGGGATGGTAACAGGTATTTCCAGAAGCTAGGAACAGTCTATACCTGTTCCTTCTCAATACCTGTTACTTATAACAGGTATTGGAAATACTACCCATAGACTAAAGATGAGGTAGACTGCTTATTCGTCTTCTGTGCATGTACCCAACATTGACCTACCCCAATCCTACACAACTGTCAAAGTCACATGGTCAACAGTGATGAACGGGTTTGTTTGCATCTTACTTTTTAATGTAATGTGATGAAACTGCATTACAAATTGATTAGAAGAAGTATAAAAACATTTCAAAAGCACTTGTTTACTAAACAGTGTTCTAACCTCAAAGCCAATCCACGCCGTTTTTGCTAGTCGTGTTGGCAGAAAAGCAGTTCAATGTTGGGATATGGAGTTTGGTTGTGCTCAGCCAGCGAGATCGATCTACCTCATCTTTAGTGTATGGTTGATACTCATCTCTACTCGATTCCCACTCGTGAGAATCCAGGAGCGATTCCAGGAGCACCGGGAATCGAACCAGATTCGCCTAGGTGTAAGGCGAGTAATACGACCAATACACCACCGCCGACTCTTGTAATTGAAGGCCTACTGGTAGTCACGTGGTCTGAACTGAGGCGTGACATCACACCACTTAAGTAGTTTCTTCCTCCAAATCTCCCGCCTCAGTCTGCAGCTGTAGAAACTAGCGTTTCAATATGGGAAACTGAGGCGTTTAAACACTGTCAACGTGCGACACACGCTACAACAGCGCCCCTAGCACCTTCAACTGACAAATACCCGCGAAATTCAAATGTGCATGACTCATGAGCGATTTAAGTGCAGTTGTCTGGTTGTATTAAAACTTCTTGTTGTTTTGCCGAACGTAATATTGTAGTTGCTTATTCATTTTACTGTTCCGTATTTAGAAATGTACTTAGAGCATAAATATTGTCACTTGAAACAAGGACAATCAGTTGTAACAGAGTCATGTTACTGGGCACAGACTCAGAGGTTGCAAGTTACAAAGGACAAATGTTAATCAATTATAAGTAAGAGAATGGAATGATAAAGGGTATTTCATTTGTCAGTTACATAACCGACTGCATTTATTTAATAAATTGTTTAGAATGAACCTGTCCCCGAACTTAAATTCATGCAAAAAAATCGATAATGAACATAACCAATCATTTTTTTGGACAGCATAATCTCCACAACTTATCTGTGTTTTACTAAGCAAGATTAATTAAAAATAGCTCTACTACAGTTAGTGACTTATCAGTGTGGCTTTTATTAGCTCTATGGGCAGTAATATCTTGTAGATATTTCAGATTAACCTAACAACCAAATAAGTTGCCGAAATATTAACTTACTGCTTTTTGAAGCTATTATCATTAAATTTGCAACAAAATAAATTGTTCACAAATTTCTATTTCTAACAGATGTGGTTTTTATTCTGCTTTCTTCTATCGTAGAAGGTATATTTTGGTTGGAAATACATTTTCAAAAGAAAAATATTTTGGGGGAATAAATTCTTACGGAATAAAACTGTAGGTATACTGAATTATTGTTTAAGTTTTAATGTCCTGAATTTACCACCAACATAAATAAACACATATCCAGCGCGTTGCATTTTATTTGAAAGTGCGTATTCGTGTCTACAGAATGTCGTCAGAAGACGGTGGACCATCAGTCCGTCCGTCGACAGTTAAAGATTGAGATATATTTGACGGATAAACAATGTTGCCCTACGTTTGGACGAAGATCATGTGAACGCCTTATGGGTGCGACGGATGGTTGCGAGTCCACCTTAACACACACACACACGCATCAGTTCTGTCGTGCAGTTGTGCCACAACTACACTGCCTCAAGATCATGTGAACGCCTTATGGGTGCGATGGATGGTTGCGAGTCCACCTTAACACACACACACGCATCAGTTCTGTCGTGCAGTTGTGCCACAACTACACTGCCTCAAGATCATGTGAACGCCTTATGGGTGCGACGGATGGTTGCGAGTCCACCTTAACACACATACACACACGCATCAGTTCTGTCGTGCAGTTGTGCCACAACTACACTGCCTCAAGATCATGTGAACGCCTTATGGGTGCGACGGATGGTTGCGAGTCCACCTTAACACACACACACACGCATCAGTTCTGTCGTGCAGTTGTGCCACAACTACACTGCCTCAAGATCATGTGAACGCCTTATGGGTGCGATGGATGGTTGCGAGTCCACCTTAACACACACACACACGCATCAGTTCTGTCGTGCAGTTGTGCCACAACTACACTGCCTCAAGATCATGTGAACGCCTTATGGGTGCGACGGATGGTTGCGAGTCCACCTTAACACACACACACACGCATCAGTTCTGTCGTGCAGTTGTGCCACAACTACACTGCCTCAAGATCATGTGAACGCCTTATGGGTGCGACGGATGGTTGCGAGTCCACCTTAACACACACACACGCATCAGTTCTGTCGTGCAGTTGTGCCACAACTACACTGCCTCAAGATCATGTGAACGCCTTATGGGTGCGACGGATGGTTGCGAGTCCACCTTAACACACACACACGCATCAGTTCTGTCGTGCAGTTGTGGCACAACTACACTGCCTCAAGATCATGTGAACGCCTTATGGGTGCGACGGATGGTTGCGAGTCCACCTTAACACACATACACACACGCATCAGTTCTGTCGTGCAGTTGTGCCACAACTACACTGCCTCAAGATCATGTGAACGCCTTATGGGTGCGATGGATGGTTGCGAGTCCACCTTAACACACACACACACGCATCAGTTCTGTCGTGCAGTTGTGCCACAACTACACTGCCTCAAGATCATGTGAACGCCTTATGGGTGCGACGGATGGTTGCGAGTCCACCTTAACACACACACACGCATCAGTTCTGTCGTGCAGTTGTGCCACAACTACACTGCCTCAAGATCATGTGAACGCCTTATGGGTGCGATGGATGGTTGCGAGTCCACCTTAACACACACACACACCTCTGTCGTGCAGTTGTGCCACAACTACACTGCCTCAAGATCATGTGAACGCCTTATGGGTGCGACGGATGGTTGCGAGTCCACCTTAACACACACACACGCATCAGTTCTGTCGTGCAGTTGTGCCACAACTACACTGCCTCAAGATCATGTGAACGCATTATGGGTGCGATGGATGGTTGCGAGTCCACCTTAACACACATACACACACGCATCAGTTCTGTCGTGCAGTTGTGCCACAACTACACTGCCTCAAGATCATGTGAACGCCTTATGGGAGCGATGGATGGTTGCGAGTCCACCTTAACACACATACACACACGCATCAGTTCTGTCGTGCAGTTGTGCCACAACTACACTGCCTCAAGATCATGTGAACGCCTTATGGGTGCGATGGATGGTTGCGAGTCCACCTTAACACACATACACACACGCATCAGTTCTGTCGTGCAGTTGTGCCACAACTACACTGCCTCAAGATCATGTGAACGCCTTATGGGTGCGACGGATGGTTGCGAGTCCACCTTAACACACACACACACACACGCATCAGTTCTGTCGTGCAGTTGTGCCACAACTACACTGCCTCAAGTGAAATACAGGCAACAGGCAGCTATGTTTAACTCACAAGGGTCAAGTTGCCTACACTTGCAGCAATGCTTCAACCATAAGTAACACACATTTCACACGTCAATCACTTATTCATAATCTGATTGAACCAGTTACGAAATATTGGGGGCTGTAAGCAAAAATTATACACTAAGAACTCTTCTGTATTTTGGCAGTATCTAGTGCCTGTTCATCAACAAAACAAAGTATTTTTTAGTACAGACCATTTCGGAATTGGGGTAAATTTTAATTGAGATGGGTATACTGTCAAATTTGTAACCGTACTAAAGGCACAGTCATGTACAGAATAGGCAAGAGTATCGCCTCCTCCTCCTCCCGCTCATTTCCAAATGCTGGTTTCATAGACACTAATTGATCACTTCATCATTTAGCAGGTTTTTATAAATTATGGTAAACTGCTCACCTCACACCTTGTAAAATGTTTTGTTTGTACGTATTTATATAAAAAGAAACACACACACCCAAACATACCACACATAGGGAGACTGTGTTCAAAGTTACCATTTAGTACAATAGTATGCGAACATATAGTAGTGTTCAGTTCAGATGCTATTAAGTCACTTGTTCAGGAGTGGTTGCGATTTGGTAATTTAGGATTTTAGTAAGTATCGTTCCATAGTAAAATATCAAATGCGTCATTATTTTACTTGACTAATAACGTTACCTCTTAGAAAATTATATCAGTGCCTATGGAGAGTACCCCAATGAAATTTCGTAGAACTATTAAGATTAATCATTACTTAGACCACCACACATGGTGTGTTCATATAGTACATACATACATTGAACACAACTTCCTACTTAAGACATACATTTTCTTGGCTAGTGTAGATAATCCATGGAGGAAGCAGCAACATTGACTGCAAAATGCTTACAGTTTTCAACAACACAGTTTGTATGTCTATACCAAATATGAAATTTATGCAGTACAGCTGGTGCTAGGATGAAAATGCAATTGTTCAAAATATTTAATAGCATATACTAACATATATGTATTCAAGCCGTTCAGCTTATTTTCTTCACCTCTCAAATTTTACATGCATTAAGCACATTAAATTTTGTAATTCACTTTCAAAAACAAAGCTTATTTCCAAATTTTTATAACATTAGATCACCATGAACAAGTCACTTGTAATAACCAACCTGAATTTTACCACAGATTTTCATATGCTTCATGGCAAGAAGACTCGAAAATATGTTGCCGAATTCAAAAGCAGCTGAACTGAAAATAATTTACCTTGGTCATGAATTTAAGGTACTTTCTATTCATATTCATGGCACTTGTTATTGCAATGCAGTTTGCAAGTACTTTCTCCAATACTGTGATCACTGCAAACAAAACTGTGTAAATAGGCTAACAGGTCAAAAGAAATGTGTGCATATCACTATAAGTGACTTATCTGCATTGGAGAATGTGACAAAATAAATCTTAGAAAAACACCTCATTAAATTTAATACTATAGGTTTATGCACAAAGCTAAAATACAGATTAATTCAAGGAGAAAATGAGAGGAATTAAAATTTAAAAAAAAATCCTTTATTTACTTGAAAGAAATTTATAATAAATATCTCTGAAATGTAACGGTGACTCTCAGGAGTGAAATATTATAGTTTGAAGTTTTGTACACAGTTGTGTAAACAATTGTGAGTGTGGGGAGGAGGGGGGAATGTTGATACTACATTTGATTGATTTTGACGGTAACCCTCACTCGACAGCTCGTTCACACTCTGCAATATATAGTCTGCACTGACTTGCCAACTGTAGACAACCTGATGACATCTCCACTGCTGCAATTAAAGTGTATGGTGTGTGGTGTCAGTACATGGTGTTTAGCACACAGAATGAACTTTGATGCACTGGCTGGAGAAGAATTATTCTCGCCACCGAAAGCTGAACTCAACAACTCTGCACTCATTCAAATTTAAATTACTTGCAAACTCAGTATGTAGAGAAATTAAAATATTTGCACAGTAAAACAGTAATGTTATGTAGACCTTAGGGCGTGTAAAGGGTAAGCGACTACCTAGAAAGGAAACTGTTACAGTTTTCATTCAGTTCTTTCTTTAATAAATCATCGAAAATAATTGGTAATTGGTGCAAACACAGCCCAAATTACACACAAATTAATATTTAATTGCATAGTTTACCAAATGTAAACAATAACATGCCAAAGTATGAAAATACACTGGAAAAGTATGTAAACAATACAGATATGTACATAAACAAAATTAATATGCTGAAAACTGGGCAATTTTTTAAAATGAGGGCTTTTAAAAAAAATCTCAGAAAATTGTATAATTCCACTCTACTAATTACACAGAACACAAATTTACTAGGAGCATCAACATTTGACCAATAGGAACCCCAAAAACGATAGTGGGGGTGGCTATGAAGATAAGGGAAATTGTGGGGTAAAATAGGCGAAAAATATGTAAATAATATAATATTTATTTATGAAAACATATTTAATTGCAAAAAAAAAAAACTGAACCATACAATAACTAAATAGACCAATACCAGCTACAAATACGACAGTGGGGAGGGCTATGAAGATCAGGGAAATCGTGGGGTAAAAAAAAAAACGAAATATAAACATTTTCATTATAAACTTTTACCCCTCAATTTCTCTCAAGTTCATAACCCTCCCCACTATCGTTGGTAACATTGTCAATTTAGGTACCTAATGTTCAGTTCAATCCTTTTGCAACTAAACATGGTTACATGAGACAATACTGCAGTAATATTACACATCTTACAGAAATATGTTAAATTGTAAAACACACACGCGCGCATTATTTCTCAGTGCTAATAGGCTACATATGACAATCACTTATGGGGAAACTCCCAGTCTCGCTGATGCGTTACGTTTCGTGTTACCACCTAGAATATTGCCGGCGCGCCTTGAATCATTGTTTGGGGGTTTATTCCCCTGCTGACGCTGGGACTCTGGTTCGGTGCATAATGTTTGGCTAATATGTAAACATTGTACGAGCTATCACCGACACAAATATGAAAACACTATTTTGACGCAACTAATCAATGTTATCCCCAGCTCAACTTGCTGAACTATACAAATACTTTAACAAGAGACTTCAGCCAGTTTAACAGACGAATATTGAATGTGTAAACATTGTTTACTTGTATTATTCGAAGGTGTCGCTCCAATAAAAACAAACCTTCACCTGTCAGGTAAAGGGCTATCAATCTTCGCAAGGCCCTTCAGTGTACAGGATTAGAAATAGCAGCCACGACACTCGAGTGACTTCGTTGTTGGTCTTGTGGAAGCAAATTTGGGTTGCGAAAATCCTATTTTCTGAAAAGGTTGGAACACACTTTTCTCGTGTTGGTTAAACCACCAGTCTCTTTTTTCTTTATTACATTCAGGGCTGCTCTTACATTTCTGGACCCATTGCTTGCACCTAGGAAAAGACGAAACAGTATTTATAAGTAAATTAAGGTTTGTGTGCATGGAATTTGAAATAAAAACACACTGACAATAATAACACAAATGGAAAATGTTATCGACTACAGCTCGTGCACTTACCGACTTGCATCCTTTGGAAATATTTAAAAAGACTTACCGTAGTTCGCAATGTTGTAATTATTGCAGCCAAAAACTACACAAATCTTCCCTGCCATAATAAGTAACTCTTCAAGCGAAAAAATTTGAATTACAACACATCCAGAATACTTAAACTGCTCATTCATTAAATAGCTTATCACGGTACAAACAGCTCACACCGCTAGGAGCGCTGCCATCGGTGTCTCGCGTTTTTTCCCATATTGTACTAGTACCATATGTGTTAGCGTGAGAGCAAGCCGCCCGCTTAGAGGAGGGCGTGTCGTCCCGAATAAGCTTTAGCCAATCAGCGAGGCGCCTTGGATGTATGGCTCTTGAGAGGGGGGGGTGGTACTCCCGCTTGTGGAGGGAGTGGTGGAATGCGATATTTCCCCCGTGGAAAATGCCAAGTGCAACCCCCCGCCCTATACCTTATAATCTCCTCCAGCGACGCCTCGTCTCCAGAGGAATATCTCAGAGATGAGACGGCCTGGACTTTCAAGGCAGAAAATAAACTGGGTAGTTGAAGTGGCGCTCGGGTGCATCGCCAGAGAGGTACTTTTTCTCTTCGTTTTAATTACTTTTTCTCATTAGTTCCCCCGGAAAATCTTCGTAGCTCTGCAGTTCAAACATTTCAAATCCCGTTTCAATAAAAGAAGCTTATTTTGATTCAGAGATTCGTGTTTGCAGATCTTCTAGAGAAAATTACCGAATAGGAAAAAACCTGCCGGTGAAGGACAGGAACGTGAAAGTAAGCAAACTCGTGACAGAACCGGTCGCTCGCTTCCGTATTTCGTTGCTATCGTATTTGTAGAGGTCTTGATACAACAGCATTGTTCTGTGACCTACCCTGATTCCATTATAGAAACTATGAGTCTCCTGACAGAATGTATTCTGGGAGATGCAATATTATAAGTGAGGATGATGGTTTATCGTTGGAAAAGTTGACTATTTGTTCAAATTCAACATACTGTACACATGTCTGACAGTTTTCTTTCCTTATTGGCTGTCACGCTTGTATGAAGATACTATCCCATTTCACTAGGCCAATGAGGTTCCTGATACAATAAGGTAGACCTGTTCATGATTGGTCTGCAAACTACTTATCCGAGTAATCCAATCATGAAAGCATATACTACTTAGAGTATTATAGAAGATATGTTGGCTCAAAAATTTTTGTCTCTTTTCCATCATCTATAATTATAAGATATTTCTTTGTCCTTAAAAGTGTAACACACGTAAAAGAATTTTCAAAGATTTATTTTTTGGGCAATATAAAAAATACTTACTTAGTTTGAAAAAAAAAAAAACAGTATTATTTCATCGATGTGATGAACACGATGTCTCGTTAAACCGGTTACTCCTGCCAGGATGCTTTGACAATTCACTGACAAATAAATGTATTATTTTATATTTGGAGCGGGAACATTTTCGTTCTGAGCTGTACACGTGTCGTTGTAATGCTCTGTCATACGTCGAGGACAGTGATGTTACTGGCAAACAATGCATTCATACGTCGAGGACAACGATGTTACTGGCAAACAATGCATTCATACGTCGAGGACAGTGATGTTACTGGCAAACAATGCATTCATACGTCGAGGACAGCGATGTTACTGGCAAACAATGCATTCATACGTCGAGGACAGCGATGTTACTGGTAAACAATGCATTCATACGTCGAGGACAGTAATGTTACTGGCAAACAATGCATTCATACGTCGAGGACAGCGATGTTACTGGCAAACAATGCATTCATACGTCGAGGACAGTGATGTTACTGGCAAACAATGCATTCATACGTCGAGGACAGCGATGTTACTGGCAAACAATGCATTCATACGTCGAGGACAGCGATGTTACTGGCAAACAATGCATTCATACGTCGAGGACAGCGATGTTACTGGCAAACAATGCATTCATACGTCGAGGACAACGATGTTACTGGCAAACAATGCATTCATACGTCGAGGACAGCGATGTTACTGGCAAACAATGCATTCATACGTCGAGGACAGTGATGTTACTGGCAAACAATGCATTCATACGTCGAGGACAGCGATGTTACTGGCAAACAATGCATTCATACGTCGAGGACAGCGATGTTACTGGCAAACAATGCATTCATACGTCGAGGACAGCGATGTTACTGGCAAACAATGCATTCATACGTCGAGGACAGGGATGTTACTGGCAAACAATGCATTCATACGTCGAGGACAGTGATGTTACTGGCAAACAATGCATTCATACTTCGAGGACAGCGATGTTACTGGCAAACAATGCATTCATACGTCGAGGACAGCGATGTTACTGGCAAACAATGCATTCATACGTCGAGGACAGCGATGTTACTGGCAAACAATGCATTCATACGTCGAGGACAGCGATGTTACTGGCAAACAATGCATTCATACGTCGAGGACAGTGATGTTACTGGCAAACAATGCATTCATACGTCGAGGACAGCGATGTTACTGGCAAACAATGCATTCATACGTCGAGGACAGCGATGTTACTGGCAAACAATGCATTCATATGGTCTAATTTTTATAATATTTTTCATGAGAATTATTTTTTACTAAGCATACCAAAAGACTTATTTTATCCGTGGATTTATTTATTCACATTAATTATAAATTATGTATTTGAATTTATAAACAAAATATAATTTAAAAATAAGATACCGTAATTTTAACACAAGTTTAAAACTCTTATGGTAAGTGACATATTTAGGAAACAGCCAAACACGACGTTCAGGATGTGATTTTTCAAAGGATTGATTTGATAATACATACATCACTTCCTGAGAAGTGCGTAGGTACCGCGAATACACTACGTCACTTCCTGATCCCACACTGTCACTCATGCACGGTTGCACCTACGTGGCTCGAAACTCGATCCAAGATCAGCAGCCATCGTCGCGAAAAATGTAGTTTGAAAATACGCCAACAAATAGAACTACGTTAAATTATTTTATTGCGAAATTAAAACAACATTATACGCACTTGAATATTATTCAGTAAAATTCGTACAACAATAATTCACTTAAAACAGAAAAAAAAATTCGCACATCTAGTTTTATCTATTATGAAAAATACCCCTACTTCCATGACGTCATATATTACTAACCAATAGCAAAATTTGTCTCATATTTAATATTGAGCTCTCCAAGATCGACAAATCGGAGATCTAGAATCAAGAAATTTCATTGGTGCAACACATTTACATTGGAACGAAGATCAAACTGGATTCTGGTTCGGTAATAGGATCATTCGATCTCGGATCGTGGACGATGCTGGTGCAACCGATCCTAAGGGAAACATGGACAGTGTAGCGTGGGGATGTGTAATATGGTGTTTGTGGTGTGTGATGTGGAGTGTGATGTGTGTGTGATGTGGTGTGTGAAATGGTGTGTGTGGTGTGTGATGTGGTATGTTATATGTTGTGTGATGTGTGTAGTGTGTGATGTGGTGCGTGATGTGGCGTGTGATGTGGAGTGTGATGTGGTGTTTGATGTGGTGTGTGAAATGGTGTGTGTGGTGTGTTATGTGGTATGTTATATGTTGTGTGATGTGATGTGTGTAGTGTGTGATGTGGTGCGAGATGTGGCGTGTGATGTGGATTGTGATGTGGTGTGTGATGTGGTGTTTGATGTGGTGTGTGAAATGGTGTGTGTGGTGTGTGATGTGGTATGTTATATGTTGTGTGATGTGATGTGTGTAGTGTGTGATGTGGTGCGTTATGTGGCGTGTGATGTGGAGTGTGATGTGGTGTGTGATGTGGTGTTTGATGTGGTGTGTGAAATGGTGTGTGTGGTGTGTTATGTGGAGTGTGATGTGGTGTGTGATGTGGAGTGTGGTGTGGTGTTTGATGTGGTGTGTGAAATGGTGTTTGTGGTGTGTGATGTGGAGTGTGATGTGGTGTGTGATGTGGTGTGTGATGTGGTGTGTGATGTGGTGTGTGATGTGGTGTGTGAAATAGTGTGTGTGGTGTGTTATGTGGTGTGTGATGTGTGTAGTGTGTGATGTAGTGCGTGATGTGGCGTGTGATGTGGAGTGTGATGTGGTGTGTGATGTGGAGTATAATGTGGTGTTTGATGTGGTGTGTGATGGGACTGTGTGATGTGGTGTGTGTAGTGTGTTATGCAGTGCGTGATGTGGTGTGTTATCTGTTGTGTGATGTGGTGTGTGATGTGGTGGGTGAAATGGTGTGTGTGGTGTGTTATGTGGAGTGTGATGTGGTGTGTGATGTGGAGTGTGGTGTGGTATTTGATGTGGTGTGTGAAATGGTGTTTGTGGTGTGTGATGTGGAGTGTGATGTGATGTGTGTAGTGTGTGATGTGGCTGCGTGATGTGGTGTGTGATGTGGAGTGTGATGTGATGTGTGATGTGGTGTTTGATGTGGTGTGTTATGTGGAGTGTGATGTGGTGTATGATGTGGTGTGTTATGTGGTGTGTGATTGTGTAGTGTGTGATGTAGTGCGTGATGTGGCGTGTGATGTGGAGTGTGATGTGGTGTGTGATGTGGAGTATAATGTGGTGTTTGATGTGGTGTGTGATGTGGTGGGTGATGTGGAGTGTGATGTGGTGTATGATGTGGTGTGTGATATGTTGTGTGATGTGGTGTGTAATGTGGTGTGTGATGTGGAGTATAATGTGGTGTTTGATGTGGTGTGTGATAGGACTGTGTGATGTGGTGTGTGTAGTGTGTTATGTAGTGCGTGATGTGGTGTGTTATATGTTGTGTGATGTGGTGTGTGATGTGGTGGGTGAAATGGTGTGTGTGGTGTGTTATGTGGAGTGTGATGTGGTGTTTGATGTGGTGTGTGATGTGGTGTGTGATATGACTGTGTGAACGAGAGCACTATCGGCACTTCATGTGTAGCTGGAAAGGGCAATATCCCTAGACTCTGGGGCTACATGGAGTATGGTTTACTTGATGTTTTAGATGAATGCATGATTGATGGGTATAGGTTAGTCGTAAAGGAAATAATTTGTGTATTAAGGACGAGATCTCCTGAGACTATTTTCCGTGGTTTGGCGTCTTTTGATATTTGTAATACCAATTGTAATATTTTAGCGTATACAGGTGAAAAATGAGTAAATGCCTGGCTTTGGGTCAATACAAGAATATTTTAAGTGCCAAGCTGTGAGTCAAGTTTTATTGTAATTTTTTTAAGTTGGTACCATAAGTTGAATGTGATAGTCACTGATATTACGTGTTTTAATTCAAGTTGTTGTGAATTTTAGAGTGCGAATTATTTGCCAGGAATTGTCAATTTTAGTGTGTTTTGAGTTAATGGAGATTTTGTGAGGTAGTGAAGTAGAAAGTGTTTGTTCCTCTAGAGAAAGAGGTTCCTGTGGGGCATTTTGGGCATTAGTGAACCTAGATCTTGATTATGTTTTGTAATAAATTTGCAATAGAATTATTTGTTAATGAACTTGCGTCATTATTGTATTGATTTTATTTTTTATATTGTTCTCAAAGAAAGAGGTGTATTAAAACTGTGAGAAATTTATTATATGGTTTAAAATTGTTTCAAGGAAATAGTATTCTAAACTTGTGTGAATTGTGTTATACGCTTATACAATGTGCTTAAAAATAGAGTACGTATTTTCGATGAATTTCATAAGAGGTGCTAAAAGTTTTCAGTAAAACAGGAAATGAAAGGGATGTCTTGTGTTCTGAATTGTAGAGTAGAAGGAAGGATAGGGAATGTTGTGTTTCGGCGTTAAGGCACCTACTACAACCCCATACCCACTCGATATACAACATTTCGGTCATTACTGTACATTGCGACGCTGAATGTCCTGTGGTATTCCCTGGCCAACTTATTCGCAAACCGTGCTTCCTCTATGCTGTAGGTCATTAAAAAATTAATATTACTGAAGCAAAACATAAAGCTTACAGATTATTGGTTGAGATGATCAGACAAGTGGTTATCACCTTAACGTGTCCAGTCCTTAATTAATTTCCGCGCTCAAGTGTTGCAATTGTTAATTCGGATAATGTGCGCGTGTTACTAGTGTCGAACTTACTTCTCCCAAGCAGCGAGTGATGTGCTGCGTGTAACGGCCATTCACGCTTTTTGAAATCTACCTTCGAATAATGTCTGACTGGCACTGGAAACCCTGTCAAGTTGGTATCGTAGGAGAGAAAGATGTCTGACTGGCACTGGGAGCCCTGTCAAGTTGGTATCGTAGGAGAGAAAGATGTCTGACTGGCACTGGGAGACCTGTCAAGTTGGTATTGTAGGAGAGAAAAATGTCTGACTGGCACTGGGAGACCTGTCAAGTTGGTATCGTAGGAGAGAAAGATGTCTGACTGGCACTGGGAGACCTGTCAAGTTGGTATCGTAGGAGAGAAAGATGTCTGACTGGCACTGGGAGCCCTGTCAAGTTGGTATTGTAGGAGAGAAAAATGTCTGACTGGCACTGGGAGCCCTGTCAAGTTGGTATTGTAGGAGAGATAAATGTCTGACTGGCACTGGGAGCCCTGTCAAGTTGGTATTGTAGGAGAGAAAAATGTCTGACTGGCACTGGGAGCCCTGTCAAGTTGGTATTGTAGGAGAGAAAAATGTCTGACTGGCACTGGAAACCCTGTCAAGTTGGTATCGTAGGAGAGAAAGATGTCTGACTGGCACTGGGAGACCTGTCAAGTTGGTATCGTAGGAGAGAAAGATGTCTGACTGGCACTGGGAGACCTGTCAAGTTGGTATCTTGGAAGAGAAAGATGTCTGACTGGCACTGGGAGACCTGTCAAGTTGGTATCTTGGAAGAGAATGATGTCTGACTGGCACTGGGAGCCCTGTCAAGTTGGTATTGTAGGAGAGAAAAATGTCTGACTGGCACTGGGAGCCCTGTCAAGTTGGTATTGTAGGAGAGAAAAATGTCTGACTGGCACTGGGAGCCCTGTCAAGTTGGTATCGTAGGAGAGAAAAATGTCTGACTGGCACTGGGAGCCCTGTCAAGTTGGTATTGTAGGAGAGATAAATATCTGACTGGCACTGGGAGCCCTGTCAAGTTGGTATTGTAGGAGAGAAAAATGTCTGACTGGCACTGGGAGCCCTGTCAAGTTGGTATTGTAGGAGAGAAAAATGTCTGACTGGCACTGGAAACCCTGTCAAGTTGGTATCGTAGGAGAGAAAGATGTCTGACTGGCACTGGGAGACCTGTCAAGTTGGTATCGTAGGAGAGAAAGATGTCTGACTGGCACTGGGAGACCTGTCAAGTTGGTATCTTGGAAGAGAAAGATGTCTGACTGGCACTGGGAGACCTGTCAAGTTGGTATCTTGGAAGAGAAAGATGTCTGACTGGCACTGGGAGCCCTGTCAAGTTGGTATTGTAGGAGAGAAAAATGTCTGACTGGCACTGGGAGCCCTGTCAAGTTGGTATTGTAGGAGAGAAAAATGTCTGACTGGCACTGGGAGCCCTGTCAAGTTGGTATTGTAGGAGAGATAAATGTCTGACTGGCACTGGGAGCCCTGTCAAGTTGGTATTGTAGGAGAGAAAGATGTCTGACTGGCACTGGGAGCCCTGTCAAGTTGGTATTGTAGGAGAGAAAAATGTCTGACTGGCACTGGGAGCCCTGTCAAGTTGGTATCGTAGGAGAGAAAAATGTCTGACTGGCACTGGGAGCCCTGTCAAGTTGGTATTGTAGGAGAGATAAATATCTGACTGGCACTGGGAGCCCTGTCAAGTTGGTATTGTAGGAGAGAAAAATGTCTGACAGGCACTGGGAGCCCTGTCAAGTTTATATTGTAGGAGAGATAAATGTCTGACTGGCACTGGGAGCCCTGTCAAGTTGGTATTGTAGGAGAGAAAAATGTCTGACTGGCACTGGGAGCCCTGTCAAGTTGGTATCGTAGGAGAGAAAAATGTCTGACTGGCACTGGGAGCCCTGTCAAGTTGGTATCGTAGGAGAGAAAAATGTCTGACTGGCACTGGGAGTCCTGTCAAGTTGGTATCGTAGGAGAGAAAAATGTCTGACTGGCACTGGGAGCCCTGTCAAGTTGGTATCGTAGGAGAGATAAATGTGTGACTGGCACTGGGAGCCCTGTCAAGTTGGTATCGTAGGAGAGAAAAATGTCTGACTGGCACTGGGAGCCCTGTAAAGTTGGTATTGTAGGAGAGAAAAATGTCTGACTGGCACTGGGAGCCCTGTCAAGTTGGTATCGTAGGAGAGAAAAATGTCTGACTGGCACTGGGAGCCCTGCAAGTTGGTATCGTAGGAGAGAAAGATGTCTGACTGGCACTGGGAGCCCTGTCAAGTTGGTATTGTAGGAGAGAAAAATGTCTGACTGGCACTGGGAGCCCTGTCAAGTTGGTATCGTAGGAGAGAAAAATGTCTGACTGGCACTGGGAGCCCTGTCAAGTTGGTATTGTAGGAGAGAAAAATGTCTGACTGGCACTGGGAGCCCTGTCAAGTTGGTATCGTAGGAGAGAAAGATGTCTGACTGGCACTGGGAGCCCTGTCAAGTTGGTATCGTAGGAGAGAAAGCAGTTCCATGTCTTAACGTTGAATTAAAAGTGTTAGGAAAAAATTCGTAAATACAAAAATTATTGATCTTGTTTTCTGGTATTTAAAAATCATATATGTGTAAAAATCAGCGAATTAGTAAAACATTCACTTTTTAATAATTTCGCAGTTTTACTTGACCGACGCGTGAATGAAGTGGTAGGGTTAATGGTAATGTTAATTGTACATACATGTGTTCACTTTGACAGTAACATTGCAGAATTATTTTGATATTGTTAATATCTTTTGCGGTTTTTACACTATGTGGCAGTATGACAGGGCGTTTATTATCATATAGGTATGACCCGACAGTATTGACAGCATATTTATTGACATATAATAAACCACAGGATCAATATATGTTTACATGTCATTAATATCCTGTCACGATATTTAACTACCCCAAAAAAAATACCAACCTCTTGACAAAAGGATATAAATGTACGGCTAATCAATGTATTTAGACAAGTGTTGTCTGACATGTTCCCTATTAAGATTAACTACCACAGCATGTCTCGATCGTGTGTGTAAACAGGACCTATCGCGGCAGTGACTGTCACACACTTTCGTGATAGCTACCATCATGATAGCTACTATCACCGTGTAAACACGTTCTAACTTTCGAGTGTGGTTTAATATACACAATTTGTTTATTACTTACTTGACAATATTTATTTAAAATGGTGGTTAAATGATAAAAAATGACTGAAAGGAGGAAGTAAAAAGTGCTCAGTTTACCGCGAATAGCCATTACTTTGATGCCAGCATTGAAAAATTCACAAAATGAGAGATGCGTAAAATCTAACAAATCAGATTTATTCCCAAGGAAGGCGAACAAGATAACTCGCGCGCACTGATTCCGTGCTGTGGGTGGACAGTTCATCCAAGTGTAGACGAGACTTTATGGTTATTGTTTGTAAGTGCGGTCTCCTACCACATCTTACACGTAATCTCGCGAAAGTATCCCGGGGACCTGCCCCTGTCTCGGCAGATGACTGTAGTCCGAGTGGAATGATGGCTGGGCATACCCACTGGGGCATGTGACGTGGTGCCACAGGTCGCTGGGTGCATTGTGTCTGGACACAGTGTGCGACCGGCCGCGGAGAGTCATTGTTACACGATCACCATCCCCAGTCCCCTCCCTGCCAGCCAGCTAACTAGAGCCACCCCTCCCGGCTGATATCAAGTCATCTCTGGCGAGACTACCATTGCTCACCATTTTCACACTCATTTCCTGCTGACGTTTCTGCTGCCATTTCTGCACCCTTCCTACAGTTCTGGCTGCGATGTCCATGGGCGAACCTAAAAGCGCAATGAAACGTGGCCAGTATGACAATGGACTCGCTTACTGTGCTTTACAAAGTTCATTATTGGCTGGTCATCAGTCACTAAGGCGCTCAGTTGGTTTTGTCCCGATCAAATGTCTATTTGTGTAAGATATTTTACAATCACATCTTATTTTTTTGACGGAGCTGTAGCAAAAATATGTTTTCAGTTAGGGAACATATTGTTACCAAACTGTAGAGTTCTTGTAAGATCCTCTAAAACACAGGCTGTATAATGACTGCATGAACATTCTAGTTCTATTTTCAATGGCAAAGAAACTTTCAAAATATTTTTGCTCGAGCTACACTCGAGCGTAGTGCTTATAAGTGTTAACAGATTGGCGTATAATTATTTGTGAGAGAAATTTTCATAATACTTCAAATAATTTTAGAATAATCAAAAACAATTAATTGAACATTCACTTATGACTACTGCAGACTTTCTACAAGCTGCCCACGGTATACTGAGCACTTTAGAAAGCCCCAAGTTCTACTTTTATGGGCATTGATTATTCTTACACCATATGTAACATAAACCATGCGATGGGCCTGATCATTTTATTCATGCGTCGGAAAAGTGAATATATTACAAATTTGTTTATTCTTACGGTCATGTAGACTAGAAAAAAAGCGAAAGAAATAATGGTTGTAAGTTATTCGTAAATATTTAACTAATAAATTTAGTTGAACGATATTGGAAACTGTTCCTTGTGGCTAATATGGTTCGTAGAGTTTTCTACGCTTCTTTGACAAGAATGGTTAGTGTCATAATCACGCCGAACGTGGTTCGCTGGTAAGTTCTGTACACAAGTACAGCGCATACAAAGAAATGTACACTGTAAAAATAATGGGAGAATTACCTGACAAGTGTAAGGGAATATCTGCGAACTTGTGAGGGAAACATAGTTTTCCTTACAAGTAAGGTAAAATTTCCGCACTCTGGAGTAAAATTCATGTACGTGGAAGTGGAAAATCCCATAAATGGATGGGAAAATTACCTTACGACGCCTTAAACCCTTCAGCATTGTCTCAGCAGCTAATTGGGGGGGGGGGGGAAGAAACAATCTTATAACACGCTTATATTCACTAATAGTATCAAGCTGTCGTCGTGGTGTATTGCATAGCTCATCGGCCTATTGTGGCAGGGGGTCTTGGTTAGCGCCCAACCACCAGCTGTCGTCGTGGTGTATTGCTTAGCTCATCGGCCTATTGTGGCAGGGGGTCTTGGTTAGCGCCCAACCACCAGCTGTCGTCGTGGTGTATTACATAGCTCATCGGCCTATTGTGGCAGGGGGTCTTGGTTATCGCCCAACCACCAGCTGTCGTCGTGGTGTATTGCTTAGCTCATCGGCCTATTGTGGCAGGGGGTCTTGGTTAGCGCCCAACCACCAGCTGTCGTCGTGGTGTATTACATAGCTCATCGGCCTATTGTGGCAGGGGGTCTTGGTTAGCGCCCAACCACCAGCTGTCGTCGTGGTGTATTACATAGCTCATCGGCCTATTGTGGCAGGGGGTCTTGGTTAGCGCCCAACCACCAGCTGTCGTCGTGGTGTAGTACATAGCTCATCGGCCTATTGTGGCAGGGGGTCTTGGTTAGCGCCCAACCACCAGCTGTCGTCGTGGTGTATCATAGCTCATCGGCTAAATTGTGGCAAGGGGTCTTGGTATATTACCTCGCGCCTAACATCCTCGCTTGTGTAGTACTAGCAGCTATTGTGGAGGGGGGGTCTTGTTATTCCAAACCAAGCTGTCGTCGTGGTGTATTACATAGCTCATCGGCCTATTGTGGCAGGGGGTCTTGGTTAGCGCCCAACCACCAGCTGTCGTCGTGGTGTAGTACATAGCTCATCGGCCTATTGTGGCAGGGGGTCTTGGTTAGCGCCCAACCACCAGCTGTCGTCGTGGTGTATGTACATAGCTCATCGGCCTATTGTGGCAGGGGGTCTTGGTTATCGCCCAACCACCAGCTGTCGTCGTGGTGTATTGCATAGCTCATCGGCCTATTGTGGCAGGGGGTCTTGGTTAGCGCCCAACCACCAGCTGTCGTCGTGGTGTATTACATAGCTCATCGGCCTATTGTGGCAGGGGGTCTTGGTTAGCGCCCAACCACCAGCTGTCGTCGTGGTGTATTACATAGCTCATCGGCTATTGTGGCAGGGGGTCTTGGTTAGCGCCCAACCACCAGCTGTCGTCGTGGTGTATTGCATAGCTCATCGGACTATTGTGGCAGGGGGTCTTGGTTAGCGCCCAACCACCAGCTGTCGTCGTGGTGTATTGCATAGCTCATCGGCCTATTGTGGCAGGGGGTCTTGGTTAGCGCCCAACCACAGCTGTCGTCGTGGTGTAGTGCATAGCTCATCGGCCTATTGTGGCAGGGGGTCTTGGTTAGCGCCCAACCACCAGCTGTCGTCGTGGTGTATTGACATAGCTCATCGGCCTATTGTGGCAGGGGGTCTTGGTTAGCGCCCAACCACCAGCTGTCGTCGTGGTGTATGCATAGCTCATCGGCCTATTGTGGCAGGGGGTCTTGGTTAGCGCCCAACCACCAGCTGTCGTCGTGGTGTATGCATAGCTCATCGGCCTATTGTGGCAGGGGGTCTTGGTTAGCGCCCAACCACCAGCTGTCGTCGTGGTGTATTGCATAGCTCATCGGCCTATTGTGGCAGGGGGTCTTGGTTAGCGCCCAACCACCAGCTGTCGTCGTGGTGTATTGCATAGCTCATCGGCCATATTGTGGCAGGGGGTCTTGGTTAGCGCCCAACCACAGCTGTCGTCGTGGTGTATTGCATAGCTCATCGGCCTATTGTGGCAGGGGGTCTTGGTTAGCGCCCAACCACCAGCTGTCGTCGTGGTGTATTGCATAGCTCATCGGCTATTGTGGCAGGGGGTCTTGGTTAGCGCCCAACCACCAGCTGTCGTCGTGGTGTATTGCTTAGCTCATCGGCCTATTGTGGCAGGGGGTCTTGGTTAGCGCCCAACCACCAGCTGTCGTCGTGGTGTATTGCTTAGCTCATCGGCCTATTGTGGCAGGGGGTCTTGGTTAGCGCCCAACCACCAGCTGTCGTCGTGGTGTATTGACATAGCTCATCGGCCTATTGTGGCAGGGGGTCTTGGTTAGCGCCCAACCACAGCTGTCGTCGTGGTGTATTGCATAGCTCATCGGCCTATTGTGGCAGGGGGTCTTGGTTAGCGCCCAACCACCAGCTGTCGTCGTGGTGTATTGCTATAGCTCATCGGCCTATTGTGGCAGGGGGTCTTGGTTAGCGCCCAACCACCAGCTGTCGCGTGTGTTATTGCATTAGCTCATTCGGCTATAGTGGCAGAGGGATCTTGTTAGCCAAATACACACACATTGTCTCGTGGTGTAATTTCATAGTTATTATCGCATTAATTTCTGGTACTTGTATGGATCCCCATTTTATCATTACTTCTCCGGTACTATTAGGCATATCTTATGTTGAATTGTTCTATTTGCAGAGGGTATTTTTTAGTAGAGGAATTAGCTTCCGTTCTGTAATGAGCTATCGGCCTATTGTGGCAGGGGGTCTTGGTTAGCGCCCAACCACCAGCTGTCGTCGTGGTGTATTGCTTAGCTCATCGGCCTATTGTGGCAGGGGGTCTTGGTTAGCGCCCAACCACCAGCTGTCGTCGTGGTGTATTGCTTAGCTCATCGGCCTATTGTGGCAGGGGGTCTTGGTTAGCGCCCAACCACCAGCTGTCGTCGTGGTGTATTACATAGCTCATCGGCCTATTGTGGCAGGGGGTCTTGGTTAGCGCCCAACCACCAGCTGTCGTCGTGGTGTATTGCATAGCTCATCGGCCTATTGTGGCAGGGGGTCTTGGTTAGCGCCCAACCACCAGCTGTCGTCGTGGTGTATTGCTTAGCTCATCGGCCTATTGGGGCAGGGGGTCTTGGTTAGCGCCCAACCACCAGCAAGTGTCGAGGATGTTAGTGTTGAGCTTTCGGTTACTATTCGTCAGAGGATATATGTAATAGAAAAATTAACAGTACTATTTCTCCTGGACATTAATAAATAAAATTTTATTATACAGCATATTTAATTTTCTCTTACTTGTATGGGAATTTCCCCCCATTTTTATCATGTACATCTCCCGTACTATTAGGGAATACTACTTTACTTGTTATGTAAATTTTCTATATATTTAAGAGGTAATTTTACCTTACATGTAGAGGTAATTAGCTTCCCTTACATGTAATGGAATTGAACCCCAATTTTTTTTCAGTGTACGTAATTGCAACACTCAAACTCGGGAATGACGAGAATGAATGTGATGCTGCAGCGACACAGCTGTGTCCTTGAGCCACCGTTGGTGCAGAGGGTTGGGGGGGAGGTATCGATTGCACCTCCGGGCGAGATGTCTAGGAGCGGCCAGCTAGGAGAGACTATCTCCTGACCACAGACACGCATACCAGCTGCGTTACCGAGGGCACAGCACAGCTGTCGCCCACATTACTTGGAGTACATTTTCTAATTGTCTTCTGTAGCATCTCTGTCTTATGGGAATAGGCAACATTTTCCCCCAGGAAATATAACAGAGACATACTATCTACAACATTACTTTTAACTTCTATTAAATTTAATATATTCTAAGAGAGAGAAAGAGCAAAAAAAAGGGGGGTATGATGTTTTAAAATAGCAATTGATGTGCTCTCCTGCACAGTTGTAATTTAATACACTAGCTTGCATCGAGTGTAATTATATGTAACCGTTTGATATATAATTTGCAGAGAAATCATTTTCCGTGACGATGCTTCCTAAATTTGATTTTGACATTGTTTTCTCGCCATATGAAGAAATACTATCGAAATTTAAAACGAAAATTAAAACGTTATCGTCACTAATGTATTGTCACTAATGTATTGTCACTAATGTATCGTCAGTAACGTATCGTCACTAATGTATTGTCACTAATATATCGTCACTAATGTATTGTCGCTCATTTATCGTCACTAGTGTATTGTCACTAATGTATTGTCACTCATGTATCGTCACTAATGTATTGTCACTAATGTATCATCAGTAATGTATCGTCACTAATGTATTGTCACTAATGTATCGTCACTAATGTATTATCACTAATGTATCGTCAGTAATGTATCGTCACTAATGTATTGTCACTAATGCATCGTCACTAATGTATTGTCACTAATGTATCGTCACTAATGTATTGTCACTAATGTATCGTCAGTAATGTATCGTCACTAATGTATTGTCACTAATGCATCGTCACTAATGTATTGTCACTCGTGTATCGTCACTAATGTATTGTCACTAATGTATTGCATCGTAAATGATGAAGATAATTGCTTAACGTGATTATCAATCACAATGTTGTAAACCAAAATATTTATTTTTTCGTAAAATTTGGCGAATAGCAGGGGATGCAGTTGGTAAATATACGAATGACCCCCAATGTCTACTTGCCGATTTCAAACACGTATTGAACGTGGCGTAATAATATTTCCATTCCAACCACTAGGTCTCTACATCCATCCAGTTGTAGTTCATGGCTTGTATAATTCATTTATTTTTACTTACGAGAAGCTCTCTCTCTCTCTCTCTCTCTCTCTCTCTCTCTATATATATATATATATATATATATATATATATAGAATATATATATATATATATATTCATTCGTTGATAAAAAGTAAAAAAATTAATTAATAAAAAAAATGATTGGGGGGGGGGGGTAGAAGAAATGTAAAAATAAATCATATATCTCCTACAACACCAGGACTTTATTTGCCAAAAAGGAAAGTCATGTTGCCGTAAAACAAAATCATATAAAGAAAACATTTTATTAACAGCAAACCCATGTTTCTGTTAATGTCTCTTTCAATTAAAGCAAAATTGTGTTATTGTAGATGAAAAAGGCAACAAATAATTAATTTTCTTCGTCGTACAGAGAACTTAGTAAGGTTTAACAATTGACTTGATTACAGCGGCCACAGTATTAGTTGGCGGGGTTGGTTGTTCAGTTTAGAGTGACATAGTCGCGGTTTCTCCACATCAAACAATAGGTACAGTCACGTGAAAGGAACTGCAAAGCCAGTCCACCTGTGTGTTTTCAACAAGCTGGATGCGCAACACCTAGCCTACATGTGCTTGTAAAGAGCTAGATATTTCGTTAGATATTGATTATCGCTTGTGTTATACATTAGTCCACGGAGAGGAGCTCATCACTAGGACCACGTGGTTCCTGTGGCAAGTTGTACGTCAAAGCTACACTCCAATGTCCTGTGGCATACAGTACGTGCAGTTTACGTTCGGTTATTGGCCACGTGTGTTTGTAGAGAGACAGTTCCATACTTAACTGGGCCAATCAGAGTCGACCCAGACACCTGCAATGCTTCACAGTTAGTGTCATAATCTCCCGCAAGAGAATCTGAGCTCTAGTGTTTTGGAGTACAAGAAGCCCTGAAATCTTTTGCGAAAAACATGTGGTCTTACTAATCAGATATAGATAGGAACAGAATAATTGTTTGTTTTAAATTACCTGTAGTAGGCTAGACTTCAATTCCCTATGAATTTTCGAGAATCAGGTTTGTGTTCATTGGCTGCTGTTCCAGTGTGTAGCCAGCAGACCACGTGACACCGGAGATCGTGCTTGTTTCATTGCAGTTACGCTCATTGGCTCAGAGTTCACCTGGGCGTGTGTAACAAACTGTGATCCTATTGAAAACATTACTGAAATACATGTGTGTTTCAAGTCTCTACTTATGATTATGAAATTGTTCCGAATTGTCGGCTACTCTATCAAAATTTAAGTTGTGCATTTTTCGTGGCATATTATTTTGAACTGTCGAGAAGATAGTACGGGAACTCTATAAGCAATCACAGTTATTATTGTTTGTAGTACAATATACTTATAATAATGAATAAACTGTATATCGTTATTTATATTGATATGATTTATGTATGTACATACATTCATGTCCTGTCCTATTGTTTAAAACGGAATTGTGTGCGTAATTTCAAATAAAACTTTGTTGCTGCTATTATGGTAGTTATATAATTATCAAGGAAATTAAATTACACAATATAGCACACATATTAATTAACGCATATTGGTAAATATAATAATGTGGCAATATTTTTACTTTATTTAAAAGATATATATATATATATATATATATATATATATAACATGCTATAAAGAATTATTTCCATTAGTGACAACGTAGCTTACTTCACAGGCAGTTAATTAACACTCACTTCGTCATAATACAATTAAAAGTTTACCGGGTACTGCACTCATGAATACTGTCGCACTATCTGTACTTCATTTAAAAGTGAAAATGATGTCTCCTTTTCAGTATATGAATCCACACTTTGAAGCAAACGGCAGATTATTTAAGACTCTTAATTCAGCATAGTCAGTAACATTGTATAAGCAGAAGCAATTGCATTGCGGAAAGTCTGTAGAGCGTGTGACAGCTGATACCAGCGAAGTCTGACAAGGGCGTGTCACTTACTTTGTGAAGGCAGTGACATTCCTGATGTTCGGAAGTTCTTTGTTCTTCGCGGTCGCAAGTCATCCGCTCCATCAAACACCCCCAACCCCTCCCCTTTTCACGTCACAATCCCCTTGCCCAACACATCTCCGGCTATTTATTATGATAATGCAATCTGTCGACGAGCATAGCTGCTGAATAAAACAGCGTGGGCAGCTGCGGGGAGCCTGCCCGCAGACACAGACTGAGTAGCAATACAGAACACAAGCTGCTGCACAGCCAAGGTGGCTAGGTGCCTGACCGCAGACACAGACTGAGTAGCAATACAGAACCCAAACTACTGCAACAGCCAACGTGGCTGGGAGCCTGGCCGCACATACTAAGTAGTAATTCAGAACACAAGCTGCTGCAAAGTCAAGGTGGCTAGACGCCTGGCCGCAGACACAGACTAAGAAACAATACCGAACACAATTTGCTGCACAGTCAAGCTGGCTGAGGGCCTGGCCGCACACACAGACTGGGTAGCAAAAGAACAGGACATAAACTGCTGCACAACTAAGGTGGCTGGGTAGCCTGGCCGCAGACACAGACTGAGTAGCAACACAGAACATAAACTGCTGCACAACCAATGTGGCTAGGTAGCCTGGCCGCAGACACAGACTGAGTAGCAACACAGAACACAAACTGCTGCACAGTCAAGGTGGCTAGACGTCTGGCTGCAGACACAGACTAATAAGCAATACAGGACACAATTTGCTGCACAACCAAGCTGGCTGGAATCCTGGCCGCAGACACAGACTGAGTGGCAATACAGAACTGAAACTGCTGCACAGTCAAGGTGGCTGGAAGCCTGGGCTGGTAGTCAACACGCTAGTCCTAGGTGTGCACAGCTCCAGCAGAAAATGTTTTATTGAAAAACCGCCCAACGTGCCTGAGTGATGTCTGCTTACGAATAACATTTATGAAACGTTACGCGTCTGTATACGTTTTTCAATACCTCCATTTGTCTCCAAATCATGTTTTTTTGATGTTGAAAATCCCCTCGAACGTGTATTTTCACGGTCATTTTTAGGTACGAACATTCAGGTGCAAAACATTTAAATGGAACATGGACGTGCCGCAAACATTTATTTTTATTATTACGTCATGAAATGATAAGGGTTCCCCTCTGAAAGTCTCTTAGAGGAGCGTTATCGACGGCGTAGAGGCGAAGAGGTCGCCCCTAGCGCTCCCATGCTTTTAGGCCTCGGCATTTGTTCAACCAGGCGGCCACCTTATCACGTTGCACAGTACATATTTACTGCAACTCAGGACAAGATAAAGGTGTGTCATTTGTATCCAATATTATTAAATCAATTTCTGTGGCTCCCTGATTTTTCAGTTAACCACATGCAGTCATATTTGTTCATGCACATTTGACGCGGTTACTGCGCTGAATAATGTTTATTACTGACTTTATATCAGCCAGTGTAATGTCGAACTGATAGCCGTTTGATCAAATATACTTTCACATGCAATAGTGGGTACAATACATAACGTCTCATTTCAGTTGTTATAGAAATATTGTTATCTTATTCGCAATCGTTAGTGTTAATGGTGCTGTTAAATCCTTTAAAAATCTTTGGGAGCCCGTTCTTTTAATCTCGACGGGTTAAAGAACGTTAACAGAGGCAGAGAAATGTTATTTTTTAGTTTAGCCCGAGTCACTCCCGTGTTTTCACATGTGGGCATCGTGTTGGGCGATACCGCTGGTCGGCGGATTTTCTCCGTGATCTCCCATTTTCCCCCGCACTTTCATTCAGGCACTGCTCCATACTTACCTTAATTACCCTGGGGACCTCGCTGTTAAGACTCCCGCCCACCTGGCACTGTAACTGAGGTACAAAGTGTAAGAAATGTACGTTTCTCTACGAATCTGTTTAGCGTGCGTCCTATGCCCACGTCTATGAAAACAACACACTCTTCACGCCAAGTCTGTTGAGTGTTTTAAAGACGTCGCTCACATTAGATATACCATTTTTGAGTACTCCAAAATGGCTGAAAACGGCTTTTAAAAATCGGCGTGTCTCAAAATATAAACTTCAAATATATACAAAACTACTCAAGAAAAAATTAACAGACATCAGATATGATATTAAAGTTAAAGCCATATTGGAGATGACAGAAGACTGTTCTACCTGGAGAAGAATATTGACATTCTACCTGAATTCCTAACTATAAGAAGCCACATCATTTCATGATTGAACTGGCTGATGATGATGATGATTATGATGATGACTCAAGAGCCCTGCAGTGGACCTTTATACAGAATTTCCGCCAATAAAAATATAGGGTCACCGCTGAAAGTACACGCAGTGAAACGAGAAAACTGCACGCCAGTTGAGAGCCTTGCACGTAAAGACGATGACGCACTTGATGAGCTAGGTATTGTCGCCCTTATCGCTCCCGCGTTTCTCGGCCTCAAACGTTGAGCAAGTCTCCAGGTAGGCGCCCCTTAACAGCCCATTCAACTACACTGCTGAACAAGCTCGCCTGAAGTTCTGCACGTAGGCAACCAGCTTTACTTGCGTGCAATTTTAGCTGCGTCGCGCAGGGGCTGTTGGCTAGTCTTCACTCTGACATTGTAGTGACGTGCGAGTTAAACAGTGAAAACACTCGCTACATGCGGTGTCGTTTACTGAAAATAAAATTAATATAGTCCATAGTTTGCACATTAGCATGTGTTAAAATTGTTTTTTTTTGTAACAGGCTTATAAAAACAAACTTTCTTAAGGAAATTATATAATTAGTATTAAAAATAATATCGTAATCTAGTCATTCTGATGCCTAGGTAAACACACATCATATGCAGATTTGTTGTGTGTGGAAGATTATAATATTTTTCAAAATACATTTTACTAATGTTAAGGTAATACCCATCTGTTTCCTTTCTTAATATTTTTTTTTTTGTAATGTCTTGGTTGATTTTATTTGTATTTTCTACAAAGAAACTTTCTTTTACGTGTAATTGACTTGGTATCAATTTTTTTACCGGCTCTGAATTACTTAGCTCTTTATTACGAAAACAAGTTGATAAAAAAATTTTCTGTGCAATGTTTTTGTGCAGAAGAGCTGACGTACAAGAGTCGCCTGCTAATGTGATGTTGGCAGGAAAGGAGTGAGCATGTTGTGATCTGTAAGCACATTTACCACTGTACCTGAGTGTGGCTTGTGACAAACAAATTTGGATATATATCTACCCATGAAAATAAAAATCCCACCGATGTAGTTGCATTAATCCCATAGATGTTATCATAACTTTACAGCAGCATTACATTCCTCTCATCAACATACATTTTCATGAACAAACTACTAAATATTTTTACAATACAGAAATAAACATGATGGGTTGTGCATCGTGTGAAGAACAAAATAATTTTTAATTTGCAAAGACGACATTCCACTAGCAATTATGAAAATAAGAACTCGGTGTGGTCGAAAACTATAAAAGTTGGATGTCCTTATTAAGTACTATATTTTTACCAATTTTGGTGAAATTCGCTTCTCGCATTCAAAATATTTTAGGGGCAACACGCACACGCACACAGACACCTACACAGAAACACACAGACACACACAGACACATACAGAGACACAAACAAACAGGAAAGTAATCTGTAAGACTTTTAATTACTTTGGAAATTCGGCTGTAAAACATCTTTCGTTGCTGAAATTAATTTCCATAAAACCAATTTTTCAAAAACATTTGTAAACAATATTTCATTACGTTTAACCAGAATAATTACTATAATAGTCTTTATTGAGGGGGGGGGAAAGGGGCGTAAAATGTGTTTTCTAAAGAATCTGCGATAGAAACACTTCCTAAATTTAATTAAAAATAGAATTTTTTATCAATACTTTTTAATATAAAAATCAGGAAATTATAGGAAAATATTTAACAAACACATGATCGAGGCCTGAATAATGTGATTAGATCCATTGTAATGTTAAATTTTCTTGTTCAGTGGGTATACCAACGTCAGGTAAAAATTGTTCTTTTATGTTAAACTTAAACGTTTGTTCTGTTTGGTGTTGAAACTAAGGACTCGTAATAAAAAAAAAAACTTTGGTTTGACTTAACTCCGTAAATGTGAAGGCGGATTGTGGTCTGCCCGGTGAATTATTTGACTGTTGAATAGCTACCCATTCTCAATGCAGCAATAATAAACTTTGGTTTGACTTAACTCCGTAAATGTGAAGGCGGATTGTTGTCTGCCCGGTGAATTATTTGACTGTTGAATAGCTACCCATTCTCAATGCAGCAATAATAAACCTCACGTGGCACACACCAGACAATCATTCATTTTTTTTATCATTAACTTTTTTTTCCGTATCTGCCCGTGTCTCTCTGCCCCGTCTTGTTTAGTTGGCATGCCTTACTCTGGATGCTTGATCATCTCTGAAATATTTTTGTGTTTTGGTTTGTTTGCCATATTTATGACTTCCCGTCTTCCCTAATAAGTTCTTCTTTCTCTCTTGTTTCTGTTTTCGTGTACATATTTCACTTGGCCATTACCTGAAACTTTTATTACCACACGCATCATTAAACTAACTCCAACGTAAGTTCAAGAATGATGATGAGGAGGACGAACGCCTGAAAAGCTAATTAAATCATTGCGTGGGTTGGTGGCAGGGCTGCCAACACACACAAGCAGTAGACTGTCGACGTAGAGTGCGCGTAGTAGTTCCGCAGTAACCACTGCCCGTGTTCCAACATCGAACTGCTCTCCTGCCAACAGATATTCTGAAAACATACGCGAGTAGCAGTTCAGATTAGATAATAGTTTATGTACTTAGGTGCTTTGAAACTCTTTTACACTTCGTCTCGTATAGTTTTAAGTCCGTCTCATGCATAGATTGCAGTACAGGTCTTATGGCGCTCACTGTTGCCAGATTGCTTCAGCTTTGTGACATAACTGGCAAGCTGAGAAACAAATGTGCGGTGAAGGAAACGGCCCGATTAAGATAATTTTTATCTGCTTACCTCTCGCCAACTCGTAAAGGAATCCAATCCTGCGACCAAAATCTAAGCGGCTCCTTTGAAACTGAATCATTGATTGGACGGCGCGCACGCAACGAAAATAGAATTTTTTTCTTTTAGGCTGGGTAAAGATAACACATCAGGTAACAGTGCACGCAGGAACAAAGACAGAGTTAACGACAGAAACCATGTATTGGAAAGAGAGAGTGAATGTCTATTACACCGCACGATGCAATCTAACAGTGAGACGCTCTATAGCCAAAACGACCTTCACTATCAAAATATACTTTTTTTTTTTTTATTATTATTTAACTGACGGTGACGTAAAGAGAGAAGAGAACAGTTAATTTTCACTTTTTGAAAGTAAAGACAAGCGTGATGATTTATTCTGTTATGTTTTGCGATTCGGGTTAACGCAAAATTTAACGCAATAATTAGTTAATTCGTTAAACTCTGTCAGTAAACTTGAAGTCATTACGTCACATACATAAAATAACTACGTGCAATGTCTTAATAGAGCAAGTAATGACGTGTGAATCTAGGTTCTACCTTGTACGTGCTATAATAACTACGTGCAATGTCTTGATAGAGCAAGTAATGACGTGTGAATCTAGGTTCTACCTTGTACGTGCTATAATAACTACGTGCACTGTCTTGATAGAGCAAGTAATGACGTGTGAATCTAGGTTCTACCTTGTTCGTACTATAATAACTACGTGCAATGTCTTGATAGAGCAAGTAATCACGTGTGAATCTAGGTTCTACCTTGTACGTGCTATAATAACTACGTGCAATGTCTTGATAGAGCAAGTAATGACGTGTGAATCTAGGTTCTACCTTGTACGTGCTATAATAACTACGTGCACTGTCTTGATAGAGCAAGTAATGACGTGTGAATCTAGGTTCTACCTTGTACGTGCTATAATAACTACGTGCACTGTCTTGATAGAGCAAGTAATGACGTGTGAATCTAGGTTCTACCTTGTACGTGCTATAATAACTACGTGCAATGTCTTGATAGAGCAAGTAATGACGTGTGAATCTAGGTTCTACCTTGTACGTGCTATAATAACTACGTGCACTGTCTTGTAGAGCAAGTAATGACGTGTGAATCTAGGTTCTACCTTGTACGTGCTATAATAACTACGTGCAATGTCTTGATAGAGCAAGTAATGACGTGTGAATCTAGGTTCTACCTTGTACGTGCTATAATAATTCCCGTGTTTATCAGCCACGGAAGTATACCGATTAGGAACTGTCTGGAGGCAGTATGGAACAGAGCGCATTTTGCTTTGTGTTCTAGTGGCATCTACTCTGCAGGGTAAGGACGTATCTTCGAGATATTTTCAATAACATCTGCGAGTTCACAAGCCTCGTAGCCCTTCCTATTTATCCGACTACACCTTACCGCAGTTTATACAGCTCAGGTTACTAATTACCAGACTTGCCAAAGATTTCAAGCTGGAAAGTTACTCCACAACTTTACTAATTATTGTTTCAATTACAGGCGTTATGTAGTTGCAGCTGAGTGCTGTGGAGGATGGCTGGAGGTGCGTATCACAAGCAAGCTTGTACTTGGTCGTGTGAACTACAATATACGTAACATACTCCAAGTACTCAGCTCATCTCAAGAGTAAATCTTCAAGTAGTTAAGTTCTTAGCTCGAGTAATAAGACAGGAAACTGCTCTTCCTACTGGGATATAAACCAGTGTCTTGGTCTCAGATCACATCAGTGGTTATTCTAGTGCTCCTCAAATATCCTGTTGCTCTATGAGTAGCAATAAAAATCATCACGTTGAATCATTCTATATCTTAAAAAAAATAGCCAAGTAAACTACATACACAGCATGATAATCTGTATAAGTAGAATCTCTATACTAAGTATTTTCGCATGACGAATTTCTCACGTTGATGCTCGTATTTCAGATTCCTTCGGGGAGTCTCACATCTCGTTGATGTTTGTATAAAGTAGTTTCAGTATTAAGTTATAAAACCGAAAAGTCCTTTGGTCTATTATGTTATATTTTATTGTAGTGTGCCAGCCTACATATTTACAATATCTTACCTACTGATTTTTACCCGTTCCTGCATTATTGCGTCTGTTCGTTTCCAATATTTTGAAGTTTATATTAAAATGATTAGTTTCAGAATTTAGTAAACAAGTTGGCCTGAGAGAAAGGTTTCTTTGAACCAACAAAACACTTACTCGCATGTGGCGAAACTATTAAATACTAGTAGCTGCGCTTACAATATATTTTGTTGGTTGGACAAAACTTAAACACAGCAAAATTGATTTTGTTCAAATTACAAAATACTCATTCCATTTGACGAAACTGCTTTGTTCAGCCACAAAATTCGATCTGGGGGCATGATAATTTGTTGAATCAATTTTACGTGTTTGTTTCGCCATATCCAAACAAATATTGTGTTAAACTAAGGTAACCTTTCTCTCAGTGCGAGTTACTTGCAATGTAGAAACAATGCGCATCGTGTGAAACATAGGGCTATCCTCAAAAATCAATGTTTGGTCTGTTTTCAACAAAGCTGCTTGTTAACTACTTGTAATGCTAGTGTTAATTTATATGGGGGTTGGCAGGCAGAGTGCAGCTACCTAGAAGAATTTTCCTTTAGAACTTCGCAGTATGTTTTTAATATTTACTGCTTAAAATAATTAGTACGTTTTGTTTACTGCATTTGTTTACGTACTGGTATACCATCAACTTAAATGTTCTTTGTAACACAAACGTACTTTGTAACACAAACGAAAGCAGTCATTATACTTATCAGACATAACAAATAACAAAATCTTAGCTTGCCAGCTACTCAATATGGCCAAGTGCCTGTACAAGAAAAAGGAAAATATTCCCTTCCACAAGATGTCGTATCACATAACCAGCACGATCCAGAGTGGAAAGCCTCAAAATGTGTACGTATTGACACAAACTTACGTGAACTAATAAGCCTTATTCATCGCGTGCCTCTATCTTATTCCATGTTGTTTTCGTTGCAAATATAATGGGTTTGAGTTGCGAGTGGGCAAAAGTCGTGCCAAATATAATGGGTTTGAGTTGCGAGTGGGCAAAAGTCGTGCCAAATATAATGGGTTTGAGTTGCGAGTGGGCAAAAGTCGTGCCAAATATAATGAGTTTGAGTTGCGAGTGGGCAAAAGTCGTGCCAAATATAATGGATTTGAGTTGCGAGTGGGCAAAAGTCGTGCCAAATATAATGGGTTTGAGTTGCGAGTGGGCAAAAGTCGTGCCAAATAAATTGAAATGCCTAACACAGCTTTAGATCACAAAATACGCTTCAAATCCGACCATTCCTCTACATAACCAAAGTTGCGAGTTTTGAATGTGTTAAATGAAGAGAGGATAGGAGATGAGAGTATAACTGTGTGCCTATGTAGGACTGTGTCTGTGTATGACTGTGTCTGCGTACAAACAGGAACCCTGAATGTACCCCCTTGTTGCAGGTGACCCGCTGTACGTAGGCATGGACCTCACCATCGCTAGCTTCGACTCCATCTCCGAGGTGAACATGGTGAGTAAAGCCTCACCCACGGCTCTTCACTTACACCACACCCTGCTCCTACACCACTCACTTCACCCCATCGACAAGTTGAGTGCCACATTCGTACGGCTGTCAAGGCCACCATGTGCCCTTGCTCCCAAACTTACGCCAGATCTTCAGTCGTGTGGTAGCCATTTAAAAACTTCCAAATATTTGATTGGTGTCTACTGTCGAATAGCATTTATGAAATATTTTATGTCCGAATACTAGTGCCCGCTTTCTATTCCATCTCTACTGTATATATTTTTAAAAAGTGAAAAATGGCTAATGCGAGTGTATCACAATCGTTGTGAGGCGTGAGAATCCCGGCACAAGGTTCTCAAAACAGCACGCAGCGACATCCAGCTCACCTTTTTTATTATTATTACACATAATATGACAATGTCCCCACTGAAAATCCTATAGAAACGAGTTAACAAAAGAAAGATTTAATGTCAGTTCGGTGCCTTGCGCATAAGAGAAACTAGTCATTCGATGTGTTTACGTAGTTCACCCTTAGCGCTACCATGCCTCTAGGCCTCGTACATGCACCTGAACTCGTTAAACTGCGGTGGCACCAGCATAGACTTTAGACTCCTTTACACATTCGGCCAATAGTCGTTCATTCATTGGCTGTTGCCATGGAGAGGGTTTATTAAAGTGAGTAGCACGTGATAGGGGGCCACAGAACCCAACAATACATAAACAAGGACCGCACACGCCAGCAATATGATTTCGCTGACATTTCTGAACACAGTTCGCCAATCAGCATCTGGTAGTTGTTAGTCTGCACACATGATGTATGTATGTACATATTACTGGATCACTCTTTGTAAGCCACACCCTGGATGTGTTAGAGGAAGCAAGGACGGAATGTCGGGCTACTTGCTCTGACGTAAAATTGCAGCCAATGAACGACTGACTGAGGCTCGATTACACACAAATTTCTCAAGTCTATCCTGTTGCCATACGAAGCCAAGACATTTCCTGGTCTCTAATAACATAGTGGGGCCGCGGTCGCGCAGCGGCTAGAGCGTCCGCCTCCCACCAGGGCAAACCGGGTTCGATTCCCGACGGGGTCACTTTCGGATATTCGTACGTGGGAATCGTACCAAGCGACTCCGTTGTTCGGTGGGTTTTCTCGGGGATCTCCCGTTTCCCCCTGCCCTCGCATTCCAGAGCTGCTCCTTACTCACCTCACTTCACCCTCGTCGGCTTTCAAGACCTCGCTGTTAAGAGCCGGCCAAATATCTCCACTCCACTCTAATGACATATTTGTAGATGCGATAAAGGCAGTGGGTTAGTTGCCGGGGGGTGAGCGTCGTGTCTCGAGCCACATCTCGGAGCTAAAACTCGCACAGACATGCCGCTGTCGCCATTGTCACGTCTCCTGGGGCGCCGACAAGGACATCGAGGTGGCGCCAGTCTCCAGGAGCTCCAATGTGGAGCGAGAGAGAGAGAGAGAGTAAGGAATCGATCTATCAATAGAGTTGGGTTGCTCGCTCGCAGCGGCGGAGATGACGTCACCAGTACTTGTCTCGAGAGGCACGTGATTACAGTGTTCGTCCCCGTACAGGCTAGTGGTTGGGGGGGGGGGGGTGGTAATCTGGAGCAGCTTCCTCGTGCCATTATACGACCACCCCTCTCCCCATCACCCCAGGGGCCGGCTCTAGTGCCGCTGGAGATGGTAACGTGCTCAGCTGCGACACACACACACACGCACACAACACAAGGAATGACATCCAGGTAGAGCGAGCAGAAGTCACGTGTTGTCTACAAAACCACGCAGTACTGCACGCTGGTGCGGCAACACTTCACTCTACAGTGTTACGTCGTCGACAGGAACATGAAACACTTATACACTACTGTACTCAGCTTCTCTACGGTAGAAATAGGGTGGCTTCAAAAGGACCATTGCCGCATACTGTGCAACTTTACAACTCAGTACAAACCAATACACACCCTACACTAAGAGAAAGACTTTTGTTGAATCGAACACAGTTTGTTTGGTGCAACAAAATTATTTCTTTATATAGGGAAAGAAAATATTTTGTTTTTGAAACCAAAATAATTGGGTGTTTTATTCGGTTGCCCGAAACAATTATTTGGCTGGCTCTAGTATGTTAAAACATATTTGGTTGGATCTAAGCACGTTAAACAAATATTTGGTTGGCTCTAGTACGTTAAAAACATTTTGTTGACTCTACATACGTTAAACAAATATTTGGTTTGCTCTAGTACGTTAAACGAATATTTGGTTGGCTCTACATACATTAAACAAATATTTGATTGGATCTATGCACATTGAACAAATATTTGGTTGGCTCCACGTTGGCTATACATACGTTAAACAAATATTCGGTTGGTTCTATGTACATTAAACAAATATTTGGTTGGCTCTACGTACATTAAACAAATATTTGGTTGGCTCTAGAACGTTAAAGACATATTTGGTTGGCTCTACGTACATTAAACAAATATTTGGTTGGTTCTAGAACGGTAAACAAAAATTTGATTGGCTCTAGTAAGTTAAACAAATATTTGGTTGTCTCTAAGTACATTAAACAAATATTTGGTTAGGTTAAATAAATATTTGGTTTGCTATACGTACGTTACACGGTTTACGTTTATATAAAAAATAACATTGGTAGCTCGACCGAGATATGAACCCACGTCATCTGCACCAGAGCGCTACGCCTTACTGTCCTCAACTGAAGCGACTACAGTTAGTTCCGAATGTTTTTAAATACGTGTAATTCAAATACTGTATATCTTGCGCAAATAAATACTTCACGTTTTACAGCTTTACTTTTAGTTTCCTGTAGAAATAGTTTTATTAATATGTTTATAATATTATTAATCATGAATGAATATACTATTGGCAGTCTACAAGAGTGCACAATTACCACATTCCGTTGTAAGTTTGTTCAAGGACAATTTCTGTTTTACACATCATTACGTGCTCCTATAGAAATACTGTATTGTTTTCAGTTTTCGGAAACCTCGATAAGTTTGTATATGTACGGTTTCATCAGAGTGATGCTGAATATATCAAATAGATCCATGCAAAGTCATGACCGCTTTTTTATTCGAGTAGTATATGTCCAGTGGATTCAACCAAATATTTCGAAGACAGTCTGGTTTCTTTTGGCCCAACACAGATGTTTTGTTAATTCAATGGTGTATTTTATTAGATGAACAAAATTAAATTTGTTGATTTACTCAACAAAATATTTTGTTGGGGCAACTAAATATATGTTTGGCCATATACAATACAAAATTTGTTTGGCTGTTCGCTCGGTGTACCAAAACCGATCAGAGTGGTGGGGGGAGGGGAGGGTTAAGGGGAGGGACAAACCAATTATGCGTCCATACGGAAGTGAATATATATATATATATATATATATATTCAACAATTTCTAACCACTACAAAACCGCGGTGTAGTGGTATATATATATATATATATATATATATATATGTAGTGGTATATATATATATATATATATATAT
Organism: Dryococelus australis; assembly: GCA_029891345.1. Lineage (NCBI taxonomy): Eukaryota > Metazoa > Arthropoda > Insecta > Phasmatodea > Phasmatidae > Dryococelus > Dryococelus australis. The sequence continues at coordinate 3,237,328 of CM057003.1, read as the reverse complement.
ATATATATATATATATATATATATATATATATATATATATATATATATATATATATACCACTACATATATATATATATATATATATATATATATACCACTACACCGCGGTTTTGTAGTGGTTAGAAATTGTTGAATATATATATATATATATATATTCACTTCCGTATGGACGCATAATTGGTTTGTCCCTCCCCTTAACCCTCCCCTCCCCCCACTACTCTGATCGGTTTTGGTACACCGAGCGAACAGCCAAACAAATTTTGTATTGTATATGGCCAAACATATATTTAGTTGCCCCAACAAAATATTTTGTTGAGTAAATCAACAAATTTAATTTTGTTCATCTAATAAAATACACCATTGAATTAACAAAACATCTGTGTTGGGCCAAAAGAAACCAGACTGTCTTCGAAATATTTGGTTGAATCCACTGGACATATACTACTCGAATAAAAAAGCGGTCATGACTTTGCATGGATCTATTTGATATATTCAGCATCACTCTGATGAAACCGTACATATACAAACTTATCGAGGTTTCCGAAAACTGAAAACAATACAGTATTTCTATAGGAGCACGTAATGATATACGTAGTGGTATATATATATATATATATATATATATATATATATATATATATATATATATATATATATATATACCACTACACCGCGGTGGTGTAGTGGTTAGAAATTGTTTCTTCGTAGCCAGCCAAAAGCCAGACAAGCGATCTGTTCGGTTTCACCCCCGCGCTTACACCCTTTCTAGGTAATGCAAGGGTATAAGTATTTCCTCTAGCTTATCATTATGTTTTCTGTTTTATAAATGTCCTTCTTTTGGCTCTCTAGAGTTACGTAACTTTAACTTTTAGTTTTTCTTACTTGATATACATCACAATTTGATTGATGTGGTTAGATACTCGCCTCCCACCTGGGCGGGCCTGGTTCCACCCCTTTTCTGTTTCCCACTGGGAGTGTTATTTACAATTACCCTTCCAGAGGTTCATGATATTTGTTTGCTAATACATTATGCGAATCTGTTATTTTTCTCTAACTGTTTCCGATGTTTTGTAATAAATGTTTTTTCCCCGTTTTCAAAGGTGAATAATGCCTTCCGTTATCACTTTAGTCCACAAGTCATATATACTGTAGTAGTAGGGGGCACGGGCCCTAGATACAAAGGGATGCCGCATTTATTAATCGGATTATCAATTTGATATCAAATTGATTGATCGGAATGAGGCTTAATCCGATCAAAAATGTTCGTTAATCCGCTAATCTTATTCCGATAAAATGTGATAAAAGAAATTTGATCAAAGTTTTTCCATCAAATTCCTTCGATGTGATTTTTTTTGTGTTTGGTGCAAAGGTGTGCTAAGGCACTTTATTTATTTGTTTTATATTTGGGTGGGGAGCAGTATGGTAGATGTTCGTCTTTGGAGTTCTGGCGCGGTACTAAGGTGAGGGTCGCTGCCGCCGACCCTCATATGCCACCAGAATGACACGTATGTCGTGAGACTGACTGCGTGTTTGTAAAAACAATTGCCACACGACTCTTGCAGTAATTGGAGGCGGCGGCCTTGTCAGTATTAGTCTGGGCGCCGGACCAACATTTAGGCTGTTTCAGTTTTGTCGCCTATTATTATGTGACTGTACATGTTTGTGTCGTCGGCGGGGGAGTGAATGTAGGTGTCGTGATGTCAGTCTAACGTGTTGTTCTGTTGTATACAAGTGTGCTATTTAATCTCGCGTATAGTGTGTCAGTGAGTCCCTAATCGTCCAGGAGCAGCCCTCGGGGTAGGTTTCAACGTTTCGAAGTGTTGTGACGTAGGAAATAAATCCAGTATTAGTAACAAAAACAAAAGGGGGCCCTCGAGACCAGGGTTTGCCAGAGTCTGCCAGGCCCTAATCAAAGCAGAGTCCCTCCCTCCCCCCCCCCCATCGCCGTCATCTCTTCAACGAGGATCGTCTTCTTCCCGACCTGAAACAGACTATCAAGTCGGTGCGTTATTGCAAGTACGTAATTGTGTTTGTAACATATAAAACACTATATGTTTTAATATCATAATTTTTAATTCATTTTTGAATATTTTTTTTTGTAATTTTTTTTTGTATTTTCCTAATTTTTTTATTTTATTTATATTATTATTTTTTATTTTAGAAATTCATTTAATTATCATATATTGTGATATTGATAATAAGCCTAAGCTAGATTAAATTAATTAAGCTAAGCTGAATTAGCTATGTCATGTCATGTTGTGTTACCCCCGACCCCTACCTCAACTGGCATGTGTCACTTGACCTTGAAGACTAGTGGTGGGTGGGGATATTCCCCACCTTTCCCGAGTTCTCACATAACCAGCCTGGGCAGAGCGCCCTAAATATTTATACCTGCGTGTTTAGTATGACAGCGTCAGTTTGAGGTGATTTTATTGTTACATAATCCTCAACTATTTGTTTGTTTACTGTGGTAAAGTGGCGAGTGCTGTGAGCAGCAACATCTACTGCTTGTGTAGTGTTATTAAGGCTTTTGCCTGTGTAATGATGGGCCTAAAGTGGTCCAATAGTGTTGTGAATTGTGTTTCTCGCAGAAGGGCGGCCAGTTACTGCAATCCTGAGAACATGGTCGCATTTTCTGTTGTGTTGATGTTACGTCTCTCATCTTTTTGTGGCTTGTCCCTTTTTTGTTGTATAGGTGCTTGTTCCCTGTATGTGTTTCCCTGTTCAGTTTATATTTTCCCTGCTTGAATGGGAGGAAATTCAGCCTTTGACTGAATGTTTGATCATGTTTCCTGTCTGTTTTGTGTTTGTTTGATGGATTTCGGGCCCATCCTTTGTTTTCGTGTTTCAATCTGTTTCTTGGCCACTTCGCACTGCTTCCATATAGCCGAGTGTCCCGTTTTCTTGCAAATTGTAAATGCCGACTTTGACTTGTCTTGTTCTTTAAGAGTACACTCTGTGTTTTGTGTGCTTCCCTGCACACAAAACAGACTGGCTCCACTGTGCAGTATTTCTGAGTGTAGCCCAGTGCACAACATCGCTTGCACCGTACCATATCTTTAGCGCGGTGTTTATACAGCTCTATTCGAACTGATGAGTAGGTATTTTCAGCACATCGTACTTTGTATTTGGTTGTATAATAGACCCAACGACTAACAGAGTGTCAGCTGGTGTTTTGAATTGCCAGATGTGCATTGGCTTGAAGCCATATTTTCTCAATTCTTTAAGAACGAATTGAAAAATCCAGTGATGATGGTAGCCCTTTAATGACTATTTCTATTGGTTTTTCATGTTGTGTGATCTTAAGAACTTGAGGAAAGCTGGTCGCACCTCCTCTTGGAAAAGCACCCTCAGGTGTTGCCTATTTGTAATTGTGATTTTTAGTTTGCTTGTCATAAAGGACGCACCGAGATGGAGGACCATATATTTCATTTTCATGCTACCTGCCATGTACACTGGGGGGTACATTTTTTATGTATGTTTTCTGTTACAGTTGTATTAGTCCTGTCCTGACTATCGTCTGTAGTGATTCCTTCTTCCAAAGGAGAGAAGGAATTATCTGTGTGAATGTGCGAGTGAGATTGTGTCTGGTTCCCTACTTTTGTTGTATGTGTTTTACTTGGTTTGTGAAAATCCTGCATGTTGTGTGCTGTGTTGTGGTGTGCTCTAGTTATCAGAGGAAGAAACAGGCAATTCAGCTGTTACCTCTCGGCCATGATTCTTTCCTCCAGTGTCATGTCGCCCGTCGTCTGACATCGCAGAGTCTGTGTTGTTGAGTCGCAAGCAACTCGCCTACAACCAGAAACCTCGGTGGCTGACCAGCTCCCTTGAGGAGGGAGACAGGCTAGGCCTATAGGAGGCTATCCTCCCAGCACCGACGTTTGGTTCGAAGTGTGGGTGTGTTGGGGAAGGGGTATATATAAGTATTGTGTAATATTTAGTGTTATTGAGTTCCTTCCCATCTGTGAGGTGACTGAAGGCTAAAACACATATGCTTCGACCGCCGTATAGCAGGCGATAGAGGTGGTAGATGCCTACTGCAGATACTAGCGCAACTCAATAATTTGACTAAAATTCTAACAAATTTCTCAACTTCTGGTAACTTTTTAAAGATCTTCTGGATACATAATTTATCTCTTCAATTTTATTCCCAAAATCAATCAATTTTACTCTAAAATCGCTTGATTTTGAGCAATATTTGTGTGCCTATTTTATTTGAGCAGGTTCTGTGTGATAAATTTTGTGATACATTTTTTTACTAATTGATTTGGCACGCAAATTTCGACTAAATTTGGATTATTTGACCTGAAAAAAGGAAGTGGCACATGATTTGGCATGCAAATTCGGACTAAATTGGCTTAATTTATCTGAAAAAAGGAAGTGGCTCAATGGATTTTTAAGAAAGGCGCGCTTGATTTAGATTGCAGATTTTGGTTAAATTTGCTTGATTTTGGACTAAAATTTGGTAAAATTTGTGGTAAATTTGAAGAGATAAATTATGTTCCCAGAAGATCTTGAAAAATTTACTTGAAGGTGAGAAAATTGCTTGAATTTTAGTTTAATTATTGAGTTTCGCTAGGATCTGCAATAGTCATCTATTGAATTTATAAAAATGTTTACAAATAAACGCAATTCACCCTTTTCAAAAAATGCTCAAGTAAAGGTGGCACAAATAAAGTTGACACAAACAAAAATTTTATGCTTGAAGATATAATAACATTTTAAAAAAATGTCTTCTATCTTCTCTAAATCGTCCCCTATTACACGAAGTATAAATTCATCGTTAATGTTTTCGTAGAGTGTTAATTGTAAACTTTGTAGATTTCTATGAAGTTTGTAAACTAAGTCTTTGATTTCTTTAGAGGCATTATCTATTTTATATGAAGATGTAGTTTTACAGCCATCTTTAAAAAGCTATGCCACATTGCAAGGCAACACAGGCATATTTATTTAAAAGAAGAAATGTATTAAGATAAAGAAAAATGCTCATTCAGGTTTGACAAAAAGATTTTTTATTGGATCAAACAACTTAACAATACATCTAAAAAATTGTATTAAAATATCGAAACAGATCCTTGTTTCTGTAAAATCGTTTACATCCTCCATTTAATAAAATTAAAAATGTATACATCTCCAGTAATCCGTTCTTTTATATAATCATAAATTAAATTCCGTTGGCTAGTTAAAATATCATTACAAATTGTATGTGCTTTAACAGCTTTATTAAAATCAACACTAGTTTTTATATTTGTTTTTTCTTTAACAACTGTTGATTTTATATACAAACAATCAATAATATACAATGGTCTTCGACCCCAAAATGAACAACAATTGGTTTTACCATCAAGTTTAGAGTCGGCTTACAATAAAGTACCTTATTTCTATATGCAGTATCTAGTTTTGTTTTAGAAGTTCTATCTAAAATCTTTATACGCAAGAAACGCTTTATCACAAAGATTCTTGGCAGAATCTAGTTTCCAATTTTCTATTTGAAAAATTTAATTTCTGCCATTTTTAACAAAAATATTTCTCACATTACAATGATCAAACATTGAAGCATGCAAGTTTATTGATATCTCGAATAAACCAAACAGATATCTCAATGGATAGATTATTTAATTTGGTTTAGCACTATGGGTAGCTTTTACTCGATAATAATTATCAACACAAGGTATAAATATTCGTGTTCACCTTGCAATCCTAACAAAGTATTCATTATTACCGATGTTATTCCTGGATTATCAATAGCTTCAATAAAATGCCCATGTTTTGAAATTTCTACCCTAGAAAACTGAAAAGAAAAACGTTAGAACAAACATCAATATTATCTAATTTGTCATATATTGCCTCATTTCCTTCTTTATCTCTCTTTAGTAAACGAATTTCTCATAAACATAAGCGTCATTTGGAAAAGAAATCCCTTCTCCTATAGGAATATCAAATTAAATTATATTATTGTAAACATTTAAAATCCACCCCCCCCCCCCGGGCTTGTCTCTCAAAATTCTCAATACTTTTATAACTCATTTAGAGGAAGAAAAAATTATACAAAAATGAAAAATTCGATCAACATTTCTTGACTTAAATTACTCATCGAGAGATACAGAAATTACTCATCGAGAGATACAGAAATTATAAAAAAAACACCATGATGTGGAATATGAAAAAAAAAAAAAAAAAAGGACAGAAGGTTCCATTAACTGACGAATTACTAAATATTGGTAAAAAAAAAAAACAATTTAATAAACACACAAGTTCCTGTTGCAGCAACAAATTGAGATTACACGCCAACTCCAGAAGAAACAACAATATAATAAACACACAAGTTCCTGTTGCAGCAACAAATTGAGATTACACGCCAACTCCAGAAGAAACATCATTTGAAAAAGAATTATTCTCAAAATCTCCTAATTTGGAAGAGCGAATGGGCATTTTACCCATAAAAAGTACAGCGGCTAATTCTACTATAAATCTCGGGGGAAAAAATTGCAAAAAGAATAAATGTTATTAATGAAAAATTTGGTTTACATGAAGTTGGGGAAAATGTTTGCATTGGTGATACACAAGCAGCGAAAAATAGTGAAACATTATTTGTTAAGGATAAAGAATATAAATAACAAAAGGAATTTACAATTTGTTAACAGAAAATTCACAAGAAGCACTTGAGAATAAATTTGAGGATGAGGACTATGAAGATTATGCAATAATTGTTAAAACAACCAATGCTGCATTCCAACAATATAATCCCAATCAAAAGGTAACTTCGAGTGTAGGATGGAAATACAAGAAAATAATTAAACCAATTTATGATAACTATATTAAAAAAATCACATTTAAGTTCACAGCCAAACACACCCAGAAGTAAGATTTCTCCAACAACTCCCAGATATGGGGGGGAAAAAAAAAAAAAAAAAAAAAAAAAGCAATAATTTACCAAAATAATATGTTTGAATGGATGATGTTAAAAATTTAATCAATAGATTGTTTATTATTCATGGTGAAGAAAATGCAGGAAATAATAGTTGTTACAGTTAAAAAGTAAGTATAATGAATATGTTGAACAATACATTATTATTATTGTTAATAACAATACATTGTTATTAACAATCCAAAAGGAATTCTATATTATGTAATAAGAGTTTTAAATGTAATTACACGCTCATTTTTAAATTCTGAACATCATGGCAAAGTTGTTATAAATTGGCTATTAAACATTTTAAATTTGCCCGAAATGCATTTGCCTAGTTATAATTATTGTGGGCCATTTACAAAATTAAACGAATGATTAGAAAGAGGCGACAGTGGTGTAAATAAATGAGATGAAGCATGCAAATATCACGATATTGCATATAGAGATCATACGGATTTAGAATCGAGACATAATTATGATAAAATTTTGCAAAAAGAATCAAAAGAAATTATGTTAGATAGAAACTCATTAACTGAAGAAAAAAATTGCTTCTGCTTCTGATGCCTCAACTATGTTTACAAAAAGAAAAAACTTGGTTTGGGGAATTAAAATGTTTTATTGAATATATATATATATATATATATATATTATATATATAAACGAAGATAAAAAATTTAACTTTCGATATACCAATTGTTCAATTAAGAGATTTGGGTATAGATCAATGTTTAACAAAAGATCAACTTCAGCGAAAAAATAACAAATTGAAAGAAGGAAAAGGCCTCTTATTAGCTTTATCAATACCAATACTCAACAAAATACTAAAAGAAAAAACTGGAAGTGGTTTACACCATGGAGGAATTATTCCTATTATACTTGCTGCTTTAGGTACACTTGGTACCTTAGCTGGAGGAACTAGTGCAATTTATAATTCTGTCTAACAAGCTAGAAAAATAAGAAAGAATTAGAACAGAGACATAATATGGCAATGTAAAATAAAGCAGGAAATTGCGTAGTTGGAAAAAAAAGAGGAAGGCCAAAAAAATTTGAATACATACCCATTACCTATTTCGATATTGAAAAATACGAAAAAATATTAAATAAAAAAAAAATTCAGAAATGTTTATGTGTTTGACGAATTACCAAAAAATATTCTCAAAATGAGTGTGCTGTGATTAATTTTGACATTTCATCAAATTCTGGCACTCATTGGGTTTGCTATTTTAAAGAAAATAATGATTTTTACTATTTCGATTCATTTGGAGGTAATATTCCTAGTAATTTAATCAATTACTTCACAAACAGAAAGGTTTATTACAATGATAATCGAATTCATAATTTTGATTCAGATATTCGTGAACATCTATGTTTAATTGTTTTACGCCTTTTTTCGAGGGAACTTAAGTTTAACAATATAATTTATATGTTATTAAATGACAGATATTTTTGGGAAACCATTAATCAAATCTTTAAATAAAATTTTTGACACTAGTGCCTAAGCGTGTTAAACATGTAGATTCACAATGCAATTGCAGTGTTTCTTCTGTAGAAAGTAAACTAAGCTCTTGCTTTGATTATACAACATCTTATGTTTCTTTTCTAGGACGTATAATTGTTAATACAGATGAGCCTATAAATAATAAAGACGTGGTCAATAAAATATTTTTTGATATACATATAGCAGATTATGCATTAAAAAAGGATGTAGATTCAAAATATAAAACTATTGTTTCTAATTATCCATTAATAACAGATGTAGATTCAAAATACAACACTAGTGTTTCTGATTAAAAATCATATGTAGAATCAAAATTAATATCATTATTTCTGCTTTACGAGATCAAATAAGTAATGTTTTTGTTTATACAACAGACTATGTGTCTATTCAAAATTGTAGAATTAATAATATGGCTGATCCCGTAGATGGAAAATATGCTGTCAATAAGAGATATTTCGACAAAGAATTGCAAAATTTAGACCAATCAGTTTTTAATTATTGTGATAAACTTGTTAACTTGAAAGTTGAAGAAAAATCTCACATATTTTATTTACCAGCAAAGTGGAATAAAAAACTAATAATTTTCACTTACATATAATCTATTTTTATTTTCTCTTTTGATGGATTGTACTGTTTATAAAATAATTACTGATAATTCACCTGATGATACTCTAATTGTTATTAAGGACTCCAAAAAAAAATATTATAATACGCCTTTTGATGTTAAAAGAGGTGATACATGGGTTTTTAAAAGAAAAATATATATATCTGTATCTGACTATGCTGATAGGGATTATGACTATAATAGGATAATTCGTATAATATAAAGGTTAACTATATAAATATATATACACACACACATACACACATTTTTTACTATTAAATGGAGACTACTTGGTGTCTGAAGTGCAAGAAAATCATCAAAAATAAATATAAAAACTGAAAGTACAAAAAATGTAAACGTTCTATTTGTAAATCTGATAAATCAACATCTAAAAAAAGTCCCCAAAGTAATAAAAGGTATAATCAATTAACTATATCAACCTGCACGAAAAAATTCTCTAAGAATATAATTAATTTCTTATGGAATTGATGATTTATGGCAAATTGATCTTGTAGAAATGCATACTTGTAATTTGAAAGGCATATCATGTGAGCAATGGTTACAAATATATTTGGACAATTATCGATGATTTTTTTTTTCTCTCTCTCTCTCTCTCTCTCTCACTCTCTCTCTCTTTTAAAATATGAATTTGCTGTTCCAATCAAAGACAGCCAAGAATGTAGAAAATGCTTTATAATCTATATTAGTTAAAATAAAACCATGTAATATTCAAAGTGACAATGGCTTAGAATATTATACTAAAATATTTAATGAACTCATACAAAAATATAACATCAATCACTATTCTACATTCAGTGAACTTAAAACCAGTTGTGTAGAGATATATAATCGTACAATGAAGAATAAAATGTGGAAGAAATTTTCTTTGAATGGCAATTACAAATGGAAAATATATTTTCTGATTTAGTGAAATAATACAATAATATATTAGCTGATTTAGTGAAAGAATACAATAATATATTAGCTGATTTAGTGAAAGAATACAATAATATATTAGCTGATTTAGTGAAAGAATACAATAATATATTAGCTGATTTAGTGAAAGAATACAATAATATATTAGCTGATTTAGTGAAAGAATACAATAATATATTAGCTGATTTAGTGAAAGAATACAATAATATATTAGCTGATTTAGTGAAAGAATACAATAATATAAAGCATAGAACCATTGGTATGAAGCTAATTGAAGTCATTAAAAAATTTTTTTAAAAATTTAAGACAGCAAGATTTTGCGAATGTGTTCACTAAACCGAAAAACAAAGTTGGCGATATTGTCTGTGTGATCAAGAGTAAACGATTTTTTGAAAAGCGTTATACAAATAATTATTTACCATTTTTGAAGTTTTAATTTTTGATGTACCAACATACAAACTGAAAGATACCAATTGAGGAGAAATAAAAGGCGGTTTTTATGAATACGAAATTATGAACACTATCCTGATGAATATTTGGTTGAAAATGTCTTAAAAACAAAAGGTGATCAAATGTATGTAAGATTACTAGGTTTTGATAACTCACATAATACATGAATTAATAAACCAGATGTTTTGTGAATTTAAATTGTGTTAAGGGGGCAAATTTTTACCCCTTGGAATTATTCATTGTAAGTAAGGGGAAGTCCTATAAAGATCTGTAAATTTATATTTAGAGTTATAAAGAACTGAAGTCTGTTTACACCCTTAATTATATGTAATTGTAATTTTTGTATTGTTATAAGTAACTGCTTTTCTTTCCGTTTATCCAATCTAATAATTGTTTTTTTTTTTTTTTAGTTCAAATATTTGTATTACCTGTGTTGCCTATTCCTCATCTGCTTTAAAAAATCTTTGCGCGATATTTTAAATTTGTTTTCGGCAATGAAGTCATCCAATACTTTAAATAGTTTTGCTTGTAGATTAGATGTCAATTTATCTTCATTACTTAAGACACTGGTTCTGAAATAACTGGTTCAAAAGAATACATTTCCGCTAAATGATTTTTAGTTAAATTATTGGTATGATCAACTTTTTTAATTGTCTTCAATTACCATTTCTACACTTTCAAGTAAATAAGTGTAATGTAAAACAAATATCTCCTTTATTATTTTTATCGCGAAAATCATCTAGTTGCTCATGAATTACCTCTTCTGTTTTGTTTACATCACAAACTTTCTTATGGAAAGAAATATAAAATTTATCCTGTTCATTATGTGAAGAACTGAAATTTGCATTTCTAGTGATTAAATTATCTGTTTTGCCAACTTTAAAATTATTAATTGAAACGTATCGTTTATATGTTGCAATGTATATATAACAATTCTTTGTCTTCTGTTTGACTTTGTCTATAAAATTTTTCATATTCAAAATGCTCTAGTTTTTTATCTTCTAAAGCGAGTTGTTTAGATTTATGTTCTATCATTTTATCTGCTTGTCTTTTAACTCAATGGGTTTCTGTAATTGAAGGAAGAAGTTCTTTACTAACCCATTTTTTAAATCCTTTAGATTATTATTTTTAGAAGACAAAATGAATTAATAGAGACCAGGTTCATTGATAAATATGGAAGATTTCTTGTTGCCAAGTCTGAACCCGTACACTGTGGACAGGTTCAGAGTTTCTAGTTGACACTTATCTTCACCTGAAATATGTTTATAAGCTTTATGTATTTGTTTGTATTCTGCAACATCTTTGGCTTTAAACTAAGGCTCATTGTTAACATCTAGCACAACTGTTATCTTTTTATTGTTGAAAATTAAATTATTTAAATCAAATAATGTACCCATTTCTGTATTATACTTTCCCAGTTCTAGGCTCTCTAGTTGTCTCGCTAGTAACTCGGCCAGTTTGTATGCACATAAATATGTTATTTATGTATATTCTTTTTTAATAAGAACATGAAAAAAGAAATTAAATTAAATTAAATAAATAGACCAGATTCATTGATACATATAGCATTGCTTCTTACTCAATTTGACGAAGATTATTTATATCATTAATAAATTATTGTTGTTGAGTATAATAATTTCCGGCAATAAACAAATAGTTACAAAAACACTCAATGTGATCATTCAATGTTTCTTTCATTCTTTGATATAAATTTGTAGAATTTGGAATATAATAAAATCTCAATCATTCTTTGCAATTTGAATGTCTTCCTTCTATTCTATACAATTGTCTGTGAACATATCTTCTTTGAGTTCTTATGACATAGTAATCATGTTCAAATTCATCATCAAATAACTATAAAAGAACGACAGTTAGATTTAAATTTTGATGTTGTCGTTGTAGTACAATATGGGGAGATATTATTCTGATTTCTTCATTTCTGCCATTTATTACTTCAAAGGCCATATGAACTGATTCTCTTAAGTTTTCTATACGTTCATCATTAATTATATTTATATATTTTAAATGATTAACTTGATTTTCGTTCATTGTTCTTATATGATTAACTATAAGTTCATTCATTTTTATATTCTTTATTTGGCCTTTGAATAATTGCATTACATATTTTTGAATCTTATATTCACCATGTTTTCTAATTGATGGTAAAACTTCTTTAGTTACCCATTTAGTAAATTTTCCAGCTAGAGGCATGCTTGAATACGTTGCATAGTGCCTGGAGTTGCTTGAATACGTTACGTAGTATCTGGAGTTGCTTGAATACGTTACGTACTATCTGCAGTTGCTTGAACACGTTACATAGTGTCTGGAGTTGCTTGAATACGTTACGTAGTATCTGGAGTTGCTTGAATACGTTACATAGTGTCTGGAGTTGCTTAAATACATTACATAGTGTTGGAGTTGCTTGAATACGTAACGTAGTATCTGGAGTTGCTTGAATACGTTACGTATATCTGGAGTTGCTTGAATACGTTACGTAGTATCTGGAGTTGCTTGAATACGTTACGTAGTATCTGGAGTTGCTTGAATATGTTACATAGTGTCTGGAGTTGCTTGAATACATTACATAGTGTCTGGAGTTGCTTGAATATGTTACGTAGTATCTGGAGTTGCTTGAATAAGTTACATAGTGTCTGGAGTTGCTTGAATACGTTACATAGTGTCTGGAGTTGCTTGAATACATTACATAGTGTCTGGAGTTGCTTGAATATGTTACGTAGTATCTGGAGTTGCTTGAATACATTACATAGTGTCTGGAGTTGCTTGAATACGTTACGTAGAATCTGGAGTTGCTTGAATATGTTACATAGTGTCTGGAGTTGCTTGAATATGTTACATAGTATCTGCAGTTGCTTGAATACGTTACATAGTGTCTGGAGTTGCTTGAATACATTACGTAGAATCTGGAGTTGCTTGAATATGTTACATAGTATCTGGAGTTGCTTGAATACGTTACATAGTGTCTGGAGTTGCTTGAATACATTACGTAGAATCTGGAGTTGCTTGAATATGTTACATAGTATCTGGAGTTGCTTGAATACGTTACATAGTGTCTGGAGTTGCTTGAATACGTTACGTAGAATCTGGAGTTGTTTGAATATGTTACATAGTGTCTGGAGTTGCTTGAATATGTTACGTAGAATCTGGAGTTGCTTGAATACGTTACGTAGTATCTGGAGTTGCTTGAATACGTTACGTAGTATCTGGAGTTGCTTGAATATGTTACATAGTGTCTGGAGTTGCTTGAATACATTACATAGTATCTGGAGTTGCTTGAATATGTTACGTAGTATCTGGAGTTGCTTGAATACATTACATAGTGTCTGGAGTTGCTTGAATACATTACGTAGTATCTGCAGTTGCTTGAATATGTTACGTAGAATCTGGAGTTGCTTGAATATGTTACATAGTGTCTGGAGTATGCGTTGAATATGTTACATAGTGTCTGGAGTTGCTTGAATATGTTACATAGTGTCTGGAGTGCTTGAATATGTTACATAGTGTCTGGAGTTGCTTTATATATGTTGAGCAATAGTGTTGAGTTGCTAATATGTTCTAGTGTCTGGAGTTGCTTGAATATGTTACATAGTGTCTGGAGTTGCTTGAATACGTTACATAGTGTCTGGAGTTGCTTGAATATGTTACATAGTGTCTGGAGTTTCTTGAATATGTTACATAGTGTCTGGAGTTGCTTGAATATGTTACATAGTGTCTGGAGTTGCTTGAATATGTTACATAGTGTCTGGAGTTGGATAATCAGTACGTCTTTACTTGATATTCGATGATAATGAATAAAGAATAATTTCATTTTATGACTGTAAAAGGGATAGATGGCTTTGGAAGCATTTTTGTAGCGGCTGTTTAAAGACTTTGTATACTGAAACAATTGTGTTGAGTAATCTATTTGAAGCTTGTCTTAACGACGGTGTTTGAGATGTACGTAAGTACGATGAATTTTGTTTTTCCCAGTTAATTTTGTTTGATAATTCGTTTTGTTGATTGTATAAGCTATGTGGAATAATGTTATTTGTGTTAGGTATCATTTGTTGGTAATCAGACTTTATAGTCCTAAAAGATGGGGTATACTAATATAAAATGGCCGGCATTTTCATTTAAATTTTCTTAAATTTGGGGCTTTTCCCAAATAATGTCAAATTTGACATATTTCAGCTCCGATAGAAGTCATTTCAGCCTGGATTTGTGCTATTTCGACAATATTACAGCAAAATGTAGTATTTCTAATAAGAATAAGTTTATATTTTTCAAATGTTTTGTGATAGCCGGCAATAGCCAAAAATTCTTGTACGGGAACTTGACTCATGTAAAGAAATTCTGTGTGCAAAATATGCTTTTTCTCAGCTACGCATAAATATTCAAATGCGTACGTTTTCCATATTTAAAACCTCTGACTTGTGTATCACATAAATTTTAGTAAATCGAATTATATGTGTTTTGAAAATGATGTTCTTTGAAAAAACATTTAAAAAAAATGTATTTTGTGAAAATATCTCTAGCACGAAAGTACACCTAGTTGTAGTTTCCTGGATTACTTTCCTAGAATTAGTGGGATTTTAAAATTTATTTGATGTTTGCTGGATAATGGGATAAAGTTTAAACATACAATTTCTTCTATGTTAACAGATAAAATTTAATTTTTTTTTCTCCCTTAAAACCAGCTGATATTTTCATTGAATTTAGTGTATTAAAGACATTTGGAATGTAATTCTTAGTGTTGTGGAAATAATTTTTTTTTTTTTTCAGTGGGACTTGTGAAATTTTATTTAGCTGGAAGTAAATATTCGAACGAGCTATTGTCTGGGGTAGAAGACGACAGCAAACCGTTTTCTGGACAGGTTAATGATCTGGGAGAATCAAAAACTCCCCGGTTACGGGGGAGGGAGGTAGACAGGGGTTCGAGCTGGACAAAAAAATGCTTTGTGGTTAGCGGCGGAGGGAGGGAGGGAGGGAGGCACTCCTCGAGCTGGAAAAATACACGCTTCGTGGCTAGGGGTAGGCGTGGAATGGAGGGGCGCTACCTTCCAACAGTCCTCGCTGCCCAGCAGCCCAAACACATCATTTTAGTTTCTCGTCAAACCACTGTGTGCATTTGGATACCTGGCTCTGCTCTGCATTCTCTGCTCTTTCCCGCTTGACCACCAAAGTTCGGCGCTGTGGCGGGAACTCGTGCGATGATCGAGGGATACCAGACCCCCGGCCAGCGGGCTTCAGCTCTCGTCAAACGTTTTCATTAAATAATATCTGCCCTGGGGTTCACTTATCGTTCACAATCTTCGTAAACTACAGTGCAAAATATTTTTATAAGTTTTTCCCCAATTTACCTTCGTAACTTAAATATTATAGGAATTACAATATTCTTATGTGTGTTAGTAAAATAATTTCTTTTCATAAGCATCAATCATCGTTTCTATTAAGTTTCTTTACTAGTGTAACTACGGGATTCGCTAAACTTTTATAGTGAGCAAATCGTTTCCTTCATTTGGAAATTTACGTGTGTCTATTATTATTATTTTAAATAATCCATGCGATTTTTCATTCGGTTAAGATTTTTAAATGTGAATTTACGAAACTAGTCTATGTGTGTTCGCTACAAGGATTTTTAAACTTACAATACGATACGTTTTCGATGGAGCTTGTGTTAAAATTATTTATTCTTTGAAATGGGGTAAGTTGTGTTTAGTACTTGTTTACGTGGGAAACCTTTATTTGTACATGCTATCGTTTCATATTGTGTTAGTCAACTAGTTCTCTGTGCGTTTCAGTGTTGAGAACTGCTTAAATTGTATGTCGTAAATATTAGCTTGCTAAAGAATTAGGATACCTTTTTGGTTTTGTTATTTACTTTGTAACACTTCATTAGTAAGTTTGCATAAATTTGCTTCCATCTTGGACATTGAGTTATCAGGATTGCTGCGGGCGGTAAGTGAGTTTTCATTTTGGTGTGGAAATAGGTTCTGTAATTCATTTGAAAATTTATTATGTAGGGAAATATCTGTTTCATCTAGTGCGTGCGTCATAAACATCATTTTTATCCATTTGTCACGTAGTTGTGTATTCACCTCTCTTTTCGTTCACTGACGAGTTTTTCGCGTAATTTCAGCTCAGTCGCCTGCAAACCAGCGCTCGAAACAGGCGTCTCTAACAGCTTATAAGTCGAAGCACATCATACACTATAGTCATTGCTTCACCAACCTCACAGTCGAAGCACATCATACACTATAGTCATTGCTTCACCAACCTCACAGTCGAAGCACATCATACACTATAGTCATTGCTTCACCAACCTCACAGTCGAAGCACATCATACACTATAGTCATTGCTTCACCAACCTCACAGTCGAAGCACATCATACACTATAGTCATTGCTTCACCAACCTCACAGCTGAGAGGACGTATTTTGGGAGAGGTGCTTGTATGGTTTCATTTATTTATTTATTCCTATGTGTTTTGAAATTCTTCCACGATAGCTGGGGCCTGAAATTCGTTTAGTGAGTATTCCAATTTTTCATTTCATTAATTTGTCTCGTGTGTAATGTCATTTGTATCAGTCATTATGTCTTTTTGTTTAATTGCTATTTCCTAACCATTTTATTTCGCCGAAATGTTCGTGTATCTAGAACTCAGTCACCTGACAGACGCCAGTCGAGCTGGAAGTCTCCGCAAATCCTATACTAATGTCATTCCTACAGCAACGTCCCGACTGAACGGACGTATATTAAAATCATTTAAGGTACATGTGGAGCTGATAGGTGTGTGCATCAAGTAGTGTAATCTATGTTTTTTTTCAAATACCTTGTTAATATGTTTAGGAAGACTGATATTTAATGTATTATGTCTTAAATTCTACCTATAACTCATTACTTCATTTCTTACAGGATAGCTGGGGTCTGTAATTCATTTGAAATTTCCGATTCGATGAGTCATTCGAGTAAATTATATTACCAATATACAAGAAATCGTATTCACGTCCCTTTTCATTAAATTCATTATGTATTACTACTACGCCAGAACAATATTACACAATACCTATATATACCCCTTCCCCCCCACACCCATGCCTCAATACAACGACAGACGTCCAAGAGTGAGGACGTGCCATGGCGCTCTACAAAAAAAGGATTTATCCTTCTACACATATATACCCTTTCCGCAACACAAGCCCATCTCAGTACAATGCCAAAGCTCCGAGGGTGAACATCTACCGTGATGCTCCCCACCAAAAAATGAAATAAATAAAGTGCCTTAGCACACCTTTGCACCAAACTATACACAAAAAATGACATCAAATAAATTTGGTCAAACAAATTTGATGAAAAAACTTTGATCAAATTTCTTTTATCACATTTTACCGGATTAAGATTAACGGATTAACGAGAATTTTTTGGTCGGATTACGCCTTAATCCAACCCATCAATTTGATATCAAATTGATAATACGATTAATAAAGGCGCCATTCCTTTGTATCTAGGGCCCGTGCGCCACTACTACTTACTGCGTATTATCTGACGGCTGTTGATGGTAAAGCAAGCAGTTTTCAAACAAAGCTTTAAAAGAGGAACGTGATCTCATAAGCATTTATTTCCTTCGCAAAGTAAGCTGAAAACTCAAGTTTCTATTGTCACTTCTTCCAACGGTGCATCGTTAAATATAAAACAGAGTATTTACAGCAACCCTTCTTATTTCCATTAAGCAACCACTAAGAAGAGAGTGACATGTTTTACAGTTGTTGTAGATATTATTGTAATTGTACTTTCCCAGCAATTTAAATACTTTCTGGAATACACGCAGTATACTAGCGTTTCGGTTAAGCGATCTTTATAAACTATTTTGAGACATTTTCCAATTACTTTACTCATGCCATATTTGTCATTAAGTTCATTTTCGAACAGTAAATGCTACTTAAATTTAACTCCTTAAAACCATAAAATGATAACAGTGATAATACACAATTTGCAAAGATTTAAGAGTATTAAACAGAAACTTTGTGAGGGGAAAATGTTCTGTGAGCGTTTTACTGCATTTGTACACAGCACACTGATTTATTTTCATTGCGTTAAACTAAGAACAAACTTTAGTAAAAGCTATTCACGATAAAGTTATCATTTTTGAAAAGATTATCACTTAGATAATAGTCAATAAATATATTTTATATCAGCCTTAGACGTTAACTTCCCAGTGCGGTGGAATATACACACCATGTTTATTACTTACTAGCAGTATATATTTAAAATGGAGGTTAAAGGATAAAATACAGCTGAAGGGAAAAACACTAGGGCCTCAAAAGTGCTCACTTTATCGTGAACAGCCTATAATTTCTAAACACGAGTAGTAGGGCATGGTCGGTTCAAGACGAGGAGCCTAGAAGACGGTTTCTAGATTTTGGCTCCATCCTGAATTTCAGCCATTTTGGAATTGTTCGTTCAAAATCGCTTGTTTTTACCCAAAAAAAATCACTCGTTTTTGCCCAAAAATCACTAGTATTCATCCAAAAATCACTTCAGAAAGTTATTTTTTTCCCCAAAAATCACTTTTTCCCAAAAATAATTTTTCCCTCAACACTTTTCCCATTTTGCCCAGCTGCAAAAAAAAGGGCACCCCACAGAAAAATCCTTCAGGGGACTCTGGCCGCCATCTGATATACCCGACACACTGCTCTGTCATTCCGGTCACACGATCGCTATATTGGGTCCAGGTAGCCTTGACATTTGACATTGACCCTCGTGACCTTTGACCTTTAAATCCAAAATAAAAACAAAAAAATCCAAAGATCTAAAAAAGAAAGAAAATTTTTAAAAATGAATATTTTTAAATATAAAAAACAAAAACAAAATTCGAATTGTCCAAAAAAAAATTTTTAAAAATATCCAAAAAATTATTAACAGTTATTTCAAGATTACTAAAGCTTTCTAAAGAAACTTTAAAAAATAACTCAAAATTAAAAAAAAAAACAATGCAAAAATGTAACCTACATCTAAGAACATATCATGTTAACATCACACTAATCTAATACCACATTAAACATCAACCCCTACCCTTACCTACCCAACTTCCGATACTAAAAACAAAGAAAAAACACAAAATATTAAGAAACAATATATCACAAATCGTAACTCCAGCATGCCTGTCATGGCATCATTACCATCAGAAAGCAGCCAAATATCACACGACCCATCAAACAAACATATTGATAATACCAACCAACCATAACAATGAAAATGCTGACCACCACACCTCAGACACACGAAACAGAATATGAGTAGTCCTGCTGGCCAGGAGTACTAGGTACTATACCAACCATAACCCAGTCATACCACACAGATCACATTGTAGTCATACCATGCAACATAACTACTACTCTAGTCATACCACCCACACCATCCACTGACTACCCATAACAAACACTATAACTCAAGCAGGAAACAAAACTGAAGTAAAATGAAGTATTATTCATAGGCACTTTTATTCAATTAATGTATTACAGTCGCTCATACTCTCGAAAATTGCAATATTCTTCATATGCATCTCACTACATGCAACTTTGTTGAAGGTTGCAGTCTTTTATTCATCTCGCTATTCATACTCGTGTTATCCTTGTGCGAAAATATCGTGACATTTATTACTCCAACACTCTGTGCAGTGCGAGTTATGGAGGTAACTACACTTTTGAGGACATTACTGCAAACTGGTTGTCGCCCAGTGACAATTCTGCGATCGAGTTTGAAGATATAACTGCATGGAGATGTGATGAAGGAACTACCATCTAAAGCCTGCCAATCTGCCTGTGTGTGATGTCTCAACCCCTTCACGCGATTGATCAGCTGCAATAACGCGGCAACCCGGTGATTGGCTGGTTTGTGTCCAAACAATGTATTAATGGTGCAATAAGATTGGTTCAAAGTCAATATGATGTCATGCGGCTTGCATACTTGAATATTATAATAGTAGTGAGGTCAGCTGAGAGGTTTAGTTTTTTTTTTTGGCGACAGCTGCCGTGAAAGATACATGGTCGCGGCCGTCTTCTACACCAGGTACTGCATGGCTAGTTCCGTTAAAAAGGAGTAGTTACTGTCCGCCAGTGGTTTCTCACCATCGATTTCTTCTTCGAGTGAGATATCTCCTGTTTTACCAGCAGCATAGACTTCTTCAGCTGTTATACCTACATTACTACCAGCATCTACTGCTACCAGTGCAGCACGACCATCTGCAGCTGCTACAGTACCATAGACTTCTTCAGCTGTTATACCTACGAAATCTTCAATGGAGCCATCGACCTTTTCGGCTGAGGTACCTAGAACACAATTGTCGACATTACTATCTTCTATAGCTCCAGCTCCTACAACTACAACTACAACAGGTGCCTCCGAGTCTTTGCCTGAACCACTATGTTGTCATGAGTGTCGCTTCTGTGATAAGACATTTACTTTCGACCAATGTGCGGTGACATGAGTGCTTTTATTGTGCCAAAAGTACTTGTTGCATGTCATATTTGTGTTTATAAGTGCGGTAAGCAGATCAGCTGTACCTCGGTACCAGGTTTGCTGCAAGCAGGTCTCTTGTGACTTTGGTACATGTCCTCAAAAGTGTAGTTACCTACATAACTCGCACTGCACAGAGTGTTGGAGTAATAAATGTCACGATATTTTCGCACAAGGATAACACGAGTATGAATAGCGAGATGAATAAAAGACTGCAACCTTCAACAAAGTTGCATGTAGTGAGATGCATATGAAGAATATTGCAATTTTCGAGAGTATGAGCGACTGTAATACATTAATTGAATAAAAGTGCCTATGAATAATACTTCATTTTACTTCAGTTTTGTTTCCTGCTTGAGTTATAGTGTTTGTTATGGGTAGTCAGTGGATGGTGTGGGTGGTATGACTAGAGTAGTAGTTATGTTGCATGGTATGACTACAATGTGATCTGTGTGGTATGACTGGGTTATGGTTGGTATAGTACCTAGTACTCCTGGCCAGCAGGACTACTCATATTCTGTTTCGTGTGTCTGAGGTGTGGTGGTCAGCATTTTCATTGTTATGGTTGGTTGGTATTATCAATATGTTTGTTTGATGGGTCGTGTGATATTTGGCTGCTTTCTGATGGTAATGATGCCATGACAGGCATGCTGGAGTTACGATTTGTGATACATTGTTTCTTAATATTTTGTGATTTTTCTTTGTTTTTTAGTATCAGAAAATGGGTAGGTAAGGGTAGGGGTTGGTATTAAGGGTGGTGGGATGAGTGTGAGGTCAACATGATATGTTCTTATATTTCTTAGATATTTATTTTTGCAATTTTTTTTGTTCTGTTAGGAAATTGTTTGAACTTTTAATATGGTTTTGTGTTTTTAGAATTTTTAAATAATTTTTTCATAATATTAATGATTTTTTTTTTTTGGCATTTTTGGACGTTTTTGGGATTTTTTAGAATTTTGTTTTTAAAATGTTTTTAAAATTGTGTATGTTTAATTTTTTAATTTTTTGGATTTATTAATTTTTTTTAATGTTTTAGAATCTCAAGGTCAAGGTCACTTAGGTGAAAGTCCACTGGATACAATATGGCGGTTGTGTAACCGGAATTACAGACCAGGAAGTCGGTAATCCAAAGTGGCTGCCAGAGCCGCCTGAAGAATTTTTTCTGGGGATGCTCTTTTTTGCAGTTGGGCAAAATGGGAAATTTTGAAAGGAAAAGAGAGTGTTTTTGGATAAAATAATCTATTTCTGAAGTGATTTTTGGGGAAATACTAGTAATTTTTGGGTAAAAACAAGCGATTTTGTACTAAAATTTTCAAAATGGCTGTCATTGAGAATGAAACCAAAATCCGGCTTCTAGGCTCGTTGCCACGAACCGACCTTTCCTTGCTAGTAACACGTCATTGAAAAACGTTGTAACAATGCGGGAGTATTGTGCAGTGTCGGGGAGGTAATGTTGGTGTACGTGTGTTGGCAGGACTACACCATCACAATGTACCTGAACCAGTATTGGAAGGACGAGCGTCTGTCCTTCAGTAGTGATGACAGAGTCCTGGCTCTGTCCGGGGACTTTGCCGAGAAGATCTGGGTCCCCGACACTTTCTTCGCTAACGACAAGAACAGGTACACCCTACTTTCTCAATCTCGTGTCTGGTGTACTTTACAATTCCCTCGCCATGTGCCCTTTCAACTGTACCCTCTTCAAATATCCTGCAAACTGATCTGAAAAGTAAGTTCCTGTCGTTATGCTCCTTTATTACTTTTTTCCTTTTGAAATCCCAGCATGCGGTGACTACGCGTGAGGGGTCAGATCAACCTCACTCTTATTTTCTTTTACACTTTCACAAAGACCTTTTCCCCCACTGTGCCCTTGCCCAGGAGTCTCCTTTTATGTTCAATTATGTACACGGACTATTCGTATGATAATTACTTTATTACAATTCTTTATCCTTTGACAAAGCTATAGGTTAATACAATCATCATTGATACCATCATTTTCCGCAGGTTGAACGGCACTCCGGCGAACCGAGTTCAACGATTACTTTTCTGAGTCCACAAACGGGCTTTGGATGTAAATAACCATACACGATAGTGCAGTAATACAGTACCTTTTGAAATTGAGTACGGCGACAAACTGCAGATCGTGGCATGCCTCCACTCAGCCGTAATTGAGTACGGCGACAAACTGCAGATAGTGGTATGCCTCCACTCAGCCGTAATTGAGTACGGCGACAAGCTGCAGATCGTGGCATGCCTCCACTCAGCCGTAATTGAGTACGGCGACAAACTGCAGATCGTGGCATGCCTCCACTCAGCCGTAATTGAGTACGCGACAAGCTGCAGATCGTGGCATGCCTCCACTCAGCCGTAATTGAGTACGGCGACAAACTGCAGATCGTGGCATGCCTCCACTCAGCCGTAATTGCGCAAGCAGCCCCGTGATGAAATCGTGTCGAATTTGCAGCCATGCCCAACACACAACACGTCCCAATTTAGGGCTAGTGGGCCAAGTTATTCCCAGCAACCAATATTTTAAACAACGTTCGTAAGTAGCCGCGAGAGATGCGTATCAGGAGGAAAGGCACACTATAGAATACGAGCTCATAATCCGGCCCACTTGGCTACGCAAGACAAGAGCTCGTTTTCTTGCAATATTCCACATGTTACCGCTTCTGTGGCAGTTGAACGACTCCTCGCCTCGCGCGGCCGCTGCCACATAACTATCAGTGCTGGCGATGCGCGCGCTCTACTGGCTTTTTAGAACACTACATACACACACAACATAGTATAAAATAACAACAAAATAACTCTAAAATACACACACGTTATACTAAAATAAAATTAGTCATCAGTTTCAACAACAAAACAAAAAGTATTTTCAGATACATTGACAAACTTAAATAACGCGTAGGACCTCCACAATTGCTGAAGCATGCTTGTATCCGGCGATGCATGACACACAACAAGATCATTAGGCAAATCCTGAGGCAAGTTGTCTCTTTCCTCAATTGCGGCTGTTTTAAGGCCTGAGGTTGAACGTCATGTGTGTGTGTGCGTGTACGTGCAGTACGCATGTCGCTGGAGGGGAGACGTCTATGTGTACATGATTCACACAACGTAGGAACGATCCACTTCTACTAGAAACAGAAATATTACGTATTCGTTGGTAAACGGGAAATATGCTAAAGTAGTTGTGACCACTAGGTATACTTACAACTGTGTGAGATTAGTGTTGTTGAACCACTGCGTGATGTTAGTGTTGGGGGTTGCACATGGCGGGCACACATCCACGTAGTGGCGAGGGCCAGTGTTGTTGAACCACTGTGTGAGGTTAGTGTTGGGGGTTGCACATGGCGGCCAAACATCCAAGTAGTGGCGAGGGCCAGTGTTGTTGAACCACTGCGTGATGTTAGTGTTGGGGGTTGCACATGGCGGCCACACATCCAAGTAGTGGCGAGGGCCAGTGTTGTTGAACCACTGCGTGATGTTAGTGTTGGGGGTTGCACATGGCGGCCAAACATCCAAGTAGTGGCGAGGGCCAGTGTTGTTGAACCACTGCGTGATGTTAGTGTTGGGGGTTGCACATGGCGGGCACACATCCACGTAGTGGCGAGGGCCAGTGTTGTTGAACCACTGTGTGATGTTAGTGTTGGGGGTTGCACATGGCGGCCACACATCCAAGTAGTGGCGAGGGCCAGTGTTGTTGAACCACTGCGTGATGTTAGTGTTGGGGGTTGCACATGGCGGGCACACATCCACGTAGTTGCGAGGGCCAGTGTTGTTGAACCACTGTGTGAGGTCAGTGTTGGGGGTTGCACATGGTGGGCACACATCCAAGTAGTGGCGAGGGCCAGTGTTGTTGAACCACTGCGTGATGTTAGTGTTGGGGGTTGCACATGGCGGCCAAACATCCAAGTAGTGGCGAGGGCCAGTGTTGTTGAACCACTGCGTGATGTTAGTGTTGGGGGTTGCACATGGCGGGCACACATCCACGTAGTGGCGAGGGCCAGTGTTGTTGAACCACTGTGTGAGGTTAGTGTTGGGGGTTTCACATGGCGGGCACACATCCAAGTAGTGGCGAGGGCCAGTGTTGTTGAACCACTGTGTGAGGTTAGTGTTGGGGGTTGCACATGGCGGCCACACATCCAAGTAGTGGCGAGGGCCAGTGTTGTTGAACCACTGCGTGATGTTAGTGTTGGGGGTTGCACATGGCGGCCACACATCCAAGTAGTGGCGAGGGCCAGTGTTGTTGAACCACTGCGTGATGTTAGTGTTGGGGGTTGCACATGGCGGCCACACATCCAAGTAGTGGCGAGGGCCAGTGTTGTTGAACCACTGCGTGATGTTAGTGTTGGGGGTTGCACATGGCGGCCACACATCCAAGTAGTGGCGAGGGCCAGTGTTGTTGAACCACTGCGTGATGTTAGTGTTGGGGGTTGCACATGGCGGCCACACATCCAAGTAGTGGCGAGGGCCAGTGTTGTTGAACCACTGTGTGAGGTTAGTGTTGGGGGTTTCACATGGCGGGCACACATCCAAGTAGTGGCGAGGGCCAGTGTTGTTGAACCACTGTGTGAGGTTAGTGTTGGGGGTTGCACATGGCGGCCACACATCCAAGTAGTGGCGAGGGCCAGTGTTGTTGAACCACTGCGTGATGTTAGTGTTGGGGGTTGCACATGGCGGCCACACATCCAAGTAGTGGCGAGGGCCAGTGTTGTTGAACCACTGCGTGATGTTAGTGTTGGGGGTTGCACATGGCGGCCACACATCCAAGTAGTGGCGAGGGCCAGTGTTGTTGAACCACTGCGTGATGTTAGTGTTGGGGGTTGCACATGGCGGGCACACATCCAAGTAGTGGCGAGGGCCAGTGTTTTTGAACCACTGCGTGATGTTAGTGTTGGGGGTTGCACATGGCGGGCACACATCCACGTAGTGGCGAGGGCCAGTGTTGTTGAACCACTGTGTGAGGTCAGTGTTGGGGGTTGCACATGGCGGCCAAACATCCAAGTAGTGGCGAGGGCCAGTGTTGTTGAACAACTGGCGTTGCGGTGTGGCTGTCGGTCTATAACATTTTTTGCTAAAGCCCCTGTCGCACTGTCGCACTCCCCCATCACACTTGGAAAGTTGTGATGTCGCCGAAAGGTCATAAACACCGCCATATTTGTCTGGAAATGTCCAATGGCTTCAGTTTCCATCAAACATTTGATGATTGGACCGGCTCAAAAATTTATTTGATGCTTGATAGTCTCAGCCAATCAGGCTCGTGCACGAAAAAATGGCCGTTTCCGACGTAGCGACACTTTAAAACAACGAACAATTGCTGGAAACGAAGTATTTTTATGAAGATAACTAATTTACGTAGAAGCTGCGTGGGCATGAATGCTATTTTAAATAAATATTCTACAGAATATCGAAAACTCAACGTTGTGCAAGAAATTTTCTAATGAACAAAATTTATATTTTAGTAAAAAAGTAAAAATAATTGGCAACATTCGTTACATTTCTTCCTGTAATGTACTGTTTGGAAACACAACAGCAATAGAGGGCGTAAGACCGCTTTGAGAATAGCGCGACGAGCTTCAGCTAATCACATCGTAGCAGCCGGCGAGGGCATTGTAGGGAATTCTGACGTTGTGTTTGTCGGCGTGACGTAGGAGATGACGAGGAGTAGGAACAAGAAGAGGGGAGAGGGGGAGCAAACAGTGCCGCAGGAGGTCGGCGACACGCCTTACTTTGCATTCTGAGTATTCTCATTGTATGAATATTTTTAAAATGATCAGCGCTCTATGTGACACGAGGAAAACACTAGTTACGGCCAGGTGCTTCTACTAAGCAAACAAACTCCTGTTAGTTAGGTAGTAAACTGTTTATCGACGACAAATGTTGATGTTTATAATAACTCCATTGCCTGTGTTAAGTTTTAAATGTAATTTTTTGCCCTGGTTGAGATACGTCACGTGTGCGCGATATTGTTTGCACACTACAATAAATATCACTTTAGACGAAGATGGCAAACAACACATCGCTCGTAATACAAACGCAGTTTTCAAACTCTTCAGCTCAGCTAAAACATTTCGCAGTGTCATACATTAAAATATTTTGGGTTTATTCCTGCGAATCTAGTAAAGAGAGAGGAATGGCGAGATTATGACTTCTTTTAACATTGAGGTCGTGAGAGCCGATGAAGGTGAAGTGAGGTGAAAATGGAGCAATGCAGGAATGAAAAGGCGTCCAAGTGACTCCGAAGTTCGAACAGCAAAGGGCCTTGCTACATTTTCCCCACCAATAAGACTACGGAGTTACCACTTAAAGTATCCTAGATAGGAGCATTTGTTTTTGCAAGTCGCAAAATAAGTAAGCCCTTTGTGAGAACATGAAACAATTGTGTAAGACTGGCCTGTGAAGGAGTCAAAACGTTGTCGGTACGAGCAATCTATTGTGCAAGACTGGCCTGTGAAGGAGTCAAAACGTTGTCGGTACGAGCAATCTATTGTGCAAGACTGGCCTGTGAAGGAGTCAAAACGTTGTCGGTACGAGCAATCTATTGTGCAAGACTGGCCTGTGAAGGAGTCAAAACGTTGTCGGTACGAGCAATCTATTGTGCAAGACTGGCCTGTGAAGGAGTCAAAACGTTGTCGGTACGAGCAATCTATTGTGCAAGACTGGCCTGTGAAGGAGTCAAAACGTTGTCGGTACGAGCAATCTATTGTGCAAGACTGGCCTGTGAAGGAGTCAAAACGTTGTCGGTACGAGCAATCTATTGTGCAAGACTGGCCTGTGAAGGAGTCAAAACGTTGTCGGTATGAGCAATCTATTGTGCAAGACTGGCCTGTGAAGGAGTCAAAACGTTGTCGGTACGAGCAATCTATTGTGCAGAGACTGGCCTGTGAAGGAGTCAAAACGTTGTCGGTACGAGCAATCTATTGTGCAAGACTGGCCTGTGAAGGAGTCAAAACGTTGTCGGTACGAGCAATCTATTGCAATTGTTTGTGCTGATTCTATTTGTATGATTATTGCATAACCAATCACTCTGCGTAACTATTATGTCTCAGGCATACCTCGCGGTTGTTTCTGTTACTAACTAATAGCCGTTATCGAAGTATGTGTACTATAGACAGGCTGCAGGTTATCTACCTGTGGGTAGTTCATCCCCGCCTTGTAATGGAGTTGCTGCCGCCAGTATACCAGAGGGAATGTCTGTCCGTCTGTCTGTCTGGGTGGCAGGGACACTGTGCATTAAGTGCAAACAACTTGCTTACTAGTAATCATCCAGCTTTAATGTTACATATAAATACCAGTACTATGTGGATCGGCTGTCCAAATACTATATAAAAAGTTCTCTTAGTGTACTAAATGTATGTAATACTACTGCATTATTAACAAGGTAATAGGTTTGAAGAATTATCTCGAGAAAATCAAGACCCAAGGAGGGAACGCAAGTTTTCTTTCCGCGTTTTCAAAAATTCTCCGGTGCATCAACCAACGTACACCGGACATTCGAATTTTACTGTTTCGGTTGAGTCTTGTTAAACAGATTGATCCACCTCAACCAGCATGAAAATTGGGTGGATCTGGTGGTTTTGCATCAAGACATCAATCGACGAATTTCCGAATACTTTCTCTGAAAAATAAAACGTTAACACGCCTTCAGCTCGTAATTTTCAAGCATTCCAAGACATGCGAAAGTAATTTGGACGATGAGTTTTACAAATGGGCGATGAAAAATGTAGAGTGTATGTATAATTGCATTAATATGTGTCCGGAAGCAGACGAAAATAGCACTAAAAACCAACCTGATGTTCGAAAAATGCCTTAACCGTTGTACACTGGCGTATGAGCCACTGGTTGTTCCATTGATCAATTTTCGAAAACACGGTAAGCCCGCCACTGGCCACTAGTGCTGCCAACTGTAACACGGTAAGCCCGCCACTGGCCACGAGTGCTGCCAACTGTAACACGGTAAGCCCGCCACTGGCCACTAGTGCTGCCAACTGTAACACGGTAAGCCCGCCACTGGCCACAAGTGCTGCCAACTGTAACACGGTAAGCCCGCCACTGGCCACTAGTGCTGCCAACTGTAACACGGTAAGCCCGCCACTGGCCACTAGTGCTGCCAACTGTAACACGGTAAGCCCGCCACTGGCCACGAGTTCTGCCAACTGTAACACGGTAAGCCCGCCACTGGCCACGAGTGCTGCCAACTGTAACACGGTAAGCCCGCCACTGGCCACTAGTGCTGCCAACTGTAACACGGTAAGCCCGCCACTGGCCACTAGTGCTGCCAACTGTAACACGGTAAGCCCGCCACTGGCCACTAGTGCTGCCAACTGTAACACGGTAAGCCCGCCACTGGCCACGAGTGCTGCCAACTGTAACACGGTAAGCCCGCCACTGGCCACTAGTGCTGCCAACTGTAACACGGTAAGCCCGCCACTGGCCACGAGTTCTGCCAACTGTAACACGGTAAGCCCGCCACTGGCCACTAGTGCTGCCAACTGTAACACGGTAAGCCCGCTACTGGCCACTAGTGCTGCCAACTGTAACACGGTAAGCCCGCCACTGGCCACTAGTGCTGCCAACTGTAACACGGTAAGCCCGCCACTGGCCACTAGTGCTGCCAACTGTAACAACGGTAAGCCCGCCACTGGCCACTAGTGCTGCCAACTGTAACACGGTAAGCCCGCCACTGGCCACTAGTGCTGCCAACTGTAACACGTAAGCCCGCCACTGGCCACTAGTGCTGCCAACTGTAACACGATAAGCCCGCCACTGGCCACTAGTGCTGCCAACTGTAACACGGTAAGCCCGCCACTGGCCGCGAGTTCTGCCAACTGTAACACGGTAAGCCCGCCACTGGCCAATAGTGCTGCCAACTTAAACACGGTAAGCCCGCCACTGGCCACTAGTGCTGCCAACTGTAACACGGTAAGCCCGCCACTGGCCACTAGTGCTGCCAACTGTAACACGGTAAGCCCGCCACTGGCCACGAGTTCTGCCAACTGTAACACGGTAAGCCCGCCACTGGCCACTAGTGCTGCCAACTGTAACACGGTAAGCCCGCCACTGGCCACTAGTGCTGCCAACTGTAACACGGTAAGCCCGCCACTGGCCACTAGTGCTGCCAACTGTAACACGGTAAGCCCGCCACTGGCCACTAGTGCTGCCAACTGTAACACGGTAAGCCCGCCACTGGCCACTAGTGCTGCCAACTGTAACACGGTAAGCCCGCCACTGGCCACTAGTGCTGCCAACTGTAACACGGTAAGCCCGCCACTGGCCACTAGTGCTGCCAACTGTAACACGGTAAGCCCGCCACTGGCCACTAGTGCTGCCAACTGTAACACGTAAGCCCGCCACTGGCCACTAGTGCTGCCAACTGTAACACGATAAGCCCGCCACTGGCCACTAGTGCTGCCAACTGTAACACGGTAAGCCCGCCACTGGCCGCGAGTTCTGCCAACTGTAACACGGTAAGCCCGCCACTGGCCAATAGTGCTGCCAACTTAAACACGGTAAGCCCGCCACTGGCCACTAGTGCTGCCAACTGTAACACGGTAAGCCCGCCACTGGCCACTAGTGCTGCCAACTGTAACACGGTAAGCCCGCCACTGGCCACGAGTTCTGCCAACTGTAACACGGTAAGCCCGCCACTGGCCACTAGTGCTGCCAACTGTAACACGGTAAGCCCGCCACTGGCCACTAGTGCTGCCAACTGTAACACGGTAAGCCCGCCACTGGCCACTAGTGCTGCCAACTGTAACACGGTAAGCCCGCCACTGGCCACTAGTGCTGCCAACTGTAACACGGTAAGCCCGCCACTGGCCACTAGTGCTGCCAACTGTAACACGGTAAGCCCGCCACTGGCCACTAGTGCTGCCAACTGTAACACGGTAAGCCCGCCACTGGCCACTAGTGCTGCCAACTGTAACACGGTAAGCCCGCCACTGGTCACGAGTGCTGCCAACTGTACCACAACCCTAGCTCCTCGTTGTTCCTCGAGGTGATCTCGTCATGTCAAGTCGCTCCCAGAGGACTGCTACCGTGCTATGTAGAACATTTCAGTCGCCCACCCTTCCCTAACAATTACTTTCAAGTAGTACCTTCGCATACTGCGGCCTGGAAATGCAAACCTGTTTCTTTTTCAGCCATTTTACAAAGGAAACATAGCCTTGATGAGACATCTTCATGGTTATGTGTGGTGTGTTCCAAAAACCTTTGGACCCTCCCACAAAACTACGAATATTCATAGTACTTAGTAATGACACTAGACGGTTCAAATTTTAGCTTATTTTCAAAATGGCTGAAATTAAAAAAAATTTGGACGCTGGTCTATGTCATGCCTAGAGACAGGTTTTTTTTGCGAAATATTTATGTTCATGCTAGACTTCAACAGCCTATGTCTAAAACCACACTTTATTTGGTTATTGGCCGCGTGTCTATGTGAAGAAAACATGTTCTTATTTGTCTGGGCCAATCGTAATAAAGTACTCCGATACTGAACGTTCCTGATTCGCGGACAGAAACTTGAGGCATGTGACATTTACAATCATCCAACCACGAAAGTGCGTATGGACAATTGTGTTTAGGAGTACAACTGGTCTTGAAATATTTTCGAGAAAAACAGGAGTCCCTAGGCATACCTCAAGAACCACTCAACCACTTCCCGCTGAATTCGGTGTTGTGGTAGTACAGTAGAATACCACCTTGGCTGTTGTATTACAGATGGCCACCTTAAACATGCACAATTTCCAACAACACTCTCTTTTCTAAACTGACGCCACTTTGAAAATAATAGTAGTTTAGAATGTATATTACATTTATACATATATTATATCTCGAGAGCCACGTGCTTACGCGATGGGCGTGATCTTAGGCCAAATTCAAAATGTCAGCTGACTGTCACATCAGTTCCCTCGCAGGATCTCATGCCAGGCACTATATTTAAGACTCCGAGACCACACCTTGTTCATTTAAAACTGTTGTTGACGCAGGAGAACTCCTTCACAAGGACCCTCACAGTCCCGTTCACTCAGCTGCGCGAAGCAACACTTACAAGAAATACAATGTGGTAAACCTTTTCACCAGGGACTGCTTGCAACACCAATCCACAAGGAGTTTGCTTTCTTCTTGCTTAAAACCATCACATTATATAATAGCCAGCAAATATCACATATTGCGTTAGCATGTAACGGCTTCATTTTGGGAAAGGCTTACATCCACGTTATTGAAACGATTACTCACGGGATGATTAAACTTAAAACCCATAGCAACGTGACTCCCGGACACGATCGCAAATGGGCACACTGCCCAGCCGCTACTTATGCTAGCCGACCGGCAGCATATTTCTTGCGGAAGCTCGGGCCTGCACGCGAGGCATACCCCATACTGCCTGGTCACAGTCTTGCAATGGACTATATGCACACACGCCTGCCGCGTACAGACGTCACAGGCAACGAATTACACCCCGCAGCCAAGCGGCGACTCTCGTATATAATACACATAATAAAATTACATAAAAGCCAATAGTAACTACTCATATTTAGAAATAATTCGTAATACATAATACTGTATCTATAATAGGTAACTAACGTGCCGGTACGTTAAAAGTATTACAAATTAAAAACTATTAAATATGACGCCATAAGTTACTAACTAGCTGATGCCAACCGCAACAAAAGAGACCCAAGACAAGAAAATTCACTGCGACGACCAGATCGTCCCAACATTTGTGACCCGTTATATAATTAGGAACAAACCAAATACTTTATATATGGTATGATTTTTTAAAGGTTTGATTTGAGACGTTTGAAGGAACCGCGGATATACTATAGTCCACGATTTAGAAATTTACTGCCACTAGAATATATTAATAGGTATGCAAACATTTCTTTATAATTAATATTTTCTTCCATATACGTGACTTGTTATTTGGTTATTACGTATGTGTCATGCGGTAGCATGTGGGATAAGTTTGTATTGTAATTTTTTTCATCTGTAAAACTTAGTATTTGTTATTATTATCTCTGCCACAAAACAGAAGAAGTTTGTTTCTGACATAAAATTATTCAAAAAATATCAAGTGTGATTACTTTTTTGAGGAAAATGTTATTACATTCAATGCGCACGAGTTGAACAATATTTGGTACGAATATAAAATTATTTATTTTTTGGGCTCCGGTACCATGTAGGTTCCACTTCTTAAGCCGTCCCTACACGATACCCAATATCTGCTACCTTCTGTCATACCCAATATCTGCTACCTTCTGTCATACCCAATATCTGCTACCTTCTGTCATACCCAATATCTGCTACCTTCTGTCATACCCAATATCTGCTACCTTCTGTCATACCCAATATCTGCTACCTTCTGTCATACCCAATATCTGCTACCTTCTGTCATACCCAATATCTGCTACCTTCTGTCATACCCAATATCTGCTACCTTCTGTCATACCCAATATCTGCTACCTTCTGTTATACCCATGGACACAACATAAGGCATCAAAGTTTTTGTAGCAGAATAGAATAAACAATGCATCAGTCCATACCCTCACGTTACCTAAAGTGCTAACACAAAATTGTACATGGCAGTCAAAAACAACTCGCAAATGACAGACATTCCGCAGTTGGCAGGAATACAAATGCAATATGTAGGAGCTTTGTGGTACATCCAAAAAGTACAAAGATTTTTTTCTTCCTGAAGACTGAATTTATTTAAATTTCCGAGTATAACACTATACTATAATTATATGAAAAATGATATTAGTACACCATGCTTATGTATAAAAAACAAGGTACCGTATCTACAACAGACGTTAACGCTACTATTTAAAACATTTAACGCCGTCGGATGAGACACGGAGACAAATGAATGCACTATTTACTTCCTGGAGGTGGGCGCCAGCGATGTCCCCTATGCACCGCACTTTTGAGACTCAGGGATATCTCAGGGTTTCCCGTGGGTATTGTGTGCTCGTCTCACCCGTGCGTTTACATAACACTCTTACACATTATACTTAACACTGTGATCTGGACCATGGTTAAGACGCAATTGAAACACTCAACTTCTGCACTGAAAATGTTTATTTTTCTGAACGTTACATACCGTGCCAAGATAATTATAATTTATGATTTACTGCGTGATTCGCAAGTCCGTTTTGTTTGGTGACCCTCTGTGCACTTGACAAAACACCTACAATGCGGGATGACACTCTGCGGTGCCTGAGGACACAGTATCTACAAGGTAAGAGACCTAAGGCCGCTGGAATGGACCGCAGGTTTACCCAGGGACAGGACACGGAGATGAGATGATCACTATGGTACAGTGATATTACCAACGCCTACCTGTCAGAATACGCCCCCCTAACCACGCGAGGAGTGGCGGCGATCAAGGACAATGAAACGCTGGGATACACAGGCACGTGATCTGCGGTTAGGCCTCATGGTGGGTGATACTAACACGTCGCAATGAAAATCATGTGGAACGACATGAAGTAGATAGCAGGACACGGCATGGAAGAATAAACACCAACACAGTCAGTTCGAAAGAACTTGAGGGTGGTGCGGATGGCTCCGGATATACGCGGCAGCGGCCACGTGGTCAGACATAAGATACATGGTAAATTCCTTACTCAGGCCAATATTGTGATGCTAATTACAGCGCCATGATTTTAATATAACATTTCAACTAGTGATACATTTAAACCCTGGATGCCGCGTGGATGGCGGTTAAACATATGTGCCCTGAACGACCGCGTGGTCAGAAACTAAGTGGAAATTGTACTACATGATCACTTTATTAAATCCGCAAAATACACACGTAGAAATATTGCCCATAATCAATGACATGGAATAACACAAGCAAGATGCTCAAAGTCCCATCTCGTGGGCGGATGGAATCCGATACCAGCTTCGCGCGGCCTCGTGGATACAGCACAACTCCTCGTCGGTTACATGTTAAAAAGCCAACAAGGGCTGCAATTAAATTATTTAAGAGTATAGCATTATGCTGGGGTCAATTCAGGCAATGTACACACGCAAAGGTTAACCGGTATACTAAAGTCAACTATTGAAATCTAAGTCAGTGCATAAAGTTAGTGGTGCGTACAGACAGCTCCTTAACTGGCCAGCTTCTCGGGAGCGACTGCCCAGAGGCAGGGGCGGCCTAGGAGTCTACACAAGCAGAAGTTCCGAGCACTCTTCATGCACATTCGAAATAGCAAATTCGAAAAGGCACATATAGTCCATTAACGGTTTGTTCGGCCTTTTTGAATCTAACGTTTGAAAAACCTCTCCAGGAATGACGTGCTCGGTTGTTTCCTAGATATGTCATATCCCACACGCATTTTTAACTTGTGTTCATAAAAGTCACTTTTTTTCCTGTTAAATTGAAATGCTATTAATATCTTATCTATTAATTATAATTCTTCATTGATTAATAATTCGAATAAAAACAGTTAGAAAATAGGTAGGTTGGTAACGCCTAGTGAGAAACAGTTCTTATACAAAATATCGTTACAACTGAGTGCGCACGAGTGTGGTACGCTGTCCTGGTGTAATTCTCCAGACCTAGCTAAGCTTAGTTTGCACGAGGCGGAGGAATATCCTGCAAGTAGAACTTCAGCAGGGCTTCAGAAAAGGCTGAAGTAACCGTGAATGGATTACAATAAAATTAATGTATATTTTAAAAACAGGATTCAAATTATAGTTGACTGGTAATATTTTAAAAGTTTCTGTATGGCCTTTTTGCCTGAGATATGTTTATCATTTTTAGCGCAGCGCACATTTCAAAATGTCCAGCCGAAAAGAACACAAAAGCACTCAAATACACATAACAATTTAAAAACAAACATGGTACCCTAAAAACATATTACACTCGATGTCAAAGAAATTAAGTAGCAAATTTGATATGGGAAGTCTGTGGCCTGTGGCAGAAATTAGCCAAGTGTTGGTGTAAGTGCACTCAGCGCTGGCGCTCCTCGTGGGCTGGTTGAGTCCTGATGGCCTGCGGCCGGCGTCACATTATTTAGTTTAACTTCAGCAGGCATAATAATCAATCTTATGCTTTCCGTAATGAAACAAGCTTATACTGTTAGGAGTCTAAAAGACAGCAAAAATATCACTAAACTAATAAAACATCTTTTGTGCGTGTGGGTAACATAAATCATGATACATAAATCCAATTCTTCTTTTGAACTACTGGACTGTAAGTTGTGTGTGTAGCTCAGTAGTTTTTGGTTAAAGTTTTAGTTATTTTATGTGATACATTACTGTTGTTTATAAATTATGTTTTTGTTAGCAAACATTTATTTCTAGAATTTCTTCGTATAAAAGCAATAATACGCAAATAGCTGCGCAGTGCAATCGACTGCAGTTCTCTTTATTTAGCTTTGGTTTGTATTATATGTTTGTATTATTGCATTTAGTCAAATAAGTTCTAGAAATAAGCATTTTCTGGCAATAAATTAGATTATAAAACGCAATAATGTATGACATAAAATAACTAAAAGAATGTTGTTACACGGCGGAGGTTTGAACTTTAATGCAGTGCGAACCCGTACACCAATCCACTGCGGTAACACACATCTTCCATAGCGATATGCTACACGATATATATACCCAAATAGTCCATAGTTATGACGCATTTTTAAAGTTGTGTTTATTATTTTATTGTGGCCATAGGAGTTAATCTAAACGTTTCCCATTACTTACACGTATATGAAGTTACATTTTGTACATAATTACTATTTACAGAATCCGAAATTACTTCGTAAATGGATATATACGCCTCGATGTTGTTAGCAGAAATTGATAAGAAAACAGCCACGGTAATGGGTATCGTGTAAGGCCGGCTTTACGATGTGTAAAGTACCCCAGCCTACGTGGCAGGCATTGTAATATCCCTGCTGAACATTTTGCAAGCATTTTAAAAGGAAACGGTGGGTTTTTTGTTAAATAGGACATAGGGTACTGCTCAATTAGATAGTATCAAAAAAAAAAAAAAACGTGAAGGCAAAAAAAATTCCGTGCAATAAGAGGGCAGGTGGGCACTCGTATTATATCTATACAGACGGGAGGTCTCAGCATCTTAATTTTTATTCGTAGGTTGACGCTCTTGGTAAATTGTCCTGATTATCGTAGCTTGATTGCATGCCGGTTCTGATAGTTTGGAAAAATGACATTTATGGATTTGATTTTCAAGAGCGTCATCACATCCAGAAATATTTCAGGCGAGTGTCCGAACAGTCTGTGTATGCTTGAGCAAACTTATAAAAATTGTAAGTAGATGTAAATAAGTGTTTCTGGAGCAGCGGTGTGAGTGCAGCGGCAGAGGTGTGTTGGGCGCAGTTTCCTGCATGACGTGACAGAGCGCAACAAGCTGGTGCGGCTGCACGGAGATGGCAGCATCACGTACGGCATGAGGTTCACGACGACCCTCGCCTGCATGATGGACCTCCACTATTATCCTCTCGACTACCAGAACTGCACCGTCGAGATCGAGAGCTGTGAGTACTCCGCTCGCCGCCATCCTCACACTAGATTGCCTGCTTTAACATCTACTGTGCTTCTCAGTCTGAGCCACGTCCAGGATTTCTTATCCGACGTTGCAGTACCTACTATCACCACGGAAACAATCCCTGTGCAATCGGGACCCTAATTATTTGGCTGTCCTTAGTCTGTCAGGCACTGTTTCCCTCGTGGTGGCAGCTATAATGACTACCGAAACGTCTGACAATAAATCCTGGACGTGGTCCAGAGGATGAAAACAAATTTCAGATACCAAAGGATCTACAGTCCTCTCAGAGTTTATAATCTAACCTCCCTCAGCAGGCATCCACAGAACAATCTCATGGCCCAGGTAGGGAAAGGGGGCACATTTTCTCTACACGGGGATTGCCACAATATTTAGAGTTTCCTAGGAGTACTCACACGTTTTCCTCTTCCCTCATTCCACCACTGATCCATTCCCATCTCAACTCACTTCATACATTATTTGCGTTGGCTGGAATAATAGGTGTGTTCACCGCAGCTAGCTCCAGTGAGCCTGGTCCATACCGACCTGCCTGGAGATGAGCAGAACATGCATCTGTGCATTACAGTTGCCAAGAATGGGAATATTACTCTTTCAATATGATATTAGTAAGTATGTGGAACTTTTGAGATTGCCACCAGCTTTGCTAGATGTGGATCAGGCAATATCCATGTTAAAATACATGCAGTTGCAATCAGGTATGTTTTTTTTTAAGATTGACGTAAAGGTCCTGTGTCAATCCCAAATCAACAGAAACTGTCATTATGCCACTTGATTCCAAGACTAAGCAAGTGTATACATAGAGGTAGCGCATTTCTCCAGTAATGTACTTTATTGCTGGGAAATCTGGTTCAATATCCTGTTTCTGAACTCTAATACACACAAGGTTGTTCAAATATGCCTTTAACGTGTGTGTGTGCATGTGTGTGTACACACACACACGCACACACGCGCACACACTGAGTGAAGCGGTGCACTGGTAAACCACTGGACTTGCAGTTAGAAGGAAACAGGTTCAATTCCTGGCCCAGTCATCATGATTTCAGATTTCAACGGTTTTCTGAAATCACTCCAGGTGAATCAATATGGCCTAAAACTTGTCTATGTTTTAAAATTTGACAATTAAATATATATAAAATTTGTTTAGAAAAGGTTTGTAACTACAATAAAATAAACAGAAGCAATTCCTCAAGCATACACGTTACTTGCTACATTGTACTGATTTCTTGCTCGTTTAAAACTTTGGAGTAAAAGAATTGTAATACATAGTCAGTTCTGTACTAACATATTTTAATTATTCCTAATACACCAATTTTAAATAACCATACATTTATTGTTGAAGTGCTGTGTGAATACTTTATGATAAAGAAAATGGCTAAATTTTGTAGTAACAATTAAAAAATGTTTTCCCTTGAAAGCTTAAAGCAATAAAGACAAAGGCAACAGATACACATGTGCGGCTTTATAGTGTTTGGCATGACATCCTCAATCTTTGGGGCAGGATCCTTCGCCATCCACAGCTCCAATGAAGCAAGACTGCATGTGTATGTACGTGTTGCAGACGGCTACACGGTGATAGACGTAGTGATGTACTGGAAGGACACGCCTGTGCGAGGAGTCGAGGAGGCAGAACTGCCTCAGTTCACCATCATTGGCTACAAGGTGAACGACCGCAAGGAGAAGCTGGCGACGGGAAACTACCAACGGCTCTCGCTCTCCTTCAAGCTGCAGCGCAACATTGGCTACTTCGTGTTCCAGACCTATCTGCCCTCCATCCTCATTGTCATGCTCTCCTGGGTCTCCTTCTGGATCAACCACGAGGCCACCAGCGCCCGTGTTGCTCTCGGTATGTACCCACAGCCCGGCCTCGCACCCTTCACCATCTCACAAAACTACACTTATGAATAAAAATACTTTCTCAAATATAATTTGATAGGCAAACTTTTACCATTCTATGACTTGGGCATTTGCCTGCAAACCACAGACTTTCAGTATTACAGTAACGTTAGCGTAATGAGCCCAGTAAAGAAACAAAATATCTTTGCACAAAGACATGCAGCCAGTAACCAACTTACGGAAAAATTCAAATCTTACGTGAGCATAAATTATTTTGAGAAAATCAAGTGTCCCTACAGATACTTAAAACTGAGGAGAGTTTCATAATTTATTTCATAAGCAAGGTGGATGTGCTGCGGTAGCCTACATGATTTTGTGAATACATTGCAGTATTTTTAAAGTACCTGTTATTCGATTAACCTATTAAACCAGCTACCTATTATACTTTCTAGATGTCGTGCATATCATAAATATTATGTTGGAGCCCTATGATATCATTAAAAAATGGGTTTGTTACGACTGCCCTGCCGTAAAAAAATACTACCTGGATAAAAGTGAAACTATAACAGGCAATACTAAACTGTGCTACAGACATTTCATCAATCAAATTGTAGGTAGGACTACACGTCACTTGCAGTCGCTTCACAGATGTGAGCAGTCGCTTCACGGGCGTGAGGTGTGTGACTAAGTCCAGATGCCCTATTCCCATTGGAGTGGTATCCGAGAGAAAGTCAAACAGGTGCTAACTGCCTCTGGGTGCTTGCAGGAGCTTAACACCCTCCTCCTCGCTACACTCATGTAGCTTTCCACCAAGGATCAAGCCCAGGTTGCGCCGACTACATATTCCTATCATACCAGAGATACCTAAGGACCTCTTCAAGGACCCCATCCATCTAAGCAAAGAAACACACCCGTTGCTGCAGCCTTCTTAACCGGACAGGACCAGCCCTTGAGCCTTACCAACTCATACTACAGGGGAATAGAACCAGTGGAACCCAAATAGCCGACAGCAGACCATCGCAAACTTTGAGCCCTTGACCATAAACCAGCCAAGTTCACACGTCAGCCAGAATTGTCCCAGATCAAACCACCACTAGAGGTTACGCATCGCCCACTGAGAGCCAGGCCATTAAAGCGACAGATCACTTTCACAGAACCTGACTTAGTGCCTTGCCACGGAGCTACCAGGCCAGTCCTTTACACTGGATGTGAACCAGTGCAACATAGTGTAGTGACAACCCTGACAGCCCAAGGTGTCACACATCATACTTTAAGAAAATATATATGCTATTTCGTGGAGTCAGATAAAACTTATATTTTTATTGTGACGCATGTCGTTTAAACCCTGGTCGACAAGAGACATTTTACTGCGCTAGATCAGTCGTGCTATAATAGGGACTCAGTACCCTTTCTTGCTGGATGCCAGTGTCAGCCTTGTAGACTGTCTACTAGGTATGTAATCGGGTGCACTAGGTCTGACAACAACACTGACCTTCTGGGGCAAGGTAGACTTACCGGAGCCCAGCGGGGTGTTCTAAGTCAATGACATTGCCATGCTGCAGGTGGGGCGTGTGGAATCGTAGGTCCTGCTGGTCTTGGTGGATGTCAGGTTACGGTAGTGGTCCGTGTTGTAGTGATAGTTCCACTCCATGCTGGCCCAACTACTGATTTGCGGTTTGCCCTCCCGAGCCTAGTGTTACTCCTGCTGACTATGGCCCGGACCACCAG
This sequence comes from Dryococelus australis, assembly GCA_029891345.1. Classification (NCBI taxonomy): domain Eukaryota; kingdom Metazoa; phylum Arthropoda; class Insecta; order Phasmatodea; family Phasmatidae; genus Dryococelus; species Dryococelus australis. The sequence continues at coordinate 3,196,325 of CM057003.1, read as the reverse complement.
ATGTACCTCGTAGCTGGTTCGCACTGGGTTGGAGTGAAATGCGTAGGTACCGATGGGAGATGCCGGTCTCCCCGCGTGACGGGGGGGCTTGGGCCTGCCCCCTAGGAGTGTCAACTTCTGGCGCAACTAGGTTTGCCGCACAGACCTACTCGGCCACACTGAACTCTGCCTTCTTAACTGCTCCTTGAGCTCCGTGCTTTCTGTTGAATGGCATAGGCTTATAGCATACAGATTTCCTTTAAGTGACAAGCAATCAACAATCTCTGACTTGGCGTGTCAAGCCGACAATGGCTGGCGGTGCACTCTCCTACTTCCTAACATTGCAAGCACCTGGAGTTGTTGGTTGTAGACCGCCTTCCTGCCACTGCCGGGTGTGAGGCCACATACATAGGGCCTCCAGTCCCAAGCAGCTATCTCTGCCAACACCTTAGCTAGGTGCTCTGGTCAGCGATACAACTTAGGATGGCTGTTCCACCTCTGTGGGGTGTGTCCTAGTGGTGGAGGCTCTACTGTTCTGAACACTAGATGAACATAATAGGTGGCTGTCGAAAGATGAGGTGTGTGTATTGACGGACAGGCCCCTGAAGAGGGTCTGATGCTCTACTCTAGGTTTACAGCTCTGTCGCTTGCCATTTAGCGGTCGAATACTGGTGGTAGATAGGCTATAGTACTACAACAAAGAACTCTTGGATACGTTTAAGATGAAGTATTTTTAAGCAATAAATACTTAGGTGACACATACGTGCTACCAATAAGTGTACTGCGGAAGTAATTAACCTACGCATATAACGGGTGAAGGTGACCTGCTCCTAGGCTACTTAGATGCAAGGGAAATATTAACTTACATGTCACAACTAGCAATAACTGGGTTTGCCTAGAAGACGCCCTAACCTTTAACAGGGGAGCCACTACCAGCAAGTAGTGGTGGCTGAAGACCAAGGAGGTGTCGAACACTGAAGTGTTAAGTCATGTTCGTTGTCTTCAGGTACACGAAACTTCTGGTGACTGCAATGACCAGGAGGTGTTGAAGCCTCTGGTAGGTGGTGGCTGCAACCACTGGAGAACCAGAAGTTCTTGAAGAGGACTGTAAGGGCCTAAGTCAGTAGAGAGCCCCAGCACAATAAGTGTTGAGGCGAGCTACTGGAGACGATAACTCCCGACCTCTGCCGCGCACTGCTTTATATACGGTTCCTCTGGAGTGTGCGGTGAACCCGGAGTGGGAGGTGTGATGTGCCCCTGTGACGTCTGCCTAGAGTGCGTGGGGTGGGAGAACTAACCTTTGCGCTTGTGATATGGCCTCAGACGCTCAGCTGTGCTTGGCCGCTTCAAATATCATTCATTTACCTCGATTCCAAAGTGCGTTTGAGTTAAAACCACTCTCTGCGCATTCGTAACACATCGTCCTTGGTTTGCTCCTTCTCTAGTTTAAATACTCTTAGTAGAGAGAGAAGGGCATGTCAGGAACAGTCTGGGAAACCAAGTATCTTCCATATCTCTGACGAGAACACATTCTGCTAGACATGTGGTAGTTGTATCCTGTAGTTTGTATAAGCACGTGGGATGAGCTGTAGTCTTTTGTAGTATATAGTTATAGGCAGCACACATCAATTGACACAGAATGTTACATTTTTCAAATAAACATTTTTATACATAATTAAAGTATGTATCTAAAATCTTGTAGAATTATTAAACCAATTGCTAGGAAAATTCTTTTTACAGAAAAAATATGACAGTATACTGATATAACACTTTTACTTTCCATTGAAATACATGTACAGTTACAGTTAATGTACACAATACTGAATGAGGCACTTTGTAACTTTCAGTAACTACAAATTGTCTAAAACAAATCACACCTTTTATTAGTTTAGAATACACTTAAAAAATAATTGGTAATAATGAAATGGAACAATATGAAACATTTCTGTTACACCAAACGTATCTCTAAAATAGCTATGTACCACTCTTGAAGAAACAAAAAATGTACACGTATGGCAAAATCACATACGCTTGAGAACCCTTTCATGCCTTCAGATGATTGTACTTATTTTATTATTTTTAATGGTACCATTTTAAATTTACTTTTGTGAAGTTAAGTTCTTATAATTTTCGTAAATTCACTTGAGTCTCATTTAATATAACCTGATGGGACTAAGCACTAAGGGCATTATCTAACATGGTTAAATGAAAATTTGTTTAAACGAGAAACATGTGCGTCATGTAGTAACACATACATATGTATTAAAAAAATAGCTGTATTTAAAATTAAACAAAATGTTTATCCCATGCATTTTTCTAAACACCATTTTTGAGATATGATGCAAATAATAGGTGTAACCTAGCCTTGGCAGATTACATTATTTCTTATGGAGGAAATGTGACTTAATAGACTTTTGCATATGGGAAATCTTCTGGGAATAAACCCTGTCCTCGATGTTAGAGCTGTCCAGATCTCTCCACTCTACTGTGGCTGTTTCTGCCAAATCTTCAGCTGTGCCCAGACACGCCTTAACTAGTGCTTTCATGTACTACTCCCATGACTGAACCACGAGTACTTTTACCTCCTTCTACTCCTTACTTGGTAACATGGGGAGTTACGGGTAGTACTGACCTGGGAGAGTTAACCAGGTTAACTGGGTCTTGTTATCAAGTAACTTCGACCACTAATTTACAAATGCTTCAGAGTTGCATAATGTAGGTGTTAATAAAAGCAGAATATTTGTAATCTTCAATGGATTTCTGTACTAGAAATTGATGATTATTAACAATAACAGAACAACAGCATAACATTATGAAACATGACATAACTTTATCTATGCTGTATACTACTACCCCAACACAACTACTTTAAAGTATTTTCTGCATTTCCATTCAAAATTTAATAAAATCTTTTCCTTACACAACAAGCCTCTATTTCTTTTGTATGCATGTCACACTGCAATTTGTTTTGTACGATTGACTTATTTTCATGCCATATCTTAGTAAACTGTTGTCAACAGTTCGCCCTCTAAACTTAGCAAAAAATCAATTAAACACCAAATTTTTCCCACATGGAGTACTTTGGTTCCTCAAGTCTCGAAACAGAAAGTGTTGTTTTCAACCCAATCAGGTTCGCCTCATAAGTTTTTACAAGCATCTCTAGGAAATAATGCTGTCATGTTCACTTATGCAATTCTTGACACCACTTACACTTTCTTCTCCCGACAGAGCACGTACACCAATGGGTGAAGTTCATTGAAGTGAAGTGCGGCACGAAGGAGAAACAGCAAATCAAATGGCGACTTTTGTAAGAGTGATAGCATTAATCTGTCGCCATATCTATAGTAATGTCTTGGTTAGTCCAGATACGTACTATTCCCTTGTGTTCTTGCCTGCATACCGACATCACATCACAGTAAATGTTGTAAGAGTGATAGCATTAATCTGTCGCCATATCTATAGTAATGTCTTGGTTAGTCCAGATACGTACTATTCCCTTGTGTTCTTGCCTGCATACCGACATCACATCACAGTAAATGTTGTCAGACTATCCCAACGGTTGAGGGCACAACAAGAGAAGGAAAATCTCTACTCTACGGTAGGAAACCGACCACGTTCATTTACAACCATAGCCTGACATTTCTGCAAATGTCGCAAACACACTATGTTTCACGACAACTTGTACTTTAATTAACAGCTGCACACATTTTGTCTCAGTGAAAACGAGGGTTTATTGCACATGCTAAAAACATTTCATAGTACTTCACTTCTACCCACATACAGTTTCTTAAACTTTGTGAAACAGACACTTTTAGCTGACAAAGCAAAAAAAAATTACAGAGATTAAAACTGTTATTACATATTTTGTCCTATATTTGCACATAGACTAAAATTAGATGGACAGATTATAGTCTTCTGCAACAACCTACCCCACACCACTACAACCGTCAAGTCACATGGTCAACAGTGATGTATGTGTTTGTTTCAATCTTCATTTACATATTATGAGCTCTTCTATATGAATAAAATACTTCTAACAGTTTGAACTTAATGTACAGTAAAACCCCTCTATTACGACCACCTCTCTCTATTATGACCAAATCCCGAGGAATCGTGAAAAGTTTGGGTCGAAAGAGTCGACAATTTGAGGCACATCTAAAAATAGATACAGTAATCGCTCGCCAACCACGGTATCTACAAATGAGGTTTCAGTTATGCACGGATTTGTTTTTGTAGATCTATTCTTCAACCACGGTACAAGTTTCTATTATCCACGGTTTTCAGTCTATGGAAAACTGTCCTTTACTGACGTTAGCAGTCACCCATTTCTCAAAACCAATTGTTGTTTCAAGCACCGTGAAGCAATAAAGTACTTCAAGTCAGAAGAGGACTAGGGTATTTGGAGGGGGGAGGGGAGGCAGGCTGGGTTGACAATTCTTTGTCTAAACACGTACTGTACCGTACCGCCGCCACTACCTAACCCCTCCCACTCTTTTACTTCTGTCAACCCTCCTCCACCCATACCTACGTAAGGTGAACATTTTTTATGGTGAGCAATTTATTTTGGCGAGTTAGGCCGTGTGCGCGTATACGCCACAAGAATTTTTTGTTGGAAAATTTGTGTTAATTAATACTTATTTCAAGTAGGCCGCACTAAATTTTAGTATTCCTGTAAACATTGGTGGGCCTCAATGTACCAGTAACGTCGCCTAAATTTCATAGAAATTCAACACATTGCCGTGAATAGCATCTATCAGCATGTTTTCCCAACACCAGCTGAAACAATGGCAGTGGCGCTGGCTAGCCGCCGCCCATGAGAAATCTTGTAGCAATCGAATGACAGCTGCGTGAGGCAGTCGGCCCCGGTATGACCAACAGCTGAGCAGCATTCGAGCAGCCTGGCACGAGTATGATACTCGTGCCAGCGCCGCCTACTTCACAGCCCAACCAGAGGATCTAGACCCAAGCGACAGTAGGAAGCAGCCGCACCCGGCCGCGCTGCAGAGGTTCTAGGCGCTCGCCCAGCTACGCACATGCCCATGGCCAGATCAAAGTGAGAGCACGGTGCACACGCACGTATTGCGCAACGCCACCTAAACTCTTTGATTGCTACGTGCCTCATAGCAATGTATGACCTACGAGATCTGCATAATAGATCTTTAATAATAACTGTATATTTTAATAATACATAGTCTTATTTCTTCACACACTTTCAATGGCCTTTTTTTTACGACAAGGGGTGGTCCAATATACCTTTCTTGGGTATCAAATTAATCAGGAGACGTCCAGCTATTAAAATATACATATGTTTTTATATTTAATTTAAAAAGTGGTTTTTTTATTCGCTAGATACGATTGAACATGAACTTCATGCAAAAAATGGCAAGTTTGGTGGCATAAGGGTTAGGGGTGGGTCAAAATTGGGCCCAAATTTTTTATTACGACACCCCTTCTATTACGACCCTATTCTCAGGAACCATGAGGTGTCGTAATAGAGAGGTTCTACTATAATTGTAATAAACATTTGTTATGGCATGAATTTGCAAACACCGCAAGGCACCTGTATACATAAACATCTAACTTCGAATTCATCCTATCCATTGTTTATGACCGTTGTACTCGTAGAAAAGCAGTCCAATATTGGGACACAGAGCCCGGTTACTGAGCAACTCAGGTGTGCGCTCTACCCCATTTCCCTCTACACATTTGTAAACTTTATCATCTTCATTGTTTTGTTTGCTTACCCTGTACAGAGTAACGTCTAAAACAGACAGCGACAGTGCAAGAGAGCACAAGAAATGCTTTCTCAGTTCAGATGGTTTAGCTAGGTATTTTATGAGATTTTGTTCCCAGAGCAACCAAATAAAATATTTGTGGACATTTTTCATTTCTACAGTTTCTTCAACTATTATAAATGTGGGCTTTTCCACATTTACAGAATGATAGATGGTTATAAAAAAATTGATTTCACAGATTTCAGGAATAGTTCTCATCAAAATCATTTTTTAATATACATATTTTTGTGTTCTTTTACTTAATGTTAGTTCTTTTTTAAAAGTTGTTTATTAATTAACAATAAGGATAACAAAATCTATTATGCACTTTCAATTCACAGCAATCTAATTGAAGTTATCACATATTCAATTTTAACCCCTACATTACACAAAAACTACTTTGTTCATAGTTAATAAATGAAAAGTAATTAAAACATATTAACAAATGGACTTTAATGGTGCCACCTGTATGACTATCAAAGTATTTTCCTCCAAACAAGCAGGTAAACAAAATAAATAACTGTGCATACTTAATGAATGCAAGACATCTTAAAACACCAGATATGGCAGTTAACAATGGCAATACAAAGTTAATAGTTAAAATAAAAAGATACACTCAATGCAAATGGAGTTAATAATATATTAAATGGATGTTTACAATAATTAAATATATATTTTAACTACACTTATTAACTGAATATTTTGCAATTACAACACAAATAATGTGCAAAAGTGCACAGTAACTAAAATATACCATTTTCAAGAACACACAATACAAATATTTATTTGGTACATATACCTGTAATATCAATTAATAATCCAAAAATGCAAAAACATTTTTGTTACTACAACATTATTTTTATTACTGTTAAACAGTTACTACAACACTGAGTACACTAAATATTTACCCAACTGATAGAGAGAGACAGCGACTGAAACAATTTCCACACAAGACAGACTTCAATATCTTATACCCACACGTGCACTTTTCTTATGGTTCTGACCTCATGTCTAACAGAAGACTTTTCACTTGACTGGACCTATCCTAATATCCTAATTAGAGTTCATGTAATCTAATCAAAACACTAACAAACATCAAAGGGGACAGACTTTATGCAGTTTGTAATAATGACGTATGTTAGCCTGTGTGAATTCTGAGCATGGTCTTGGATAGGGGCCTGTGTTGTGAATTTTCTACTCTCTTTGATACCAACAACAACTTTTCTACTCACCACTCAGATCTATGGGAAACAAAGCATATTTCTGAACATAAGTTTGCAACAATGTATGCACATTTTTGTGACACTTTTTTATAAAACTTAATTATAAAACACACACTTGGAAGGTAAACTCTTGGGAGGGGAAATTTGCCTCTCTACACTTCCCTATTATTCACCACTGATTAGCAGGTGTTAGCAATACGTAATTATAAAAAATATTTTTAAAAATTTAAATGTTCACTGCGATTCAGCACAATGTAAAATAAATTATTATTGGCAACATGACTCCTTTTTACAAGGTGACATGACCTGTACATTACTGTACAGTGTTTGTAGTACTGTACCAATGAACAAATATGTACAGTGTTTTTAGTTAAGCATAAAAACTATCATAAATTTCTCCATCTTACTCCAAAGAGAAGGAAGATAACTTTGTATCAATAAGAACTTTCTATTAAAGAGGTTTTCATTATGCGTATTACCATACTCCATTATAGAATGTCAGTGACTAACGAGCTGATAACTGAGACATGTAAGAATTAAAATTGTCCATTCAAGTGGATATGAACTAAAAGTGTTTTGATACACAACTAGTCATAAACTCTGTTCCTCTACATCAGATGACACTATCAAAGGGCTATAGATATTCAACATAAAGCAATGGTGTTCGTCATCAGAATGTAAAAATTTAATGGCACATCTGAACATAACATTCCTTAAACTACGTCAGAAACAGCTGCAATATGACCAACACCACATATTTTCATGCAAAATACACCCACAAAATGTATTTATGTATGTACGTACATGTCTAATAATCAATATAATATCATTTATAGATCCTAATATTAATTTGTACATGAAATAAATACACATGGGCACCCACTACAAGATGAAAAATGTTATGTATTCCACAAATTACGTTATTGAACATACACACTTCTTTCCCCAACACATATAAAAGTTTAAAATTTTAGTCTTAAGAAATACTGAGTGTGCTCGAGATTCAGAACTGAAATTTACTATTGCAACAGGGTTGACAAAAACTTAGAATTGTTACGTTATGCAGCCTGTTAATGCTCTCACTGCACTATCCTACTTTTAGTGAATGCTGTGTTTAGCATCTCCTTGCACAATTTAAGTCAAACAAAGAATTCCTTTCCTAAACTCCAGTGCTTACTCTGAAACTGTGTACTTTGTTTAATGAATACTATAGACATCAGTTGTTTCAAAAGTCACACAAATTACTTCCGGTATCTTGTGGCAGTCCAAAATGTAGACGAGTGAACAGAATGACTTGGTGAGCAAGCGAGAAAATTGTGCAAAGTAGGTGATCAATGTTTCATCTGAAGCTGTGATCATGAGAGGCAAGTACCACACGTACTAAGCGAAGATGACATAACTAGTGCAGTTGTAAGGCCATGAAAGCAGCGATATCACTCCAGCAGTACTACACTTGTATATGACAGCTGAAACCACACATCACAGCCAAGGTATGTCTCATACAGTATTTACTGAACTGGAATGACCCAATGCCACTTGAACACAGTATACTTTGTACTATTTTTCTACAAGTTACCCATGTAAGCTAGACAGCAAACTCTTTTTATAAAGTATATCGGAACTACACGTCTTTCTAAACTAATAATTCCATTTCCTTTTTTTTTAAATACAGATTTTAATGGACAACTAAAATCCCCATGACCAACGTCAAAAATATTACAAATGAGCAAATATAAATCACAAAAATAAAAATTCCAACTCTCAAAAAGATTAAAACTTGCGAACACTCCAGACAGCGGATGAAAATAAAGATGGTGTCGTACTTCGACAAAACGACGACTACTGCTACTACAGAGCCTTTCAACTAAGTCACTTTCCACGTTTAGTAGCAGCTACATCCACCTCACTTAAACAGTTCTTGCCAACTTCAGCATTCCTACACATCGTCAGTGTACTAAACATGTCAATCCTGTAAAAAATTAAAGATGTTATATAGTTTATAAAAACTGGAAGGATACATTTTTCAGTTCAGGGAAAGCTGTAAATAACTTAATTTCTCCTTAATGACTGGTCAGTTTACAAACACATTTGAGAAACATACTCTCGTTCATTCACACACACCAAACTAAAATACTAATTCTAAGAATTTTAAACTATTTTCAACAAATGCTTCAAATCTTTAAACACACAATTGGGAAGTTACAACGCAGTTATTGCTGTCCAGGAAGAAAACTTCTAACACTTTGAATGACAAGTCTTAAGTCACAGTTTAACCAATCACAAAGAAGCACAACCTTCTGATGAGCCTAGGGTAGCTGTTATTTCTCATTAATGTATGTAATAAATAAATTAAAGTTAAGGTTAAATAAGCATGATCCTTGACCTTTCCTGAGAGAGTCACAGTTAGCTGGTCACTGGCCTTCTGCTAGTCTAGAGGTACGTATTTGTTGGTTGAGATACTGACCACATTTTTCCACCTTCAGTACACATGTCCTAGCAGGAATTAGGCATCACACATGTCCAATCCATTGTTCCTATTGGCACAACTAAAAAAGGAATAAGAATGAAAATTTAAAAATTTTTTAAAGCGGAAGTTATGTAAAATATTTGGTCCTGATGGACGATAGTGTATCTTCTGAAGTTTGTGTGTAGACACTAAGGCGTAAGTACGGTGTGACGCAGGCATCACCACTGTTCTGACGATGACCACAATCAGCACAGGCGTGCGCTCGTCCCTGCCGCGCATCTCCTATGTGAAGGCCATAGACATCTACCTGGTGATGTGCTTCGTGTTTGTGTTTGCCGCACTGCTAGAGTATGCCGCAGTCAACTACACATACTGGGGGGCACGCGCCAAGAAGAAGTCGAAGAAGACGAAGGAGGCAGAGGAGACGAAGAAGACGAAGCAAGGTGTGCAATCTGTAACATTCACGGCAACATGGTGGTCATGGCACTGCGCACAATCGCACGACCAGACACAATTCTGTGACACATCCCTGCACTTAAAGGCTTCGTGAACATGGATGACAAGAGAGGCTGGCTGAATACCTCACAGACAAATCTGTATTTCTGGCCGGCCCAGAGAATGCACAAGGTGAGATTAGATGTAACTGGAGAGACAAAAAAATGCAAAGGTGGGAGAAATCTGAGTACCCTGAAAAAACCCACTGGCCATCAACAATGTCTGCTATATCTCCCGCAAATAAAAAATTCCCAACTTAGATCCACAGGTGTTAAGCCTGAATAGTCATGGCACGAAGCCAGCATGCTAGATTACACCATGACTGACATTTCTTACAATTTTGTGTGAACTTTAAACCTACATGATGTAGTTGAATTCTATTATCAACCTGAATAAGTATTCCATTACGAAAAAAATTAAATGACATATTCCATTATAAAAAGTAGACAGAATGCACAAGTACACACAGAGCGGTACTCGTACAAAGATACACAAACAAAAGTCAGACAAACACATTTCTTTTCATGCAGATGCGTGGTCATGCAACAATTCGCTGACCTAGCAGCGTATTCCTGCCATATCTCTATACATGACAAATTCAATACAGAAGTGATCTGCAATACTGAAGTGTTGATACACAAATCACAATTCCCATTATTCACAATGCTAACTAGCAAGGAGGGCAGGGCGACTATTCTAACATTGCCAAACAAACACCTCATGATTAATTATTAATTAGCATGTCAAATCAACAATTCAAACTGCACTGTGTACATACCCTAAAACTCCAATTTTTGAGTAGTCGCACATTTTTATTAAAAAGGTGATGGGCCAAGAGTGCTGTCGGCTACGTACTCTTAGTCTCAAACTCTGGTGGTCCCCCTGATGTTCCATAGCGCCAAATGCTGCCACTAATTTGCCTCTGTAACGTTTCTATCTACAAGCAGAGTCAACCCCTTGCTACTTGAGAGGCTGGTGACCCGCACGATGCCGTGCTCAAGTCCAGTGGGTGGACCCACGCCCTTGCCCTGGCCGGCAGGCACAGGACGTATATGCTTGCCGCATATCAGGGGAGGTTTCGCCTTCCAAGCCACCCCTTGCTCGCCACGTCTCGCGAGGGCACACTCTCCAGACAAGGCAGTTCGAGGGGAGTTCACATCAGCCCTCTAACTGTAGCTCTTGCCATCTCGCCCCGCTAGCCATAACACTTGCCTTCAACAGTGTCTATTTGAACCTAAGTTATCTTGCTGCCATAACTGTTTTGAACTTGTGTTTCTCAATGCATCAGTCATAAGCTCTTGTCGCACAGCCTTCTCCTAAGTAACGAGTGTTGGCCTCATCCAGGGTCGCTCTTGCCCCTGAACTTCGGTTTACATCTCACTGCCACTCCGAAGTAAATAACTTGACAAACTGGGTTCCTTATCCATCAGACGTTAGCGAGCATAGGTCAGAGATATATGTCTCGTAAACTCCTTCAGAAGGAATAAAACATATATTTAACACTCTCATCTTTTTGGTCCGGTCATTCCCTTTTGCTTCTTGCCTTCCTCAACCGCTTTACCTTCTGTGTGCATATCTGACGAAAAACTTCCACGGGCACACACAGTCTCCGTGATAGAGAATAGAACCAAGTCCCCACTGAAGGGCTCTCCCGCCTCTTGTCAGTGCTAGCTGGTCACACCATCCTCTAGCACCACAGTGGCAAGGGGAGAGATAACTTTCCTCTGATGCTCCTAAGGCTTGAGGGGAACACACACATATAGTCACTATGAGACTCAGGCTACAAGCAGCTTACTGAGGAGAGGTTGATGTCTGTAGCTGGCGAAAACGCTCTCTCCTCTCCTGAGGAGGATCAGGGCGCCCAAGTACCGTCAATCGTGAAGCGCACTTTGTAGCGCTCTGGTAGGGGATAAACCCCAAGGCACCGGCCCCTGGAAGAACAGGTTCCTTCCTGGACAGACCATGCGAAAACCTGTCCTCCCACATGCTGCTCTACGTAACTTTAACCTTTAACAGGACACCCACTCAATCTTCTAAATATAGTAATTATTTAATCTTCTTTTGTTTTATCCCATATACAATAAACATAACATCACTGACTGTTCATAACTGTGTACTCAAATTTATTCCTAAATGTCCCACCACGAGGCGGGCCAGAAAAGGGATAGCATAACTAGTGATGGTACGATATGGAAAATTACCCAATATTTTCGATACCTGATACATCACCTAAAATCCGATCGAATCCAATAATTTGATATGATATAAAAGAAAATAATCTCAAAAATGTTATACTGTGGTCTAGTTGAGTATTCAAAATTTTCCTTCTTAAAAATACTAAATGAATGTGACTGTAATTAAAAATACAAACAAAGAATGTACAACATTTTTCAGTATGCCTACTAGCAAAACCAATGCTAATACTTAAAGATAAGTTCTTTAAGGTTGTAAAAATACTTAATGCTATTACTTATATGGTCGGGGATGTTTTAGGGAGTTGGGCTGGTGGGTTCCTTATACATCGCAGAGCAGTGCTCTAATGCTACTGATCACTACCGTGATAGAACTCCACTTAACCTTGGATCTTATAAACTTAATTTTTTTGAGGTTATGTTTGTTTCACCTCATGACTTTAAAATTAAAAAACACATTAAACACCACAACATTAAATAAAAACATAAAGACAAACAAGGGAATTAATAGTACACCAATACATACCTCAATAAAAACAGAAGAAAAAATAAATCTAAAAAACCTAAGTTCCAGAACCAGACTGTCTGTAATATTTCGCTTATACACCTCAAATGCTTCTATCGTGGCAGCGCTTAGTTATTAAACTTTATAGGCTGTGTAAAATCCCATCAATAGTCAAACTTACACCTTTTTTTTTTTGCCACCACAAACATTGCCATTTTTCCAATTGCAGTTATTCGATATACTTAAAGTTTATATCTGCGATACAGATATTTCTGATAACAATAGCTGCCAATAAACCGATAACTGTTATCGGATCGGACCATCACTAAGCATAACCCTGAGCGGCAAGCTACTAGACCTGGAGAGCCAGGACCAGACACCCTCGTTGGCCCACTGATGTCAAAGACTTGGAATGCCTACAAGTGTGCCATACTCATGTGACTTGATATGATATAGATATTGCAAACAGGGGTGTACAGAGTATATCGCCACAAGGATATTCAACAGAAACTCGTGCTACTCACAACCACTTACCATAGGTTTAGCAGAGACTGCAGATCTTCCTTCAGTGAGAGTTTCCCAGCAACTCTACGTTTAATATCAAATACTGCCTATAATATTTGCAAAAAATCAACTACTATTTCAACTGTAACTTAATAGGTGCACTTAGGAAACACTTTAGATGAAAAGTCACACGAATGTATATGACCAGATTCTTTGATATGAACCTGCAGTCAGTAGTTGTCCTCGTTATGTATGTACAGTCCATTCTTACGACTTATGAAAATCAAAACACTCTAGGCATAACATGTCACCTGTTTTTTCAATAATCTGTATTCCACAAATATATAACACTGTGGTTAGCTTTAGAGTACTGTATTATTGAATAAATGAAACTTTACCTTAATATCTTCTATAACTTGTAATATTTACTTCTTTTTTAATAATGAATTAACAATAGCGAGAGCAGCGACGTGTTGGCAACGACCAGTGAGAAATAGTTCACAGTTAAAATATTATTTTAACGTCGTTTTTTTGTATACTATTTGTAAATTAAACTGTGCCTATTGAAATATTGAAATACTTAGGTACCCCGATGGCTACATATCTTATTTAGACAGTTTAAAATAACAGCGGAAAATATCGTGAGTAGGCTGTAATGGTACAGTGTTGTTTTATCGAACGAGAAAGCAATTGAAGAACTGTCTGCTGGCAAGGCTTGTCGCAGTCTTTCTCTTTCTTCGTCTCTTTCACACTTGGGAAATTTTACTTTGTTGGTAAATAAGCATATTGTACATGTTTTCAATTGTAGCATATTTCATACTTATTACAGCAAAATAACGATTTTTGAATTTGTAATTTCGACTGAAAAGAGATTTTAAATCTTGAATATGTATTTTAATATATTTAGATATGATGGCAGGGCAGTTACCTAGTGAAGTTGGCAGACGTGCAAGTTATGACATGGCGTGTTGCTCTACTATCAAACGAAACATAAATTATTCTTACTCTGAAAAATTCTTCAAATTACCACATCACGTTTGTAGACTTTTTTTAAACCTACCTAGGCAAGTTACGATGTTGTGATAAATCAGTGTTTCCACGCTAGTAATAAATATACTGTTATGTGCGTTTCGTTAATCATTGCGTCTGTGAAATGGCGTACCTTTGTGCCTCGTGGTCTATACGCTGGTCCTGTGTGTGCGTGATTTCAAATATTTGATTAGCAATATAAGTTTTAAATGTGAACTATTTTTATGACAAAGTTATTAATTTACATCCACGTATGTTTGTTTATCACAACGTTCTATCTTTGCCCTAAGTGGTTTGGAACACTGTCGTGTAACGTAATTTGCCACAATCCCAGAAGAAAAATACTAAGTTCAGCCCGATATATTTCAATAAACCTAATAAACAGTAAGTAGCAATACATAGAAATATGAGCGGTCTAAAAGTTATCGTAGGCTTATTTGTATGCATGTTCACCGCTATCTTTTAAAGTTTGTATGACGAAAATGAGGAACACGAGTTGCGTGCTTGAATTTAATGTGCCTTTTTCACTGGTTGTTCCTTCGTTTTAATATTTATCCCAACTGAGGCCGTCCTTTTAGAGAAATGATCCAACACACATACCTTGCAGTTGTAACAGTGTTAAACACAGTCACGGCAAAATACTAACGTGCATTACATGTATTGAGCTATGTCGTGGACAACAAATATGTTAATGTAAAATAACCGTAAGGACTGTTTTCAATTCAGGCATTTTTAAAACGTCATAAAGCTGACCTAAATAATGTTAGAGGCCTAAACTGTGAACATTCATATGGAATGATTTTTGGATTATGACAGAAGTCTTTGAAAAGCTGTAAACAGTAAACAACACGTTTGACAGGTATAAAAGTAGAAGTCACATTTCTATGTTTATTTTTAGGTGCAGTGAAAGTATATGAACATATGTACACACACAATGGAATGTAAACATTGATTTTGACAAATGTTGCATGGCAGTCACATGGCAATGTTTGTTTGCATTTGGTGGAAGGATACGAAACGGGCCTGCAAGTAGATATTTAGCAGGGCTCCGAGAAAGTTGCTTCCAATGGGGAATGGATTATAGTTTATAATTACATTATGTGTGTGAACTTATTAGAAGAGTAGATTAACTAGCACCTTGTTTGGTGGTGACGTGTTCCAGTGGGAGCCAAACCCAGTACGTCGGGAGCAAAACAGGAGACCTCGGCCTCGGGCGAACACGAGATCATTGAGCTGCAGGACCTGCGAATGTCGCCCATCCCTTCCATCCGTAACCGCCACAACAGCCGCGGCTCGTCTGCTGAGGCGCTCGACCCTGCCAGGTTCCCCCCCAGCTTTCGCATGAGCCGCTCTCACAGCTACGGCATGACCACACGCCCCGGCAGTGGCCTACGCTTTCGCGGCTCACGTGCCCAGCTGCCCACTCACAGGCCGCGTGTCTTCACCGCCCTGCGCCGAGGGGCCTCCGCGCTGCGTGCCTCCATCCCCCGCATCAAGGATGTCAACATGATAGACAAATACTCTCGTGTTGTTTTCCCCGTCTCCTTCATGGTCTTCAACGCTGTCTACTGGATCTTCTACTTCCTGCCTGCATCCCACGATACCAAAACAAAGTGACACTTGTGTGTTTCCCTCCTGGACAAGTGCAGTGTTTGTGTGATGATTCGTACCAAGGCTGTATGGAAACGTTAGTGTGCTACTGCAACAAACTCAAGTAAACACATGCACACTCCTGTAAAGTACTTGATGATGCATTTAATATGAACATTGAACATCTTTATTTTTGATTTTACAAAACTCATTGCTTCCATGGCAATTTTACTGCCAAATCTGAAAATAACATAAAATAATAATGGGGGGGATATTTTCTCTGTAGATACTACATAAATAATAAGTGGTTTAAAGTCAAACTTCCACCGTAATATAAATTTTGTTTTCATAGCTTTTAATACCATAGTAACAGAATTATTTTTAATAGAGATTTTATGAAATGTGTAGCACATCTACCAGTTGCCACACAATTGTGTAAAAGCCCACAAAACAACTTGATAAAGGAACAATGCAGGGATTAATATGATATTTGTATGTTTAGCTCAATAAAACTATTCCAACCGTTTGTCTTAGTGAATAATGAAATAGTAGCACATGAAAAGTTATTTCCCCAAAAATGCAGATTTTTTGGTTAAGAATAAAGTAACTGTTATTTTGACATTAGACTGAATTTTTGTTAACACCTGGTTGTTTTACACTGACAGAAATTTATTTCAACATTAAAAAACAGAACTGAAAAACATGAAAGTCAATGATCAAAGTCACATGGTTATGTGAATTCCTAATATTGTCGCTGCATATTTAATATGATGAAGTTTAGAAACCCTCTCCCTCTTTTCAAGAACTTCCTTTGGTGGTTCGTTCATATTTCTTACTGTTTTTGATACATTTTTAAATCCATTAGTAATTATGTACTTGGTACTGATTTTTTAAATGTCTTACAAAATTTTATATTGCAAGGGAATATTGATGAGAAATGCAGTTTTAAATAAGTGCTGTAAGGTCCACTATCAAGAAGTAGTTCCCATATCAGGTGACCTTACTGGTGATGTGAAGTATTTATGTATGCGAGAATGGATAATGGCAAGGAACCTGCTGACAGTAGTGGACTTAAACGTGGTGCTCATAAACTGAGACATTAGAGGCTGGAAGCATGCATGGTCTCTAAGTACATATACATACATATTTTACTTACAATCATTTTTCATGTCCCAGTCTGTGAAGACCGGACCTCTGCTTTGCAAGGGTTCCGATCACTAGGCCATCACCAATGCACAACCGCAGTCTAGTGGAAAGTCTCCATGGGTAATCAGTAAAACCTCTCTTCCTCTCAGTCTGGAAAGACCAGAGGATAGGCTCTAAGTTCGAGTTTGTATACTGGAGGGAGCAATCCAGCGAGTCAACTACTACAGAGCCATGACGACCGCCAACCAGCTCCAGAGAGGTATTGAAGAATGTCGTCCTGTAACCTATAACTTCCATGATAGCAGGTCACGTAGACATCCCTTCTGGAACCCCCGCAATTAAATAATTACCTGACGATAATTGTGGTTCATTCTGAACACACCTCTATGATTAGCAACAATATTGCTTAGATCATATTTGTGTATTGTAAATTCTCATTTTCCGTAGGTCGCCTTCGCCTACTATCAATTTCAAAACATTAACAATAGTTAGATTGCTATTAGGAGAGCTACGCATAATTTTGTTTCCCTATCACGTAATATTAAAATTACGTACTATAATCTGAATTCCCAAGTCTTGTTTATATTTTAAGTAACCCTTTGTTTTCACACTATTTTGTGTTAACGTATTTTGAAATCAATTCAAGTGGCACTAACTTCTCGCTTTAAAATCCTAGCCGCAAAAAGATCAAACTGGTATTCACGTGAAACCGCCTTAATGGCAGATGGGATTGACCTCCATCAAGTTACGCCAGGTTTCAAACAATACCTACCGTCCTAAGTCCCAGCTCGCAAAGGCCGAACTAGGGGACACGGGTACCGCCCTGAGTTCGGAGGTGTTTCACGGCATTTGCACGTGTGTTCATTGCCAGCTAAATGCCTTATGCCACTAAATGCACTTTGAGTAAACTAAGGAGAAAGTCCCTAAGAGCCTCAGTAAGAGAACTATTATTATTAGCCTCAGCAGAGAGTACTCATACTAATTGTGAACCCCCCTTAATTGAGGAACAACCTGTTCATTTACTTGGACCCCATACTAGGTTCGCACAAAGTGTACAACCCCTGGGCCAAGCTATTGTACAGTATGGAGACAGTTTGTTAGAACTAGATTGGCCGTGGCATAATATCGAGGTTTCGGATACGCCCCCTGCAGAGGTAGCGGCAGAGATTCCACCCACCACCACTCGAACTCAAGACCTCAGAGAATACTTTACAGTCGACTTGTAAGGTACGAACCCCTTCGGGCAAGATAATCCATGTGTGTTTACCACCCCAAGGACATAAGCGTCCTAAGGCAGATCTCTGAATCATCCCAACTTCGTATCTGCTCCTATCCCGACTCGTCCTATGCTGTACCGAGGCTGGATAGATAGCCAACCAGATAGTTCCATATAAGCCCCACTTCCATGTACCCGTAAAGCTGGTTTAACGGACTTTGATGGCCCTAACTCTAAGGAAAACCAAAGCCTCGCATTGCGAGTCCTTCCAAATTCAACTTACTTTAGGGATTTTCTCACCTTCTCCGGTCACCACAGTTAATCCCACGAGAACTAAGACTGACTATCCTATAGCGTAGGAAGTACCCAGACCCAGCCAGCTTTTTCTGTATTTTATTTGTATTTTAGTAATTCCTTGAGGTTAAAAACCCATATTTGAACCAGATAGGTGAAGTAGGGTAAGGTTCCTGGGTTTTAGAACACAGGGAGGAAACCAACGTCATACTGAATATACTCTATTTGAGCATATTTACTCTATTTGAGCATATTTACACTTGCTTTCACACAATTGCCATTTTGTTTACTTGTCCATTTGGCTTGTGGTTGTTTCAATGAAATTATTAACAATCATCAAAAGTCACTAAAGCTTACTTATTAAGAAAGACAAAAATTTATTTTAATGTTTACATAGTTACTCTCGTTAAGTTCTTTTGTAGCACATTTGGCTTACAGTATTTTCACTCAATATTGATTACAACCCTTAAAGCTTTACTTATTGCAGATTACCAAGAACATTCAAGTGATTACTTAGTTACGTTTTTTCCGTAGCTCGTGTGGCTTACGGTATCTCAATTATCAGTTCTTACGTACTACTACACGTGACACAAGATTACTTTCTCTACTCACATCGTAGACTTTTCCATCAAGAATAATTTAAACTAAGTGCTTAATTAAAGTTTCAGCATTTTTTTTTTAATTACCAGAGTCTTTTCTAGTTGCCTGCCTGGCACACTTTTCTTTTCTTCCGATTCCAGTTTAACTTCTGGGCGTTGTTCTGATTCTCTTTGTTATATTATCAATGTTCATCTCACTAAATTTCACATCATTATTCCTGTCACTTGGGGCTCGTGATTTTAAGGTCACGTAGACTACATATATATAATGCTGCCAAATTTTGCATTATTTATTACAAAATACAACAAAAACCCTTATGTGTAATTCTTACACATTTTATTCTATGAGATTACACTATTATCTACATGACTAATTTATATGTAAAAACTTTTATATACAATTGTTAAGCATCTTAACCTATCTTTGTTACTTACAGCCTACTATTTACAGACATGGAGAGAGGTGGGCATAGTGAGATAAAGAAATGTAAGCATTGCTCACCTAGTTTCCCTTACCAGCGCTGCGGCTCACTCTAGATTCAAACTAGCCCCAAACTTTGAACCTAACAAATGCTAACCCTTAACACTCTTATTTATAACAAATAAATTAAAACTACTATGTACAGAGGATGAAGCAATCATGTACATAATACTTAGTTATATTATCCTTAGAAATTCATGTTCTTGATTTTTTATTTTGGCGTGAGAGTCTTTTCAATTCGTAACTTCTTGTGGGCTGGCCGAAAGTAAACATTACTGCAAAGAGCAAAAGGCATGCATCATTCCTGCTTGATGAACTGGGAGTCCTCAGCGAAAACCACTCAAGCAGCTATCGTCACACTAACATCGCTCGAAATCAAAGGCCATTTTTCCTGCGACCACATGACAACCGCCCCACTCTATAAAACGTTAATAATGGGAGTTAAAAACACTTGCCGCAGTAACTAAATATTTCCCGACAAACTTCTAAATAAAAGAAACCGTTTACTCACTGGCAGAATTAAGGATGCTATACATAATCAAAATTACAACTGGATTACTTGCAGGAGGAAGCAAAGGTGATGTAGTGGATTGTATGTCTGTCGAGGTATTGAAGTAAGAAGCCAAGCTCAGCAGCAAACTCATCACAGAGAACTCTAGTGACAAACACAGGAACTATGATAAAAAGAATTTCAAATAGAGTCACTGAAAAGATTAGTTTTACTCGTTAATTTTTATATGACAGAAACGTCAAAAAATAAAAAATAAAGTAAACACAGTAATATATTTAGATTCCTTATCTTCAATATTTGATAACAATAGTTAGATAAATAAAAAATACTAGATTGAGTAAGGTTACCTAATAAGCAACACTTTGCCACAAAATATACTTCACTCAAAAAAAAATCTCATTGAGGTACAAAACTTATAAATACCTTTCCCAAACTTCAAGGTAAAGTATAAAAATTAATTAGCAATAGGGACGTGCCTAATAAACAGCACATTGGTAAAAATAATTATGTTTATATTTAACATTTTAAGGAACAGCAGGGTGAATCCTTAATCTTCTCTAATATATAAAATACTCAAAAAATAGTAAGGAAGCGTGGTCCTATATGAATACTAAGGTGAAGGTGCCCTGAGCACAACTAATTAACTGAAATGAAGTTAAATAATATGGAATTATAAAAACTCTAATTTAATTGGGAGTGCTCAGAAGGATGCTGAGATTATACTAATACCTCCTGACCTGTTTCTAAGCAGATTATACTAATACTTCGCGATCTGTTCCCAAGCCGATTATACTAATACCTCGCTATCTGTTCCCAAGCCGATTATACTAATACCTCGCTATCTGTTCCCAAGCCGATTATACTAATACCTCCTGACCTGTTCCCAAGCCGATTATACCAATACTTCGCGATCTGTTCCCAAGCCGATTATACTGATACATCGCGATCTGTTCCCAAGCCGATTATACTAATACCTCGCTATCTGTTCCCAAGCCGATTATACTAATACCTCGCTATCTGTTCCCAAGCCGATTATACTAATACCTCCTGACCTGTTCCCAAGCCGATTATACCAATACTTCGCGATCTGTTCCCAAGCCGATTATACTGATACATCGCAATCTGTTCCCAAGCCGATTATACTAATACCTCGCTATCTGTTCCCAAGCCGATTATACTAATACCTCCTGACCTGTTCCCAAGCCGATTATACCAATACCTCGCTATCTGTTCCCAAGCCGATTATACTAATACCTCGCTATCTGTTCCCAAGCCGATTTTACTAATACCGCGCTATCTGTTCCCAAGCCGATTATACTAATACCTCGCTATCTGTTCCCAAGCCGATTATACTAATACCTCGCTATCTGTTCCCAAGCCGATTATACTAATACCTCGCGATCTGTTCCCAAGCCGATTATACTAATACCTCGCTATCTGTTCCCAAGCCGATTATACTAATACCTCCTGACCTGTTCCCAAGCCGATTATACTAATACCTCCTGACCTGTTCCCAAGCCGATTATACTAATACCTCGCGACCTGTTCCCAAGCCGATTATACTAATACCTCGCGATCTGTTCCCAAGCCGATTATACTAATACCTCCTGACCTGTTCCCAAGCCGATTATACTAATACCTCCTGACCTGTTTCTAAGCAGATTATACTAATACTTCGCGATCTGTTCCCAAGCCGATTATACTAATACCTCCTGACCTGTTCCCAAGCCGATTATACTAATACCTCGCGACCTGTTCCCAAGCCGATTATACTAATACCTCCTGACCTGTTCCCAAGCCGATTATACTAATACCTCGCGATCTGTTCCCAAGCCGATTATACTAATACCTCGCTATCTGTTCCCAAGCCGATTATACTAATACCTCGCGATCTGTTCCCAAGCCGATTATACTAATACCTCGCGACCTGTTCCCAAGCCGATTATACTAATACCTCCTGACCTGTTCCCAAGCCGATTATACTAATACCTCCTGACCTGTTTCTAAGCAGATTATACTAATACTTCGCGATCTGTTCCCAAGCCGATTATACTGATACATCGCGATCTGTTCCCAGGCCGATTATACTAATACCTCGCTATCTGTTCCCAAGCCGATTATACTAATACCTCCTGACCTGTTCCCAAGCCGATTATACCAATACTTCGCGATCTGTTCCCAAGCCGATTATACTGATACATCGCAATCTGTTCCCAAGCCGATTATACTAATACCTCGCTATCTGTTCCCAAGCCGATTATACTAATACCTCCTGACCTGTTCCCAAGCCGATTATACCAATACCTCGCTATCTGTTCCCAAGCCGATTATACTAATACCTCGCTATCTGTTCCCAAGCCGATTATACTAATACCGCGCTATCTGTTCCCAAGCCGATTATACTAATACCTCGCTATCTGTTCCCAAGCCGATTATACTAATACCTCGCTATCTGTTCCCAAGCCAATTATACTAATACCTCGCGATCTGTTCCCAAGCCGATTATACTAATACCTCGCTATCTGTTCCCAAGCCGATTATACTAATACCTCCTGACCTGTTCCCAAGCCGATTATACTAATACCTCCTGACCTGTTCCCAAGCCGATTATACTAATACCTCGCGACCTGTTCCCAAGCCGATTATACTAATACCTCGCGATCTGTTCCCAAGCCGATTATACCAATACCTCGCAATCTGTTCCCAAGCCGATTATACTAATACCTTGCGACCTGTTCCCACGCCGATTTTAACGTGAAATGCTAAAGGGTTAACGGGAAGGTGAGGTTGAGAGAGACTTCTTCTGTATGAAGGGGCGTCGTAGTGGAGGTATCCCCAGGGCACACGGCACTTTTGCACGTGGTCTAGCTAGTGGTCAGTGCAATACCGTAGAATTTATCCTCGGCCTTGTTTAGACTGTGAGGTCGTCTGGCTGCAACTTAACAAGTTGGTCTAGTAACCATCACACCCTTGAGACATTTCTTCAACTGTTTTTCAGACTGGAAGAGGGCGGAAGGTCCCTTGCCTCTATTGCTTCCTCGGCCTTATGCAGACTGGAGGAAGCAACGACTGCTCCTACTTATACTAAAAATCTCCATTTGTATCTTCAAGAGGGGCAAGGGGGTTGCTAACCGGACTTCGGTGCTGCGCTACCCTTTTATCTCCTGGGGTGGAGGCGTTGACATATATTATCACATTTGCGCGAGACACAGGACGCTTCTGCGACTTTGTAAAATGGGTGCTGCTCTCCTACAGTGTACCCTTGAACTAGATTATCTCCTTCCCGGGTGTCGGTGGTTCTTCAAGATTTAAAATTCCCATGTTGAATTTAGGATGACCACATAACAGTTTTAATTAGTTATTATATTTTTATTAACCACATATCTATAATCTCAGTTGCTGTGATGTTTTTAGATCATGTAGGCACTTGAATTAATATAATAAAGTGCTACAGACTTGTCCAAAAGAGTGTAGAATGCTCGATGATGGGGCGAAGTCGCAAGTAGAGATGCGCATGCCAACTGCGCAGGAATGTGTCACGCGTCAACATATCATAACACTCTTAATGTAGGACACACTATTAGTACTTTTGGATCTTTCACTTTGCCTGGCGGCCCTCTACAGCTCGCAATAAGTTTAAGAATCGGTCAAATTGCAATCAATGCTCTATACTCCAATACCCTTAACATAGTACTGCTACAACACTATTTACATTAAAGGTAAACACTTTTAGGTGACTCTAATTTCTTTAACTCTGGCGGCCCACTGCGGCACACCTCAAAATTAAATGAATTTTTTTTAGAGTCTTAACATGTGTGTCATACTACACTATCTTTCAATACTCTGGACATTACCAGTTAATTAAGGGCTCGGTTAAATTTTAACCCTGGAGTTTAAGTCAATGCATGGCTATTCCTTGACTAACCTTAAATCTGCTAAAATTCTAACAAAATAACTTATTAGAAAACCGTACTGCATCACTGCAACACTGTCTTCTTTACTGGGGGTTCATTAAATTGGTTAAGTAGTAATTTACGCGTCAGCATTGGTTCGCTGAAAAAGAGTCAGTTTATGTGTACTGTTACCTAACCCGAAGCACACTTACAAGCAATAACGATGCCTCTGGCGGGGGGGTTTGTCCATAGGGCTCCACCATGAGACTTACGACGCTACACTCTACTTCTTGTCCCGTCGCTTGGGTGAGTAAGGCAAGAAGGACCTGGACGAGTGATTCTTTCTTCCAGCCACCCTACACAACCATGATGGTACTCAGATGCACAAGTGATGCACCCGACTGTGATAGTGCTCTGTCCGATGCACTCCAACCAGCTTGTCTTTGTTGGCAGGTAACACAGAGGTACTCCAAGCCACCAGTGTACCGGGGGATATCTTCCCACCCTAGGCTGGCATAACGGAAGTGTCTGTTGTAATGTGCACATGTTCCCCCGTGCCGGGGCACGTGTCTATTGAACGGTCGAGTGTAGAGAGAGAGCGGTTGTCGGCCATGACGACCTTGGTGGTGTCGTGTTGATTCCGATCAGAGTTTGACATGACTGGCATGCATGTTCGTATTGGGCGCCAAAGGATGTTTATTACCACAGACTTCCTGAAGTCCTGAGTTAGGTTCGACTCTCGGTTGGAGTCGACTAGTTGTAAGAGGTTCTTTAGGCTGTATGGCTCCAAAGTAACCTGGTAGTTACGTACTGTGTTCGTACGTGTATATAACAAGCTGCACATGATATAAATAACCGTATGAGTTAGCACATCCAGCTAAAACACTAATTGTACTAAATACCTAATCAGTTAACCCACTGAACTGATTAGATTCTAGGTTTGACGACCGAAGCGGTCATGGATGTGGGGTCGGCTGGCTTGGTCTAACTACCAACGCTGAACTACATGCAGTTACGCCCCATATTGGGTGCCACTATGAAGTATGAAGGGGGGTTGACGTAGGCCTGGGGTTATGTCACAAATCTCTCAACTCTAAATAAGTAACATCTGTCTAGGGCGGGGTGTTCTCCACGTGGATGAATATTACACTTTGACATAGTTGCATCAACCTGGGACCAATGTCATAAGGAATTTAAACCCTATGCTAATTTTGACAAGATATGTTTCCGTATAGGAAGATCTAGATCTTGGTTACTCTGAGAGACTACAAATATTGCGATTCCAGATTCGTGGGATGTATTAAAGGGAAAACAAAAGTAAGACAGAGACCTTAATTCCTCTTTGGGGGCTGGCCAGTATATAGCGAGGGCTGCGTGGGTCATCTAGTCGGTACGAGATCTGAGGTTACACACACAACCCTTCATCTTGGCAGGCACTCTACTGTACCTTACGAGTGATGAGAGGAGGAGTGCTCCACTTCATTGGCTAACTCACGCGGTGGGTGAGCGGTTGGTCAGCGGCTGGCACTGGTTGATGTGTAGTGATGCAGATGTCCTCGTCAACTGTGGCAACGGGTCACAGAGACTCTTGCAGGGGGGTCTTTAACCAGTGTCTGTCAATGCCTAAGAGGGTCTCTCCCCGTAGAACTACTTCTATGGCTGGATGTAATGGCAGCGTGAAATGGCCGGGAAAGGAGTATCAATATTACTTACGGCAGTTTCTGAAGGGGTAAGTTAATGCTCTCTACTACGTCTCTTAATGCCCGCTTTAATCTCTTTCACGACCCTTCCTAACGAGAGTAAGGGATGAGGAATAGAACAAAATATTCAACAGAGGAGGATAAGCCGGTGCGTTAACAAGCCTAGCGTATACTTCCTGTGCTCAAAGTTGTGACATGCAGTAACACTTGGTGTTCCTATAGTCCAGCATTTGCAAACAGTGAACGGAACTTTTGAGCAGCACATGTCACTTCCTTGCTGAGGCCTGGGTGTAGCACCCACAAGATGTCGATTAGGCCTAAGTGGTTCCAGCCCCTATCTGGCCTTTGCAAGTGGTGACGTGGTATGGAACACTTTGTCTGGTTGATTCTCTTAGTGGACTAGAGTGCCTAGTGTTTTGGGCGCAGCCGAAGTCCTACCTGTTGGCAGAGCTCGGGTTGCCTCTTATAGGTGTTTGTGTCTACTTTAATGATTTTACGCGTTACTGGCTTTTCCTTTGTGGTGTAAAATTATGTTAAATTTACTTAGTGAAAAAGGGTTAATTGAATTACTTATTAAGAGGAATTATACGTATCTAGAAAATAGCGTGATACCACACTATTTCCTACTGAAATAACATACCGTATTTTGGCATGTACAGGCTGCACCATAAGTTTTTTTTAAATGAAAAATTAGGGATAATTAAAATTTCAAGCAAACGCCGCACTGAATTTTTATATTCCTGTAAATATTGTTGAGTTACGATTTCACACTAACAATAAATTCGGACATAATTTGCCCCCTACAAAACATTTGTGACAGAAAGTTCTTACCAAGTTGCAATGTTTACAAATATACATCACGCAATTACTATTCCACAGATGGTAACTTGACTTCAGAAAGCACAACCATAGCAACATGTTATACCAAATGGCATCTTATCAGTGTGCACTTGTAGAGCCTCGGTGGGCATGCAAACTACGCAAGATATCTTTCTCTTGTACAGCAGAGAAATTATTTTCTTATGTATGACATCTATGGCAGAGGTCCTACATGTTTACACTTCACACATGTAGGATGAAGGTTATTTTGTTTATGAATGCAAGTGAACAAATAATTAAAATAATTGCACAAGAGGGAGTTTTTTTTACTGTACTTTTTCTTCTTCTCTTCCTTTCCCTTACTTCCTTCCTTCCTTCAAGTTAAAACAACATTAAAATGTTGACAATTTCTAAACGTGTTTTGGGGAAAATTTTTTTACATGCCAATATTTTGTATATAAACCGCACTCCACTTTTTGTAGTCACAATTTTTTTGTAAAAATGTGCGGCCTATACACGCCGAAATACGTATGCTACGGAAGCTGAACCTATTGTCAAAACCAGGTGAAGGCAACTTGGGCAAGAGTTAGGTGTAACGTGAATAAAACTGGCAAATTAATTAGATTCAAAAGTTAATGCATTTAAATAGAACCTAACTATCGGGGATTGTTCTTAAGGAACATCAGAACTGCAAGTACCAGAGGGGTAGTTGATGTAGTCACGCCACCCGGAGCGCTGAAGAGGTCCAGGAGAGCCAAAATAACCTGTTACCAATGGGGTTGCTGGCGGTTACCAGAGGGTGGTAGGTGAGAAGTGACGTCTTCGGGAGCCTCTGGTCTGGTGGAATCCCCATAAGCTCTGAATCTGCGGTGGCTGCAAAGGCGGGTAAGTGGCTGCTGAAATGTTGAACTTCTGGTCGGTTAGTGTATTTCTGAAGCTTGTAGGGGGTCAGAGGTGTGGGGTGAGGGGGAAGGTAGCCTTGCTCTCGGGGGTTGAGAATCCCTTGGTTGAAGGGGTACCATTTATTTCTTATCTCCTCGGGTAGACACGTGATCCTTTCTAATCCCCTATGTTGGAGGCATGGAGGCTGGAGCAGCTAGAGTAGACTGGGTGCTGCCCTCCAAAGGCGAGCTGTGGATCTAGCTGGGTCTTCCTGAAGGGAGCTGGTGTCTCAGTCAACAGTACAATACTACGTTGTGGGTTGGGCGAGAGTGTGATGGCTTCTTGGATTTTCTTTGTGTGAACAGTATAATCTGGGGCCACATGTCCCGCAACCACTGTTATGGAGTAATGACTTGCCCTTGTATGAGCGGCTTGCTCGAAGATGAGGAAAAGGTGGCGATTAGAGTGTGTATTGCAAATGCGCAGAAATTTATCATGGGTCATAACATATATTTTATTTTCATTTTGTTTAACTGAAAGTCACATTTATATATAAAAAGGGACAGGAATTCAAGTACTCACAGTATACGCAGTACTCATCGACAGGCACACACACACAGGAGGACACATTTTCCATGCTGTTGCGCAATTGCGAAGTTTCAATGGCTAAGCCAGCTTCATCAGGAGGAGAGTTGTAGTGACACTGCAGTATGGTTGAAGGGCACTGTTTGTAGTAAACCTAGCGGCTGGGTGGCGAACTACGAGAGAGCGAAGGGTTGCTCAGTGAGCAGACCTCCTGGAAGCAGATAAGGAAGGAACTCACAGTCAGTTGCGCTGCAACAGCAGGCTAAGGAAGTTGTGGAGGAGGCGGTGGTAGCGCTGGGGGTCGTCGAGGTAGCAGGCGTGCCCTGCGCCCTGGAAAACCACCTCCACGCTGCTGGGGATCTGGCCCAGGTTCTTCACCGCTGCCTCCGCCAGTCCCGTCTGGTCCTTCTCCCCATGAAGGATCACGGTCGGCACCTGTCGCACACAACCTCACACATCTACATCCCGCACTGCACGCACACTAACCTACAACTTATGTTGTTATGCTAACAACTACTACTTTTAACAATTCATTTGTAATTAAAAACTACACGGTGCTGGACAGTTCTTAACGAAACTACATGGTGCCGGACAGTTCTTAACGAAACTACGAACTCTTTAGTTTTGACAATATTAACCCTGCCAAAATTGAGCAAAATCAGTATTGTGACACGAATATGAGTTCGTAGTTGAATCACTGTGTTATGTCTGCACTACTGTGAGGCCAGTAACTAGTTGAGTACAGGTGGGTGTAAGGAGTACTTTCAAAATTTTCTCTCTTGAAAATGTAAACAAGCAAAAAAAAAAAAAAAAAACAACCCCAAGAATCAACATGGCAAGGGAAGGTCCATGTAGGTGAATGACATGAAGTATGAGT
This sequence comes from Dryococelus australis, assembly GCA_029891345.1. Taxonomy (NCBI): domain Eukaryota; kingdom Metazoa; phylum Arthropoda; class Insecta; order Phasmatodea; family Phasmatidae; genus Dryococelus; species Dryococelus australis. Next base: position 3,167,564 of record CM057003.1, on the reverse strand, counting down.
TACATAAATTGATGAAAACAGTAACCCTCAGTAAGAGATGTTACTGTATACGGTTCTACTACCAATAATAAAGGAAATGGAGAATACATACGCCCTAGGGCACAGTATACAAACACCAAAGTGACAGATCTCTTGGGTGTGGGCCCACAGTCACATACAAGAGTGGTCTCTGAAGGCCAACAAAGCAGGCCATACACTAGAGAAATACCAGAATGAAAAAGTTCCCTGATGAAACCTGCTGCCCACTGGCAATGTGTGCCACATTTCCCTAGTACGAAAATCCCGAGTGACCCTGCCGGAAATGAAACACAGATCACCAAGAAGAGAGGTCAGCTAACTGCACAGCCATTAAGCCCAGTACATATCTCTTAAGATGACAGCAACTGTTTCAGAACAGAAACTACAAAGACATAACTTAAAATATCAGCAAGGAGTGTGTTTTACTCCGATCGAATACCCACATTTGAAGAAAGACAGCTCATTTTGCTGTCATCCACTTCAGATAATTATATTTTACAGTGAAATACCATTACTAAATACTCCACTTCAAAGTAGAATGTTTTTCAATCCCTGACATATATCAGATTACACTCACTTGTATCTTGCTGACGACGTCGTGTGACACACTGCCCGTTGATACTGGTGCCACGGAGATGTAGCCAGACAAGGACTGCCATATATAAGATTACACTCACATGTATCTTGCAGAGGACATCGTGCGACACACTGCCCGTTGCCACTGGCGCCACGGCGATGTAGCCAGACAAGGACTGCCATATATCAGATTACACTCACCTGTAACTTGCTGAGGACATCGTGCGACACACTGCCCGTTGTCACTACTGCCACGGCGATGTAGCCAGACAAGGACTGCCATACATCAGATTACACTCTCCTGTATCTTGCTGAGGACATCGTGCGACACACTGCCCTTCCCCACTGGTGCCACGGCGATATAGCCACACAAGGACTGCCATATATCAGATTACACTCACATGTATCTTGCTGAGGACGTCGTGCGACACACTGCCCGTTGCCACGGAGATGTAGCCAGACAAGGACTGCCATATATCATATTACACTCACCTGTATTTTGCTGAGGACATCGTGCGACACACTGCCCGTTGATACTGGTGCCACGGAGATGTAGCCAGACAAAGAATGCCATATATCATATTACACTCTCCTGTATCTCGCTGAGGACATCGTGCGACACACTGCCCTTCCCCACTGGTGCCACGGCGATATAGCCACACAAGGACTGCCATATATCAGATTACACTCACATGTATCTTGCTGAGGACGTCGTGCGACACACTGCCCGTTGCCACGGAGATGTAGCCAGACAAGGACTGCCATATATCAGATTACACTCACCTGTAACTTGCTGAGGACGTCGTGCGACACACTGCCCGTTGATACTGGTGCCACGGAGATGTAGCCAGACAAAGACTGCCATATATCATATTACACTCACCTGTATCTTGCTTAGGACGTCGTGCGACACACTGCCCGTCGCCACTGGTGCCACGGCGATGTAGTCAGACAAGGACTGCCATATATCATGATTACACTCACCTGTATCTTGCTGAGGACGTCGTGCGACACACTGCCCGTTTGCCACGTGCCGATTAGCCAGACAAGGACTGCCATATATCAGATTACACTCACCTGTAACTTGCTGAGGACATCGTGCGACACACTGCCTTGCCACTGGTGCCACGGGATGTAGCCAACAAGGACTGCCATATATCAGATTACACTCACCTGTACTTGCTGAGGATGTCGTGCGACACACTGCCCGTTGCCACTGGTGCCACGGCGATGTAGCCAGACAAGGACTGCCATATATCAGATTACACTCACCTGTATCTTGCTGAGGACTGAGGACATCGTGCGACACACTGCCCGTTGCCACTGGTGCCACGGCGATGTAGCCAGACAAGGACTGCCATACATCAGATTACACTCACCTGTATCTTGCTGAGGACATCGTGCGACACACTGCCCGTTGCCACTGGTGCCACGGCGATGTAGCCAGACAAGGACTGCCATATATCAGATTACACTCACCTGTATCTTGCTGAGGACATCGTGCGACACACTGCCCGTTGTCCTCTGGTGCCACGGCGATGTAGCCAGACAAGGACTGCCATATATTAGATTACACTCACCTGTATCTTGCTGAGGACGTCGTGCGACACACTGCCTATTGCCACTGGTGCACGGCGATGTAGCCAGACAAGGTCTGCCATATATCAGATTACACTCACCTGTATCTTGCTGAGGACATCGTGCGACACACTGCCCGTGCCACTACGTGCCACGGCGATGTAGCCAGACAAGGACTGCCATATATCAGATTACACTCACCTGTATCTTGCTGAGCACGTCGTGCGACACTACTGCCCGTTGCTCTGGTGCCACGGAGATGTAGCCAGACAAGGACTGCCATATATCAGATTACACTCACCTGTATCTTGCTGAGGACGTCGTGCGACACACTACCCGTTGCCACGGCGATGTAGCCAGACAAGGACTGCCATATATCAGATTACACTCACCTGTATTGCTGAGGACATCGTGCGACACACTGCCCGTTGCTGCCACGGCGATGTAGCCAGACAAGGACTGCCATATATCAGATTACACTCACCTGTATCTTGCTGAGGACATCGTGCGACACACTGCCCGTTGCCACTGGTGCCACGGCGATATAGCCAGACAAGGACTGCCATATATCAGATTACACTCACCTGTATCTTGCTGAGGACGTCGTGCGACACACTGCCCGTTGCCACTGGTGCCACGGCGATGTAGCCAGACAAGGACTGCCATATATCAGATTACACTCACCTGTATCTTGCTGAGGACGTCGTGCGAACCACTGCCCGTGCCTGCCACGGCGATGTAGCAGACAAGGACTGCCATATATCAGATTACACTCACCTGTATCTTGCTGAGGACATCGTGTGACACACTGCCCATGCCACTGAGTGCCACGGCGATATAGCCAGACAAGGACTGCCATATATCAGATTACACTCACCTGTATCTTGCTGAGACGTCGTGCGACACACTGCCCGTTGCCACTGGTGCCACGGCGATGTAGCCAGACAAGGACTGCCATATATCAGATTACACTCACCTGTATCTTGCTGAGGACGTCGTGCGACACACTGCCCGTTGCCACTGGTGCCACGGCGATGTAGCCAGACAAGGACTGCCATATATCAGATTACACTCACCTGTATCTTGCTGAGGACTCGTGCGACACACTGCCACGTGCCACTAAGGACTGCCACGGCGATTAAGCCCAGACAAGGACTCTGCCTATATATCAGGAGATTACACTCTACACTGTATCTTGCTGAGGACATCGTGCGACACACTGCCCGTTGCCACTGGTGCAGTGATTAGCCAGACAAGGACTGCCATATATCAGATTACACTCACCTGTATCTTGCTGAGGACATCGTGCGACACACTGCCCGTTCTATGCCACGGGATGTAGCCAGACAAGGACTGCCATATATCAGATTACACTCACCTGTATCTTGCTGAGGACATCGTGCGACACACTGCCCGTTGCCACTGGTGCCACGGCGATGTAGCCAGACAAGGACTGCCATATATCAGATTACACTCACCTGTATCTTGCTGAGGACATCGTGCACACACTGCCCGTTGCCACTGGTGCCACGGGATGTAGCCAGACAAGGACTGCATATATCAGATTACATCACCTGTATCTTGCTGAGGACGTCGTGCGACACACTGCCGTGCCACTGGTGCCACGGGATGTAGCCAGACAAGGACTGAAATATATCAGATTACACTCACCTGTATCTTGCTGAGGACATCGTGCGACACACTGCCCGTTGCCACTGGTGCCACGGAGATGTAGCCAGACAAGGACTGCCATATATCAGATTACACTCACCTGTATCTTGCTGAGGACTTCGTGCGACACACTGCCCGTTGCCACGACGATGTAGCCAGACAAGGACTTTCATATATCAGATTACACTCACTGTATCTTGCTGAGGACGTCGTGCGACACACTGCCGTTGCATGGTGCACGGCGATATAGCCAGACAAGGACTGCCATATATCAGATTACACTCACCTGTATCTTGCTGAGGACATCGTGAGACACACTGCCGTTGTAACTGGTGCCACGGCGATCTAGCCAGACAAGGATGCCATATATCAGATTACATCACCTGTATCTTGCTGAGGACATCGTGCGACACACTGCCCGTTGCCACGGCGATGTAGCCAGACAAGGACTGCCATATATCAGATTATACTCACCTGTATCTTGCTGAGGACATCGTGCGACACACTGCCGTTGCCACTGGTGCATGGCGATTAGCCAGACAAGGACAGCCATATATCAGATTACACTCACCTGTATCTTGCTGAGGACGTCATGCGACACACTGCCCGTTGCCACTGGTGCCAGGAGATGTAGCCAGACAAGGACTGCATATATCAGATTACACTCACCTATATCTTGCTGAGGACATCGTGCGACACACTGCCGTTGCCACTGGTGCCACGGCGATATAGCCAGACAAGGACTGCCATATATCAGATTACACTCACCTGTATCTTGCTGAGGACATCGTGCTACACACTGCCCGTTGCTACTGGTGCCATGGCGATCTAGCCAGACAAGGACAGCCATATATCAGATTACACTCACCTGTATCTTGCTGAGGACATCGTGCGACACACTGCCCGTTGTCACTGGTGCCACGGCGATGTAGCCAGACAAGGACTGCCATATATCAGATTACACTCACCTGTATCTTGCTGAGCACAGTCGTGCGACATACTGCCCGTTGTCTCTGGTGCCACGGAGATGTAGCCAGACAAGGACTGCCATATATCAGATTACACTCACCTGTATCTTGCTGAGGACGTCGTGCGACACACTACCCGTTGCCACGGCGATGTAGCCAGACAAGGACTGCCATATATCAGATTACACTCACCTGTATTTGCTGAGGACATCGTGTGACACACTGCCGTTGCACGCGATGTAGCCAGACAAGGACTGCATATATCAGATTACACTCACCTGTATCTGCTGAGGACATCGTGCGACATACTGCCGTTGCATGGTGCCACGGCGATGTAGCGAGACAAGGACTGCCATATATCAGATTACACTCACCTGTATCTTGCTGAGGACATCGTGCGACACACTGCCCGTAGCCACTACTGCCACGGAGATGTAGCCAGACAAGGACTGCCATATATCAGATTACACTCACCTGTATCTTGCTGAGGATATCGTGCGACACACTGCCCGTTGTCACTGGTGCCACGCGCGATGTAGCCAGACAAGGACTGCCATATATCAGATTACACTCCCTGTATCTTGCTGAGGACATCGTGCGACACACTGCCCGTAGCCACTACTGCCACGGAGATGTAGCCAGACAAGGACTGCCATATATCAGATTACACTCACCTGTATCTTGCTGAGGACATCGTGCGACACACTGCCCGTTGTCACTGGTGCCACGGCGATCTAGCCAGACAAGGACTGCCATATATCAGATTACACTCACCTGTATCTTGCTGAGGACATCGTGCGACACACTGCCCGTTGCCGACGGCTATGTAGCCAGACAAGGACTGCCATATATCAGATTACACTCACCTGTATCTTGCTGAGGACATCGTGCGACACACTGCCCGTAGCCACTACTGCACGGAGATGTAGCCAGACAAGGACTGCCATATATCAGATTACACTCACCTGTATCTTGCTGAGGACATCGTGCGACACACTGCCCGTAGCCACTACTGCCACGGAGATGTAGCCAGACAAGGACTGCCATATATCAGATTTACTCACCTGTATCTTGCTGAGGACATCGTGCGACACACTGCCCGTGCCGTTGCCACGGCTATGTAGCCAGACAAGGACTGCATATATCAGATTACACTCACCTGTATCTTGCTGAGGACATCGTGCTACACACTGCCCGTAGCCACTACTGCCACGGAGATGTAGCCAGACAAGGACTGCCATATATCAGATTACACTCACCTGTATCTTGCTGAGGACTCGTGCGACACACTGCCCGTTGTCACTGGTGCCACGGAGATGTAGCCAGACAAGGACTGCCATATATCAGATTACACTCACCTGTATCATTGCTGAGGACATCGTGCGACACACTGCCCGTTGCACTGGTGCCACGGCGATGTAGCCAGACAAGGACTGCCATATATCAGATTACACTCACCTGTATCTTGCTGAGGACATCGTGCGACACACTGCCCGTTGCCACGGCGATGTAGCCAGACAAGGACTGCCATATATCAGATTACATTCACCTGTATCTTGCTGAGGACATGTGCGACACACTGCCCGTAGCCACACTGTGCCACGGCGATGTAGCCAGACAAGGACTGCCATATATCAGATTACACTCACCTGTATCTTGCTGAGAACGTGCGACACATGCCATTGCACTGGTGCCACGCGATACGACAAGCTGCCAATATCAGATTACACTCACCTGATATTCTGATCGTCGACACACTACTTGCCACGTGCCACGGCGATGTAGCCAGACAAGGACTGCCATATATCAGATTACACTCACCTGTATCTTGCTGAGGACATCGTGCGACACACTGCCCGTTGCCTGCACGGCGATGTAGCCAGACAAGGACTGCCATATATCAGATTACACTCACCTGTATCTTGCTGAGGACTCGTGCGACACACTGCCTTGCCACTTGCCACGGGATGTAGCCAGACAAGGACTGCCATATATCAGATTACACTCACCTGTATCTTGCTGAGGACATCGTGCGACACACTGCCCGTAGCCACTACTGCCACGGCGATGTAGCCAGACAAGGACTAGCCATATATCAGATTACACTCACCTGTATCTTGCTGAGACGTCGTGCGACACACTGCCCGTTGCACTGGTGCCAGGAGATGTAGCCAGACAAGGACTGCCATATATCAGATTACACTCACCTGTATCTTGCTGAGGACGTCGTGCGACACACTGCCCGTTGCCACGGACGGATGTAGCCAGACAAGGACTGCCATATAGAGATTACACTCACCTGTATCATTGCTGAGGACATCGTGCGACACACTGCCCGTTGCACTGGTCCACGGAGATGTAGCCAGACAAGGACTGCCATATATCAGATTACACTCACCTGTATCTTGCTGAGGACATCGTGCGACACACTGCCCGTTGCCACTGGTGCCACGGCGATGATAGCCAGACAAGGACTGCCATATATCAGATTACACTCACCTGTATCTTGCTGAGGACATCGTGCGACACACTGCCCGTTGCCACTGGTGCCACGGAATGTAGCCAGACAAGGACTGCCATATATCAGATTACACTCACCTGTATCTTGCTGAGGACTCGTGCGACACACTAGCCCGTTGTCCACTGTGCACGCCTGTAGCCAGACAAGGACTGCCATATATCATATTACACTCACCTGTATCTTGCTGAGGACATCGTGCGAACCACTTGCCCGTTGCCACGGCGATGTAGCAAGACAAGGACTGCCATATATCAGATTACACTCACCTGTATCTTGCTGAGGACATCGTGTGACACACTGCCCTGTTGCCACGGCGATTAGAAGACAAGGACTGCCATATATCAGATTACATTCACCTGTATCTTGCTGACGGACTGTGCGGCACACTGCCCGTTAGCCACTGGTGCCACGGCGATGTAGCCAGACAAGGACTGCCATATATCAGATTACACTCACCTGTATCTTGCTGAGGACGATCGTGCGACACACTGCCAGTTGCCACTGGTGCCACTGCGATGTAGCCAGACAAGGTCTGCCATATATCAGATTACACTCACCTGTATCTTGCTGAGGATGTCGTGCGACACACTGCATCGTTGCCACTGGTTGCCACGGCGATAGTAGCCGAACAAGGTACTGCCATATATAGATTACACTCACCTGTATCTGCTGAGGACATCGTGCGACACACTGCCCGTAGCCTACTGTGCCACGGCGATGTAGCCAGACAAGGACTGCCATACATCAGATTACACTCACCTGTATCTTGCTGAGGACGATCGTGCGACACACTGCCTTTGCCACTGGTGCCACGGCGATGTAGCCAGACAAGGTACTGCCATATATCAGATTACACTCACCTGTATCTTGCTGAGGACATCGTGCGACACACTGCCCGTATGCCACTCTGCCACGGCGATGTAGCCAGACAAGGACTGCCATATATCAGATTACACTCACCTGTATCTTGCTGAGCACGTCGTGCGACATACTGCCCGTTGTCTCTGGTGCCACGGAGATGTAGCCAGACAAGGACTGCCATATATCAGATTACACTCACCTGTATCTTGCTGAGGACGTCGTGCGACACACTACCCTTTGCCCACGGCGATGTAGCCAGACAAGGACTGCCATATATCAGATTACACTCACCTGTATATTGCTGAGGACATCGTGCGACACACTGCCCGTTGCCAAGGCGATGTAGCCAGACAAGGACTGCCATATATCAGATTACACTCACCTGTATCTTGCTGAGGACATCGTGCGACATACTGCCCGTTGCCACTGGTGCCACGGCGATATAGCCAGACAAGGACTGCCATATATCAGATTACACTCACCTGTATCTTGCTGAGGACGTCGTGCGACACACTGCCCGTTGCCACTGGTGCCACGGCGATGTAGCCAGACAAGGACTGCCATATATCAGATTACACTCACCTGTATCTTGCTGAGGACGTCGTGCGACACACTACCCGTTGCTACTGGTGCCATGGCGATCTAGCCAGACAAGGACTGCCATATATCAGATTACACTCACCTGTATCTTGCTGAGGACATCGTGCGACACACTGCCCGTTGTCACTGGTGCCACGACGATGTAGCCAGACAAGGACTGCCATATATCAGATTACACTCACCTGTATCTTTCTGAGGACATCGTGCGACACACTGCCCATAGCCACTACTGCCACGGCGATATAGCAAGACAAGGACTGCCATATATCAGATTACACTAACCTGTATCTTGCTGAGGACTTCGTGCGACACACTGCCTATAGCCACTGGTGCCACGGCGATATAGCCAGACAAGGACTGCCATATAGGAGATTACACTCACCTGTATCTTGCTGAGGACATCGTGCTACACACTGCCCTTTGCCACTGGTGCCACGGCGATATAGCCAGACAAGGACTGCCATATAGGAGATTACACTCACCTGTATCTTGCTGAGGACATCGTGCGACACACTGCCCGTTGTCACTGGTGCCATGGCGATCTAGCCAGACAAGGACTGACATATATCAGATTACACTCACCTGTATCTTGCTGAGGACATTGTGCGATACACTGCCCGTTGTCACTGGTGCCACGGCGATGTAGCCAGACAAGGACTGACATATATCAGATTACACTCACCTGTATCTTGCTGAGGACGTCGTGCAACACACTGCTCGTCGCCACTGGTGCCACGGAGATGTAGCCAGACAAGGACTGCCATATCAGATTACACTCACCTGTATCTTGCTGAGGACATCGTGCTACACACTGCCCGTTGCTACTGGTGCCATGGCGATCTAGCCAGACAAGGACTGCCATATATCAGATTACACTCAAATGTATCTTGCTGAGGACATTGTGCGATACACTGCCCGTTGTCACTGGTGCCACGGCGATGTAGCCAGACAAGGACTGACATATATCAGATTACACTCACCTGTATCTTGCTGAGGACGTCGTGCAACACACTGCTCGTCGCCACTGGTGCCACGGAGATGTAGCCAGACAAGGACTGCCATATATCAGATTACACTCACCTGTATCTTGCTGAGGACTTCGTGCGACACACTGCCCGTTGCCACGACGATGTAGCCAGACAAGGACTTTCATATATCAGATTACACTCACCTGTATCTTGCTGAGGACGTCGTGCGACACACTGCCCGTTGCCACTGGTGCCACGGAGATGTAGCCAGACAAGGACTGCCATATATCAGATTACACTCACCTGTATCTTGCTGAGGACTTCGTGCGACACCACTGCCCGTTGCCACGACGATGTAGCCAGACAAGGACTTTCATATATCAGATTACACTCACCTGTATCTTGCTGAGGACGTCGTGCGACACACTGCCCGTTGCCACTGGTGCCACGGCGATATAGCCAGACAAGGACTGCCATATATCAGATTACACTCACCTGTATCTTGCTGAGGACATCGTGAGACACACTGCCCGTTGCCACTGGTGCCACGGAGATGTAGCCAGACAAGGACTGCCATATATCAGATTACACTCACCTGTATCTTGCTGAGGACTTCGTGCGTAACACTGCCCGTTGCCACGACGATGTAGCCAGACAAGGACTTTCATATATCAGATTACACTCACCTGTATCTTGCTGAGGACGTCGTGCGACACACTGCCCGTTGCCACTGGTGCCACGGCGATATAGCCAGACAAGGACTGCCATATATCAGATTACACTCACCTGTATCTTGCTGAGGACATCGTGAGACACACTGCACGTTGTCACTGGTGCCACGGCGATCTAGCCAGACAAGGACTGCCATATATCAGATTACACTCACCTGTATCTTGCTGAGGACATCGTGCGACACACTGCCCGTTGCCACGGCTATGTAGCCAGACAAGGACTGCCATATATCAGATTACACTCAATTGTTACTTGCTGAGGACGTCGTGCGACACACTGCCTATTGCCACTGGTGCCACGGCGATGTAGCCAGACAAGGACTGCCATATATCAGATTACACTCACCTGTATCTTGCTGAGGACATCGTGAGACACACTGCCCGTTGCCACTGGTGCCACGGCGATATAGCCAGACAAGGACTGCCATATATCAGATTACACTCACCTGTATCTTGCTGAGGACATCGTGCGACACACTGCCCGTTGTCTCTGGTGCCACGGAGATGTAGCCAGACAAGGACTGCCATATATCAGATTACACTCACCTGTATCTTGCTGAGGACATCGTGCGACACACTGCCCGTTGCCACTGGTGCCACGGAGATGTAGCCAGACAAGGACTGCCATATATCAGATTACACTCACCTATATCTTGCTGAGGACATCGTGCGACACACTGCCCGTTGCCACTGGTGCCACGGAAATGTAGCCAGACAAGGACTGCCATATAGGAGATTACACTCACCTGTATCTTGCTGAGGACGTCGTGCGACACACTGCCCGTTGCCACTGGTGCCACGGCGATATAGCCAGACAAGGACTGCCATATATCAGATTACACTCACCTGTATCTTGCTGAGGACATCGTGCTACACACTGCCCGTTGCTACTGGTGCCATGGCGATCTAGCCAGACAAGGACAGCCATAATCAGATTACACTCACCTGTATCTTGCTGAGGACATCGTGCGACACACTGCCCGTTGTCACTGGTGCCACGGCGCTGTAGCCAGACAAGGACTGCCATATATCAGATTACACTCACCTGTATCTTGCTGAGGACATCGTGCGACACACTGCCCGTAGCCACTACTGCCACGGCGATGTAGCCAGACAAGGACTGCCATATATCAGATTACACTCACCTGTATCTTGCTGAGGACGTCGTGCGACACACTGACCGTTGCCACGGCGATGTAGCAAGACAAGGACTGCCATATATCAGATTACACTTACCTGTATCTTGCTGAGGACGTCGTGCGACACACTGCCCGTTGCCACTGGTGCCACGGCGATGTAGCCAGACAAGGACTGCCATATATCAGATTACACTCACCTGTATCTTGCTGAGGACATCATGCGACACACTGCCCGTTGTCACTGGTGCCACGGCGATGTAGCCAGACAAGGACTGCCATATATCAGATTACACTCACCTGTATCTTGCTGAGGACATCGTGCGACACACTGCCCGTTGCCACTGGTGCCACGGCGATGTAGCCAGACAAGGACTGCCATATATCAGATTACACTCAATTGTTACTTGCTGAGGACGTCGTGCGACACACTGCCTATTGCCACTGGTGCCACGGCGATGTAGCCAGACAAGGACTGCCATATATCAGATTACACTCACCTGTATCTTGCTGAGGACATCGTGAGACACACTGCCCGTTGCCACTGGTGCCACGGCGATATAGCCAGACAAGGACTGCCATATATCAGATTACACTCACCTGTATCTTGCTGAGGACATCGTGCGACACACTGCCCGTTGTCTCTGGTGCCACGGAGATGTAGCCAGACAAGGACTGCCATATATCAGATTACACTCACCTGTATCTTGCTGAGGATATCGTGCTACACACTGCCCGTTGCTACTGGTGCCATGGCGATATAGCCACACAAGGACTGCCATATATCAGATTACACTCACCTGTATCTTGCTGAGGACATCGTGCTACAAACTGCCCGTTGCTACTGGTGCCACGGAAATGTAGCCAGACAAGGACTGCCATATAGGAGATTACACTCACCTGTATCTTGCTGAGGACGTCGTGCGACACACTGCCCGTTGCCACTGGTGCCACGGCGATATAGCCAGACAAGGACTGCCATATATCAGATTACACTCACCTGTATCTTGCTGAGGACATCGTGCTACACACTGCCCGTTGCTACTGGTGCCATGGCGATCTAGCCAGACAAGGACAGCCATATATCAGATTACACTCACCTGTATCTTGCTGAGGACATCGTGCGACACACTGCCCGTTGTCACTGGTGCCACGGCGCTGTAGCCAGACAATGACTGCCATATATCAGATTACACTCACCTGTATCTTGCTGAGGACATCGTGCGACACACTGCCCGTAGCCACTACTGCCACGGCGATGTAGCCAGACAAGGACTGCCATATATCAGATTACACTCACCTGTATCTTGCTGAGGACGTCGTGCGACACACTGACCGTTGCCACGGCGATGTAGCAAGACAAGGACTGCCATATATCAGATTACACTTACCTGTATCTTGCTGAGGACGTCGTGCGACACACTGCCCGTTGCCACTGGTGCCACGGCGATGTAGCCAGACAAGGACTGCCATATATCAGATTACACTCACCTGTATCTTGCTGAGGACATCATGCGACACACTGCCCGTTGTCACTGGTGCCACGGCGATGTAGCCAGACAAGGACTGCCATATATCAGATTACACTCACCTGTATCTTGCTGAGGACATCGTGCGACACACTGCCCGTTGCCACTGGTGCCACGGCGATGTAGCCAGACAAGGACTGCCATATATCAGATTACACTCACCTGTATCTTGCTGAGGACATCGTGCGACACACTGCCCGTTGTCACTGGTGCCACGGCGCTGTAGCCAGACAAGGACTGCCATATATCAGATTACACTCACCTGTATCTTGCTGAGGACATCGTGCGACACACTGCCCGTAGCCACTACTGCCACGGAGATGTAGCCAGACAAGGACTGCCATATATCAGATTACACTCACCTGTATCTTGCTGAGGACGTCGTGCGACACACTGCCCGTTGCCACTGGTGCCACGGAGATGTAGCCAGACAAGGACTGCCATATATCATATTACACTCACCTGTATCTTGCTGAGGACATCGTGCGACACACTGCCCGTTGCCACGGAGATGTAGCCAGACAAGGACTGCCATATATCAGATTACACTCACCTGTATCTTGCTGAGGACATCCTGCGACACACTGCCCGTTGCCACTGGTGCCACGGCGATGTAGCCAGACAAGGACTGCCAATGGGCTGCCACCAAGCTTACAGAGTACTCTCCACTCATGGACGGCGACACCACCACCAGACCCGTCGACTTCAGCGAGAGCAGGTCGAGAAGATTCCACACAAACGCAGCCTTGTCCCCATGAAATGTAGGCTTTGTGTTCCCATACCCTGCAGGGCAACCACAACATTTATTTTAAGTCCAGTATATGACCAAGCCATCTCCTCATCCTCTCATGTACAACAGCACTACAGCATTTCAAGACCTTGCAGAGATAAAAATTATTATTTTTTACATTTTATACAAACTACAAACATTGTTGTATTTACTTGCATACATTACAAGTGTTGTCCTTTCCACCAAATAAACTATTTTAATTACAGCACATTTGCATAATCACATGTTATAATACAATTTTACTGTATTAGAATTCATTTTTATATTAAATAAACTAAGCTGCAAAAGAAAAAGGGAGGGAGGGGGGTTAAGTCCAACCATTAAAGAAAAATGGAAAACATATTTCTGTGAAATTGAGTTGCCCTGTACCCAGCGCAGGTTTCAGGATACTCAAATGCTACCTCACTTTGCCAACAGCACCCTAAACCCCCCAACATAACACCTGAGTAGGTGAGAAACTCAATTAAAAAACAACACATCTTTATAACAGGTAGCAGTCTCGATGTTACATTCATTAACTAGAGTATTGGTGTAAATATAGCACAGTCTGATAATTCACAGAACAGGCCATCACTTCATAATCAATATTTGCAATTGTCAAATGTGCAAGGCTGAGGATAAAAACAGTAACTGATAACGCAGGGCAAATTCCAGTTTAAATACCAAGTATTAATTTTATTAACATTTTACAGTCTCCTACTTTGATTTTCTTCACCACTTCGTCTCACACGTGGCAAGCATTTACTTTTCAAAATTCACTCCTAAAGCAGTTAAACATTTATTCTAAAAGTTACTCTGTCAGACAACGCAATCAATGAAATATTCTTGGCCTTTAATTATTGTTAATGTCACAGGACAATGCACTTGCGGACTAGGTGCGCTCCCCATTGGGGACTTTTAAAACACTGTCACAACGTGCAAATTGATGTCACAGGACAAGGCACTTGCGGACTAGGTGCGCTCCCCATTGGGGACTTTTAAAACACTGTCACAACGTGCAAATTGCAGAAAACATCTGGCTGGGACAGTACTGGTCAGATGGTGACTCGTTCCTCCCATACCTGATACATCAGTCACGACATAGCGTCACAGGGCAGCCCACAACCCTAGGGAAAACTACAATGTTGTGTTGTGTTGTGTCGCTGGCCTCAACGCCCGCCAGGACAACTTGGTCACGCAGCTCTCAACAGCTGATTGCAACTCCGGTGCATCAAATATGCCCAGACGCTCTTAGCATTCGCAAACATATAAACAAACATATTCCAGGATACAGTTACATTGCTGCACAAAGATATTAGTTATTTTCATTACTTGCAATCAGGAACAAGTTTTCAGCAAAGCTTTACGAAATCAGCATTTTTCTACGGTGGCAAGGGCAGCTTTAAATTCTATGTAACGTAAAATCAAACATGCAGTCATTATACACAGCTAGTGACGTCATACTAATATGCTACGTCTACAACATTTTGGCACGAGATCGTCATCCATCATGAAAAGTCTGCCACAGTTTTATACCAGTCGCGCGGCGCAAGAAACATAGCGCACTACGTCGGCTAACTGCAATGGGCGTCAGCCATCTCGCGCTTACCCAGAGCAGCACTGCGGCACACGGTGGCGATCACGCAAACAATCATTTAAACTACGGGAGTTACTTCAAGTACCTTTGAAATATACTAGCATAAAATAAATGCACAAAAAAGCAAATACGATTAATAAATTCTAAAACTATTAAATATACTGCTACATTGTATAAACACAATACCAAAATAATATTCGGCCAGCTGAATTAAAATACGCACAGAATAGAAGTACTCTACAGTTGCGCCATTGCGCCACGGTCAACAACTGTTGCCAACCTTGCCATACTAAACACCAGATATGAAATATCATGACGAGGCATCGTCACAAAATGATAATAAATGTGAGGTAGCTCACAATATTTTATTTTATTTTTTTAACTGTGCAATTTTTACAAGTGAATTACAGTAGTTTTATTCTGTGCTTTCCAAAAAGAAACAAAAAAATACAATTGTAAATTTGACATACAATAATGCAAAAACATCAACACATTTTTTGTTTTACTTACCTGAAATTAATCATATGTAATGTGTACAAGATTGGCAGAAAATAAAAGTTCTATCCAAAGCACGTGTACAAGTGTACATGATTATATGGGGGTTTAGCAGAGCATCTCAGGTACTGGCAAGTGATGCTTTTAAAAATCACCTCAAGGTAACACCCAGCTACAAGGAAGCATTGTGAAGGTGATGGAAAACAGAAAAAACTAACTTCAAGCATGTTCTGTTTGCTCAGAATTGTAAATGGTGACTAGAGAGGGTTTCAATACAGCAATCTCATCAGATAAGATACTGCATTGTCGCTATAGTTTGACACATTCCGGCTTCCTGTTGACTGCGAGCTTCCTCTTTCTTTCTTTCTTTCTTGCACTCCAGTCAAAAGTGTTCAAAGGGAAGACTTGTAGGAAGTTGCTATCACCTTGCAAGAAAAAATCAACTGCGAACGCTGAGTCCGCTCCTTTGTATTACTGTGGCTGAGTTCCTACCTGGGTGTCTAATGAATGAGTACTAGGAAGATGCGGGAAGACACCCCTCTGATCAGGAGACCTTAATAGGGGAGGGGAATCAAACCCCAGGGTAAGTGTGATCAAATATGTCTCCCTCCCAGAGAGTTTGATCTGACTCACCATCAAGGTTGTCAAGAAACATGACACCAGCTGTCACAAGTTAATTAAAGGAGGAAAAAAAGTGATTATAGAAATAGGTCTACATTTATTCTGAAGGATCCTAGCTAGGTTTTCGTCTATAAGGTTCTGGCCTAGTTCGTTTGCGAAGGGGAACAACGTCGGGCTCCAATGATACTATTTTGCGGGAGTTGTTACCCTTTGGTGGTATACGAATGTTAATGATCTTTCCAGCGACCATGCGAACCTGACACGTGGCGACTGGGGCTCCTACTGGTAAGGAGGGACAAGATGAAATGGCAGGCTCCGGTACTGGAATAGCTGGAGCTGGGGAGTTGATATAATCAACAAGACAAAATGAAAACTAAAAAAGCACTTCAGTAGCTATTTAAATATTAATGTCAGTTCAAAAACTTGCATTGCAAATATACATTTATGAAGGCAGGAGGGAAAATTATTTCCTTCTTGATACCCTAATGACCTCCCACGCCAGCGAAAATAATTTAGTACAACTAAGTTTGTCGGCGGAAAGTACCTGAAGTTACAACACACAAAAGAAGTTGAGGTCACAGGTGCTTGCTGGTGCGGTCTCCTTCACTGTCTTGTAATTAATTGCCAGCAGGCAACAGGATCTGACGCTCACATCGATACATGCCTACCCACTCCTCACACCAAGTATGGGCATGCATGGCACAAACTCCTTCCATTAACCATATTGAACTGCATCGCAGCTAAACTTTATCGACCTTCTAAAACAAAAAATGCTTACGAACGTAGTAAAAGGCTTTTATTTACGAAGCTGATGAAATCTCTCTATGACTTCAGAAAAAGTAAATGCACTGCAGATAAAAGTTCGAACATGGTCTGAACTTCAAACACTGATAAGATATTCCTATTCCACGAGGCACAAAAGAAAATAAATTTTATTACACTCACTCGGAAAAGAAAAAGGAAATTAACCAAATGTCTCCAGAGTATTTAACTTTTATTAGTAAACTGCATCATTACAATGTAACCATAAGTCAAATAATAAAACACCTCGTATATAACTTTGATAGGGAGAGCTTAGAAAAAGTGTAGACAAGGGAAGTTATGAACGCCCATTCCCTTTTGCCGTGTATCACACGCCAACTCCGGCAAAGCCACTCGAAACTTTTCTTTTCACCTTACGGTAAACTGCAACTTTTTTCTCCCGTCCCTTTTGTACGAGGGGAGACACCTTGAACTCCTTATAGTGTTGAGTCGTGCCAGCTTGTAAATCTTTCCTTTACCCTAACCCTGCCTGCCTTACTGCAGCAAGAGTGTAACAAACCTGAAGCCAATCAGCTGATGCTGAGACAGCAGCGGGACATATGTTATTCAGACATTTAGACATGTGATCTCAGCTTTTACTGTTCACCACATCTCACCTAGAAGTTGGCCCGTCAACACCCCTCTCTGAAGATTTTACTGTCTACAAATTTGCTGCTCCCTTCAGGATGGTTGCGTTATAAACATAGCGCCGCTGGAGGGCAGCATGCACCTCTGTGGAGCTCACGGCCTCCACGAGTGCGTGAGATTCAAGATATGTCATCTCCTCTACGCCAAACAGATAAGGATCCAGGCACCCATGTGTGACGTCAAAGCTTCCAATCCGCTAGGAGCAGGAATGACTTCTCCCTTCACCTTTCTGATAGCCACCAAACTGGAAAAAATATAGTATAAATTGGAGTTCCAGTGCTGGCCTCAGGGTAGTCTGATACACCTCTCCACTGCAAAGGTCTGAGGTGCTAGCCAAGGGCAAGTGCCAAGCTACCCTTCCTCTCTGCAGAGAAGGCCATAGGAAATGTTTGCAAGGGAGCTTCGCTTTTATTCAGTCTTTTTTTTTGCCCTCATTCCATACACCAAGAAAGGAAGGTGTAAATACAAGCTAAATTTAAGTCTTCACTACTGGAAAGCTATAGTGAATTTACCTACTCCGCCGATAGAGGAGGAAAATCCTTTATTCTTACCTCCTACAAGGACCGCAGACTGCCCAGGACTACAGCATTTACCGATATTACATTTTGATCACACTATCATTGGTCTTGACCCTCCTCTACCACCTGAATGATATACAGTGATCCTGCCCCATCTATGTCGAGAACACCTCGACAGCTCCAGTAGCACTACTCCACTACCAGTGTCGGCCGCTATTCTGCCGCAGACAAACCAGCCGGAGAAGAGGAGAGTGCCACTGTTGAGCAATCCCCAGGTAAAGCGTCGGAGAGTTGTAACCCCAACACCACTTGACTGTGTCCCTACTAGGAAGCCCACCCGACCTACACTCTACTCAAGCATCTTGCCCAAATGTTCTTGGGTATGTTAATAGCGACACTAAAAGTATAATTGGTCATATGGGTTGAAGTTCCCAGTCTCCATGCAGGGAAGAATACCCCCCAACATTGGGAACCACACCTTGGCCAGTGCACTTTAGAAGGGCTTGTGTTTGACCCCAGCGACAACAGGGAAACCACTACGAAATATTCAGAGTATAAGTTGATTTTGGTGAATGAGGTTTCATTCCTCTCTCCTAACCAAAGGATTCATATCCATTCTAGCGACGCAATATCCCGTAATCAGTGAGAAGTTAACCCAGTTAAACAACCCATTGGCAGCTCAATGTACTATGAAAAATATACATAACATCTAGTCATAATACATTACGATAATAAATATAAACATAGTTAACGACACACACATGTAGAGTAACAAAAAGTATATAAAAATCTGTAATAATATTAAAAGTGGGACCATACCTCTAACCCAGCCATTCCCTTTGCAACTTCACAGGTAAGCACCTGTTTACTAGTAGTGCACAGGAATTGTACTGTGCCACTACCTATTTAGAATTTTCAAACGAGAGTTTAAACATGAGTGACCGACTGTGTGGTAGTGGTGCAAGTGTCAAGAGACAGAGGAGAGGCGATGCAGGCTGACCTGGCTGAAGACATGTGCCGGCAATGGGGCGAGAGCAGAGAATTGGGTACCTGGCAGGTCAACGGCAATGGCGCGGTGTCCCAGCGCCGGGAGGATGTGCAGGGTACCGAGCTTGAGCCACGTCTCTGAGGTGAAGCTGCGGCCATGTAGCAGCAGCACCGACATGTTGGAGCGCATCACTCCGCTCGGTGGCTCCGCATCGCGGTAGAACACCTCCGTCATCTCCTCCTCTGCTGACAGCTGCAGATACACACACACATGCTCAGCTGCCGTTCCTCACCATGCTACTACTTTATATGCAACAATCATTATAGAAAATCTGCACAAACCTGCAATTTTACGGTGCCTGTCTTCACTTCAACTAGTTCTTTTACTTTATCAATGCCAACAGGAACAGGTTCAGCAAACAAGTTTGCACTCTTCCAGTCAAATAATGTTTTAGCTGTGCCAGCCATTTTCTGCAAACACGTCAATTATTTTTTTTAACATTTTACAAACTCATGCAGAACACATTATAAGCATGCAAACACTTTCAGTATCATAACATGTACAGTAGAATAATCAATTGATGACACACTCATGTAAAAGCTTTGGCATGTCCATGCATCACAAAATCATTGCAATTTTCCAAGCTGATATAGGACACATCACAAAGAGTAAAGAGCATTTGATACTCTTAAAAACTAAGTGAGGTCATTCAATATGTAAATACCGTATTCAGATGCAAGTATAAAGCCCTCACATTGAAGACAATCACCCATCCACTACTTCATTATAATTTACTCTTCAAATATTTATGTGAATTCAGCAAGCAAAATGGTTATGCGGTAGGATACTAATATATATAGTTAAATTTCTGCTTTTAGTCTATTACTGTTATTTAGCTACCTTTCCCTAGTCGACAAACCTGTATTTGTTATGAACTTTTGCTTTTATATAGGAAACCTTCTTAAGACATTTCTGAGAGAACTGTATTAGAACTGTATTACTTTAGGTTATTGATTTGTAAAAAACTTTAAAAGGCATTGTTTATGTTTTCATGAACTGGGTTTACAAATGTTTCAGCTTAAGTGGGAAAACATCTTAGTTGGGAATTTGTTAAATAGCGTTTCCTTTATAAAGTAAATATTTGTGGGTCCCTATGGGAATTGTCCCGCATCATGTGCCATACATGCAACGCTGCTGGAGAGTCATGAACCAGCTGACAATGTACACATCCATACATGAAAAAGAAGACATGACTCGCCTGTAGAAGCCTGCCAGCAACAAACAAATAGCCTTGTGGTCCTCAGTATGGCAGAAGACATGGAGAGATGAACACATGTAACCACAGTGCTCATTCGCTGAGACCACCTAGAGCTGCGCGACATATCAAAGTCGAAGTCGACATGGACATGTAATGTATGTCAATGTATCAATATTATTTTGAAAATCTGTTTGGCATGTAGATGTCGACATGTTGATGCCGACATTGACATGTCAATGATGAAGGTCGACATTTCAAGGGCGACGTACAATTTGTCAATACCAACATAACAAATTTGAAATTTTTACTCTTTTGGTATTAATGTTTTCAATATGATTTCTTCAATATTTCCAAAAACTCAAAAGTAATATGAAAAAAAATAATACAAAATATAATTGTAATATGGCTCTAAGCCTTAAAAAGAGGCAGCTTTACTAACCACCCTAATTTGAATATTGAGGTTTCCAGCAGAAAATTAAATCACATTTTGATTTATAAAAGATTTTAATGATAAGCTAAAAATCAATTAATTATTTTGCTGTTTTGTGTGTTAGTTTGTGCTAGCATTTATGCAGAAGTTAACATATGTGACAATTACTGTTAATGCTATAGAACGCTGTTGCACTGAGAATGATAAATATATTGAATGTACATACGGTAAAGCAGTCAATAATTTTTGTGTCTTTTTATTTGAGATTATCACTCAGCATGAACGTAAGTGTAAACAATTTAAAAATTTTATATAATTAGATGAATAAGGATGATAGCACGGATAAGGATTTACATGTCAAATACTCCTAAGCTTGTCTCAGCCACCTTTTATTATATCCTGTTCACATCCCAACCACTTTTCAATTAACACTGTTTGACTTTTTTTGCCAAAAAGTATATATAAACATTGCACAATTCAGTACTAAGCTGCCAAATAATACCAAAAAATAATAATAATATATTAGTGTCAACACTTAATTAAAATTTTTTAAAAACTACATTTGTTTTTAATCCTCAGTATTGTGTCGATTGTTTGGTGTAATGTTGAGACAATTATGTAGACACGACGGAAAACAATTGACACAACATGGGAACTTCCGAGACATTATCCCACGCCCGATTCTCTCTTGATTTTAGCACCACATTGTATTCCAGCATCATCTTTGCAGTCTCACCGTGTTGTGTTGTGTCTTGTTGTGGTAGTGATATATATTTAAAGAATATTTTATGTACCTGTAGTTATGGTGTTCAATATCTACACTAATATAATAAAGAGGTAAAGTTTGGGAATTTGTTAGAGGTGACCTCTGGAACTACTATTCTGATAAAACAAAGTCTTTCACTGCCAAGTAGTACGGACCGTCTGGATGAACATGGGCTGTACGTATATCATGACATTATGATACCAGGGAACATTTTAAATACAAAAAACTTCAATAAATATAAAACCATTACATTACTATTTTTGTATGTACATTCTCACCCAAAACTATAGATTTACGAAAGAAATGGTTCAAATCAATTCATTAAAAATAATGTTCAAATTAATCTCCTTACTTTAACTTACAATTACAACAGAATAATTATACGCACGTAAAATTTTTTGTAGAGAATTTAATTAGCTACTAAATTATATTTTTGCTTAGTTTAGCAAGAATTTATAATTTTTTACACTTAACTTTATATGTAAATTTGAAAGTTTGTAAAGAAAAAAATTTCAAAATAATAAATTGATGCCTACCAAATGGTTTTGTTAATGATTTTGTGATTATTTTGAGTTTATTTTGTAAACAACAGATCATATATCGTTTGTTTAAGCATTAGTTTAAGAATTAACTGTTATTAACTCATACTAAACAACATTGGATACAGTTTTTTTGAAAATGCTGACTGAAAAAAGTAATTGAATTTACAAATAATTTTTTTCAATTTGTCTAGAAGATAAAAAATTAATAATGTTACTTTTTATTTGATTGTCTACCATAGATAATACCAATATTTCATTTAGTTAAACAGCAAATTTAAAAACACAGTTATCATTAACAGTATCTTTCAGTATGTTCCATACGTAACAATAGATCTCTTGGCAAACTGTTACAAGACGCATCATTAATTATGTGGGAGGAATGTACTATCAGCAATAGAGCTCGCGCTGAAGCAGTAAACCGGATGCTGCAAGATCTCAGAAACTCAAATGTACTCATATGGGTGGTATCATTTTTTTTTTGTGCCAAACACTTCTTTTCATAGCAAAAGGAACATGTGCAGACATTGTAAAAGCATGTTTGAAATCATCTCCGTTATGGGGTTCAGTTCAAACAGTTAATTTTCGCACTAACATGAGAGCACATTTAAGCGAAAACCATGATAATGGTTTTACAAAACAATTGCTCAAGCTTGAAGAAGGAAAATCCTCTTTTCCAAGCACAAATGGTGGTAGCGCTGAAATCAAACTTGATACTGGATTGGGTCGCAAAGTTCATAAATTAGAACATCTTTTAGAAGCAATATATCCTCATCTAGGAAGCTTATTGCAAAGAGACTATCATTGGCTCTGCTCAAGGGCAATAGTAGCTCCCAGAAACGACACAGTTAATGAAATAATTACAATGATCTTACAAGAAGTTCCCAGCCAAGTTAAACATTACAAATCCATTGATACATTAACAGACATTGAGGAGAGTGTGTACTACTATCAAGACTTTTTAAATTCATTAAATCCTTCTGGTCTGCCGCCACACGACCTCAAATTAAAGATTGGTATCCTAATAACACTACTACGCAAATTAAACCCACCTAATATGTGCAATGGCACGAGATTATTGATAAGGGTTTAGCGGAACAACATCACTGAAGCAATAATATTAACTGGGCTTGCTACCAAACAGCTAGCGCATATTCCACGTATCCCTATGATCCCAACGTATCTGCCTATTCCCTTCAAGCGGTAGCAGTTCTGGTGAAGGTATCATTTGCTCTCATAATAAACGAGTCCCAGGAATAAACTTTCAAATTTGTGGGAATAGATTTGAGCAAGAAATGTTTTTCTCATGGCCAACTGTATGTCGGATTATATAGTCGAAACTCCAGAAAACCAATATATTTTGCTACCAGATAATAATAAAACAGAGAAGTTCTAACAAGTTAATGTAAATCTATTAAAACCCGTGAAAAAAATAACGAACTAAGTCGCTGGCGGTTGCTATTTATAATAATATATTAAAATTAATTTTCTTAATTTAAGTTTTGCAATAATGGAGAAAATTTTTGAATTACTTTTAAAATGTAAATTTGAAATTTTGTAATTAAAAAATATAATAATAAAACCTATTAATGCTTTTATTAATTATGTATATAGGCAGGCGAGGGTACTGTTAGTTAAAAATAATTGAAGTTTTACATACTGAAAACATTCGATAATCAAGAAGTTATTGTTTGTTTTTATATTAATTGTCAGTGTTATTGAATGTGTTATTAAACTAAGCTTATAATTTTCCAAGCTAAATATTTCAAAATGTTTTAATAGGTTTTTGTATCGTCTAAACTTATACCTTGTAAATAAACTTACTAGAAAACATAAAATTGAATAAAAAGAAATGAAAAATTTAATACAGTAATTTAATACAGTAATTTGATACAGTAATTTAATACAGTAATTTTATACAGTAATTTGATACAGTAATTTGACATGAGTTATGGTTTTCCTAAATTTAGCCATGTTAGAAATTTCAACTAAATGTAGCATAATCTCTCAACTAGTAATTAAAATATTTTTAAAAATTATGTGGTAAAAACAGTGGAAAATGTATATTGAATGTGTATTATATGTTCTAATTACAAATGTATATTTGTGAATGAATTATTTAGGAAGAAGCGTGACTGCTAGTTTGTAACCAATGCTATATAAAAGCATCGCAGTGAGGATGTCGACATTAATAAAATGTCAATATCCAAGTTTATAATAACAACAGCATCACAGTGAGGATGTACACAATAATAAACTGCCAATGTCAAAATTTACATTTCAAAGTCGAGGCTGACACATCACGGTTGACATGTCAGTCGATATAGAGAGGGTAACATGTTGAGGTTGACATGTCAGTCGATATACCGAGGGCAACATGTTGAGGTTGACATGTCAGTCGATATACAGAGGGTAACATGTTGACGTTGACATGTCAGTCGATATACCAAGGGCAACATGTTGAGGTTGACATGTCAGTCGATATACAGAGGGCGACATGTTGAGGTTGACATGTCAGTCGATATGCCGAGGGCAACATGTTGAGGTTGACATGCCAAAGTCGACATCGTCGGTATAGTCAAAACCGACATGTCGAACTTTTGTCGATATGAGACCGATGTTGACAATGAACATCAAATTCTGGATGTCACACAGCCCTACTACCACCACCTGTCGAGCCAACACAGCTATCACTGGTTCTGTGTCATTGAGAGAGCACTTTCAACAGAAATATTTGAAAATATGCTCTTTACATAAATGCTTACGCACAAAATTCTCGACTTCTCAAACTTCTCTCTGTATCCTGAACTTTGGAAAACTAAAAAAAAAAACTGGTAGAAGATAAATTAAATTTTATTTATGCCAGGTAAGACACATAAGAGTTTTGTCTAGAGGGCAAAACAACTGCACCTAAAGTATTTTACTTCATTATACTTGACGCCATCGGGTGAGACATGAGACGAACGATGACACAAATGCTCACCTGTAACATGGGCACCAGCGGTGCTTCCCAATCACCGCACTGTTAAGACTCAGGGTTCTCAGGGATGCTGTGGGCTCTGTGTGTCCGTCTCACCCGTGTGTACTTACAAACACGTAGGCATTACTAACTTTTAATAAACAACACTGAAATAAACACATTATAAAATTCCTGCGGCTAGGACACTGTCCCTACTGAATAAAAGAGATATGTTCAGTGTAGACTTGTTTTTATTGTTACCATGCATACACATCAACGTGCCAATGAAATTATGATTATCTCAGTTATGACTAGTCAATTCCACTTGGGTGCTCCCCTGCCAGCAATTACTCTAGCGCACGCCTAGGAGGCTGATCTCACAGAGGTGCGTGAAAGCACAGCCTTCACAAGGGAAGAGGACCGACAGTCGCTAGGGTGGACTGACGGTTTTTCCCTGAAGACAGGACACGGTGAATTACAAATGAAACCCTTGATACATATTAACATGTGTGATTACTCGGCATCACTAACACAAACTCGTCGGGGCTCGCCGTCCAGCACATGGATAGTGTGGTGACGGCCTATACACAGAGCCGGCTAAGACGGGAGTAATTCCACCGTACATAAATTACAAAATTACATAAACCCTCAAAAGATACATGAAAGAAGATGGGACACAGGATGAGTATTCACAATAGACACGCACATGAGAAAACAATCTTAGATGGTGCGGATGCCGTTGGATGAAGTTCGTAGCGGACCACGTGGTGCAGGCGGAATTGCAATACTTCTTTGTGAAAATGGCAAATTAAATTCAGACAAAATATTATTCTGAGTGAGAAAATTATTCTCTTTACAATTTTAATGATTGCAGGCGTGCAGCATGCCTGATGTTGGTAAAATCAAACATGAAAGTGACCGCATGGTCAAGTACAAAAAGCATCAATTTACGTGAAATTACACGGAACCCTGACAAATTCAACACAGAACCTTGAATAAAATATTGCACATACAATATTACTAAAATAAGCTCTCAAAAAGCAATGAGGGTGTAGACATACTTGGCGTCAGTTAGCCACGTGGTTATACATGATGTTGCTGTAAAATATTTAAACATGAAAAATACCCTCCAATACATACATAAAAACAAAGCCCTTAAAATTGCACATAGCAATAATGCAGAAATTACAATGAAACGCCACTAATATAGGCGGATGGCACCTGATTCAAGCTGGGCGGGTCGTGTGACCTCTCCGATATCTTTCTCCTCGATTAAGTTAAAAATACCATAAGGGCGAAATAAATTAGTAAAGCAGAAGTATAATGCTGGGGGAAATGTCTGGCAAAAGTACGCAGGCAAAGGTTGATCAGTAAACTAAATGGACTATTGAAATCTACATCAGTGAACAAAAGTTGTAGTGTGTACACGACAGTGTCTTACCTCGCCAGCTCTCCTTAACAGACTGTCCAGAGACAAGTGTCGCACGGACCTACCACGGTCGCCTACGAGGTTCACATAAGCAGAAGTGCTATGCACTTAGAGTAAAATATTTTACTATAGAAATAAAATGGCACAAATTAAATTAATTACTGTTTTACATTTTATAATTTTCTTAGGCATTTTTCATATTATTGTGTCTCTTTTATGACGGCATTCACGCCGGAATATTAGTGTTTTTAATCTTGGTGCAGCGGGCACTTTGAATTTCATAACCCAACAATTTTAAAACAACAACAAACATTTTAAGACATACTGAACCCTCCAAATACAAATACAAAACACAAATTACACTGAAAAATAGTATTTATGTGAAAGTTCAAAATATTGGCCACTTTGCGCACGTACAGGACACGTACATGGTGAGCGCCGTCATGGGCTCTATCTAACGCCGCTGGCTGTTAGCCGGCATTGAACGACCCCTCCCTTGAAGGCCAAGACGGTGCGAACAATGCAACATTGCTCTGGCGGGCTCTGCCGGCTGGTTGCCGATTGAGGGCAAAGAAAACATGGCCTCAGAGGCCATCAGTTTCTGCAGTGTTTGCAGGGGGTGGGGGTGTAGGCAGGAACAACAATGTGGGTACGTGGTGGTGACTCAGCTCACCTCTTGCAAGTGCCGTGTTGCACTTTACTGACACTTGACGTCACACTCACTGCCCTACTAGTTTCCCCAAACCCTTTCAAACTCTCTTGCCCTTCTAGGCTCTCCCCTGCGGGAACTGGAAAGTCTCTGAAAGGCATCTCTCCTTCGCATGTGGTATCAAGGTTTACATTTACACTTTGGTTACAACCAAATTCAGCTGGGCCCTGGGGAAACCCCTTAAAACTTTCTTCACAGCACTAGTTGTGCTGACATTTAAGTATACAATTATGTTACCACTTTGTTGGTGTAAACTTGAAAACCCCTTAAATCCACTCTGATTTGTTGTGTCGTTACAGGCATTAACAGAAAAACCCAGAAATGATGTTTCGCTACTACTCACTTCCACCTCCTCACTACTAGGTGTTGAGTGTTCCATCCATGCAAAACCCTTACTTGACAGTTCATTCTCTTGGCTGGGTGTTCTCGTGTTAGTGTTGTTGCCCTCCTCAGTATACGTGTTGGCATTTCCCTGTGTGCTCTCTGGTAAAATTCTTCGAGCTCGCTGAGGTACTGGGCGTAACGTCATCTCCTTGCTTCTCTTCCCTACAGGTGGTCGGACTATACACAGGTCATCACGGTGCCATTTCGTGACACATCTTGGTCCCAACTTCAATAGATACATGGAAATTCCCATCTTTTCCACCACTCTCACTGACCCTATCCATCTAGGTTCCAGTCCAGCACAGTACAGTACTTTTCTCCTCGGCCAATAGCTGGTTTTCTCTTACATACACATACATTCCGGGTACAAGTTTGGGTGGCAGCCTCTTGCTATCTGGTACCCACACATTACAATAACTGATTTTATTTGCCCTGGATTCCTCATGTAATTGCGCCTGGTGTTCGAGAATTTGTTCAGGTGGTCTGGGCGGGTTTTCGCGGGGTGCTACAGGGGCACAGAGTTCGCGACCTTGTACCATCTCGGCGGGTGTTTTCCCGGTTGCCACATTCACTCTATTTCTTAGGCGAAACATTACCTCCGTGATCAATTCGGCCCACATAGTGTGATCTTCGCCTAACCGGACAAGTAATAGGATTTTGACGTCTTGGTTACGTCTCTCAGATGGGTTAGCCTTGGGATGGTATGTTGGGGTCTTACAGTGTTCTGTTCCCCACCTGGTTCAGTATTCTCTCCACTTTCTCCCAACAAATTGTGTACCATTGTCCATCAACAAATACTCAGTGTGTCCCCACCTCGGAAATATCTCATTCTGCATTACTTGTGCAACTGTATGTGCACGGATGTTATTAACTGGGAATGCCTCTGTCCAACGGGTAAACAAATCTGGGGCAACAACAAGAACTCTTTTACCAGTTTTTGTATGCGGATACGGGCCCATGATGTCTATATCTATTGTTTTCAATGGCTCAGTTGGCAGCCTTCGCTGTTGTGGAGTGTCGCCGTTTGCTCTCCGCAGCTTACGGGTGTTACACGTGATACAGCTCTGTACATGATATGGTCATCTACCCGAATCCCTGGCCAGTGAAAAAATTTCTGCACGTTCCTTCATGTTTGTTCGGATCCCAAGTGTCCATGCTCCAAACTGTTGTATGCATACTTAAGTACAAGTTCCTGTTTCTCTTTTGGCACATACGTCTGCCATCACGCACAATTACCAGGTGGTTTGGTTTGTATTATTCTGTCCACTACCTCCAGTGTTCTGTGTAACGTATGGCGCAGTGTTGTCGGCGTTGCGCGGCATCTGGGGAATTTTCATGTGCAGTGTTTACCTCTCCTAACACGTCACATGCATTCCATGAAACAGGTTCGCCAGATGGTGTAGCAACAATGTTTTGTACAACGACAGTTTGTGTTTCTGTAGTTGGTATTGCACCGCACGGTGGTAGCACTTCTTCCCACTCCGCGTAGTCAGTTACCGTTAGATTCGGACAAGGATTCCTGGACAAGGCATCTGCGAGCTCATGGTTTTTCCCGCCACGTGTTCTACCTTGAAGTTGTATTCCTGCAGTAACAGCATCCAATGGGCAAGTTTGATTTTCCCGTTATGCATGCCCTCTAACCATGCAAGATATTGGTTGTCAGTTTTGAGTGTAAACTGCCTTCCTAGCAAGTACAGCCGGTACTTCCGCAATGCATGTACAATGGCCAAACATTCTTGGTCATTAACATGATATTTACATTCTGCGTCACTGAACTTTGCACTGTGGTAACTGATGATATGTTTTTCCCCATGTGTTCCCTCCTGATACAACACAGCCCCAATACCTTCTTGACTAGCATCTGTTTGTACAACTATGGGTAACTTTGGGGTGAATCTAGACAGCGGATTACAGTTCTGAAATGCAATTTTAATGTCTTTAAATGCTTGATCGGCTTGCGGTGTCCAGACAAATTTACGTTTCTCACACAAGGCAGTTAATGGTGCAGTGATTACGGAAAAGTTTGGGACAAATTCCCTTAACCAATTTGTTAAGGCAAAAAAATTTCCTGCCTTGTTTACGTGATCTGGGTATGGGTT
This sequence comes from Dryococelus australis, assembly GCA_029891345.1. Lineage (NCBI taxonomy): Eukaryota > Metazoa > Arthropoda > Insecta > Phasmatodea > Phasmatidae > Dryococelus > Dryococelus australis. Next base: position 3,137,397 of record CM057003.1, on the reverse strand, counting down.
TCTTTTGAATTTCCTGTCCGTGTTGTTGTTCTGGTTCGTGTCCGTTTGCTGTTACATAATGTCCTAGAAACTCCATTCTACTCATACCCAACTTACATATTTCCACTTTGCACGTAAGTTTGTTACGTTCGAGCCGTTCAAACACAAGGCTAAAATGGTGCAAGTGATCTTCCCAGCTGTTAGACCAAACAAGTACAACATCCAAATACGCCATCGCAAAGTCTCCAATAAATCCATCCAATACATTAACCCTTAAGTTCTGAAAGTTGTAGGGGCATACTTTAAACCAAATGGCATGGCTAAAAATTAAAATCTACATCCATCTGGGGTAGTAAATGCTGTTTTCTTTCTGTCCTGTGGGCAAATAGGCACCTGCCAATATTCGGACTTTATAAATCAAGTGAAGTCAAAATGGTAGCTGGTCCTAAAGTTGACAAAGTATCTTTCATGTATATAACTCGTGGTGGCATGTGTACTGATATTTAATTCAAAGGGTGGAAATCGCCATTCACCAATTTTCTTAGGAGCAAGGGTAAAACCTGAATTATAGAGACTTTGTGTAGATTCAATAACGTTATCATTGAGCATCTCACATACCTGCTGGTTGATGACACAGCAAAAGACAATACCTGGGTCTCGTGGCTTGAAGTACACCGGGTCCTCGTGCGTTGTGATGATCGCATATTGACGTCAGTTCGCTGCAGCTTCCCCTCAGTGTGGAACACACTGGCATACTGGTCCAGTATATGTTGCAGACGTTGTTGATGTGTGGCCGTCACCGCGTGCTCTAAGTCAGCAAGCAGCACAGCAGTTGTTGTTGGTGGTGTTGCTCCCACAGCGTAACTAGTCCATCAGCCATGTGTCCCCATATGCAGACTATTCAGGTGTGGTTCTGTCATGGCTTGGTTGTCAATAAGCCATGGCAGTCCCAGAATTACTACCTCGCACAAGTCCTGCACAATGTAGACATCGCACTTGGTACACAGCTCTCTGATTCCTACCATTACGTACATGACACTTTTCGCTTTGTCCTGTTGGTGTGTGGTAGCGAATTGCAGACGTCATGGTGGCACTCTAGTTGTTATCGTTTGTATCAAACCCTCACACACAAAAGACAAGGTTTTGGATTCTTGTCCCACAAAAGTTGGCAATAACACATTACGGTCCAGCCCGGTTAAGTCCTGTGGCGTGTACATAAAAAGAACTAACGGTAGCGTGGGTTTCACCTCAGGTGTTATCGGTGGTGCAATTTCAGCACAGTTCGTTTTACGGCACTCGTCACAGTTTATAACATCATCGGGGTAGGTGGTAAACTCTGCAGGCCCTATGCATAGTAAATGTGAGTCTTTCCTACACTGTTGGCACTGCACCCACTTGGTTGGTACCCCGTCACATCCGGTGCGCGTGCACAGGCATTGCTCTGATGGCGTAAAAGCGGTATCAGATGTACACTGACGTAAGGGTTGGTCCCATGAATTTTCTGCAAATAGATTGATTCCACTCACTCTGCCGCAGTGTACGCAGCGTTCGACTGGCATATTCATACTATTCATGATAGTGAGTGTCGCAGTTGCCAACACGGAAGTCTTAATGCCTTCTCATGGATGTTCAGGCGTGATGTCCGCCATGTTCTCGCGGTTGACATGGTTGACGTGACAAGGTTGAACACACTTGGCCCCACTTGATGCCGTCAGGTGAGACAGGAGATGAACGATGACACAAAACTTACTGGCAATTTGGGCACCAGCGGTGCTTCCCAATCACAGCACTATTGAGACTCAGGTTTCTCAGGGATGTGGATTCTGCGTGTCCGTCTCACCCATGCATACTTACAAACATGTAGGCAATACTAAACTATTACTAAACATCACTTTGAAATAAACACATTATAAAATACATGTGGCTAGGACACTGTCACTACTGAATAAAAGAGATATGTTCAGTGTAGACTTGTTTTTGTTACCATGCATACACATCAACGTGCCAATGAAATTATGATTATCTCAGTTATTACTAGCCTATTCCGCTTGGGTGCTCCCGAGCAATTAATCTAGCGCATGGCTAGGAGGATGATCTCACCGAGGTGCGTTAAAGAACAGCCTCCACAAGGGAAGAGGGCCGACAGCCGCTAGGGTAGACTGACGGTTTTTCCCTGAAGTTAGGACACGGTGAATTACATATGAAACCACTTGATGAAACATATTAACACGTGTAATTACTCTGCATCACTAACACACTCGCCAGGGCTCGCCCTCCAGCACGTGGGTAGTGTGGTGATGGCCTATACACAGAGCTGGCTAGGATGGGAATAATTGCACCGTACACAAATTACAAAATTACATAAACCCTTAAAAGATACACGAAAGAAGATGGGACACGAGATGAGTATTCACAATAAACACACACGTGTGAAAACAAGTTTAGATGGCGCGGATGCCGTTGGATGAAGTTCGTAGCAGACCACGTGTGCAGGTGGAATTGCAATATTTCTTTGTGAAAATGGCAAATTAAATTCAGACAAAATATTATTCTGAGCGAGATAAATATCCTCTTTACAATTTTAATGATTGCAGACATGCAGCATGCCTTTTTGGCGGTAAAATCAAAACATGAAAGTGACAGCGTGGTCAAATACAAAAAGCATCAATGTAGGTGATATTACATGGAACCCTGACAAAATTGAACATAGAACCCTGAATAAAATATTGCACATACAATATTACATAAATAAGCTCTCAAAAAGCAAAGAGGGTGTAGACATACTTGGTGTCAGTTAGCCACGTGGTTATACATGATGTTGCTGTAAAATATTTAAACATGAAAAATACCCTCAAATACATACATGGAAACAAAACCCTTTAAATTGCACACAGCAATAATGCAGAAATTACAATGAACTGCCACTAACATAGGCGGATGGCACCTGATTCAAGTTGCGCGGGTCGCGTGACCTCTACATCATTCTTTTCGTTCTCCTCGATTAAGTTAAAAATGCCATAAGGGCGAAATAAATGAGTAAAGCGGAAGCATAATGCTGGGGAAAAAGTCTGGCAAAACGTATGCAAGTAAAGATTAACCAGTAAACTACATTGACTATGAAGACCTACATCAGTGAACAAAAGTTGTAGTGTACACGTGACAGTGTCTTACCTCGCCAGCTCTCCTCGACAGGCTGTCCAGAGGCACGTGTCGCACGGACCTACCATGACCACCTACGAGGTTCACATAAGCAGAAGTGCTATGCATGCAGAGTCAAATATTTTATTATAGAAATAAAATGGCACAAATTAAATTAAATACTGTTTTACATTTTATAATTTTCTTAGGAATTTTTCATATTAATTCAGTGTCTCTTTATGACGGCATTCACGCCGGAATATTAGTGTTCTTAATCGCATATTAAACCCTGCAAATACAAATATAAAGCATATTTTATACTGAAAAATAGTATTTATGCGAAAGTTCAAAACATTGGCCTCTTTGCGCATGTGCAAGACACGTGACAAGGGCGTGGTGAGCGCCGTCATGGGCTCTAGCGCCGCTGACTGTTAGCCGGCGTCATACTTAGGAATAGCTGTAACTGTATAACCTTACATACTGATTACAGTTACTTAACGAGAGCCAACAAGCACGGTGATGCAGTGGTAAACCACTGGACTGCATTTTGGATGACTCGGGATCGATTCCCTGTTGGACCATACTGATTTTCAGTTTTTCATGGTTTCCCAAAATCACTCCTGGTGTATGCTGCGATAGTTTCCTACTACATGTCCCGGCAAATTTCTAGGGACCCCAGAATTTTGCGAAACTATTCCACCGCACATTAGGTTTCAATAACCTACGGCTATATCAGAAGTTTATGTTTGCTTATTGGTCACACGAATTTGTGAGAAATCATTTTGTTACTTGGGTGGGCAATCAGAATCAGGTTCTGTAGTGAGGGTCTGTGTGTGATTCATCAGCAGACACACGAGACATCTAATACATTAAGCATCCAATAAAGGAAATGGATCTGAGCTAAAGTGTTATGAAATAAAACTGGACATGAAATACTTTCACGAAAATGTGGTGTCCGTACTGATATCTTGGAAAACAATTTAAGATGACTTTTGACACATTACTTATTTTCAGCATTATTAAATCGACACTTCTACTCATCAGTACACATCACTCAGCCGAACACGTTTTCAACGGAGTTGTTTGATTCTACATACCACAAGATGCCGAGATTGTACTGTCTACCCACAACAAAGGACAGGTGCACCATGCCATGCAGGATTGTACTGTTCACTGACCGAGCCACCAAGCCTACGCATCGAGATCTTCCACATATTAAAATGCACCTCCCGATGGCACCACTAGTACGATCGCCGCACGCAACTTGGATCCAGCGCCGGTCAGCAACGTCACAAGCCCAGAGGATCAAGCACAACTTCACAGCTGCCACCCTCCTCCACAACCTACCAAGCTAGAGCCCAAGAAGAGTATAAATACCGGGGTCGGGCACTTGAATTACCAGTCTGTTCTGTTACTTCACAGCACGCTGGTGCCAAAGATCAACTCCTTTCCCCCTTGTCTTCACCGCACTACTGGTGCCGAAGACTCCTGCCATCGTCTACGTTGCCAAATACTTCAACACTTCCAGCCCCTTCACGGCAAACATAGTAGCGTAGGCAAGTTTAAGTTATTTTAATAGCACTTTGTCTACCTACATCGTTAGCCTAGTATCAGGTCGCCTTCACCCTTCAATGAGTAGCAGCTTCAATAAAGCTCCCGTTGATGATAGGAGGCAGTGCAACATCACCTTGCTTATTTCCCTAAGTGGAATAAACAAGTTTTAATCTACTTGAGGGTATATTTCCCATAGTTGTAGAACCTCGTCCTGTAGACATAAGACCCATCAGAGGGACAGCAGGTGACTGGGAGATTTGTACGAACTGTCACATAATAATAGAGTACCCACAAGCATTCTGGACGGCCACCCTTTCTACGGTAGAGCGCAGACACTAGGTACTCCGTCTCTTGGGGTTAGCTTGTCAGTTTGGAGATTGCCCTTCTCACAGCATTGCTTGCGCCGGGATGGGTACTTCTCCGGGTCTGAGGAGATTCAGCCTCTGGAGACATGCACTCACGTATTGGGACTGTTCACCAGAGAGACCTGACTCTCAGTATTCAACACGCTACTTGCGCTGGATACTGCGATACGGACACCACACTTGGTTGGCAGACATGATACGTGGTTGTACACCTGTAGAGGACTACATATCGCCCGGAGATGCATACTCCGTGTTCGCTGCATACCTGAGTGGTCAGGAACAATCCCCTTGGACGACTAATCTATACTTTTGCTGAGCCGACCCCAGCGACAGCCGACACTTACGAGAGCCTGCACACACGTACGCCAACACCACTGAACCCCCACAGATCCAAGAGGCTCCACAGGTTATGCATCGCCCCGGTACCCTCACAAGAATGGTCCCGTCATGAGGTAAGGTAGTTCTCGCCATACTAGACTTTGTGCCTTGATGCACAGCCACCCAGCCAGTGTTAACTGGACGTGCTGCAGGCAGTGCCACGCCAGAACTAGAGTCCTAAGCTTCACCCCCCCCCCCCCCTACGGTGACGTACCTCACTAGCCACATGACGTCACACGTCACTGTTAATACACAAAGCGTTACTGCAGCACATACTGTCTCAGGTGACAGGCAACACGTGAAAATTTGACAATTTCAACATATCAACAATCATTTGAAAGAAAAAATGGTTGGGTGTGATGTTCCAACATCCATACAGCATCATTAATAAGAGAATGGTTGGGTGTGATGTTCCAACATACATACAGCATCATTAATAAGAGAATGGTTGGGTGTGATGTTCCAACATCCATACAGCATCATTAATAAGAGAATGGTTGGGTGTGATGTTCCAACATCCATACAGCATCATTAATAAGAGAATGGTTGGGTGTGATGTTCCAACATCCATACAGCATCATTAATAAGAGAATGGTTGGGTGTGATGTTCCAACATCCATACAGCATCATTAATAAGAGAATGGTTGGGTGTGATGTTCCAACATACATACAGCATCATTAATAAGAGAATGGTTGGGTGTAATGTTCCAACATCCATACAGCATCATTAATAAGAGAATGGTTGGGTGTGATGTTCCAACATCCATACAGCATCATTAATAAGAGAATGGTTGGGTGTGATGTTCCAACATCCATACAGCATCATTAATAAGAGAATGGTTGGGTGTGATGTTCCAACATCCATACAGCATCATTAATAAGAGAATGGTTGGGTGTGATGTTCCAACATCCATACAGCATCATTAATAAGAGAATGGTTGGGTGTGATGTTCCAACATACATACAGCATCATTAATAAGAGAATGGTTGGGTGTGATGTTCCAACATACATACAGCATCATTAATAAGAGAATGGTTGGGTGTGATGTTCCAACATCCATACAGCATCATTAATAAGAGAATGGTTGGGTGTGATGTTCCAACATCCATACAGCATCATTAATAAGAGAATGGTTGGGTGTGATGTTCCAACATCCATACAGCATCATTAATAAGAGAATGGTTGGGTGTGATGTTCCAACATCCATACAGCATCATTAATAAGAGAATGGTTGGGTGTGATGTTCCAACATACATACAGCATCATTAATAAGAGAATGGTTGGGTGTGATGTTCCAACATCCATACAGCATCATTAATAAGAGAATGGTTGGGTGTGATGTTCCAACATCCATACAGCATCATTAATAAGAGAATGGTTGGGTGTGATGTTCCAACATCCATACAGCATCATTAATAAGAGAATGGTTGGGTGTGATGTTCCAACATCCATACAGCATCATTAATAAGAGAATGGTTGGGTGTGATGTTCCAACATCCATACAGCATCATTAATAAGAGAATGGTTGGGTGTGATGTTCCAACATCCATACAGCATCATTAATAAGAGAATGTTTGGGAAGAATCATCCCACGATACCACTTGTGCTGAGAGAAACAGCTTTATACTATATAACCAAAAATTACACTCTTCCAATGTATTTAATTTGCCAAGTTGCCACATTTTCCTTTGGAGATAATCAGTAACATTCGAAGTAGAAGGTATGCAAGGTAGAAGGTGTCTGTGGTAGCTGAGAAACTCAACATCAACACTTACAGCTGTTAGTGTGTTGTGGTTCAGCTGTAGGTTCCGTGCATGGAAGTACGAGGAAGAGTTACACCCATGGCAGGGTTGCGTTTCTATGCCAGAACATAAACATGAACTACAGGTACTGTATACTATACTGTTTGGGTGCAACACTGTCTATATTACAAGTAGATCCCCCCTGAAACTGTAGAGTAGTTGGCCTGGAACAGTTTCTTCCTAGTTTACAATGCCACTGTACCACATATTTCAGTCCTTCCAAAAATGTATTTTAAGTGGGTCTTACCATAAATGGTATCAGAAAAAGAACAGTTATAAATCAACAAGCTACTAAAAGATATTAAAGTAAAGTAGTGACAAAACTGCCAACTGCTGACATAATTGCAGATTATTATGGGAGCTAACTGATGCATACAAACGCAGTCTGAAGATGTGACATAAATATGTGCAAAAAAAATTGTGAGTCTGAAAAATAAAAAATACGGATATACACACACGCACACGCGCCCCCCCCCACACACGCACATGCACGCATGCACGTGCACGCACACACACACACACACACACATATACACACAAACACAAAAAAAAAGTACATATGGGAAAAATCTTTTCAAATTAGAAATATATTTGGAAATACATTGATTACAGTCATAGTATTAAAATGATCAGTTTAAAACAGCAGTGACTGCAACTGGTTTTATTAAGTAACAAGAATTTGGTCTTCACAGCGATCTTGCCTTTGTTCTTAAGCCTCTGCCCAATTATTAGTTTAAGTTAACAAAACACTAAGTATCAAAATAAGTATTAAAAATATGTTTAAATTATATTATAGTCCTTTTATGTCATGCACTATATCAAATTACTAAACTAAAACTCATAAGGGGCTACGGCGGTGCAGCGGCAAGAGTCCTTTGAAAAGAAACCAGGTTTGATTCCCAATGGAGCAGCGCTCGGATTATCATATGCATGAATCACGCCGGATGATGCCGCTGGTCAGAGGTTTTCTTCAGGTCTCCCATTTCCTCAGTCCTTGAATTCCGGCTCCGTTCCATACTCACCTTACTGAATGATCCCTCATTTGTACAAAAAAAAACATAATCCATGCAATCTAAGAACTAACCTGACTGAGTTGACAAGCAAATAAGCATCACACACGTGCATGAAGCTTTACATAGTAAACAACTTCCCATTGAAGCGGTAGGTAAATTCTGTTAAACACTGCCCCAAAACAAAAACCTTGACAGTTCAACATTTAGTGACAAGTATGTTGAGCGCATCATTTGTTCCCATGTTCATAATTTCAACCAGTACGCAGATGAGATGAAAGCTGTTAGCTAAGTAACACGAACACTCCTTCATTACAAAACATTTTATATTCTATTAAACAACCAATAGAACAAACATCAGCATTGTACATGTTGGCAGTCATGCAAAATTACAGCAATACACGAGAAGAAGTTCCAGATATAACTAGTAATGAGCCTACTTTCCTCGACATGGGTGCAGTTCATTATTAAATAATTTGTTAAAAGGGGAGTTGTTAGGTAGGACTTGTTGTCTCGTTGAAAGCAATATTGATAGAGATGAAACCAGAAACGTATGCAACAGGAGTGAGACTCTCGACAAATACGCACATGCCTGACCAACGACACAAAAACACAGAAAATCCATGTACCATAAGCGAGTAGGCAATCAACTGCAATATGGCAGTTGGATTTGAGCATCGACTTCAAATTCAATCAATCTAATGTTTCGAATGATAGGATTTACTAACCTAAAATATTTACAGAGCCCCATTTTGAAAATAAGTGACTGAACCACTTAAAACATATAGGTTTATATGGCCTATTATAGTGCTACTTGTGTGAAGAATTTGGGTACCTGAGATATGGCATAAAACCTCCATATTTTCATGCAACGATTATCATAAATGGAGGACTAAAACACTACGTCACAAATATAGCACACTAAGCCAAAATTATTTTATAGCCACCATTCTGAAAATAAAAGTCTGTCCCACTTAAAAAATACATACGGTATAGTTGTATATGGCCTACCACAATACAACTTCTTCGCAGAATTTAGTAAGAATGGGTTAATTTTTTTCAGCGATACGAGATAAAAACTTAATTTTTATTGTTAGGCAAACTTACAAAATGGCAGAGAAATAAGGCTCTGTGTAGAAAAATTTGATGGTTGTTAATGATACTGCTAGCATACAAAGTTCAGTTGCAATTTGATCCATTAATAAAAGATATTGAGGTAAAATATTTACATAACCACCATTTTGAAAATAAGTGCTTGACCTACTTAAAACATAGCAGTTTACATCACCTGCAGCAGTGTAAATTGTTTGCCAAATTCCGTATAGATATGTCAACTGTTTCTCGAAATATCACATAATAATTTAATTTTTTTCATTTGGTATATCTTACGAAATGGCGAGCAAAAGATATTCCACGTAAATACATCTGAAAGTTGTAATATATACTGCCAGCATACAAAATTATGTTTGAACTGATTACATGGTTTCGAGGATATAGCATTCTACAACAAATTGCCTGTGAGGCCGCCATTTAGAAAATAAGTGTATGACAATTTTACATGATCTATCACAGTACTACTTAGTAGCCCCATCTGGTAGGAATAAGTCAATTGTTTCCAGTTATTTATTAATGTAATGCTATCTTACAAAATGGAGACGAGAGAAAGCGGTGAGATAATGGCAGAGCAGTTTACCTTTGCCAGGTCCAACTGCAGCAGCGGCAGTCGACCCGTGAGCGTGAGAAAGCCAAGCGTGCATGCCACACAAGCCCCTAGCAACAACTTAACCAAATGCTTCATGTTGAAAGTAGCCAGTGGTCCAGCATCTCCCATACAGCCTCACTTCTGTGCTCTCGCCGCCGAGTCCTCCCTCCGCAACATGCCGGCACACACACAGACCGTGTGGACACCACGAAGCTGACGGCACAACAACCACCAAGCACACGCTTTCCTCTATGGCCATACTTCACACATCACACAACTGCAAGCTCCCAACACGACTATGCTTTACAATATTCTACCACATAAAAGGTTACAATGGTATCCTAGTAAGGGAGTTTATAATATATATATTTACTTCCTTCTAAGGGAATTCAAGTCAAAAATAATACCACATAGTGTCACAAAACCACAAAATACTGTCAAGTTCACAAAAAATTATTTAGGAAATTCAACAGTTTAAAGTACTGTAAAGTTAAACTTTTAGCGTGGCCGGCTAAATTTTTTTCTCTAAATAAGTATTCTCCTACAGAGATATTTTTACATCATCCTAGGTTTTTTATTGGTCACATTAAGTTGTAAAATTGTCAACTTAAGTGCATTCAACTTTAACTCTTACGTTTTGACATTTTGTATCCCATAGCACGGCTATTAACTTATTGAAAGAACTGTGTTTCACAATTTGAAGTTAAGTTGTGATATTCCAACAAACATACGTCTAACCTAAGTTTTGGTTGGGAATATTTATCAAGCTAAGGAAGAATGTGATAGGTACATGGCCAACATGAGACATTTATTAGAGGTACTATGAAAAATAATCATACCAGAAGTGTACAATAGCTTCTTTCATCAGTAAGTGTAAAATAACACTACTAAATAATTACGCAGAATAGCATTTGTCACACTGCCCATGTTGGACATGCATTAATAAGAACAAAATACTGTTTTACACATTTCATAATTTTTCGTTCTTACAAAAGGAAAAAATTTTCTGGACTGCATTTCATGAATTTCTTATGAAACTATAAATAGTAACAAGTTACTTAATTATGTATATGACTGACTGTAGTCTGCCAAGATATAATTGAATTAGAACTCGGTCAGCGTCAATATTATCTGCAACACAGGCAAACAACTTCAAACACAGATGAATTATTGTAGTGTGGATCTTAAACTGACTGCGTAGTGAGATAATGACCTCTAGTTTAGATAATAGGGTCCAGGGTCATTTGCCAATCAGTGCCTAAGAGACAACTAAGTCACATGTCTACAGAACCAATATGAGTCTGTACACAGCACAGGATAACCAACTGTATATGATATTAATGGTAAAGTGAGCCCTTCTTAAATCCCTCTCGTTTGAAATAATAGTCAATACATATATTCTATTGTAGCCTTAGATGTTAACTTTCAAGTCTAGTGAAATATATACACTGTGTTTATTACATATATGGCAATATTCATTTTAAAAATTGGTGGAAGGATAAAATACGGCTGATAGGAAAAACGTAACTAGGGTCCGAGAAGTGCTCACTTTACCGTGAACAGCCTATAGCAGCAAGGTGTGTTCCACACTAACAGGTCTCAACAAGGCAACTCTGGTGCGATTGCTGATGTGGTCACACAGATTCTAGCACGTGGGAAACATGGTGGACGTTGCTGTTGGCCAGTGGGTTTTCTCAGAGCACTTCCATTCTGCTGCTGCTTCACGGTATTGAGGTGAAGAGCCTGCCAACTCTTACCAACTCAACAACTGCAACATGCAGCCAGCAACCACTTACACTCACATTGATGGTGGCGTAGTGGTTAGACTACTTGCCTCCCACCTGGGCCACCACTGAAAGTCCCATGAGTACATGGAGTGCGACGTGAAACACTGCACGCCAGTTTGGAGCCATGCGCATAGCGGTGATGGTGTACTTGATGCGCATGGCAGTGTCAGCCTTATCTGTAACTCGCTTCTCTGTCTCAAGCCTTAAATTATAAATCTTAACACCCAACTCTACAGGACTAAAATTTTAAAATTAATTTTCATGTTGGCTAACAGTGTGAAACATAGGAAGCTATATACGCCAGCACATGTAGTCCAAAATACTTATTAAATTACAAGGGCAGTACCTAAGTTAAGTTACGTTCACTATGCTTAATGTAAAACATAGCAAACTGAAATTTGTTTCCTGGAAGGAGTTTGTTGCTAATGTGATATATTCTTTTCCCATTCTGCAAGTTGCTACACATGACATGTTACCTTATTTATATCCCCCACATCATTTTTAAAATAATGGTTATGCTAGTTAATTTTTTAAACACTAAACTTCTTACTGCTTTGCAAAATAAAAGTGCAACATAAACCAAATTTTTGCTGTAACTGGAAATTTTATTCAACGTGGCAAAAACTATTTCTCTCAGCATTCTTTAAAAAGACACACTTACAAATTAAACAATTCATCTTAAAAAAACTCAGTCTCTTACCTTAAAAAAAGGTTAATGAATAAACACACAGGAAGGAATGAACTTGCACATTATAAAAACAAGCAAAATTCTTTAATGTCAGTATGACTTGATAAGATGAGGGTCAAGTGTACATCTCGATACCACTGATTTGTTTATACATGTGACGTAGTTATGATGTCAGGACGTTGGCCATACAATTAATTAGGTTGGTAGCAGTGAAAAATACGAGAACAAGTGGTAGGCATCAGAGTCAGCCCAAAGTGTGTTTCGAAAATGAACAATAGAAGAAAAAAGAAGAGATATCACATTTGTTACCTAGGTTCTTGACTGATATTCGTTTTCATGGCCATTGTAGTATACACTGCCGCATGTGCATGGCTTTACCATGTATATTATAATTTTTGTTTTAATAAACACACACATATTGTTTGGCAGTAGTATTTACACACTGTTGAACACTGTAAAAACACAAAATTAAGTGTGTACATTTCAAAACCCATATCCAGCAATTTGCAACAGCTGAGTATTTTTGATTTCGTAAGTTGTAGGACGGTATATTTCTCCATATTGTAGAATAGTTAAAAAGTGATCCTGAGTTCGTTCCGTTCATAGAGTAAATAAGGTACTAGTTTATGTGTTCAGAGTCAGTTTTCTTACGTATCAGTGCATTGTAGAATGGGCCATAGTGATGCTTGTCATAAAATGGATATGTAAGGATTATATAGTAGTATGGAATGAATACCTTGAGTGGAAATAGTGAGTGAACTGTAGAACAAAATATGATCTACAGCCTAGAGTAGAAAGTTAATATAAAAATATGTGGTGTATTATGGTGTTGTGTTTAATGTATAATACAATATGTACCGTAGTGCATATGTGTTCGATGTTGAATAATGAGGTTGAGTGTTACATTATATGTTGGCAGAAAATGTATATGTTTGGTAAGGTAAGTGTATCAGGTGCAATAAACAGTGTTGTAGGTAGGTAATGTTAGGTTAGGTATATGTAGAGTCAACGAGTGTTTGCAGTCACGGTATCTGGTAGTATATTGGGGGGGGGGGGATCCAAGTGTACTACCCAATACAATATATGGTATCATATAGTACACTTGGGCAGGTGGGCTCAAGTGTACTTCCGGATACCAATGTTTATAAATGCTGAAAGTGTTCCCACCCGAGAAACCGCAAACATTACCATGGGTGCCCCGTTAGATAGTAATAGGAAGAAAATGGATGTGGTGATAGCAAAAAAAAAAAGACATCATCGGCACCATATTGGTGACATCATAACATGTGTTTAAATACATGGTATCAGGTTGTACAATAATTTCCTGCGACTCACCTGCTAGCTTCTAAAGAGGGTATGGGTTCAGTACAAATTCAACCAACCATAAACTATGGGGTAGCTACAGAGTTTAGGAAAATAACTTGGTGGAAATTCTGTTTCCTTGTAAATCACAAACTAGACCTAATAATACACATGCATTTGTGATACACTTCATTATTTACACCATGACTAGGGATGATGGTTTATCATTGGAAAAGTTGACTATTTGCTCAAATTCAACATACTGTACACATGTCTGACAGTTTTCTTTCCTTATTGGCTGTCATGCTTGTATGAAGATACTATCCCATTTCCTTGGCCAATGAGGTTCCTGATACAATAAGGTAGACCTGTTCATGATTGGTCTGCAAACTACTTATCCGAGTAATCCAATCATGAAAGCATATACTACTTAGAGTATTATAGAAGATATGTTGGTTAAAAAATGTTACGCTGTTTTCCATAATTTCTAACCATGACATGAAAAGTGAATATTGTGAAAAAATATATATATATATATCAGGGATGCACTTTTCAATTACACCAAGCCAGATAAGGGTCATTAGCTGGCGAATTCGAACACGGAGATAATTTTTCTGACACAAAGTGTACTGTTTGTGTAATCAGTATAGAACGGGTGACCCGTAGATCAAAACATTTTTCTGTAATATCCATGCATTATTACGTATACGAGCATTTTATTGTACTCTTTACAAATACGACAGTACAACGTTTCTCTAAATCTAGTAGAGAAACACGCTTTCCAAATATCACACAATCTTTTGTGACATTTAGTTATATCACGAACTGCAAATAGTAGAACATTCAGAAGATAAAAACGTATTTTACGAATTAAAAACGCATTATTCACTACGTATAGATGCCTACCTGGTCGTGATTCCACCTGTAAGTCCGTCCGCGTAACCTGTTCCAACCCGAATATTACTTCATTCTTTTTTACCTTATTTATTGTTTAAATGCTTTCAATGTTATGTAAACAACTTTTTAATCTGCTTGTACCAGTATAGCCAACATACAAATTTCAAATGTGCAATGACATACAGGTGCAAGTTAAAATCCGCATTTATTATACTTGTCATCGCTTCAAATTTAGGAGAGTATATAAAGTTGCGAAAATTTAGAAGATTTGATTTTCCGTGTTTTTAAAAGTGTCAAAAATGACGAATAGTGATTGATATTAGTTTTTTCGGCACGACAGATCATCAATTAATATAACTTTGGGAGATATTGATTAAGTTTGCAATTTTTGAGAAATAAATATTTTCATTTCGTATAGTGTGTATTAAGCAAAAGAATATTAGTTTATATTTTTCAGTAAGTAGAGTCTGTGTTTATGTCGGCTTGCCTTTCTTCGCAAGTACAGTTCTTGTGGTTACCTGCCATCTGTGTGGAGGAAAGGAAACTAGCTGGTGCGTGGGCTGGCATTGGCTGAGCGCTGCAGAGTAGGGGATGAATTTGGCAGTTGATCTCTGTGGGTGGCTCCCTCCCTAGCACCAGCGAGACAGGAGACAGCCGAGCAGACAGAGAGTGAGAGACATCGCACGCAGTAGGCTTGGAGCGCTTCAAACGCGAGAGGCTGTAACTCGTGCTCTCGCTGGCTGTTCTTTCCGTATCCGATTGTTTTGCGACGTTTGCAGTGCGCTGCGTACATCTCTTTCGCTCAGAAAAAATATGTGAGACGTGAATATATGTGACCGCTGAGAGGGTGCGAGGCGAGAGATGTCGTGAAACTATCTTCTGCGCACTGTCAGGAGAAACATGCTCCACTATGGACACTTGAGTATGAAAAATTAGTGTGTTAGGACCTTGAGACATTTGACGGGACTTGTTACGTCGACTTGTAACATAATGTACTGGGGTGTGATCTTGATGGACGTTGGAGGCTGGAGCCATCGGCAACCGTTGTTGTTTTTGCTCCTCGCAAGTGAGCTGATCATCGCAGGTAGGTTTGCTTTCGCCTGTTCCTTGTCGAAAACTGTTACAATTTCTGTATGTTAGTTCTTTGCATGTAGGTAGGAAACTTGAATGCAGCGTTCTCGTAAATGATAAACTTAGAACTATTCATGTTTTTTACAATTAATCGGTAAACGTTTATTTGACAGCATGCCTACAGTTTTGCGTGTAATTTCTGTTCGTTGTTAACACTTTGATGCTTTTTTTTTTTTTTTTTTTTGTGATTTGACTCTTTTCGTAGGGAAGAACGCTTTCGCATAAATCTGTTTATTTCTTCCAGCTGTGGTTTAAATACTGGTTTACGAACTTTAGAGATGTTTTGTTGTAGTTTTTATCTTGCGTATTGTTACAGGGTTTTGTGTAGCTTATTTTCGGGAATCATTGTTGATGTCGGTAGTGATAACAGAGAATCTGAAAAGGAGGCATGTTCCCGACAATGAAAATATGCAAGGAGATTGTGGTCTCGAGATATAATTATGTATAATAAATGTTTTTTTTTTTTCGCAAGGGTCGGTGGCGGTTGTTGTGTTATGGCGGCGGGCGACAGTATTGAATCGCGCGGCGGCGGCGTCAAATGGGCCCGGTGTGCCGGGGCGGGCCGCGGTCTGATGGGCCGGAAACACTTCGATCGGCGAGGCAGGGCGCCATCTTGTAGTCGCATCGCCGCCCACTCGCTCCCGCTGCGCCATGAATGGGCTCAGCGTAACCTGGCTTCGATTCACATCTAGGTCCAGGTGTGCCGCGCTCCCAGCTCCCGCCCCCTCGTTGCAATCTGCGGCCGCGGTGGCGTTGCGGATAGATCGCTCGCCTCCCATCACTGCGGACCGGGTTCCAATCCTGGCGTGGGAATCGTGACGTATGATGCCGCGGGTTGACGTGTTTTCTCGGGGATCTCCCATTTCCCCCCGCCCTTAAATTCAGACGCTACTCCTTACATCACTTCACCCTCATCGACTCTCAAAACCTATACTGTGTTCGAGTTCAGTGTAATGTACCCTTGATCCCTTCGCGTGTCACAAGCCCTTGTTTACTTCATGAGAAATATTCGTTAGTGTTCGTTTCCATCTCGAGTTTTGTCCTATCGAATCTCACTCTATGTGAGTTTCATTTGTCTTTGTGATGTTTGTAAGTGTTTTCAACGGCCGTGCAGAATAGTAAAAACAAAACAAACGCAAATCTAATATTTCAAACAGTTGCGTATTGTGAAACTATCTATCTAGGGCTTTAGAAGGGCAAGTTGCTCGTGCCCTTGGCTAAAGGGGACATTGTAGGGTGCGTAATGTGCCCTTGCTGTGAATTCGGACAGCGATAATGTGACGTCACATGCGAGATGCACTTTTCAAGGCCGCGAGGCCAGGTAGTTGGAGAATTCGAGCA
Source organism: Dryococelus australis (assembly GCA_029891345.1). Classification (NCBI taxonomy): domain Eukaryota; kingdom Metazoa; phylum Arthropoda; class Insecta; order Phasmatodea; family Phasmatidae; genus Dryococelus; species Dryococelus australis. The sequence continues at coordinate 3,120,322 of CM057003.1, read as the reverse complement.
CGACGCTCGTTAATATTCGTCCGAAGCTCTTCTCTCTATCCGTGCTGCATTATCGCAGTCAGCCAGGCTCGTTAGTTGTATTATGACGTGGGAGCAGAATGTAAATAATGTCATCAATCAGTGGCAAGAGATGAACTTTGCGAATTAATAGGGGCACACGAATTTCGCGAAAATATTTTGGCTCATGTTAGGTTTCAAGACCCTACGGGTATATCAGCACTTTTATAGCTTATTGGTCGCGTGTCTTTGTCAGGAAAAATTTTTCTTCTTGGCTGGCCAATCAGAATTAGGTTGCTCCTGTGGCGTGCATCTGTGATTCGCGAGCAGACACCTAGGAATTGAACAATAACACGTAAATCATCCATAAAGAAAGCAGATCTAAGCTACATGAAATACCTACTAGAACTGGACATGAAATGTTTTCGCGAATCCCTATGGGATTCATTTTGGGGCAAGCTAGAATTAAAAAACTCGTGTGTTTGTTTTCATTTTGCGATAGGTACGCGAGTTTTTTGACACCGCCTATAGAAAATTGACCCAATAATAAATATCCAATAAAATACAGGCTCAACCATCTTGTTTCACTGCGACAATTGATCAGTGACTAGTCGATAACTTGTTATTTTCTCGTGCTGTTGTGATTGGACGGCAGGTAGACACTATTGTGACTGTAAGCCAGTAGGAAGCTGTAGTGTGAGTGAACGTTGAACAGTTCTGTACAAACACCACACTTTATCGCAGCAACCAATAAGTAAACTATAATGTCCCGAGTACATAGAGGACTGTCAGTCTATGCTGGCAAATCAATACGCCATTTACTCGCGGCTAAACAACGTTTTTATTTAATTATAAGCTGTTCACGGTAAAGTGAGCACTTTTGAGGCCATAGTTACTTTTCTTTTTCAGCAATTTTTTAAAATCCTTTAACCATCCTTTAAAATAAATACTGCAATGTTAAGTAATGAATATAATGTGAATATTCCACCACACTCGGAAGCGATGAATAGAACTTGCAAGCGAGTTGCCCTGCCGCGTTGCTTCGGCAAGGTAAGCAGTCGTTCTGTTTGCTTCCTCCAGTCCTTCATTTCCTTGGAAAGTGGATGAAAGTGTTTGGAGAAACGGGAGTCTTTTTATAATTTGTTATATGCTCTCTAAATAATGTTCAGTTTAATTATTATTACATTCATTTCGTTTCCGTATTTATAACTAATGTTAGGTATTATAAAACGGTAAATACATGTGGAGGATAAGCAAAGTTGAAAGTTGCATTTGTTAGTAGAAGTTGAAAATGGAGAACCACAGCCCGACACTAGCAAATGTTATCTAAAAAACTCTATTATGTGGGGCTATTATATTGCATACCTGTAAAATAAACTCACTTCACGCCACTGTTTTAAATGTCAATTGCCTCAAGAGTCTGTCCGCGAATCATGGACGTTCAGTATCGGAGTATTTTATTACGATTGGCCCAGTCAAATAAGAACATGTTTTCTCACGTAGCACGCAGCCAATAACCAACGGAAGTTCTGGTTGTGGACGTAGGATATTGAAGTCTAGCATGACCATAAATATTATCGCGAAATACAAATGTCCCTACTGATGTACTGTTAAAGCGGGCGACACACCACGAACGCCTTTACTGGCGCCATGAAGAATAAACGTTCAAAGCAAAAATTAACACTTTGAGGCGTGTACACACTTTCAGACTTCGTTACAAGCTGAGTGAGGCGCCTATATCGATAACTGCAGTTGTGTGAGTCTCTTCATCGGACATGTTTACTATACCTAGGCCATTGCGATCTTTCGCGAAAAAATCTGAGCACCCTGTAGACTTCACTACTATATGTACACCTCGGCTGTTGTAATACCTCCATTGGCTGCTGGTGTCGTTTCCGCATTTGGCTGAGCCACTGACACTGACTCGTGCGTAAACAGTCAACACGGACCAGAACCAATTAAAACAGCTGGACGACCCCACACTGCTTTCAACTGCATCTTGATTCGAAATCTTTTCGCAAAAAATCACTGCCACTATACCTACAATATATAGCATTCGTAGTAGTACGATTATAGGGACTTGGGGCCATCGGCGTCTGGCACAGGATGGGAGGATTCGGCGGCCGCCATCTTGTTACGTCACCGTCCGCCATCTTTTTTCCCCTTTTCCCTAAAAAATTCCCATTTTTTCCGGAGCAGGCGAGAGGGATTAGTGACCCCAGGGTCAGGAATCAGCGACCCAGGTGCCAGGGATCAGTGACTCAGGGGTCAGGAGAGCATGACCTATGACCCAAAAAATCGAAAACATTAAAAAATTCACAAAAAAATCCAAAAATTCTATTAAAAATTATTTTAAAAAATTAAAATTATCATTAGAATTTATTTAAAAAGTATATAAAAATACTTACATTTACTAGAGGTCACCCCCTAGCCCATACTCATTACGGCATCTTGGTAGACGACCACCATCTTGGTAGACGACCACCATCTTGGTATACATCACTCATCTGCCATATCGGAAGCCACTGACCATGAGCTTGAATGACCTTGAAAATAAAAACTCGAGAAAATTGCATAAAAGTCAGCAAGTATAATACATTACAGACTACTACAGCCATATTAGATGCAGATTACCTCGGCGTTGACCCCATGACCTTGAATGACCTTGAAAATGAAAAAAATAAAAGAAAATCCTAAAAAAATTCACAAAAAGTTCACAAAAAAGATTATTAAACATTAACTATTACAATTATAAAAAAATTAATTAAAAACAAATTTTATAAAACTTGCATTTCCGAATGTCCCCCAGCACCACTATAAGTCACCTTCGTTCCATCCCCAGCAGACTACTGACTCCCTCATATTCACTCCTCCCACCTATACTCATTCCGCCATCTTGATTTCTTGTTTGTCATTTGTTTATATGCTACTGGAGATTGACTCTCGCGTTCGCTCGACTGCCATCTTTGTTTATATATGTTACTGTCTCTCTCACTTCGTTCGACTACCATTTTTTTTTCATACATCATTTATTTATATATGTTACTGGAGGCTGCCATGTTGGGAGGCAGCCATATTGCTAGGTGAAATCCTCCATGTTTTTTTTAAATTGTCATTTGTTTTATAGTTTGTGTCTCACCTTCGTGTGTCAGCCATATTATATTTAATATGTTTATATCACCTATGTATGACTAGGTGCCAGCCATATATGTAGTATCGATTATGCCACCTGCTATCGGCCTGTACCGAATGGTGACGTTGGCCATTCCTGTAAAGCACATAAACTGCCACATTTATTTGTTTATTTGTTTTATTCTTACATGCAAGTATTTTTTATTTGAAATAATTTTTTATACAAAGCGGAAGGTTTTTAAAAAAAATAAAACACAACATATTTAATAAATATATTTTTATTTTCAAAATGTTACATACAAAAATTTATTTGCGAAGATTTCTTCAAAGGAAAGAGGAGGTAATCACATTATTTCGTAAGAGGTTGGTATGCACTCGTATGCCAGATGATTTACCGAATCGAGTGTCCAGCCCGAACCCTTCATCATCATTTCTTCTTCCTCGCGACATACCTTTTGTATATTATCTTCTACACTCTTTTCGATGTCGTATACAATATAGACAGGCACAATAGAAGTCTTCAATGCTCTCTTGTTTATACCTTCGTCCATTGGTTACGGTTTTGTATTGTTGCATTCTACCTATATATTATATTTTCGAGGCCCCTGGTTTTCAATCGCTTCTGTAATTTGGTGTGTTAAATTTTGTTTCATACGTGTCAGGAACGAACAAACATCTTTGGACGAAACTGTCAGATTCGGAGCAATGTGATCTTTCAACATGCCCCTGAATGCAGATTTATCCAGAAGAAATCCATTAGGATTAGGTTTGCCTAGAACGAACAGATTCCCGGACACGAGTTTTACAGTTTGGCATGTTCGTCATACAAGTCATAACATTGTTCTCTCTGGCGGTCATGCATTTTAAGTCGCACATTGTCTGGAAAATCTTTTACTTCATACTACATGAACTTACGTCCACGTTTGTAACAGCTAGTAGTCAAAATAGGCCATCGTGTCTTCTTCGTACATTTTCCACTCTTCTCGTGCCTACGAGCATGGCAGCTTTTACTGTACGTCATACCATAGTAGCGGCACGATCGATCCGATAGCGACAGCGAATTGTCCGTACCATCCACACGCACATCCTCACTTACTGCACAAGGCATCGATGACTTGTTTACATCATCATTGCACAAAACAGTACTTGTAAGTCCATCACAGGTTTGTGGCAGCCACAATACGTATTTCTGTTGTGCTGGCGGAGGAACAAGTCCTTTAGATATTTTCGAAAGTTGGTTTAGTTTGTCAGTACGAGCAAACAGACGAAGTCACTTCTCACACTTATATGCTATGAGGAGCGGGTTCATCTTACATTGATGCGTTTCGTGACGTCTAACATTGCTGCTAGTCACAAAGGCTTCATCGCAGTACATGCATCGAAGTCTTGACACTGTTGTCTTTGGGTCGTGGTGCTCACGGCTCCACTGCTGTAGTTACCATTAGCTCTGGAGTACCCGAAGACATCGCAGATGCAGGATAAGACTTAGGTGCGAAGAGGCACAAGCTAGCCAAGACGATCTACCTTTCCCGGGAGCTGCTGTCTAATTAAGACTCTCTACTGACCTCCCTGCTGCTTATATACGAGTATGCAAGATCAATGACATCATATTGACGTTAAACCAATTGTATTGCGAATTCCAATCAGCCAATCACCGACCAGCTAATCACCAAGTTGTCACGTGATAGCAGCTAGCCAATCACGTGCAAGCACTGAGACATCACGTGAGGTATAGCAGGTGGTAGGACTATAAATAATTATGTGTTTATATAAGATAGGAATATAAATATATTATTTTTACACTGCGATGGTTGGTGCCCAAAGTCACGTGGTCAGTAAGCAAATGGAAACTGCGCGGGTTTCCCTGAGGATATTGAAATATAGCACTTCAGGTGGCTTCACTCCGTCTGGCCGGATAAAACAGCAGAATGTGCTCGAGTGGTCGGCGGGTTTCCCTGAGGATATTGAAATATAGCACTTCAGGTGGCTTCACTCCGTCTGGCCGGATAAAACAGCAGAATGTGCTCGAGTGGTCGGCGGGTTTCCCTGCGGATATTGAAATATAGCACATCAGGTGGCTTCACTCCGTCTGGCCGGATAAAACAGCAGAATGTGCTCGAGTGGTCGGCGGATTTCCCTGAGGATATTGAAATATAGCACATCAGGTGGCTTCACTCCGTCTGGCCGGATAAAACAGCAGAATGTGCTCGAGTGGTCGGCGGATTTCCCTGAGGATATTGAAATATAGCACATCAGGTGGCTTCACTCCGTCTGGCCGGATAAAACAGCAGAATGTGCTCGAGTGGTCGGCGGATTTCCCTGAGGATATTGAAATATAGCACTTCAGGTGGCTTCACTCCGTCTGGCCGGATAAAACAGCAGAATGTGCTCGAGTGGTCGGCGGGTTTCCCTGAGGATATTGAAATATAGCACTTCAGGTGGCTTCACTCCGTCTGGCCGGATAAAACAGCAGAATGTGCTCGAGTGGTCGGCGGGTTTCCCTGCGGATCTTGAAATATAGCACTTCAGGTGGCTTCACTCCGTCTGGCCGGATAAAACAGCAGAATGTGCTCGAGTGGTCGGCGGGTTTCCCTGCGGATATTGAAATATAGCACTTCAGGTGGCTTCACTCCTTCTGGCCGGATAAAACAGCAGAATGTGCTCGAGTGGTCGGCGGGTTTCCCTGAGGATATTGAAATATAGCACTTCAGGTGGCTTCACTCCGTCTGGCCGGATAAAACAGCAGAATGTGCTCGAGTGGTCGGCGGGTTTCCCTGCGGATATTGAAATATAGCACTTCAGGTGGCTTCACTCCGTCTGGCCGGATAAAACAGCAGAATGTGCTCGAGTAACGCGACAGGATAGACTTCAAATGCTTGCACATTTGCGTTGCTCTCGTAAAAAAAGCGGCACGACTTATTTGTCAAGTCCCGACACAGAATACTTAATATACCAAGGCGAACCAAGGTTTACGAATCAGATATTCACAGGGGAGACGATTGGGCACTGTACGTCGGACTGTCGAGTAACGGCCAGAAATAATCTTTCTTATCGTTATATTCATAAATGTGTACACTGTGTCTGAAAGTGTTAGCGACTGCCAGAGACATCGTACTGCGAACTGCTAGTTACGTTGGTAACTGAACACGCTGCATTTTCAGTCATCGTAAATAGACTCAATTAAACTCTTCAGCGTTGAGGCATGGATAGATTAAGGTGTTTATGTTTTATCGCTGCAAATTCCAAACTTATTTTAATTTAATTTGTGTGTTGTGTGTGGCCACTCCTACCTCATTCTCTCTTCTTATAATCTGTCATTATCATTGGCTCTAGGATTGCCAAACTAACTGTCTAATTCTCGTGTTTCCGCAACGATGTGCTGTTTGTCTACACTTTTTTTGTATGAAGCCGACCTTTTATGCGTTACAACGTAGTCAGAAGTAGTGTACCAGCATTTAGAAGTAATTATTTAAGTAAACTGTATGTCTACAAATGCGTTGTCCTAAGTGAGCGTTCAGAATCTGACACTAGATAGCACTAAAAGCGGCATATTATTTGTTGTTACGTAGCGATATTTAAATTTGCTGTATTATTGATTAATTAATGTTTAAGGAATTGGTAATTTGAATATTTGTGTATGATAAACGCTTCAACGGTTTTATTTTAAATAAGTTCGCCAACTGACATCCAAATTTTATTTTTTGAACTTACGTTTTAAAAGTTTTACCCTTCAAATAAAATAGTTCAGCCAGAACGAAGACATCCCTAATTATTTATTACCATATCATCATATTTGTTTTGAGAAAGCCCACCTTGCACCTCCATTGTTTACATTAGTAACGTTAACTTCCCACGAATGCGCTCGAAAGTATTTGAAGTCTTCTTCTTTTTCTATCAGCTTAGGACACAACTTGGGACAGAAGTTCAGTTTTCCGATTGCTTCAACTTGGGACAGCGCCATGACGTCAGAGGGTCACGTGCACCAATAACCACACCCTTGTCCTATGACACAGGTTGGGATAGCCCATGTGTAGACAGGCCCTTGATAGTTTTTGATATGATCGTGGTGAGTAGTTAGTGGGGTGGCCGCTAGAAGCCGTTGTAACACCGTCACATTGATGTGCCTGAGTTATATATAGTCCTGTCAGAAGGCTAATATCTTCACACCTAGGCAGCAGCCAACGAACAAACGACATCGGTTACAGTAATGTCAAAGGGGGCCGCGGTGGTGTAGTGGTTAGACTACTCGCCTCGCACCATGGCGAGCCGTGTTGGAATCCCGGCGGGTCACTCTCGGATTCTTGCATGTAGGAAACGTGCAGGACGATTCGGTTCGTCGGAGTGTTTTCTCGGCGATCTCCTGTTTCCCCCGCCCTTTCATTCCGGCGCTGCTCCATACCTCGCTTCACACTCATCAGCTCTCAAGACCTGGTTTTGAAGAGCAGCCCAAATCTCTCAACTTAACAACTCGACTTTTTGACGTGAATACGTCTTTAAATTTGCAACCCTAGTGGGAGCCAATCCAGAAAATCTGACGATAACAAAATCGGGGGATACAGTTTGGCATTGTAGCTCCGAATCTGTCGTCTACATTCAACATTCAGTTACATCATTTGATTGCCAAATAATCAAAGAATATGTTACGTTGAGTGAGGACTATGAATCATCGGGAAAAGGGGGGGGGGGGGGGGGGGCTATTTTGAGTTCGTTTCGCCGCGTCTCATAACTTCCGCGTAGTATAACTTTTGACTAGGAGAAACTACGACGCTCGTTTAGGTTTCAATAGACAGCTCTCGTCAAGATCAATCGACTGCGTGTATAAAAACATTCGTGTGGCGTGGTTGTGGTGGAATCGTATGATTTTACTGTAAAAATATTAAGAAAACGTAACACAATGTCGACCTATACGTGTCAAAAAGCCGAGTCGAAATATAGAAATCATATATGGTTGGAAATAGCATCTCAAAATCAATCCAGTGATACCCATAAAACCCAATATGATCGAGTGAAGCGGTGTCGGGAACGTAAAATAAACATCAAGTTGTCCGAGCGCTTCAACGTAGACGTATTCACGCAAAACAAACGGCCGTGTCCCCAACACAGCTACACTCAATATTTTTAAAATACAAACAAACTTGACAAATCAATAATCCAATAAGGCGGCAGATCGTTGAACCCTGTACACTGCACAGCCCTCGCTAGAGTGTAGTGTCGTCTGTGGGCGCCGCTCGTGCAGTGTAGTGATGTCTACAGTGCAGTTTAGTGATGTGGCAGCGCGCGCACTTGCCAAGGTCTTGCATGACAATGACTGTTTACAACGGCACTGAGCGACCTTTGGCAGCGAGTCGTTTCTCGGCCGACAACCGTCGCCAGAGCAAAGAGGTAGATCGCCTCTGGCTGCCGCAGAACACGTCACTCTACACAAGACAAGCCGCAACACTCGCCACTCTACACAAGACAAGCCGCAACACTCGCCACTCTACACAAGACAAGCCGCAACACTCGCCACTCTACACAAGACAAGCCGCAACACTCGCCACTCTACACAAGACAAGCCGCAACACTCGCCACTCTACACAAGACAAGCCGCAACACTCGCCACTCTACACAAGACAAGCCGCAACACTCGCCACTCTACACAAGACAAGCCGCAACACTCGTCACTCTACACAAGATAAGCCGCAACACTCGTCACTCTACACAAGACAAGCCGCAACACTCGTCATTCTACACAAGACAAGCCGCAACACTCGCCACTCTACACAAGACAAGCCGCAACACTCGCCACTCTACACAAGACAAGCCGCAACACTCGCCACTCTACACAAGACAAGCCGCAACACTCGTCATTCTGCACAAGACAAGCCGCAACACTCGCCACTCTACACAAGACAAGCCGCAACACTCGTCATTCTACACAAGACAAGCCGCAACACTCGCCACTCTACACAAGACAAGCCGCAACACTCGCCACTCTACACAAGACAAGCCGCAACACTCGTCATTCTGCACAAGACAAGCCGCAACACTCGCCACTCTACACAAGACAAGCCGCAACACTCGTCATTCTACACAAGACAAGCCGCAACACTCGCCACTCTGCACAAGACAAGCCGCAACACTCGCCAGTATGGCGGAGTGAGATTCGCTCAACTTGTGTTTAGAGATCTGGGCGGCTCTTAAGGTTGGAGTAAAGCAACTGCCTATGGAGCACTGCACCTAACTGTACAATGTGGAAAAACTCTTAAAAACCTAGTACAAAAACCATGAAAATGATCAGAAAAGTGCGATTTATGTTGTATATGAAAGAAGAATGTATAAAACTTGCAACATTATGAAATATTTTACTAAAATTGTCTTTTTAAATGTTAAAAAAATAATCGATTAAAAGAGTCCGCCTTTTTAACAGAATTTAAGCGCATATTCGTTTTGGATGCTTCGGAAAGCAGAATTTACAAGAAAATCTTCTTCAGGAAAGATCGTCATAATATTTACTGTGATAATACGTAACAAAGTAATAGTAATAATTTATCATATCAATTTTATAATTAACTTTATTTACGTCAGTTACAGCCATAAATGTTTGTGACAAATGGATGCACATAAAATTAATAATAAGAATTATTTCCTACATTATTATTAAAATTGTCTTGCAATTATAGTGCCGTGATCATCAGTAACCAGGGCGCAGGATGGCGCGACATCGACAAGCCAGCCCGCCTGTTTTGAAAACACCCCCGCCAGGGAAAGGGATTGAGACCTGAGTTGGTCCTGTATAAGTCTGGATTCAAGATGGCGGCCCGCTGCCATCTTGAATCCAGACTCCAGAAGGACGTCTCCAGGAGAGGATCACCAGGCACGTGATCCCACTTCTACTCCAACCAGACTGCTGCCACCGTCGAGGAAGTCTACACGTATACGTCGACGCTACTTAGCAGGGTCCAGTAGGGCGCCCTAGGTCGCGACGTATTACGGATATTCGTGGCATAACTTGGACCCAATCAGAGTCAGAGAGCACCTTAAAAATCCTTATTCTAGTCGTGCCGTACGTGAGCTTGTTACTGATAACACTTCTTGTAGAGTAACGCCGTGGGCGGTTCATATAAGAAACTGCATAGTTACTGTGTGTTCAAAATACCTATTGTTTTGTATACCGGAGTGCTCTATCTGTCTAGATACTACCACCCTCTCACCCCCACCCCTTATTTCTTGACCTGCTCCCCTCAGGACAGGCCACAGCAATAGTAAATATTACGACGATTTTCCATTACGAAGATTTTCTTGCGAATTCTCTATTCTGAATCACCCATAATGGATATATGATTAAATTTAGTTAAAAATATAGATTCATTTAATTAATTATTTTTATACATTTAGAAAGTATATTTTAGTAAAATATTTTATAATGTTGCAAGATATAAACATTTTTCTTTCATATACAGCATAAATCTCCTTTTTTCTGACAATTCTCATGGTGTCTGTACTACTTTGTTACGAGTTCTTCAAGTTGTATAGTTGGGTGCAGTGCTCCATAGGCAGTTGCTTTACTTCAACCTCAAGGGGAATGGTGCACGAAAAAAATCTGTTTATACGAGTTCTTCAAGTTGTATAGTCGGGTGCAGTGCTCCATAGGCAGTTGCTTTACTTCAACCTCAAGGGGAATGGTGCACGAAAACCATCTGTTTATACGAGTTCTTCAAGTTGTATAGTCGGGTGCAGTGCTCCATAGGCAGTTGCTTTACTTCAACCTCAAGGGGAATGGTGCACGAAAACCATCTGTTTATACGAGTTCTTCAAGTTGTATAGTCGGGTGCAGTGCTCCATAGGCAGTTGCTTTACTTCAACCTCAAGGGGAATGGTGCACGAAAACCATCTGTTTATACGAGTTCTTCAAGTTGTATAGTCGGGTGCAGTGCTCCATAGGCAGTTGCTTTACTTCAACCTCAAGGGGAATGGTGCACGAAAACCATCTGTTTATACGAGTTCTTCAAGTTGTATAGTCGGGTGCAGTGCTCCATAGGCAGTTGCTTTACTTCAACCTCAAGGGGAATGGTGCACGAAAACCATCTGTTTATACGAGTTCTTCAAGTTGTATAGTTGGGTGCAGTGCTCCATAGGCAGTTGCTTTACTTCAACCTCAAGGGGAATGGTGCACGAAAACCATCTGTTTATACGAGTTCTTCAAGTTGTATAGTTGGGTGCAGTGCTCCATAGGCAGTTGCTTTACTTCAACCTCAAGGGGAATGGTGCACGAAAACCATCTGTTTATACGAGTTCTTCAAGTTGTATAGTTGGGTGCAGTGCTCCATAGGCAGTTGCTTTACTTCAACCTCAAGGGGAATGGTGCACGAAAACCATCTGTTTATACGAGTTCTTCAAGTTGTATAGTTGCGCTCAGTGCTCCATAGGCAGTTGCTTTACTTCAACCTCAAGGGGAATGGTGCACGAAAACCATCTGTTTATACGAGTTCTGCAAGTTGTATAGTTGGGTGCAGTGCTCCATAGGCAGTTGCTTTACTTCAACCTCAAGGGGAATGGTGCACGAAAACCATCTGTTTATACGAGTTCTTCAAGTTGTATAGTTGCGCTCAGTGCTCCATAGGCAGTTGCTTTACTTCAACCTCAAGGGGAATGGTGCACGAAAACCATCTGTTTATACGAGTTCTTCAAGTTGTATAGTCGGGTGCAGTGCTCCATAGGCAGTTGCTTTACTTCAACCTCAAGGGGAATGGTGCACGAAAACCATCTGTTTATACGAGTTCTTCAAGTTGTATAGTCGGGTGCAGTGCTCCATAGGCAGTTGCTTTACTTCAACCTCAAGGGAATGGTGCACGAAAACCATCTGTTTATACGAGTTCTTCAAGTTGTATAGTTGGGTGCAGTGCTCCATAGGCAGTTGCTTTACTTCAACCTCAAGGGGAATGGTGCACGAAAACCATCTGTTTATACGAGTTCTTCAAGTTGTATAGTTGGGTGCAGTGCTCCATAGGCAGTTGCTTTACTTCAACCTCAAGGGAATGGTGCACGAAAACCATCTGTTTATACGAGTTCTTCAAGTTGTATAGTTGGGTGCAGTGCTCCATAGGCAGTTGCTTTACTTCAACCTCAAGGGGAATGGTGCACGAAAACCATCTGTTTATACGAGTTCTTCAAGTTGTATAGTTGCGCTCAGTGCTCCATAGGCAGTTGCTTTACTTCAACCTCAAGGGGAATGGTGCACGAAAACCATCTGTTTATACGAGTTCTTCAAGTTGTATAGTTGCGCTCAGTGCTCCATAGGCAGTTGCTTTACTTCAACCTCAAGGGGAATGGTGCACGAAAACCATCTGTTTATACGAGTTCTTCAAGTTGTATAGTCGGGTGCAGTGCTCCATAGGCAGTTGCTTTACTTCAACCTCAAGGGGAATGGTGCACGAAAACCATCTGTTTATACGAGTTCTTCAAGTTGTATAGTCGGGTGCAGTGCTCCATAGGCAGTTGCTTTACTTCAACCTCAAGGGGAATGGTGCACGAAAACCATCTGTTTATACGAGTTCTTCAAGTTGTATAGTCGGGTGCAGTGCTCCATAGGCAGTTGCTTTACTTCAACCTCAAGGGGAATGGTGCACGAAAACCATCTGTTTATACGAGTTCTTCAAGTTGTATAGTTGGGTGCAGTGCTCCATAGGCAGTTGCTTTACTTCAACCTCAAGGGGAATGGTGCACGAAAACCATCTGTTTATACGAGTTCTTCAAGTTGTATAGTTGGGTGCAGTGCTCCATAGGCAGTTGCTTTACTTCAACCTCAAGGGGAATGGTGCACGAAAACCATCTGTTTATACGAGTTCTTCAAGTTGTATAGTTGCGCTCAGTGCTCCATAGGCAGTTGCTTTACTTCAACCTCAAGGGGAATGGTGCACGAAAACCATCTGTTTATACGAGTTCTTCAAGTTGTATAGTTGGGTGCAGTGCTCCATAGGCAGTTGCTTTACTTCAACCTCAAGGGGAATGGTGCACGAAAACCATCTGTTTATACGAGTTCTTCAAGTTGTATAGTTGCGCTCAGTGCTCCATAGGCAGTTGCTTTACTTCAACCTCAAGGGGAATGGTGCACGAAAACCATCTGTTTATACGAGTTCTTCAAGTTGTATAGTTGCGCTCAGTGCTCCATAGGCAGTTGCTTTACTTCAACCTCAAGGGGAATGGTGCACGAAAACCATCTGTTTATACGAGTTCTTCAAGTTGTATAGTTGGGTGCAGTGCTCCATAGGCAGTTGCTTTACTTCAAGCTCAAGGGGAATGGTGCACGAAAACCATCTGTTTATACGAGTTCTTCAAAGGTATAGTCGGTTGCAGTGCTCCATAGGCAGTTGCTTTACTTCAACCTCAAGGTGAATTGTGCACGAAAACCATCTGTTTATACGAGTTCTTCAAGTTGTATAGTCGTGTGCAGTGCTCCATAGGCTGTTGCTTTACTTCAACTTCAAGGGGAATTGTGCACGAAAACCATCTGTTTATACGATTTTTGTCTCTACGTGTTTTACAGAGGATTTTCCGAAATTTTTGCCTCGACAAGACGTAAATAACAGTTTTGAACACCTTCTTACATTGTTTCAAATTCACTGCGTTCGTTATTCCTGTAACGCTGATTGAAGATGAGGTATTTAAAGTTTATTAGACACTCCCTAGAGGACTCAGAATTAGGGACACACGTTCTTCGTGCATAGAGTTCCTGTCTAGTTGGACTTGAAAACACTTTAGCTGAGATACATTTCCGAGGCTTCATTTGCTACGCTTCGTAAGTGCGTGTCGCGAATCACAGGCGTTCAGTAGCGGAGCAACATAATCTCCGGCCAATTAAGCGCCGATATAATTCTCGCAAGTTACGCTACCAGTAACCAAAACATAGCTACAGGTAATAAGCACGGATACTAAAATCTAGCGTGGTGAAGACCTTTCCGCGAAAAATCAGGCAGGTGTCTTCTAAAATTTTTAAGAATTAATATGAAAACATGCTAGACTTTAAACGCTTCTGCATTTGATGTTTCTTTTCCAATTAGATCGCAGTTTGTAAGAAACATTCTGGACGAGCTAGAACCAAGAACTAACATGCAAGAAAACAATGACACAATTCCGTGTTATAGGCTATTCACGGTAAAGTGAGCACTTTTTAAGGCCCTCCCAATAGGCATTAAGTCCTATTAAATAAATATATATTATAGCACCATCAGGAGTTAATATTTTAGAGTGGTGAAATGTGTACACTGTGTTAACTGGTCACATTACATTATTTACATTAAAAAACAGCTGGAAGACATAAATTGGGCCAAAGGGAAATTTAGAAGGTCCTTAAAAAGTGCTCATTTTACCGTGAACAGCGCATACTTGCTTTGGAGTCAAATTGGCGCACAATTAGCTGAGGCCCAAGTACACACAGGATTGAGGAGTGTAACTTGTTGCCGAATGAACTCGCGGAATTTCTGGACTGCTATACTGATTGGTCGAATGACTAGAGACTCGGAAATTTGGCGGATTCATTTCGCAACAAGCTAGACTCCACGGTGTTGTGTGTACTTGAACCTGGTTGTTGCTCCAGTTGAACCACTGACCATGTAACACGGGATTCAGGCCGTGTTTTCCTTACAGATTCGTTATTGGTTGAAGAAAGGTTTTCCGGGGCGTGTCTAACACACTGTGGTCCAATGGAAGCGAAACTTCGTGCTGCATGCGTATATGTTGTGTGCGGTCCCACCAAAGGCCGAGAACATAACTACTCAAGACCTGAAGGAAGCTTTCATGACGTTTGAAAAACATTCCAGGCACGTTCGAATAGTGCATAATATGTGTGCAGTCAGAGCAGCGGACTTAACCTCTCGTGCAGCAGTTCCACATGCAGTTTTGCCACCACTTCCTCTGCTGTTGTTTACAGGTAGTAGAACTGAGTGGGTTTCGTTTTCGGAACTGTTCAGATATATTGTACATACATCAGGATATATAACTAAGCAACGTGCAGAAGCTGCATTATATAATAGGTTGCTTGAAAGACGAACCTAGAGAACTGGTAAGTAACCTGCCATTTACCAATGATAATTATGACGTTATTTGGGCATTGCTTGAAAAAAAGTACAAGAATCGATGCATTACAGCAACTATCCATGTTCAAAAGATACTGCATCTCACACCTGTGACTTGTTAATCAGCAGACTCGTCACGTTTTGTTAGTGTAGTTCAAGAGAATTTAAATGCATTGAGAGCTGACCATTTTCCAGTGTCTGAGTGGAGTTTCCTTTCACTAAATATTCTTCTTGAAAAATTAGACCACACTCTGCGCCAAGACTTTGAAATGCCAGTGGAACGAGATTTGCCAACTTGTGAGGAGCTTTTAATTTTCTTGGAGCATTGTGCTGTGGCAAGTGAACATTTACAGTTGGTTGGCATGCAAAGTGTATCTATGACGAGTAATGTAAGTAGAACGTACAGCAAACCCTCAATGTCGAATGTGAAATTTAATTTAAGACAAAATATTGGTCACAGCACTACATTAGTTTCATTGGAACAAACAACATGCTGTATGTCATGTAAAGAAAACCACTTTCTTCATAAATGTGAACAGTTTTTGTTAAAATCTATTGATGAGAGAATTGCATTTGTGAAGGAGCAGCCACTGTGATTTAACTGTTTGAAACCTAACCATAGTGCTGTGAAATGCCTGTCGAAATTTTCATGCATGCAGTGTCAAACGAAACAACACTCTCTCTGCTTCACTTCGCCCATGAGAAGCCCCTACGCCAGATAACCAGACTCCTGAATATAGGGATTCATCACATGATCATTGTGCTGATAAACTGCAAGCACTACATCTGTCAAAGGACACTCAAAATCAACACACTACCATTTTGCTAGCAACTGCTCTTGTTAATGTGAAAGACAGCAGTGGGCAGTTTCAAGTCATAAGAGCTTTGTTAGATGGTGCATCACAGATTACATTTATAGCTGAAAATTGTGTGCAACGATTGGGCTTAAAACGTCACCGGGAATGTGTAGAAATTGCTGGCATTGGCCAAACTCCTGTGCCAGGTGCTAAAGGGGCTACACATTGCTTCATCAAATCTGTGTGCTCACATGACACTCATTTTGCTGTTAAGGCCACAATTTTAAGTGAAATCACCCATCCCATGCCATGTTCAAGAATTTCAGCTATTTCAATTGAGCACCTTAAAGGTGCTCAATGGTGCTCAAGGAGCCAATCCATCATATGATTGTCCTGGACCTGTTGACATGCTCCTGTCAGCAGACATTGTCAGTGAAGCAATGACTGTTTGCTAAAATCTCAGGGGAACCTAATGCCTTTCACTCAGTGTTTGGCTGGATTGTGACTGGCAAGACTAATTGTGAATCACGTGTAAATCCACTAGTGCCATTCTTGATGAGAACAGCTATGCTGGATGTGCAGCTACAAAAATTTTGGGAGGTAGAGGAAGTACCATCTGTTCGTGTGATATCTGCAGAGGACAATAAATGTGAAGAGCACTTCCATGCTACACATACTTGTAATTGCAGATGGGAGATATGTGCTTTGGTTGCCATTCAAGCAAGAGCTGCAACCGTTGGGAATTCCTTACAAGTTGCATCAACCAGATTTGAACGTCTTGAGAACAAATTGAAAAAGTCACCAGAACTGGCAAAGGAATACAGATTGTTCTTTAATGAGTATGAGAACTTAGGCCACAGATCACGTATGCGGAGTGTTCAGCAGCTTTACAGTGAGAGTAGCACACTGAATCCTGATCCAGTTAAGAGTTGTGAAATAGCCTATGTGATACCCCATCATGCTGTACTAAAATAAACTAGTTCTACTACCAAAGTTCGTGTAGTCTTTGATGGATCTGCAATAATGTCTACTGGTATTTCATTAAATTAATTGTTGCTTACTCGGCCAAAACTTCAAAAGGATATAGGTGATATCATCCTTAACTTTCGAATGATGCCAATGGTCTTTACTGCAGACATTTGTAAAATGTATAGACAGATTGAAATCCACCCTGATGACCGCAAGCACCAGTGTATTTTATGGCATCCTACTTCATATGAAGATGTTCATGTCTGTCAATTAAACACAGTTACGTATGGGTTAGCATCGTCTCCTTACCAAGCGTTGAAGACCATGCAGCAGGTGTCACTGAATGAAACTCATCAGTTTCCTCGAGCATCATAAGTATTGTTACGAGACGTGTTTGTCAATGACATAGTTACTGGGACCAGCTCTGTAGAGGAGACAATACAATTTAAGGGTGAACTTGTGTCAATGTTAGCTCGAGGAGGATTTGAGCTGCGAAAGTGGTCCTCTAACAACCCTACTGTGTTGGAAGATATGCCTGCAGAGCAATGTGAAGTTCTGAGAAGCTTTGATCAAGAGACAAACCCAACTATCAAGGTTCTTGATGTTTATTGGTGTCCAGTTACAGATGAGTTTATATACCACATCAACATTCCCCAGTTATCCGTTACTAAACGAGGTATTCTCTCAACAATTGCGAGACTCTTTGACCCTTGTGGATGGGTGTCACCAGTGATTGTGTGGGTTAAGATGTTGCTTCAGACTCTGTGGACATTAGGATTGGAGTGGGATCAACCAGTCACTGAAGAAATTGCTCAGCAATTCCAAACATCACTATGTTCCCTTGCTGCTTGCGAATCCCAAGATACATCAGTTTACATGATGCAAGCAAGCTTCAGTTCCATGGGTTTTGTGATGCCTCTGAAAAGGCATACGCTACTGTGATCTATGTGTGGTTTGTTGAAGTGGTGGAGTGATTTCGACCCATCTTGTAATAGCCAAATCAAAAGTAGCTCCCCTGAAAGCACAGTCTATCCCTAGGCTTGAGTTGTGTGGTGCTGTGCTCCTGGCAAAGTTGTGGCTGTATGCGAGTAACCAGTTTGAAGACAAATAATACAACTTTACTATACACATGTGGTGTGAATCTCCAACTGTGCTATCGTGGATAAAATCATTTCCTAATAAATGTAAAACCTTTGTAGCAAATAGGGTTTCTGAAATTCAGACCATCATACCTCCGAGCGTATCGCATTATGTCCCATCTAGCTGCAACCCAGCAGATTTAGCTGCTCGAGGTGTTTTTCCAGAGCACTTAGTTGGTAACACACTGTGGTTTCATGGTCCTGACTGGCTGGCAGGTTTAGATACAAATTGGCCTGTACAATGGGTAAGTACCTTCGATGTAAACGAACTTCCTGAATGCAAGTCTGTACAAAATCAGGCTCTTGCAGTTCAAGACAAGAGAAATGAATTAGTTGACTTGGATACATTTTCATCACTATCTAAACTAAGCACATGGCAGCATGGATGCTCAGAGCTAAGAGTGCTTTCAGAAAACAAATATATTGTGATTCGAAGTTATTAAGCTATGAGGAAATAAATCTGCAATCGTATTTTGGATCAAAGTTGTGCAACTACATTATTTTTGTGAGGAAATTAAAATTCTGGTGTGCAATGAGTGCCCCAGTAGTCTTCGGAGTCTGCAGCCGTTCCTAGACCCCTTTGGAGTCATCAGGGTGGGTGGGCGGCTAAAACATTATTTATTGCCTGACCAAACAAAACACCCAGTATTACTTCCAGGAAGATGTCACCTTTCAGTGCTCATTGTTAACTTACCTTCTTGCTGGACCACAGATTATGCAATCTATCATCCAGCGACAGTTCTGGATATTGAGCGCTAGATGACTAATTCGGGACTGTATCCACAGGTGCATGTAGTGTTTCAAATTGGCAGCCAAACCCCGTACCTCACTCATGGGAAACCTGCCGGCTGTGAGGTTTTCAAAAGTGCGCCCTTTTTTAAAGGTTGGTGTTGACTTTGCCGGGCCTTTTAGTTCAAAGCCCTCCAAAGCACGCAAGGTTGTTGTCACGAAAAGTTATCTCTGTGTTTGTGTGTATGTCGAGCAAGGCAGTCCATTTGGATGTACTTTGTGTACTAATGCATTTTTAGCAGCCCTGAAAAGACTTGTATGCATGAGAGGAACACCATTCGACATATTTTCAGATCACGACACAAATTTTGTTGGTGCTAACAGACACCTTAAGAAAGTGTATCAAGCGTTATTCTCTGAACCAGGGCAGACACTGCATGATCAGTTGGTTGACCTTAATATTGTTTGGCGCTTCAATCCACCAGCAGGACCTCAGTTCGGAGGTGTGTGGGAAGCTGCAGTAAAGTCAGTCAAATTGCACATGAGAAAAGTGATTGGTGAACGAATACATACCTTCGAAAAGTTAGCAACACTCTTGAGTGAAATGTCAGCAATTTTGAACTCCAGACCTTGGGTCCCCTCTTGACAGACCCCCTCAAAATTGGATGTTCTCACACCAGGGCATTTTTTGATTGGAGCTCCCTTTATTGGAATACCAGAACACGACCTCTCTCAATCGATGGGCATTACTCACAAATTTAAAACAGTGCATCTGGAAACGATGGAGCACAGAATATCTCCATACACTTCATCAAAGAACTAAATGGAATGTTGCAACTCCCAATGTCAAAGAAGACATGCTCGTCCTGGTGAAGGACTCAAACTTGCCACCACTGAAATGGACCACTGCCAGAATCATTAAAACTCATCCTGGTGAAGATGGTGTAGTCAGAGTCGTGACTCTAAAATCTCCCAATGGTGAACTTGTTAGGCCTGTTTCGAAGATATGTCTATTACCACAAATCTCAGCACGTATCTAAATATAGGAGACTGTTTTATCATGTTCCATTGACTGTTGTAATCTCCTGTTGTACTTTTAATTTGTGTGGTTGCCTTTGTTGACTTGTTAATTGTAAAATGTAACATTTTCCGGCAGGCGGTATGTTCAGGCCCAAGTGATGATTAAAAAAAAAAAGAACTGGAGTTAGGCCTTTGTTCCTCGAAAGTAGTATTCAGAGCTATTGACACCATTAATTGTGTGAATGGAGACAATGGAAGGCAGTGAGAGATGAGATGGCGGGCGGTTAACTTCGTTCGTCTGTGTGTGCAACTAAAACTGAGTTTGTGAGTTGACAAAACAAGAAATTAATCACGTTCACAAACAGTATAGTTAAATGGGTTCCCGTATTGCATCGGCCATCGTGCTGAAGGTGTTAATATATTGTTTGAATATACATGGCTCTGGGGGGGTGCATCCAGCTTTGGCGGCGGGGGGGGGGGGGGGGGGGGGGAGAGGAAAGTTACTATTAACCCCGTAAAACGTTATTCGGCTTGTTGACGTGAGATGTGTTGCAGGATACGAGACCGGCTCTGTACAAGAAACCAGCACTGACACACACGACGTCTGTTTCCTGGCTAATGCTATTGGCTGCTGCCTAACATTGCACTTCTTTCATGCCTCCGTCAAGTATAAGTAACTGGAAATTATTATTATTACAACAAATTCTTTACAAATTTGGTAATCCTTACACTTTTAAGCGTTAAGAAATTTGTTACAAATTTGCCAATCCTTACACTTATATGAATGAAGAAATTTGTTTTCGGCTATGTTGGGGACACGACCATTTATTTTCCGTAAATACGTCTACGTTGACATGCTCGGACACCTTGATGTTTATTTTACGTTCCCGGCACCGCTTCACTCGATCATGTGGGGTTTTATAGGTATCACTGGACTGCTTTTAAGATGCTCTTTCCAACCGTATACGATTTCTGTATTTCGACTTGACTTTTTTGATGAGTATAGTTCGAAATCGTGTTAAGTTTTCTAAAAAATTTTTCATTAAACGCATACAATTTCACCATAACCACGCCACACAAATGTTTTTAAATACGCAATCGATTGATCTTGACGAGAGCTGTCGATTGAAATTCAAACGAGCGTCGTAGCTTCTCCTAGTCAAAAGTTATACTATGCGGAAGTTATGAAACGTGGTGAAATGAACTTAAAATTGCTGCGTACACCCCCCCCCCCTCCTTCACCACTGCAGTGCGCGATGCTTCGCAGTCCTCACTTAACGTAACATGTTATTTGATCCTTTGACAATCGATTTGTGTAATTGAATTCGGAATGTAGACGATAGATTCGGAGCTGCAATACCACTCTCTATACTACGATTTTATTATCATCGGATTTTCTGGATTGCCTTCCAGTATGGTTGCAAATTTAAAGACGCATTCACGTCAAAAGATGAAATAAAAACAAAATTATTTTAATATTCACAAATATTGACCTAACATTATTAATTCAACATTGAGATGTAGAACTAATTCTCCTCCATCGTTACCAACTTTATTGAACGCAAGCTAGTCAGTGTGCCTGTAAAATATATGCAGGTAGTAGCAGTGACATTTTCCAAATGTTGATTTTAAAAGCGCTCAGTCCATCGAGAATATCGTATAAATATATTCCCTGTTCAATGTCGAGTATATAGACCAGCATGCCTCAAATGGTCCACTGTTATAAGTACTCACAGTTTAGAATGTTGCATTGTGCTGGAGGTAGAAGCTAAGTAACGTGGGAAGTAGAAGTATCATAGCGGCCTGGAAGAACAAGGTGGAGGTGGCCAGTATTTCCAGCCACCTATCATTATCCCTCTGCAGGCTGGAGACTAATGACTGACTGTGGGTGGTCAGAGGATCAGGGTAGTTGTAGTTGTGGAGGACTGGAGTCCTTCTCCTTCTCAACCCTCCGCTTCCCTCCTCTAAGGAAACCTCTCTTAGCTTTTCCCTCGCCAAACGTTTCTACTCAAAATATTTTCCGGCGACAAAGAAAAATTAATCAACGGCGCAGGTGCAATACCACGAATCTCCAAATCACAAAGATGTCGGAATCTGCAAAACATTGTGAAATAAATCAATTTGTGTATCCTAGTCATTCCAGAGTTTTCTGTGAAATCGTTGTTTGCGCCTAAACGCGTGGCTCGGTAGATGAATGTTCTGAAATACGAAGTTTTGTCAGAAAGGATTAAAAAAAACTATTGTCTATGTCGATATCTCTTTACTTTTATCATTACTGGAGAAAAAAATCGTGAAAGTGGTCAAATATCGCTATTTCAAAGCTTGCCTATAAAGTTTCTTTAAGTGGTAAGAGAAATGTACAATTATATGCAGGTGGTTTGATCTATGTATTTAATCACGTGTAATAAAAGCCCACAGTTACAGATCTAGCTTACACAGTAAAGCGTTAGGACGGAAACACCACACGCCTGTCTCGTAGGAGCGATGAGGCGCTAGGCGTGCGTGTTAGGGTCGCCCGTATCGCTCCCTCGCTTCTTGGACTTGGACGCGCAGCTACACGGTCCTCTTAAAGTATGAAGTTACCACAAATTACTTAAGTAAGTAGGCAGGCAGAGGTGAGGCAGTCGTCGATGCAGCGGAACGTGCTCCATAGACTGCCAGAAGTACATGACGTCGCAGTCTGCCAATTAGCTCCTTGCCGCCTGCCGGACCAACCAATAGGGACTGTTCTGCCTCACACTATAGCCAATCAGACAGGAGATCCGTTCCCAGAGCTTCGTTTCACCAATCAGCAGCCGAGCACCGTCCACATACACACAACCGCAATACATCTCGCATATGTGCACTTCTTATTATGCTCGTTGTTCATATGTTGTTATGTTTCTCCCTTGTAATTAATTCATAGATCATGCATGCATGGTTAGTGGGACACACGATTCTCGTAAAAAATATCTCATGAGCAGTTGTATTTCATGACAGTTTAGCTCACTTTCTTGTTAGATGATTGACGTGTTACCAGGGGGTAACATAATTGACAGTAAGGATAATATGTAAGTCTTTTACTTCATCCATAGCATTTAAGTTCGTGGGGAATGAAAGAGGAATGAAAGAAGTGGCCATAGAGCAAGAAGCCAAAAGTCACTTGAACACTGACCACGTGTTGCTAACCGTGGAAGAGAACCAATCACACGTGTGCTCGCCAGTAGGCTCAAAGCTTCAATGTTCCTGAGCACGTGTTACGTATCTTCGGTGTCTGCTCGTGAAATCACATACGCACACTACAAGAATAGCCTAACTATGACTGGCGAGCCAAGTAAGAAAATGTTTTTACACAAAGAGACACGACCACAAAGAACAAGAATACTGCTGATATGCCCTAACAGGCGTGGAAATGTTTTTGCGAAATTCGTGTCCCCCTAAATATTCTTATAGTTTGAGGGCCATATCCATGAGCGGGCTCATGAGGGAAATTCACGTCCGCTTTCCGCCCAGGAAGAGAGGCGATGTCTACGTCGCCGTTAGCGCACTAGTTCGGAGTCCTCTACACACTTCTCGTGCTACTCCATCTGCCGGGGACCACGGTGGCTGAGAGGTTAGACTGCTCGCCTCCCACCAAGGCGAACCGGGTTGAACTCCCGCCCGGGCCACTCCCGGATTTTCGTGTAGTGGGAATCGTGCCAGTCGATGCCGCTGGTCGACGGGTTTTCTCGGTGATCTCCTGTTTCCCCCTCACCTTGCATTCCGGTGCTTCTCAATTCTCACATAATTTAACCCTCGTATGCTGTCAAGACCTCGTCAAGAGACGCCCAAATCTATCAACTCAACCGTTCATCACTAGTCGGTGGTTGGTTCTGACGTAGATTGTGAGCGGAGTTCAGCTACATATATGTTTGTATATGCACCACACCTTCATGGCGAGAAGAGCCGAGCACAACATGTATAGCAGGCAATGAAACGCGGCTAGATCAAAGCATTTCTCGCCTTTGCCGTGTGCACGCAGCGCTGACCTACCCCACTGCAGTATTGTGTACAGCTTGTCGCCAACTTCTGTTGCTAAGTGACGCAATTACCTGCAGTCTCCTGGTCCGCCTGCAGGACTGTGAGTGCTCCTTGTTGCCGGCGTGAAGGCGCCTATAGTTTACATCGTCGCCTGAACACGCCCGCTCACATTCAGTAGAATCCAGGACAGCGATTGCGACAAGCGGGGCGTGCATTGCCAAACGACAGTAAGCAGAAACCGCCACTGCGAACCTGAAGCCAGGGTTGATCGCACAACTGCGGCGCCAATATCTAGCTAACTGTGTGGAGCGGCGGCCATTGTCTTTCTGCTCGTGACCACTACAGAGAACAGCTGTGCAGCCGCCGTGTTGTTATTTCCAACAGCCTCGGAACAACTACAGTCAATGTGGGACAAACACAGTAGTGTAACATGAGTCTAATCAAGTAATAGTTTTATTTCTTTATCTCATATCTCTCCCCCGGTGCATTTAAACTGCATTTATGTCATTGTAATGCTCAGTAATTCAATAATAACCAGACTCTCAACCAAGACAGTTTTACAGTTAATCTACCCATGTCAACTACAAGCTACAGCTCCTATCATTAATCACAACCATAAAGCCCCTAGTTCATTTCACATATAAATATGTCCAAAGGGCATTATTTATAATATCATGAAACCTAGGCATTGCGAGTGACACACTTAGTCTCCTATAATTAATTCTGAGTGAGTTCGGAAGTGATAAAAGTTCTACATCACAATAATACATACTACTGCTCATGTGACATTTGTTCACTTTTAAGAGCTTTCTTACAGTGGATTATACAGCAAGTTAAAAATGGTTGTGAATTTACCAGCTGATGTTTCTAAGGTAACTCTTGGTAGAGAGATGGCATTAATTTACATAATGCCTAGAGCCCCGGAAATCTCGTCAATTGATCTGAGGACAAGCTAAACTTCAAACACGTATACATTTGACTTACTTGTCCATTAATTCGCAGTTTGTAAGCCAAACCGTCGACGAAGGTTATCCAATAACTAACCGGTAACAAAACAAGGATCGAATCCTTTTGTTAGCTGGTCTGTTGTAAAACTGTATCATCAGCCAATGTACAACTAACTGAAGCTGTAATACACAAAGGATTGTGTAGTCTAGCTTGTTGCCAAATAAATGCGTGAAATTACAGGGTCTCTAATGATGTTACTTGGGGTGTAGCCTTCAGATGGTCCATTCATGGGTTTTCAGATGCCGCTGAGAAGGCGTACGCAGCTGCAATGTACGGGAGGTATGTAGATACTAATGGATAAGTGAGTGACGACTCTTAACATCGAGGTCTTGAGAGCCGATGAGGGTGATTGAGGTGAGTATGGAGCGGCGCCGGAATGCCAAGGCTGGGGGAACGGGAGATCCCCGAGAAAACCCACCGACATGCGGCATAGTCTGGTACGAGTCCCACGTGAGAAAATCTGGGATGGACCCTGGCGGGAATCAAACCCAGTTCGCCTTGATGGGAGGCGAACACTCTAACCAGTGGGCAGGGGGGAGAGAAACTTTGTGTAAGGACTATTTTACTGCCAGTTGGTAGGGCCATGGACACATAATCCCTCTTGATTGGAAAGTAGCGAGTTGCGGTACACGTAGCATGGGGCTTATATTAGACAAGGAGCTGCGGCCTGCCAGGAGAAGATACAAGCAGGGCACATGTGCTTTGTGAAGATAATGTTCACACTAGCTACCACTCTCAAGCCCAGGTCCCCGGCCAGCCTCAGCTCCACTCTCAAGCCCAGGTCATCAGCTCTACATAAGCTCGCTCGGTCACCTGTTCCACTTTCACAAAGAAAAACATGCCACACTAGGTGTGACTCAGCGGCCAGGATCTGCCCAGCTTATTGACGAATGGACGTCTTTTTGAAATGAAATAGCTACATTTAATTCACTGATTTATTTACAATACTTCAAAAAACTCTATACGACTGTTTCGTTCACAGTGTACTTCCTCAGAGGACATCCGATTTTCGCGAAAAAGAGTTCGTTCGAAGTTAAATAATAAATAAACGTGACTGGGTGGTTTGAAAGCTACGGCCGTAGGCGAACGTGCGCGAATATCAGACGTTTATAATACCGGAGTGAAGGAAATATGGCCAGCGCAGCGTGGCCGATATAGTCATTGCATGGTTACTTTCCTGAAGCCCTGCTGATGTTATGCCTCGTCAAAACGAAGCCTTGGAAATTTCACCAAAGGAATAGCGCGCCGCATTCGTGCGCACTCTGTTTAGTTACATTTTGCGTTAGAACTATTTATTTCCGATCATTAATTTTTATCAGTTTTCCCTTATAATAATTAAAAAAGAATTTAAATTTAACTAAATATGAGATAGTTTTATGTTACCAAAAACGTGGAAAACTTTAGGTACACAACATATTTAGGAAAGAACCAAAGATGACATACATGGGGCGGTTTTTCAAATGTTCGGATCTTAAATCGTGAACGAGACTACGAATAGAGCATAGGTAGGACCTGGAGTGCCAAGTAGGTACTTCGCTAATCCAGTCGGATGCGAGCTAGACTTGTCATTTTCTCCTGCTATTGTGATAGGACGGAATTTCTTTAACTGTGAGCTAGTAATAAGCAGGAAGCAGTAGTGTTAGTGAACGTTGAACAGTTCTGTACAAAGACCTCACTAGATCGCAGCAGCCAATAAACAAACGATAATGTCCCGAGTATACAGAGGACTGTCAAGTCTAACCTGCTGTGAAAGCTATCCGTGAAATCCTTGGGGCTATAGAGACATGCGGGCGGCTTGTAACCAGGCACACCTGCAGGTTGCCGGGACATAGGATGTTAAAGTCTAACAGAATTACAGTTTCCAGAAAGAGGGCCCGTGTCATACAGGCTATCATTGATTAATATTTCCGTGCTTTTAAAATATCATGGATTCACAACTTCAATTTTATTGTGAAGTCTGGTAAGCAAGCAGCGATGCGGAACAAACCCCTCAAGCATAGGACGGGAAGTAAGCAACGATGCGGAACATACCCCTCAAGCATAGGACTGGAGGTAAGCAGCGATGCGGAACATACCCCTCAAGCATAGGACTGGAAGCAAGCAGCGATGCGGAACAAACCCCTCAAGCATAGGACGGGAAATAAGCAACGATGCGGAACATACCCCTCAAGCATAGGACTGGAGGTAAGCAGCGATGCGGAACATACCCCTCAAGCATAGGACTGGAAGCAAGCAGCGATGCGGAACAAACCCCTCAAGCATAGGACGGGAAATAAGCAACGATGCGGAACATACCCCTCAAGCATAGGACTGGAGGTAAGCAGCGATGCGGAACATACCCCTCAAGCATAGGACTGGAAGCAAGCAGCGATGCGGAACATACCCCTCAAGCATAGGACTGGAGGTAAGCAGCGATGCGGAACATACCCCACAAGCATAGGACTGGAGGTAAGCAGCGATGCAGAACAAACCCCTCAAGCATAGGACTAGAAGCAAGCAGCGATGCGGAACGTACCCCTCAAGCATAGGACTGGAAGCAAGCAGCGATGCGGAACGTACCCCTCAAGCATAGGACTGGAAGCAAGCAGCGATGCGGAACATACCCCACAAGCATAGGACTGGAGGTAAGCAGCGATGCGGAACAAACCCCACAAGCATAGGACTGGAGGTAAGCAGCGATGCAGAACAAACCCCTCAAGCATAGGACTAGAAGCAAGCAGCGATGCGGAACGTACCCCTCAAGCATAGGACTGGAAGCAAGCAGCGATGCGGAACGTACCCCTCAAGCATAGGACTGGAAGCAAGCAGCGATGCGGAACATACCCCACAAGCATAGGACTGGAAGCAAGCAGCGATGCGGAACAAACCCCTCAAGCATAGGACTGGAAGCAAGCAGCGATGCGGAACATACCCCTCAAGCATAGGACGGGAAATAAGCAACGATGCGGAACATACCCCTCAAGCATAGGACTGGAGGTAAGCAGCGATGCGGAACATACCCCTCAAGCATAGGACTGGAGGTAAGCAGCGATGCGGAACATACCCCACAAGCATAGGACTGGAGGTAAGCAGCGATGCAGAACAAACCCCTCAAGCATAGGACTAGAAGCAAGCAGCGATGCGGAACGTACCCCTCAAGCATAGGACTGGAAGCAAGCAGCGATGCGGAACATACCCTTCAAGCATAGGACTGGAGGTAAGCAGCGATGCGGAACAGACCCCTCAAGCATAGGACTGGAAGCAAGCAGCGATGCGGAACAAACCCCTCAAGCATAGGACTGGAAGTGCTGCTACGCTATAGAATACGTGAATGAGCTTGATGAACTGATAAACACTTATTTATTAAATTCACAGATGTTTCCGGAGGACTTCAATATACCTATGGAACTTTGAGCTCTGACTAAGATTTTCTTGCAAAATGTGTTTTCTTAAGCTTACAGGGAAAAAAATATGATTAGATATTGGTTAATACTGCAATAGATCCTTAGCATTTTTTTCATGCAATTATCATAAAAAGTAAATTATCACAAAATATTTTAGTGTTACAAAATATATGCAGTCTTATTTAATGCATAACATAAATCGTAATTTTCTGGCAATTGGGTAGAGTGTGTACTGGTGTGGCCTACTACTTTGTAATGCATCGAAGTGTAAAAATGAGCATATTTGTAAAATATTTACATTCCTAATAATTTCACAGTTCCACATGTCCGACGCACGAATAAAGTGATGAGACCCATAGCAATGCTAATATTAGAAAAGGCGGAAGAATACACAACGTGCATACAAGTAGATCTTAAGATTAAACAAATACGTTCATCACTGATGATCATGCGACTTTGGCAGTTATGTTGGTTTGGGATAGGTTAATGTTGGGTATAGGCAGTGATAGGTTAATATTGGGTATAGGATGTTCACTGTAAAATGAGCAATTTTGAAAGCTCTGCTTAAGATCTACTCGTATAATGTACATTGTGTATTCTTCCGCCTTATCTAATATTAGCATTGCCATGGGTCTCATCACTTTATTCGTGCGTCGGACATATGGAACTGTGAAATTAGTAGGAATGTAAATATTTTACAAATATGCTGAGTTTTACATTTCGATGCATTAAATAAATATATAAAGCGAATGAAATAATTTAAGTTGATACAAATGGTTCCCTAACACTTTTTATTGAACGTTAATATATGGGACTACTTACCATCCGTTATTACCAGCTTTACTGGGCCGTTGATCGTGAACCGCCTGTAGGAGACCAAGTAGGCAACACCTGCAGGCGGGAGCCCCAAGGCCGTGCCACGTCGAAAGGTCTGGTCGGGTAGGGCTGAAAGTGTGCTACCTGTCGCCAAGGGCTGTAATGTGCTGGCTACCCCAGGGCTGGAGCGGGACTCGTGCTGAGAGCCTAGTCTTGTTTCCTATCTCCTGCCACTGCTTTGTCGGCGTGCTGTCCTCTTCCAGGCAGCTCCTCGGAGGACACCAATGTAGGAACGGCCGTGCGCGCCCTTCTGTTGAAGCCGCACCTCAACAGTATAGAGTCCATTCCTGATTGGAAGCGACTTATGAAAATCAACCTTTGAAAAAACGCTCTAGGCATAACGTGTCACCGGTTTTTTCAATAACCTGTATTCCACAAATATATAAGACTGGTGTTAACTTTAGAGTACTGTATTGTTGAACAAATGAAACTTTACCTTAATATCTTCTATAACTTGTAATATTTATTTTTTATATGAATTAACAACAGCGAGAGCAGCGACGTATTGGCAACGACCGGTAAGAAATAATTCACAGTTAAAATGTTATTTTAACCTAGTTTTTTTTAGTATTTTATTTGTAAATTAAACGGCGCCTATTGAAATATTTAGGTAGCCCTGATGGCAACATATCTCATTTTTATAGTTTAAAATAACAGGGGAAAATATTGTGAGTAGGCCGTAATGGTACAGTGTTGTTTTATCGAGCGAGGTGGCAACTGTCTGCTGAGCGAGGCTTGTCGCTCTCTCTCTCTCTCTCTCTCTCTCTCTCTCTTTCTTTATCTTTTTCACACTCGGGAAGTTTCACTTCACTAGTAAGCAAGGAATTTATACATGTTTTCAATTGTATCATATTTGATACTTATTACAGCAAAATAATGATTTTTTAATTTGTAATTTACAACTGAAAAGAGATTTTAATGTCTGAATACGTATTTTAATATATTTATATATGATGGCGGGGCAGTTACCTAGTGAAGTTGGCAGATGTGGCGAGCCATGACATGGCGTGTTGCTTTTTGTCAAACGAAACATAAATTATTCTTATTTACTTCAAATTACCACATCACGTTAGTAGACGATGTGTTATTTAAACCTACCTAAGCAAGTTACGATGTTGTGATAAATCTGTTTTCCACCGCAGTAATAAATATACTGTTACGGTGTGTTTTGTTAATCATTGTGTCTGTGAAATGGCGTGCCTTTGTGCATCGTGGTCGATATGCTGGCACTGTGTGTGCGTGATTTCAATATTTTGTTTAGCACTATTTGTACGTTTTAACTGTGAACTGTTTTTATGACGAAGTTAATTGTTTACTTCCACGTCTGTTTGTTTATCACAACGTTGTATCTTTGCCCCAGGGGTTTGACACACAGTCGTGTAACGTAATTTGCCACAATCCCGGAAGAAAAATACTACGTTCAGCCCGATATATTTCAATAAACCTAATAAACAGTAAGTAGCAATACATAGAAATATGAGCGGAATAAAAGTTATCGTAGGCTTATTTGTGTGCATGTTCACCGCTATCTTTTAAAGTTTGTATGACAAAAATGAGCAACACTAGTTGCGTGCTTGAATTTAATGTGCCTTTTTCACTGGTTGTTCCTTCGTTTTAATATTTATTCCAACTGAGGCCGTCCTTTTAGAGAAATGACCCAACACATATCAACAACAAAAGGATAATTACAATTAGTACAGCCCTTTACCTCGCAGTTGTAACAGTGTTAAATACAGTCGCTGCAAAATACTAACGTGCATTACATGTATTGAGTTACGTCGTGGAAAACAAATATGTTAATGTAAAATAACCGTAAGAACTATCGTTAATTCAGGCATTTCTAAAACGTCATAAAGCTGACCTAATTAATGCTATAGACCTAAACTGTGAATATTCGTACGAAATGGTTTTTGAAATAGACCTAAGACAGAATTGTTTGAAAAGCTGTAAACAGTAAACAACACATTTGACAGGTATAAAAGTAGAAGTCACATTTCAATGTTTATGTTTAGGTGTAGCGAAGGTATACGAACACATGTACACACACACAATGGCATGTAAACATTGATTTTGACAGATGCTTCATGGTAGTCACATGGCAATGTTTGTTCACATTTGGCGGAAGGATACGAAACGGGCCTGCAAGTAGATATTTAGCAGGGCTCCGAGAAAGTAGCTTCCAATGGGGAATGGACTATATTTATCCACATTATGCCTGCTTGGCATAATTAGGTCCATCACGTCCAATGAACATGCAGTAGAGCGACCTCGCTCGTTGCGCACAACCAAACATAGAGTAAAGATGAAATAGGCCGATTATTCATATCCTGCGCATGTACTCAACATTGACCTACCCCAGAGCAACACAACAACCAAACATAGAGTAAAGATGAAGTAGGCCGATTATTCATATCCTGCGCATGTACTCAACATTGACCTACCCCAGAGCAACACAACTGCCAAAGCGAAGTCGCATGAGGTTTGTTCGCGTGGTATGTTTTTTCTACTCTCTCAGAACAAACGACATTTTTCACGAGGATGACACGAACGACGGACAGCACGAAACTCACATGTCAAAAATAAACAAACAAGATTTTATTTTAAACATATTGATAATCATTATTGTCTCGGTGTAATTTACGTGTGTTAAAATGTTTGGCTACTCAATACAACTTACTTTCTAGGATAGTTATTTTCATTTTCCTCTGCACTTCTTACAGGATACGCAAACATATTATCTTCATTATTATGCGTAAAAACAAATTTGCTATTCGCAATCGTCACTCTCAAGACACTTCGAAGTTTGTCATTCTATTCTGGCTCGTTTTGATATTTCTGCTGTACCTCGGCGAGCAAGAACAGAGGTAGCTGTTTTTCATAGCACAAATACCAATATGCTACTGCCACCCGAACAGAGTGCAACAAAAAGTTCTTCTTGTAACACGATTGGCAACTAGCAGAAATAGCAGTAAACTAGCAGAATAAAAACCACGCGAATACACCTGTGGTTAACAGCGATGAACGTGTTTCTTTATATTGTCATATACGAATCAAATACTTTGCCAATTTGAATTTGATGTAACTGCATTCCAGATTTGGTTCGATGAAAAATAAAACCATCTCACAGGACTTGTTTACTAAACAGTATTCCAGCCTCAAATGCAATCTAGAAAGTCAGTTGAATGTTGGAAGACTGTCAGTCAGTGAGTGGAAGCTTTACTCTACAGTCCTAAGATTGAACTGCTTTCCTAACTGCATGACTATCTTGAGCAACGAGGGTAGGATTTCATGTTAGACAACTGTTTATGTAAATAAGTTCTTTCAAAAGTTTGTTAACTTCCTCTGAATATTTTTTATGCGATTAGAGTAAATTAAAATTTTTAAAATAATTTTACTATAGGCTATTCACGGTAAAGCGAGCACTTTGGATATCCCTCTCATTTGGAATAATAGTCAAGAAATATGTTTTATTTTTACCTTAGACTTTAGTAACTTCCGAATGCGGTAGAATAAAAACACTGTGTTTATTACTTACATGACCATATTTGTTTTAAAGGGTGATTAAAGGATAGAATATAGCTGAGAGGAAAAAGTAACTAAGGCGTCAAAATTGCTCAGTTTACCGTGAACAGGCTATAAATTTAAAGTGCTTGTATTGTGAGAATTTTGATATAGCCTAAACAAATACATTCATCACTGATGATCATGTGACTTTCACAGTTATGCTGATTTGGGATAGGTTAATGTTGGGTATAGGCTGTTCACTGTAAAATGAGCACTTTTGAAAGCCCTGCTTAAGATCTACTTGTATGCAAGTTGTGTATTCTTCCGCCTTATGTAAAATTAACATTGTCATGAACCTCACCACTTTATTTACGCGTCATTCAAATGAAAATGTGAAATTATTAGAAAAGCAAAAATTTTTACAAATTTGCTCATTTTTACACTTTGGTGTATTAAAAATATAACAGAAAGTGAAAGATATAATTTAAGTTACTACAAATGGTTACCAAACACTTTATTCGACGTTAAGATATGGAACTACTTTCCTCTCCATCGTTACCAACTTTACTGTGCGCATGTCACTGAGTGCGCCCGTTATAATATATGCAGGTAGGGGCAGTGACTTTTTTCTAATGTTGATTAAAAAGTGCTCACTTTATCGTGAACAGCCTTTACATGCGCATAAGGCGAAGAATATGCCTGCTACATTTTTAATCTATGGAAAGGACAGAGAGGGAAACTAGAACAGCAAATCAGAAACACTCTCGCTTTCTGTACGGCCCACGCAGAAAAGTTGAGCTCACGCCAATTTTCTGCTCGTGCAAAGCCCACCCACACTATGTCAATATTACCCAGAACACTTGATGTAGTACATATTTGATTTAAAACTCGTATTAAACAAATGCAGTTTGGAAATGAACCGATTGGTAGTATCAAAGCCCACACACACTTTGTCAATATTACCCAGAACACTTGATGAAGTACATATTTGATTTAAAACTCGTATTAAACAAATGCAATTTGGAAATGAACCGATTGGTATTACCAAAGCCCACACACACTATGTCAATATTACCCAGAACACTTGATGTAGTACATATTTGATTTAAAACTCGTATTAAACAAATGCAATTTGGAAATGAACCGATTGGTATTACCAAAGCCCACACACACTATGTCAATATTACCCAGAACACTTGATGTAGTACATATTTGATTTAAAACTCGTATTAAACAAATGAAATTTGGAAATGAACCGATTGGTAGGACAAAGCCCACACCACACTTTGTCAATATTACCCAAAACACTTGATGTAGTACATATTTGATTTAAAACTCGTATTAAACAAATGCAATTTGGAAATGAACCGATTGGTATTACCAAAGCCCACACACACTATGTCAATATTACCCAGAACACTTGATGTAGTACATATTTGATTTAAAACTCGTATTAAACAAATGCAGTTTGGAAATGAACGGATTGGTATTACCAAAGCCCACACACACTTTGTCAATATTACCCAGAACACTTGATGAAGTACATATTTGATTTAAAACTCGTATTAAACAAATGCAATTTGGAAATGAACCGATTGGTATTACCAAAGCCAACACACACTTTGTCAATATTACCCAGAACACTTGATGAAGTACATATTTGATTTAAAACTCGTATTAAACAAATGCAATTTGGAAATGAACCGATTGGTAGGACAAAGCCCACACACACTTTGTCAATATTACCCAGAACACTTGATGTAGTACATATTTGATTTAAAACTCGTATTAAACAAATGCAATTTGGAAATGAACCGATTGGTAGGACAAAGCCCACACACACTTTGTCAATATTACCCAGAACACTTGATGTAGTACATATTTGATTTAAAACTCGTATTAAACAAATGCAATTTGGAAATGAACCGATTGGTTGGACAAAGCCCACACACACTTTGTCAATATTACCCAGAACACTTGATGTAGTACATATTTGATTTAAAACTCGTATTAAACAAATGCAATTTGGAAATGAACCGATTGGTAGTATCAAAGCCCACACACACTTTGTCAATATTACCCAGAACACTTGATAAAGTACATATTTGATTTAAAAACTCGTATTAAACAAATGCAATTTGGAAATGAACCGATTGATAGGACAAAGCCCACACACACTTTGTCAATATTACCCAGAACACTTGATGTAGTACATATTTGATTTAAAACTCGTATTAAACAAAAGCAATTTGGAAATGAACCGATTGGTAGGACAAAGCCACACACCAATCTTGTCAATATTACCAGAACCATTGAATTTGAGAACTATTTGATTTATTACAAACACTTAGGTATATATTAAACCGATAAACAATGCAATTTGGAAATGAACCGATTGGTATTACAAAGCCCACACATACTTTGTCAATATTACCCAGAACACTTGATGTAGTACATATTTGATTTAAAACTCGTATTAAACAAATGCAATTTGGAAATGAACCGATTGGTAGACAAAGCCCACACACACTTTGTCAATATTACCCAGAACACTTGATGAAGTACATATTTGATTTAAAACTCGTATTAAACAAATGCAATTTGGAAATGAACCGATTGGTATTACCAAAGCCCACACACACTTTGTCAATATTACCCAGAACACTTGATGAAGTACATATTTGATTTAAAACTCGTATTAAAAAATGTAATTTGGAAATGAACCGATTGGTATGGACCAAAGCCCACACACACTTTGTCACTATTACCCAGAACACTTGATGAAGTACATATTTGATTTAAAACTCGTATTAAATAAATGCAATTTGGAGATGAACCGATTGGTATTACCAAAGCCCACACACACTTTGTCAATATTACCCAGAACACTTGATGAAGTACATATTTGATTTAAAACTCGTATTAAACAAATGCAATTTGGAAATGAACCGATTGGTATTACCAAAGCCCACCACACTTTGTCAATATTACCCAGAACACTTGATGAAGTACATATTTGATTTAAAACTCGTATTAAACAAATGCAATTTGGAAATGAACCGATTGGTATAACAAAGCCCACACACACTTTGTCAATATTACCCAGAACACTTGATGAAGTACTATTTGATTTAAAACTCGTATTAAACAAATGCAATTTGGAAATGAACCGATTGGTAGAACAAAGCCCACACACACTTTGTCAATATTACCCAGAACACTTGATGAAGTACATATTTGATTTAAAACTCGTATTAAACAATTGCAATTTGGAAATGAACCGATTGGTATTACCAAAGCCCACACACACTTTGTCAATATTACCCAGAACACTTGATGAAGTACATATTTGATTTAAAACTCGTATTAAACAAATGCAATTTGGAAATGAACCGATTGGTATTACCAAAGCCCACACACACTTTGTCAATATTACCCAGAACACTTGATGAAGTACATATTTGATTTAAAACTCGTATTAAACAAATGCAATTTGGAAATGAACCGATTGGTAGTACAAAGCCCACACACACTTTGTCAATATTACCCAGAACACTTGATGAGTACATATTTGATTTAAAACTCGTATTAAACAAATGCAATTTGGAAATGAACCGATTGGTATTACAAAGCCCACACACACTTTGTCATATTACCCAGAACACTTGATGTAGTACATATTTGATTTAAAACTCGTATTAAACAAATGCAATTTGGAAATGAACCGATTGGTATTACAAAGCCCACACACACTTTGTCAATATTACCCAGAACACTTGATGTAAGTACATATTTGATTTAAAACTCGTATTAAACAAATGCAATTTGGAAATGAACCGATTGGTATACAAAGCCCACACACACTTTGTCAATATTACCCAGAACACTTGATGAAGTACATATTTGATTTAAAACTCGTATTAAACAAATGCAATTTGGAAATGAACCGATTGGTATTACCAAAGCCCACACACACTTTGTCAATATTACCCAGAACACTTGATGTAGTACATATTTGATTTAAAACTCGTATTAAACAAATGCAATTTGGAAATGAACCGATTGGTAGTTCCCAAAGCCCACACACACACTTTGTCAATATTACCCAGAACACTTGATGTAGTACATATTTGATTTAAAACTCGTATTAAACAAATGCAATTTGGAAATGAACCGATTGGTAGTACAAAGCCCACACACACTTTGTCAATATTACCCAGAACACTTGATGTAGTACATATTTGATTTAAAACTCGTATTAAACAAATGCAATTTGGAAATGAACCGATTGGTAGTACAAAGCCCACACACACTTTGTCAATATTACCCAGAACACTTGATGAAGTACATATTTGATTTAAAACTCGTATTAAACAAATGCAATTTGGAAATGAACGATTGGTATTACCAAAGCCCACACACACTTTGTCAATATTACCCAGAACACTTGATGAAGTACATATTTGATTTAAAACTCGTATTAAACAAATGCAATTTGGAAATGAACCGATTGGTAGTTACAAAGCCCACACACACTTTGTCAATATTACCCAGAACACTTGATGAAGTACATATTTGATTTAAAACTCGTATTAAACAAATGCAATTTGGAAATGAACCGATTGGTATTACAAAGCCCACACACACTTTGTCAATATTACCCAGAACACTTGATGAAGTACATATTTGATTTAAAAACTCGTATTAAACAAATGCAATTTGGAAATGAACCGATTGGTATTACCAAAGCCCACACACACTTTGTCAATATTACCCAGAACACTTGATGAAGTACATATTTGATTTAAAACTCGTATTAAACAAATGCAATTTGGAAATGAACCGATTGGTAGTAACAAAGCCCACACACACTTTGTCAATATTACCCAGAACACTTGATGTAGTACATATTTGATTTAAAACTCGTATTAAACAAATGCAATTTGGAAATGAACCGATTGGTATTACAAAGCCCACACACACTTTGTCAATATTACCCAGAACACTTGATGTAGTACATATTTGATTTAAAACTCGTATTAAACAAATGCATTTGGAAATGAAACCGATTGGTATTACCAAAGCCCACACACACTTTGTCAATATTACCCAGAACACTTGATGTAGTACATATTTGATTTAAAACTCGTATTAAACAAATGCAATTTGGAAATGAACCGATTGGTAGTACAAAAGCCCACACACACTTTGTCAATATTACCCAGAACACTTGATGTAGTACATATTTGATTTAAAACTCGTATTAAACAAATGCAATTTGGAAATGAACCGATTGGTAGTATAAAGCCCACACACACTTTGTCAATATTACCCAGAACACTTGATTGTAGTACATATTTGATTTAAAACTCGTATTAAACAAATGCAATTTGGAAATGAACCGATTGGTATACAAAGCCCACACACACTTTGTCAATATTACCCAGAACACTATGATGAAGTACATATTTGATTTAAAACTCGTATTAAACAAATGCAATTTGGAAATGAACCGATTGGTATTACCAAAGCCCACACACACTTTGTCAATATTACCCAGAACACTTGATGAAGTACATATTTGATTTAAAACTCGTATTAAACAAATGCAATTTGGAAATGAACCGATTGGTATTACCAAAGCCCACACACACTTTGTCAATATTACCCAGAACACTTGATGTAGTACATATTTGATTTAAAACTCGTATTAAACAAATGCAATTTGGAAATGAACCGATTGGTAGTTACAAAGCCCACACACACTTTGTCAATATTACCCAGAACACTTGATGATAGTACATATTTGATTTAAAACTCGTATTAAACAAATGCAATTTGGAAATGAACCGATTGGTATACAAAGCCCACACACACTTTGTCAATATTACCCAGAACACTTGATGATAGTACATATTTGATTTAAAACTCGTATTAAACAAATGCAATTTGGAAATGAACCGATTGGTGATTACAAAGCCCACACACACTTTGTCAATATTACCCAGAACACTTGATGAAGTACATATTTGATTTAAAACTCGTATTAAACAAATGCAATTTGGAAATGAACCGATTGGTAGGACAAAGCCCACACACACTTTGTCAATATTACCCAGAACACTTGATGTAGTACATATTTGATTTAAAACTCGTATTAAACAAATGCAATTTGGAAATGAACCGATTGGTAGTACAAAGCCCACACACACTTTGTCAATATTACCCAGAACACTTGATGAAGTACATATTTGATTTAAAACTCGTATTAAACAATGAATTTGGAAATGAACCGATTGGTAGACAAAGCCCACACACACTTTGTCAATATTACCCAAACACTTGATGAGTACTATTTGATTTAAAACTCGTATTAAAAAATGCAATTTGGAATGAACGGATTGGTATACAAAGCCCACACACACTTTGTCAATATTACCCAGAACACTTGATGAAGTACTATTGATTTAAAATCGTATTAAACAAATGCAATTTGGAAATGAACCGATTGGTAACAAAGCCCACACACACTTTGTCAATATTACCCAGAACACTTGATGAAGTACAATTTGATTTAAAACTCGTATTAAACAAATGCAATTTGGAAATGAACCGATTTATATTACCAAAGCCACACACACTTGTCAATATTACCCAGAACACTTGATGAGTACATATTGATTTAAAACTCGTATTAAACAAATGCAATTTGGAAATGACCGATTGGTATTAAAAGCCACCACACTTGTCAATATTACCCAGAACACTTGATGAAGTACATATTGATTTAAAACTCGTATTAAACAAAGCAATTTGGAAATGAACGATTGGTATTAAAAGCCCACACACACTTTGTCAATATTACCCGAACACTTGATGAGTACATATTTGATTAAAACTCGTATTAACAAATGCAATTTGGAAATGAACCGATTGGTAACAAAGCCCACACACACTTTGTCAATATTACCCAGAACACTTGATGAAGTACATATTTGATTTAAAACTCGTATTAACAAATGCAATTTGGAAATGAACCGATTGGTATTACCAAAGCCCACACACACTTGTCAATATTACCCAGAACACTTGATGTAGTACATATTTGATTTAAAACTCGTATTAAACAAATGAATTTGGAATGAACCGATGGTAGACAAAGCCCACACACCTTTGTCAATATTACCCAAAACACTTGATGAAGTACTATTTGATTTAAAACTCGTATTAAACAAATGCAATTTGGAAATGAACCGATTGGTAGAACAAAGCCCACACACACTTTGTCAATATTACCCAGAACACTTGATGTAGTACATATTTGATTTAAAACTCGTATTAAACAAATGCAATTTGGAAATGAACCGATTGGTAATACAAAGCCCACACACACTTTGTCAATATTACCCAGAACACTTGATGTAGTACATATTTGATTTAAAACTCGTATTAAACAAATGCAATTTGGAATGACCGATTGGTAGTATAAAAGCCCACACACACTTTGTCAATATTACCCAGAACACTTGATGTAGTACATATTTGATTTAAAACTCGTATTAAACAAATGCAATTTGGAAATGAACCGATTGGTGATAAAAGCCCACACACACTTTGTCAATATTACCCAGAACACTTGATGTAGTACATATTTGATTTAAAACTCGTATTAAACAAATGCAATTTGGAAATGAACCGATTGGTAGGACAAAAGCCCACACACACTTTGTCAATATTACCCAGAACACTTGATGAAGTACATATTTGATTTAAAACTCGTATTAAACAAATGCAATTTGGAAATGAACCGATTGGTAACAAAGCCCACACACACTTGTCAAAATTACCCAGAACACTTGATGTAGTACATATTTGATTTAAAACTCGTATTAAACAAATGCAATTTGGAAATGAACCGATTGGTAGGACAAAGCCCACACACACTTTGTCAATATTACCCAAAACACTTGATGTAGTACATATTTGATTTAAAACTCGTATTAAACAAATGCAATTTGGAAATGAACCGATTGGTAGGACAAAGCCCACACACACTTTGTCAATATTACCCAGAACACTTGATGTAGTACATATTTGATTTAAAACTCGTATTAAACAAATGCAATTTGGAAATGAACCGATTGGTATTACAAAGCCCACACACACTTTGTCAATATTACCCAGAACACTTGATTAGTACATATTTGATTTAAAACTCGTATTAAACAAATGCAATTTGGAAATGAACCGATTGGTAGGACAAAGCCCACACACACTTTGTCAATATTACCCAGAACACTTGATGAAGTACATATTTGATTTAAAACTCGTATTAAACAAATGCAATTTGGAAATGAACCGATTGGTAGTACCAAAGCCCACACACACTTTGTCAATATTACCCAGAACACTTGATGAAGTACATATTTGATTTAAAACTCGTATTAAACAAATGCAATTTGGAAATGAACCGATTGGTAGGACAAAGCCCACACACACTTTGTCAATATTACCCAGACACTTGATGAAGTACATATTTGATTTAAAACTCGTATTAAACAAATGCAATTTGGAATGAACCGATTGGTATTACCAAAGCCCACACACACTTTGTCAATATTACCCAGAACACTTGATGAAGTACATATTTGATTTAAAACTCGTATTAAACAAATGCAATTTGGAAATGAACCGATTGGTAGTACAAAGCCCACACACACTTTGTCAAT
Organism: Dryococelus australis; assembly: GCA_029891345.1. Classification (NCBI taxonomy): domain Eukaryota; kingdom Metazoa; phylum Arthropoda; class Insecta; order Phasmatodea; family Phasmatidae; genus Dryococelus; species Dryococelus australis. The sequence continues at coordinate 3,078,987 of CM057003.1, read as the reverse complement.
ATTACCCAGAACACTTGATGAAGTACATATTTGATTTAAAACTCGTATTAAACAAATGCAATTTGGAAATGAACCGATTGGTATTACAAAGCCCACCACACTTTGTCAATATTACCCAGAACACTTGATGAGTACATATTTGATTTAAAACTCGTATTAAACAAATGCAATTTGGAAATGAACCGATTGGTATTACCAAAGCCCACACACACTTTGTCAATATTACCCAGAACACTTGATGAAGTACATATTTGATTTAAAACTCGTATTAAACAAAGCAATTTGGAAATGAACGATTGGTAGACAAAGCCCACACACACTTTGTCAATATTACCCAGAACACTTGATGAAGTACATATTTGATTTAAAACTCGTATTAAACAAATGCAATTTGGAAATGAACCGATTGGTATTACCAAAGCCCACACACACTTTGTCAATATTACCCAGAACACTTGATGAAGTACATATTTGATTTAAAACTCGTATTAAACAAATGCAATTTGGAAATGAACCGATTGGTAGACAAAGCCCACACACACTTTGTCAATATTACCCAGAACACTTGATGAAGTACATATTGATTTAAACTCGTATTAAACAAATGCAATTGGAAATGAACGATTGGTATAAACCCACACACACTTTGTCAATATTACCCAGAACACTTGATGAGTACATATTTGATTTAAAACTCGTATTAAACAAATGCAATTTGGAAATGAACCGATTGGTATTAAAGCCCACACACCTTTGTCAATATTACCCAGAACACTTGATGAGTACATATTTGATTTAAAACTCGTATTAAACAAATGCAATTTGGAAATGAACCGATTGGTATTACCAAAGCCCACACACACTTTGTCAATATTACCCAGAACACTTGATGTAGTACATATTTGATTTAAAACTCGTATTAAACAAATGCAATTTGGAAATGAACCGATTGGTAGGACAAAGCCCACACACACTTTGTCAATATTACCCAGAACAGTTGATGTAGTACATATTTGATTTAAAACTCGTATTAACCAAATGCTGTTTGGAAATGATCCGATTGGTATGACCAAAGCGTAAACAATTTTGAAAGCGTAAAACAAAATCATGTTAACGTGTAAATAATTTACTATCAATTCGTACGGCAGTGGAATGAATGAAGTAGAGTAGAAACATGACAACGCCTAGTTTGTTGTTAGTCACTTATTTTTTAATGTTATTATTCAAAATAACGAGCGAAACACCACAGCACAGCGAGCGTGTTGTAAACATCCAAACAGCAAACTGGAAGCGCAGAAAATTTATTTACAAGTGAAGAAGCGCATATTGTGTCCGCTATATCTGGCGTAATCGGCGCAAATGTGGATCAAGCTTTCAGCTTTATTTATTGGTCGTGTATCATGATCTGCTCTTTGTTAGCAACTTTAAGAAAACTATTCTAATTGATTTGAGAAACATATTTAAGGTTTAGTCCATTCACGGATACTTGCAAATTTCCTGAAGCCCTATTGAAGTTCTACGTAGCAGGATATTCCTCCGTTTCGTAGAAATTTTTTTAAGTCGTAGCCGACCTCCCGTGGCGCAGTCGGTTGGTGCACCACCAGTCTGGAGTGCGGTAGGTTCTGGGTTCGAATCCCAGGTAAGGCTTGAGTGTTAATTGAAGTTAGGTTATAAGTTAGCTCGTAAGCCTGTTTAGTCCACCAGGCGACGGTAATAAGCGCTTTACATAATGTCGTAATTTTAAGCATGAGCAGAATATTTAATAATTTTCCTTCGAGTTCGAGATGAGTTGAGAGATTTAGGTGGCTTTTAAAATAAAGGTCCTCAAAACCGATGATGGTGAAATGAGGTGAGAATGAAACAACGCAGAAAAGCAAGGACAGTTGAAACTGGAGATCCCCGAGAAAACCCGCCGATCAGCAGCGCTCGTCACACAATACACCACAAGCAAGAATCTAGGAGTGACCTGGCTGGGAGGCGCTCATGCTAACCTCTAGGCACCGTGGTCCCTAATTTTCCTTCGAATCTGGGTAATTTATGTGCACAAAATATGGACGGTTAATGCAGGAGCTTATTCAGAGGTGCAGTAGGGTCGGTGTGCATACTTCCCGTGCAGCTTGGTGTGCTCTCGCTAGGGTACAGGAAGCTCGGTGTGCATACTGCACGTGTGGCTTGGCGTACTGTCACTAGGGTGCAGTAGGCTCGGTGTGCATACTGCACGTTCAGCTTGGTGTGCAGTCACTAGGGTGCAGTAGGCTCGGTTTGCATACTGCACGTGCGGCTTGGCGTGCTGTCACTAGGGTGCAGTAGGCTCGGTGTGCATACTACACGTTCAGTTTGGTATGCTGTCACTAGGGTGCAGCAGGCTCGGTGTGCATACTGCACGTGCGGCTTGGTATGCTGTCTGTAGGGTGCAGTAGGCTCGGTGTGCATACTGCACGTTCGGCTTGGTATGCTGTCACTAGTGTGCAGTAGGCTCGGTGTGCATACTGCACGTTCAGCTTGGTATGCTGTCACTAGGGTGCAGTATGCTCGGTGTGCATACTACACATTTAGCTTGGTATGCTGTCACTAGGGTGCAGTAGGCTCGGTGTGCATACTGCACGTTCAGCTTGGCATGCTGTCACTAGTGTGCAGCAGGCTCTTTGTGCATACTGCACGAGTGGCTTGATGTGTTGTCACTAGACTGCAGTAGAGTGGGTGTGCGTACTGCATGAGCAGTTTAGTGTGCTGTCACTTGGATGCTGTAGAGAGGGTTGCATACTGCAGGAGCGGCTTAGTGTGCTATCACTAGGGTGCAGTAGAATGGGTGTGCATACAGCATGTGTTGCTATGTGTGCTGCCACTAGGGTGCAGTAGAGTGGGTGTGCATACTGCACATGCAGATTGGTGTGCTGTCACTAGGGTGCAGTGTGAGGCTGCTGTCTTAAAATATTTATATGCTATAGTCCCTGCTTGAGTTCGAGATTTCGAATCACATATCATATTCATGGAGGCCTTTCTTAAGACAGCACATATGCTCGTCTTCGCCAAGTCCACTGTAGAGGCGACTTGAGACTGTTCTTTTTTAAACGACGTACGCTCATTGGATAGTTTCATCCGTCGAAGTAGCGAAGATATCTGCAAAACGGCGACTGTTAAACATGTGTTAGGTTGATATTAATTAATTAATTACGCATTTGGACGAACATTTACATTGTTTTGCTGCATGGAATTTGTTACAGAACTGGAACTGATACCACTATTATACAGATACCATTATTTTTTCTATGTAAGTAACATAGTAGGACTTAAGTTCCACTAATTACAAAGTCGTGACTAGATAGCGCTAAACTAAACACAACTTATTTACAAAAAAAAATCTTTTCAAATGTAATAATAAACTACAGTAAACCTACACCTACTTGACAAGAAACGAAATATATTCATTTATTCTGTGTGTTAAATAGAACAAAGAACTAGAAGTTTTGTAAATATTAATATGTTATATACAAAAAATTTTCTATCAAAACTTTATATAAAATGTCTTGGCCTTACAGCGGGTTTTGATCATTTCCGTTCAAAGTGGTGCTCGCCATAGTGTGCTGAGTTATTTCTTGCCTGCTCATCTAAACAAACCGTAATATTCATACTGTTTTCCTTGCTATCTCTTTTTACAATCGTCCGCAAGATTTTCCTAACCGAGGGAAGCAATCCAGTCACCACATTCATTTTACTTTGCTAGTTTTAACCATGTTTTTACCTAACTGCAATACTTATCTATCTATTGGAATACTTCTTTTTAAATTTGTATGTAATAACAGGAATGTTGTGGTGACAAAAAATACGAATTTATTTCTATTCCGTGTCTAGCCACCATGCTTCGTTTTAATTCGAGCCTTTGTAGCACGCCATAAGCTCGTTCTTTTCCAGGCCGGATGTTGTCAAATATAATCTAAGCCTTGAGCAGTACGGCTTAACGAAGATCGTCTTGTTTGTAGACTATGTCACTTGGTGCGGAAATGGCATTGTCTTGAGAAATAAGATGGCCTTGACTAAGACTGGCTTAAGCTCAGCCTTGAGACATGACTATGAATACAATCGCTAGTAGTGATGTGCGTGTTCTGTGTGCTCATGGTCTAGCTGATGTACATTTACTCCTAACTTAGCAATGTGGGGTAATGTTTGCTTGTGCTACATGTATGTTCGGGTGTTTCAACATGGCGTATTCGCTGCTCCATATCACTAGCTGACTAGTTACATGTTCAGTAAGATGTGTGGTTCTAGCTACAGCTCGCTACCCGTTTGTTTCCCTGCAGCTGGATTGCTCCGCTCATCTGGGTTTTGCAGCGTTTCTTTCACCAGCTAAGTCCTCCCTTGTAGTTGTACACTGGGTGCACTTGCTGTATTTAGCACTTCAACTGCTGAATATGGTTGCCCTACTGTTCTGTCTGCTGCTTCATCTGTTCTTTATTCTGTCCTCAACTGTTCGTTTAATTTTTCTTGCAAATGTGTCTGTCGGTTTTGTGTTAGCCCTACTGCTCGGTATTGCAGTTTTTCATGCAAATTTGTTTGCAGAAGTAGATTTGTCCCCTGTTCTGCTCTGCCTGATTGTGTAATTTTTCTTCTAAAATCGAGGTCAGCGCCTGGATTTGTTCCTTTTGTTTGCTTTATTCTGCAACATTAATTTTATTTTGTTACACGAAACCTCGCAGCATAGTTTTCTGGCTTGGGATGTGCAGTCCTAGTGGCTGCAGTATCTGTTGACTGTAGTCTCTGCTGGCTGGAGTCTCTGGTGACTACAGTATCTGTTGACTGTAGTCTCTGCTGGCTGTAGTCTCTGCTGGCTGTAGTCTCTGCTGGCTATAGTCTCTGCTGGCTGTAGTCTCTGTGGCTGCAGTTTCTGCTGGCTGTAGTCTGCTGGCTGTAGTCTCTGTGGCTGTAGTCTCTGTGGCTGCAGTTTCTGCTGGCTGTAGTTTCTGCTGGCTGTAGTTTCTGCTGTCTGTAGTCTCTGCTGGCTGGAGTCTCTGCTGGCTGTAGTCTCTGCCGGCTGTAGTCTCTGCTGGCTATAATCTCTGCTGGCTGCAGTCGCTGCTGCTGTAATGGAAAAGAAAGTTGTAAATATGTGTGTGTGAATCATTTGCCCCGCTTTGCCTGTGCGAGTTCGTATAACGACAACATAAGAAAGATACAGGACGCCTAAACGATAGAGTGCTTTACAAAACATTGAAATTGCCAGTGTAATATGCCACATATTTAGTTTTGCGTGTAGTAAAAAGACAAAATTTAGTGTTAAACTGGTTTAGGTGAGATGAGTTTGCATAGTCGTCTCAACTTGACTGTGCGGGAGAAGACAGGCCCTTTCTGCACCCTTCCTCCTACCTTTCTGCACCCTTCCCTTACCTTTCTGCACCCTTCCTCTTACCTTTCTGCACCCTTCCTCTTACCTTTCTGCACCCTTCCTCTTACCTTTCTGCACCCTTCCTCTACCTTTCTGCACCCTTCCTCTTACCTTTCTGCACCCTTCCTCTTACCTTTCTGCACCCTTCCTCTTACCTTCTGCACCCTTCCTCTTACCCTTCTGCACCCTTCCTCTTACCTTTCTAACCCTTCCTCCTACCTTTCTGCACACTTCCTCTTACCTTTCTTAACCCTTCCTCTTACCTTTCTGCACCCTTCCTCCTACCTTTCTGCACCCTTCCTCTTACCTTTCTGCACCCTTCCTCTTACCTTTCTGCACCCTTCCTCTTACCCTTCTGCACCCTTCCTCTTACCTTTCTGCACCCTTCCTCTTACCCTTCTGCACCCTTCCTCTTACCTTTCTGCACCCTTCCTCTTACCTTTCTGCACCTTCCTCTTACCTTTCTGCACACTTCTTTCCTTATTATATGTAGTCTGCATTCGCTGGAAGATTGGATCCTGTAGTACAGATAACACACACAAGAAAAACAATCATTAATACTACACACTACAAACAAAAATAACTCCGCAAGGACATTTCGAAAAACTTGAGGGTTTAATATATCAATAAGTCAACAGAAATTTGTAAATAATAATTAAAAATAGCTATCAAGTGAAGAATCGTTATTAATTCAGAAATTATGTGACTCAAAAATGTAATCAAAATATGTGAAAAAAAATTTGCCTTAGTTAGTGGCCTTCGCATTCTAGCGGCCCTCGTTACTTTTATCCTGGTAAAAAGAATGAGTTGAAACTTGTCCATAATTAAAATGTTTCTTTAACCAAACTAGCTCGCGGTGTTTCGTGATATTCCATACAGGTCTTAATGTGGTTAACTGTATTTGAGAAAGTTCAGTTATATGAACCACAACTCAAATGGCGATCATGCTTGATAGAATTTATACGAGGGCTTATCTGTTCAGAACTCAAATTCGTATAAATTTGGAAATTGTGTACCTTCTGGATCTCGGTGAGGGCGTTATCTGCTCCATACTCACCTCGTTTGAACCTCATCGGCTCTTAAGCCGATGTCAAAAGCGGGCCAAATCTCTTCACTCCACTTGACGTCTCGGCAGCAAGTTGCTCAGTGAGTTGAGGGTGCGCCTGATGGTAGGCAGCCCATGGTGCGAGACAGTCGTGCTGGTTTCAGATCCTTCAGGCGTACAGTAGTGGAGTCCATCCTGTGAAGACTATCGCGACATACCATCAATCGAGACGCTCGTTTACGCTGTTTATTGCCGTGCAGTGTCCGGTCGTAATGTAGCTGCGGAACTGACACATATTATTTAAATGTGCGATGCAACACTCTCATATTCCACACATTACTGTTTAATACCTCTTTGGATTGCTAAAATGATGGGTAATGTTCGAGAAACATGTGGCTCGGAACCAACATGGCACTGACCTTATGTTGTACTTTCAAGCGAGGTGGTGCAGTGGTATTTCCTCGGATTCGCATTCAAGTGGATCTGCACTAGCAATCCTCGCGGTTTCCTGCTATCACTCCGCAGGTGGTTCCTAACTGCAGGACACGTGCCTGCTCCTCTCAGCAGCGTGCGCCGTCTGTAATGACGTCACCGTCGGCGAGACGCCACGTCACACATAACTAGAGAAGGCAAGTATCTGTGTGCCAGTGTGTCATGTCGCGCTACAGTAGTATAACGTACCGAGATTCATATTTCGTGTATTGAACATGTTTCGTCATCGTTCCTTCAGGTTTCCGGGATCCAAACTGAAGCATATTTTGGACGTCACATGTCTTCTTGCGCTTGAACTTTAGATATGGATTTGTGATTTCAATCCTAGAGACGTTATTTTACTGGATATACAGTTCATTAGCTGTTTTCTACGGGCTAGTCAGTGGAATGCAGTGATGTTTCACTGCCAGGTCAGTGGAATCCACTATAAAACTAGAAATTACTCCTTCATCAGTAAATATTCTCAACTAAAACGACACGTAGAACAGTAGTAGGGGCGTACCGGTCCTACCTCACCTTGGATTAATTGGGATTAAGTGATGGATTATCTAATTGAATGAGTCATTTAATCCTTAATACGATCAAATTTTTCAAGACAATAAGTGTCAAATTTATTGAAAGGGTTAAATAAAAATGGGTTAATACTTAATGCGATTAATTTTTTTCTTAACTTGATTCCTTTCTTTCTTTCTGAATGGGGGTAGCAGGAGATCTGTACGATGTTGGCAATGTGGTGTCCTAAAGGCGACTGACCAGAGTGGTGGATTGCAATGTCTTACATAGGTGTTGAGTTGAGTGCAAATGTGGCAAGTGTAAATTGTGTTTTTTTTTTTTATTGGATATTGATTGTAGATGGTGTTGTGAGATAGGCGACGTTGAAAGGTGGGATTTATGTGATAGTAATGACAAACGATCTGTTTTCCGAATGAAAATAAATGTTAGAGAATTTCAGAGTGTTGTACATATGAAGAGATTACATGCATAGAATCGAAAATTTCCAACAACTACGTGATTAATAAGTGTAACTGAATAAGTCTCGAGCTTAGAAATATAATTTTCATTAGAGAGAATTTTAACTACGTGAATAACATTGGTGTTGACGAGTGCTAAACAATGAAATTTCCATGAGTGTGGAATTAATGATCTCTAAGAAAGTAATTAACAATAGAGAATATTACCCCAAGTGGTATAAAAAATAAGTCTGTTCGATGTATAAATGAGTAACACTTATGTGGAGCTGTGAGTAGATATGTCTAGCGTGGCCAATAGACAACTGTGTTTAAATTGTGGTAAAAACTCGCAAATTAGGGAGAATTTTTTAAAAATATTCATGAAATTCAATGCACTTGTTAACACAAACTGTATTTTTAAACTGCTAGGAATTTTCGTAGACCAATCTCAGAAAAACATGCAATGAAATGGCCCCAGAAGCTCCCCGAAATCGCACCTCTATCCACCTCGGAGGTCACTTGAAGAATGCGTGGATGCTATGACGTACGCCTGCTTATATACATGGAGCACGTTCAGAGGCTGACAAGCAACTGATTTGAAATTTATGACTACCAGAAAATCTACCAAGCTGCTATTATAGTTATTACCTATGGAGAAATTTAATCACGTCTTCCTAAACATTAAATGTTTCATATTAAATAAAAAAAATAACTTACCCCTCTGCCATGTTTGAAATTCACAATTTCACTTCCCTGGGAAAAATAAATAAACATTTCACTCACATTATTTAACAACATATCTAGAGAACTGTTTAACCAATGCGAATAAATGTTCATATTGTAAGAAGCCATATTTAAAAATAATTCGCTTGTAACAAGCAATAAAACTTTCAGTTGATTAGTGTGAAGTTCGTGTCGAAGCCGAGGGTATCTCAGTTTAATTAGGATGAAGATTAACTTGGAAACATAAATCCCATATAATTAACAAGAAAATATAATCACGATGTAACCGATCGATTTGAGTATACAATCTTCCTCGAAAAAAACTGTGAAATCATAATTTAGTTACTTATCACAAACACAGTATATCGATCTGAAACTAAAAATAAGTTAACACATGAAAATCTTTATTTTCCCGATAAAACTCGTGCATTGTAAAATGTTAATCGCAGCTATCACTAGAAATGGTTGCCGGTCCGTAGATGTGATAGCCTGCCATTGTAGCCTTGTTGTCCGCTAAGTGTCTAGAGGTGCGGTGAAGATGAGGGAGAGGGAGAGAGCTGTACATGTCTGTCTCCTACAAACATTGACGACCAACTGAAGATGGCGGTGGCTGGGTAGCTTAGGTCACCTCGATCCAGAGTTCCCTACACCCTCTCCCACCCCTTGACTGAGTGCGACCCCGGGTTGCCTGCGATTGTCAATTTTTTGGCACTAAGGTAAGATGGCGTAAACTGCTTAGTTGTGTTTCGATCGGGAGGACCCTGCCTACCACCCACTCCCACACCAACCTCCCACCCCTTGCCTGCACCCCTAGCCCTCAGAGCATGTCCGACTACATGATCCCAACCACCCTGAACCCCCTCTCCAACAAGCCATGTCTGTTAAGTACTGGGGTCATTCACCTGTATGCTCTCGTTTGTCAATTTTTCTGCACTGAGGCAAGATTGTGCACACATCAGGGATGCCTATTTTTAGCCCCCCTCGCTTCCCCTACCCAACACCCCTCGCCATCAGAACCGACCAGAGTCAAGAGGAATGTGTCCCCTGTCCGCACACCCCTCCCACTCATAGTCATGAAGGTGACTTTTCTAAAGTGCTTCCCTATCGATCTAGCTTGGCATATTCCCAGCAAAAAAAAAGCCTTCACAAGTCCCGCCGATCAAAATTTATATCCCTGAAGCTAAATATTACCTGAAATCTTATTCCCCAGATGTAATTCCAACAAATTTTATATCTTAATCCAAAAAATTAATTTTTAACTAGTAAATTTTATCCTGTTTCCATCAAAATTATTTAAGTATTTCCAGGAAACTAAGTACATTTTGGTACAACAGAGATAAACACCCTGTAAAATTCTTAATTTAAAGAATTGAAAGATCGATGGAAGACGACACATACATACATATTCTAAGTTTCAATCTGTTTTTAAATATATATGTATAGCATAGAAAAATTAACTTTTGACATGTAGACTTGTCTACAACACTAAAATTTTCTTATTACCAAAGTTTCTATTCAAAGCTTCCCAATCGACAATTTTAAATACCCTATGTACCATAAAATGTGTATATACTCAAAATGTATTTACTCATCTATTTCCTTATAAAACAAATTTAAATGTAATATTAAAGAAATAACGCGAATGAAGGCTAAAATGACTTCTGTCGGAGTATGAATATATATTAATTTCCACAATATTTCAATATATTTAAGCAAAATTTAAAGGATAACGGTGGCCATTTCATAATCGTATAAACCAATTTCTTGGAATAATACATTCCGACTATTTACATCATAAAGAGATATCCAAGACAAATAACTTTATTCCATACAACTTAGAAATCGACATAACATATTATTAGACAAAAGTTAGTGGGAAAAACGAAATTTGTATTACATACACATGTTTAAAACAGAAGACCATTAAGACAATCACAGCTCAAAATGGTTTACTCAACAGACTAACCTCATACTAACACAATAGTTTAGTAAACAAAGTCATAACGAAATTCCTATAAAATACAAATTCATCTTTACCTTCTACATTCCTGAAATTATACTATTATTTATTCATTATAATTGAATACTAAGTAAAGACATATTCCATTTAACATACCTAGATTTAATCACATGGTGAATTAGTAAAACTCTTATTTAAAACAATTGCAATTCCACTTATTAAAGCATAACACGGGATATTTAGAGTGAAATTTCTCAATAGGACTGCAATGTAATCGTAGTCACTTTGTGAGGAAAATGATGACACGGTCAATGGTTTCTTGTTATACACACAGGTTGGCTGTTGAAAACATTACTAGTTTTAAAGGAACATACGGTTTTAAGTATAAAAACGACTGTTGAAAGATTAGATAATTAGTTATATAGTATTTCCTCTTCCCTCTAACAGTCCTTTTAAATAACGTTCACTGTCATGTATGTAACGAAATGTATAAAGACGATACATAAAATGCCATTTTAATAAATACAACTGTAAAGTTAGGTTATAAAATTACATTAGGCCTAAACAACAAATCTTACATAATAATGTGTGTAATCAGCAAATGTGGAACTGGGGTGGGAGGTGCTATTTATAGCCCAAAACTCTCCCTTCTTGCCAAATTTTATATTTCGTAATTCGCTATATAAATATATTAAACCCTCATTATATAACAGAAATGGTTTTAATTAGATTTTGAGCAAATTAACACATTTTAAAGAATTTTACTAGGTTTTTTAAATTTAACATATATATGTTAGAATTAAACATGTATTTGTCTGGTTTTAAGCCAATAGGTTTGAATTACATTCTTATTTAATGATTTCTTACACAAATTATTATTCCAATACGAAATTTTCACAATACGAGGTGTTTGCAAGCAGAATGTTATACATTTCAACTAGTTTTTGTTGACATTTAAACTAACTTATACCTGTGCATGAACCAATTAATTTGATTAATTACATGTTACATTCATTATCCCGTGAAAGAATGTTATAGTAATATATATTGTAATATACTAACATAATGTATTGTAATGTGTCATTACATATTGTAACATACCAACATAATGTGTCATGATTTATCAATGTAATGTATTGTACCAATATAATGTATCGTAATGTCTAATGCATATTGTCTATTACATTTGAACCCTTAGTCGGGAGCTAGATTACATTCGTACCTAACTCATGACTCGAACCCAGTTTATATCAACCAAGCTTTATCTGGGATGGTATATTATAGGATAAGTGGTTAGAGTGGTTGCTTCCAGAACTTCACTTTGGATTTTTTTTCAGTACAGCAGTATTTATTGTTACTAAGAACAGTTTGTTTTTGATAGAATTCATAGACTTTTAACTCGATGCAACACACTTAATAGAAAATGCAAGAATCTCTCTCTGTCTCTGTCTCTTTCTGTCGAGAAAATATGTTTCTTACTAAAACAAGTTGACTTTTAATAAGGAATATGTAAAATTAATATAAAAATTTATTTTAAAACATTAATTTATTTACAAAATTAGGAAACTACAGAATGTTACAAAACATAGAACAATTGTTTCAAAATATATACAACTATAGAATGATCCAAAAATTTATGTACTAAATTTTAAAACAACTAAATACAGGAGCTTACAAAAATCATAGCACCAGTAAGTATAGGGCACTTCACAAATATAGATACCAAATATTTTAATACTGGTTATATTATATAGGATGTTTGTCAGTTTCTTATTTCTCAAAATTTTTCTTCGAAACCTATTTTATTTGTCAAATAAGTTTGTTTAGTACTAAAATAAGACTTTTAATTTCACAACCCATACTTTATTCCTTGAATAAGTCTGTTTAGTACTCAAATAAATGTTTTTTATTCCTCAAATAGGACTGTTTATTCCACATACATAATTAACACTCCCAGCATATTCAAACGACTTAATTGGTTTGAGGAACACATAAAAATTTCAAATTGAAACAAATTCCTATCACTTAATGTTTACTTGAAATAACTCCTTTTTTTTTGTTAAGTAATAGAGTTAACTCAATATATTATCATACTTCTTTGGTGTTTGCAAATATTACTTCATTCGATGTAACCTTGTTCCTTAAGTGTTGTTATAATGAAAACCATCTCTTTTAGTCTATAATATTCATCATGCTTTTTAAACTGCAATAAATATACAAGTTTACTAACAAGTTCATTTGGGTCTTCAGGAAATATGTAACAAGTATTGTTTGTCGCCTTCTGTCTTCTTCAAAGCATTTATTGAAAGCAATGTCTTGAACAGTATCACTGATAACCTCATTATTGTCTTCACCTGATATGTTTCATCATAAATAACGATGTTACTTTGCTAAAAAGACTAGGTGTATCATCACAACACTGATCTTCGCAGCTGGCTCCGATTCTATATCATTTCTCGTAATTATGTTATTTCCCTCTTCTTCTGTAATATTATGTTATGTAGATGTTACATTAACTTTTATTATTGATCTTCACATGACGACTCAAGTTATCCATTCGTGCAAACTGACGAAAACAGTGTGCTCAGTTAAGTATAATAAAAGATGAATTCTTCAATCACTCGCTCCTCTCATGTCTGTGAACATTGTAAGCGAAAGTGTAAATTTTCCCACAGTATTTGCAGTGTAGTTTATTCGGCGATGTCTCCATTCTAATCAATGTAGATTAAATGAATAATCTTTGATGTGAAGAGAAAGTTTAGTTCCGAATAGATGTTCACCTCACAATGTCAGAATGACAACTAACTTGTTTCTTTGTGAATGTATTGTTTTAAACAGTTTCATTAATGATGATAAAATGTATCCCATTCTAATATTTGTATCTTAATTGCAGGGGTATGCGTACTAATTCACCATGTGATTAAATCTAAGTATGTTAAATGGAATATGTCTTTACTTAGTATTCAATTATAATGAATAAATTATAATTTAATTTCAGGAATGTAGAAGGTAGAGATGAATTTGTATTTTATAGGAAAATCTTTATGACTTTGTTTACTAAACTGTTGTGATAGTATGAGGTTAGTCTGTTGAGTAAACCATTTTGAGCTGTGGTTGTCTTAAATGTCTTGTTTTTTTAACATGTGTATGTAATACAAATTTCTTCTTTCTCACTAACTTTTGTCTGTTAATATGTTATGTCGATTTCTAAGTTGTATGGAATAAAGTAATTTGTTTTGAAAATCTCTTTACGATGTAAATAATTTGTAAATAGTCGGAATGTATTATTCTAAAAGATAGGTTATACGATTCTGAAATGGCCATCATGTTCCTTTAAATTTTGCTTAAATACATTGAAATATTGTGGAAATTAATATATATTCATACTCCGATAGAAGTCATTTTTCCTTCATTCATGTTATTTCTTTAATATTATGTTAAATTTTTTTTTAAAGGGAATCGATTTGAAAATAAGTTTGAATATATACACATTTTATGTTTGATAGTGTAACTAAGAATCACTATTGGGAAGCTTTTGTATTTAAACTTCAGTTACTAGTAAATTTTAGTGTCATAGACAAGTCTACACATCAAATACGTATTTTTCTATGCTATACAAATATATTTAAAAACAGATTGAAAGTTTGAATATGTATGTATGATTGTGTCTTCCATCATATTAGTTGAAACAGACATAAATGGAATTATACATATTTGAAAAATGGCGATCTTTCAATGTTTTGAAATAAAAAGGAAATTATCTAGTCTACGAAAATATACTTTGTTTCCTTGAAATACTTTAATAATTTTGCTGGAAAGAGGATAACATTTATGGAGGCAGTTGTCGCCCTTTTGTCTCAGAGCTGAAAAATTGACAATCGAGGGCATACGGGTGAATGACCCCAGGACCTCACAGACATGGCTTGGTTCGGAAGGGGTGCAGGGTGATTGGCATCATTGAGTCTGACCTGCTCTGTACTTGAGGGATGCTGGCCAGGGGTGGTAGGTTGGAGTGAGCATGGGTGGCAGGCAGGGTCCTCCCGATCGGAACGCAACTGTGCAGTTTACGCCATCTTGCCGTAGTGCCAAAAAATTGACAATGCAGGCAGCCCGAGGTCGCACTCAGTCAAGGGGTGGGAGAGGGTATAGGGAACTCTGGATCGAGGTGACCTAAGCTACCCAGCCACCACCATCTTCAGTTGGTCGTCAATGTTTGTAGGAGACAGACATGTACAGCTCTCTCCCTCTCCCTCATCTTCACCGCACCTCTAGACACTTAGCGGACAACAAGGCTACAATGGCAGGCTATCACATCTACGGACCGGCAACCATTTCTAGTGATAGCTGCGATTAACATTTTACAATGCACGAGTTTTATCGGGAAAATAAAGATTTTCATGTGTTAACTTATTTTTAGTTTCAGATCGATATACTGTGTTTGTGATAAGTAACTAAATTATGATTTCACAGTTTTTTTCGAGGAAGATTGTATACTCAAATCGATCGGTTACATCGTGATTATATTTTCTTGTTAATTATATGGGATTTATGTTTCCAAGTTAATCTTCATCCTAATTAAACTGAGATACCCTCGGCTTCGACACGAACTTCACACTAATCAACTGAAAGTTTTATTGCTTGTTACAAGCGAATTATTTTTAAATATGGCTTCTTACAATATGAACATTTATTCGCATTGGTTAAACAGTTCCCTAGATATGTTGTTAAATAATGTGAGTGAATTGTTTATTTATTTTTCCCAGGGAAGTGAAATTGTGAATTTCAAACATGGCAGAGGGGTAAGTTATTTTTTTTATTTAATATGAAACATTTAATGTTTAGGAAGACGTGATTAAATTTCTCCATAGGTAATAACTATAATAGCAGCTTGGTAGATTTTCTGGTAGTCATAAATTTCAAATCAGTTGCTTGTCAGCCTCTGAACGTGCTCCATGTATATAAGCAGGCGTACGTCATAGCATCCACGCATTCTTCAAGTGACCTCCGAGGTGGATAGAGGTGCGATTTCGGGGAGCTTCTGGGGCCATTTCATTGCATGTTTTTCTGAGATTGGTCTACGAAAATTCCTAGCAGTTTAAAAATACAGTTTGTGTTAACAAGTGCATTGAATTTCATGAATATTTTTAAAAAATTCTCCCTAATTTGCGAGTTTTTACCACAATTTAAACACAGTTGTCTATTGGCCACGCTAGACATATCTACTCACAGCTCCACATAAGTGTTACTCATTTATACATCGAACAGACTTATTTTTTATACCACTTGGGGTAATATTCTCTATTGTTAATTACTTTCTTAGAGATCATTAATTCCACACTCATGGAAATTTCATTGTTTAGCACTCGTCAACACCAGATGTTATTCACGTAGTTAAAATTCTCTCTAATGAAAATTATATTTCTAAGCTCGAGACTTATTCAGTTACACTTATTAATCACGTAGTTGTTGGAAATTTTCGATTCTATGCATGTAATCTCTTCATATGTACAACACTCTGAAATTCTCTAACATTTATTTTCATTCGGAAAACAGATCGTTTGTCATTACTATCACATAAATCCCACCTTTCAACGTCGCCTATCTCACAACACCATCTACAATCAATATCCAATAAAAAAAAAAAACACAATTTACACTTGCCACATTTGCACTCAACTCAACACCTATGTAAGACATTGCAATCCACCACTCTGGTCAGTCGCCTTTAGGACACCACATTGCCAACATCGTACAGAGCTCCTGCTACCCCCATTCAGAAAGAAAGAAAGGAATAAAATTAAGAAAACATTAATCAGATTAAATATTAACACTTTTAAATTAACCCTTTCCATAAATTAACCCCCTTTGATTAGGAAATTTGATCGTATTAAGATTGGGTTAAGGATTAATCCAATCAATCAATTAGATAATCAATCAATTAATCCCAGGTGGGGTAGGCTCGGTATGTCCCTACTAATTAGAACTTTTCCCATTCAAGTGGAACTGCAGTTACAGCAGATCTGCAGTCAACTTCGCTAACTAATGTGTGGTTGAATGGAGGCCTGAAAAAGCTTTAATTAACAAATGAAATGTATTAGTATGTATGTATAAATATGTACATACACACATATATATTTATATATGTAGATCAATAGTTAGGCTGAGTATAGGACCATCTAGGGGTTACTAGGGGTCATTACATCGAAGTCTTGGTGTGTTTTCTTATGGTTCCTTCACCAATATCTTCTACGACCAGTCTGAACGACAAGCCTGTGAACTCAACACCAGGAGCAACATATCTTTCCTCGAATATATCTTCATTCCTGGTTTCTACTCCTTCGGACACGACGACAGCCTAACCATGTAGGTCCACTAGTGTATCATCTACAGAACTTTTAGTGGCATATGGGCGCTGCTTTAGCTGCAAGGACTTTGCCTTCAAGTATACTGCATAAAGACATGAAGTTTATAAGTGCGAAAATAGTTATTTTCATGTTTAACGAAGGACTGAGATATTTATATGGATACACACTTTGCATGGAGAGACATGAATATTTTTAAGTACTTTTGTAATAATATATTTTTTTAACTTAAAACGAAATTGAATATTTTTTAAACCCCTTTATTGTAACCAGAGTGTTATAAAATGATTTATTTAAAAAATGCCATGATGCAAAAATTTAGATTTAATTTTGTTAATCACTGTGGTTATAAATGACTTTTACATACTTAAATATATAAATACCTGAAGCTAGGAATGATACTTGCAAACTCAATTTTATGAGCCTGCCTCCTATAAGTTCGCAAATTATGTTCGCCTACTAAATGTCTGTACCTATTCGCTTGCTTACAAGCCGACTTGCGAAAAAATGTAGCCTGCTACATAATTAATTTAAATGAATATATAAAAATATTCGATGTGAGTATAGGCACATATGATTCAGATCCCGACTGAAATTAACCATATGTTTTTAATACATGATTACCCTTTAAAAATATTTTTAAAAAGTAAATACGATTAATTTAAACTGCAAAATGTCTCTTCAATAGATGCAATCATGAGCCATTTACGCATTGACTGAAAAACAATTATGAAAGTAATATTTAAAAAATTCTAATGCACTAACGTAAGGGAATGCACTTTCTTCGTTTGGTGAATATAATCGTACATTTAAGAAACACTTGTTGTTATTGCTTAAGCAGCTCAATGGTTAGGATACACAACTCCTATTCGAGAGTTTGCCACTGCATGGAATTCTGGTTTTTTTTTTTTTTTTTACTTGTTACCAACTGTCATGGGAAAGTGTGAAATTTACATATTATTAAATGTATAGTCCGATTTTACATTGAAATTACATTTTCGATACATTTTACTGTATTTTTTAAAAAAAAGATTTCGGCATTTTGCAAACATTAAATAAGATAAATTTAAATTAAATAGTTGTAATTTTTAATGAATGCACCAACTCCTATATGTGTGATCATGTTACGATTGTATTGGCAAGGCCGGCCAGCTGCCTGACCCGGGAGAGTTGTGAGGGAAGAGACCCGAGGCGGGGGGGGGGGGGAGAGGTGAACAATGGAAGAGGATCATAATTTTTTTTTCTTACTTCTCTTTATTTTATAGTGGGCAAGGGATGGAGGTTCGGTTAGAGTGGAGTGTTGATTGTGAGGTTAATATTATATGTTTATCATTTTGTAGAATTTTTTTTAATTTTTGTGATTTTTATAATAATTGCCAGTTGTTGGGGAGGGGGTGTTGCAATGCATATACTACAGTTAAAACCTTACTTTCCTACCTGGACCGATAGCCGAGTGGTCTAAGTCATCCACCATGCTGGTGGCCCAAGTTCCGACATTTCGATCCCAGACTCCTCCAGGTGGTATTTCGAGATCTGCAAAAATTAAATTGCTGCGCCCCTAGCAGTCAATTTTGAGAACCAACATGACGGCTGAGCGAGATCGACACCAGCGCCCCTAGCAGGTGGCAGTTGTATGAAGGACAAGTGGAGATAAGATGGCGGACAGTGTTGGCACACTCCAGTAGCAATAAACATCATGACCGATACCAGCGCCCCTAGCATGTGATGAGGGAAATATAGCATACGACATCTAAGGCGGTGGACGAAGAAGGTGCAAGAGAGAAAAGGTGGGAGGGAGTGGCAAGATTAAATGAGAGAGCATGAAAAGATAAAGATAGAGTGACATAGTATGAAGTAGCTAGATGGAGTGACAACATGAAGTGGACAATTCTATAAACAAGATGGAGGGTAGGTCAATTTAAAGGTCACAAAATAGTCGCCGGCCAACCGGAATGACAGAGCAGGAGGTGACATTATTCAAGATTTTCACTGAGCATACCTGTGTAGAAAAGAGAGAAGAGTGTTGCTCAACTTCCAACTTCTACGTGTATGTACGTACAGCTGAGCTCTCAACCAATAAGAATGTCCGATTCAATAATACATATATATATATATATATTGTTCTAACTAAAACTATTACTATAATAACATTAATACACAAAATTCTGTATTATTTGGTTAGTGATACATCTTTTCTCACAAAGTCTACAAAAACAAAAAAACAAAAAAATCTTTCTTCGCAAAGTTACTTTTTTGTTTGAATGTCTGGCATCAGAATACATATGTACGTACTTTTCAAAGACATTGTGAATCCACCTTTACATCCTACTTACCGTAAGTACTATGTACCGTAAGACGTATTTGCCGGTTAGCGGAAATGAGAATGAGTTATACGTTACAACACACACCTCGTAAGACAATGGTGGTATGTCTGCTTTTCTTTTTCTTTTTTAACCCACGTTGACTGTGAAATAAATATAGAAGGAATGTAAGCAGGAATATAATGTAATAAAAAAGACGGAAGATGCTTGTAGGTTAATGCTTTCTGATATGTGATATATAGGTATTTAAGAAACAACCAAATGTGTTGTCTCGCCTGGTTAGATTTTTCAAAGCTCAATTCAAAAAGCGCGAAGACGACAGGTATGATGTGTATTTTCGGTAGTGGAGTTGTTATTTGCTCGGCATTCTCCACCCGATGTACGACTTGGCACGGGCAGGTTCGATTTGTCACTCGGCCAAGACGCTGCCGCCACTTGTCTTGGCAGCGGTACTATCGAGCTGTTGCTCGCCGATCTGATTGGCTATCCCCTTAGCGCCGCCGTGAAGTAACTCGTTGCCAGTTGACTACAAGCGGCTGATTCGTGACGACACGTGATTTCCGCAGAAATATTCCATGAATTACTGTATTTCAAAAATTGTTCTAGCTTACTCACTCCGAATGGATGACCCAGGAGGTGGGGATTGAGTAAGGCAGACAAGCCCCCTTCTACGCTTACTTAGCCAACACTGATGAAAGCAGTTGTAATGTTGTACTGCTTAAATATGTTAGTAGTAGTTAGTGCCACTACAGAAGGTATAATATATCAATACATAGTATAAAAGTAAGTCTGTCTGTCTGTGTGACTGCGATAATCTCAAGAACCACGGAACAGATTTGAATGCGGTTTTTACTGTTATGATCTGCATTTATCGAGGAAGGGCTGTGTTTATTTAAATTTTTCGGTAGCACGTATAAGAGCTGAGCATAAACGGTATTAGTGAGTCAAGTCGGGAGAAAATTTCGGTGCAAAAATACTAGATGAATCTTCCAAATATTTTGTTACTCTGATTTCTTGTTTATATTAGCCGTGGTTTAAAGGTTTGAATTTAAATATGTAGTTTAAAAACACCATGTGCGTGTATACACACATTTGCACACCACAAGATGGCGAGGGTACTACCTACTACTACCTTTAGTATCACGCAAATCAGTCTTCTGCCCTCGAGTGGCATACGTACAGTGTCTTAGTGACCTAATTGTAAGTGTCCCACTCAAGCAGAAAATTGTCTTCTCACAGAGATACAAGTAAAATAACATACGAACAAATCACAGTTGCAGGTATGCACTTTGGATATTGAAGTTTAGCCTGTGCATATATCTCTGCACGGAAATAATTTGTTCGTCGTAATAAGACTTTGATATGCTGTGAACAAAAATAAGTATACTAAGGGATTCAACATGAAACTGATGCGACCATTTCAAAACATTTGGTTATTGCATTATGGTCGCGTTACGCCAAGCTGTACCTAGTACATGGTCACACTTCTTGCATTGGAATTTGTAAAAGAAAATCATTTCCCAGAACTGCAAACGTCCTAACTTGCATACTGACATTTTTACAGTAAAGCTGGACTCGCAATCATCCGTCGCTCGTTCGTCAGGTTGTCACGTGATCTTCGACCAATCGCAGGGCAAGGTTTTTTTTCTATCCGTAAATTCGTAAAATAGATCTCAAACTAACTTTTGACGGACCGAAGGATGGGCCACCACCTTCTGACGACATTCCGTAGATGCAAATACGCACTTTGAAATAAAATGCAAGGCAGTGGATATGTGTTTATTTATCTTGGTGGTAAATTCAGGAATTTAAAGCGCAACCAATAATTCAGTATAAATTTTATCACGTAAATAAAATCATTTCTTCAAATGTTTCTCTTAGTACAGCAGAGTATTTATAAATTCTAAAATGGCTTTTAACCCCTCAAGGTACACATTAATTTTTTATTTCAGGTACTGCAAAAGAAGAAATTTCTGATGTAGACAGTACTTACGAATTTCTTATGACAATTGACGTTTTGGAACCTTTGGAAATGGTTTCATTAGATCCATGGCCGAAGAAGCAACCAATTAAAAAGTAGTTTGTGTGTCAGCAACAAATAACCAATAGCATTGCTCAGGGAAAAGTGATGTCCGTATTAGTGCTAACTTCTTACTTCATACAGCACCAACCATGATGTCACGTATTCTGCAATATACCAGACGTGAACGAGTGTATTCGGCGTAATACGTTAAAATAAACATCATGGTGTAAATTAGCATCATGTATAAGCTGTTTACTATAAAATGAGAACTTTTGAAATGAACCTCAGAAAAAAGTCACTGCCCCTGAACGCATATATTTTAGTGGGCACACTGAGTGACATTTGCCCACTAAAGTTGGCAACTATGGATGGGAAATAGTTCCATATCTTAGCATCGAATAAAAATAATTAGGTAACAATTTGTGATAACTTAAACTATTTCTTTCACTTTTCGTTTTTTTATTGCATCGAAGTGTGAAAATGAGCTATGTATAATATTAACTTTTCTTAGTAGTTCATAGTTTTACTTGACCGACGCATGAATAAAGTGATCAAGCCCATGGCAATCCTAATTTTACATAAGGCGGAAGACTACATAACGTGCATACATGTAGATCTTAAGCAGGGTTTTCTAAAGTGCTCATTTTACCATGAACAGTCTATAGTTAGTTTGTCCACGGTACTTGACATGGGTGTAGTCCGTTGCTGGTCGGCTTCGCCAGGCTCTGGGAGCGAGTCTTGTGTCTGATTGGCTACCGCGTGCTGTGCAAGTAAATAACCAGGCGCTGATTGGCGAACTACGTTCCACATCGTAGCTATGACAGCAGGCATAGCAAGCAAGCTTGCAGACGTACTCGCGAGTCTCGTGATCTCTGAGTTAAACAATGTCGAGCATGGACAGTACTTGAATGGGTGACCACCTAGGACCGACATTTGCACTCCACAAGACGCGGATAAGATATGTGTCATGAGTAGGAGACATGGTCTTTGGGAAGACCAGTGCTTTTAGTTTGGCAACTTAAAATTTTCGCCACTATGTAAGTGTTAGTGGCGCATGTGTACCAGACTTATCTCTGTTTTCTACGTTAAAAAAGAAAATAATTGCAATAATCATAAATTAAATATAAAATGACAAACACATTTTTATTCACGTAGCTTAAATTTGTAATTATAGGTTACCTGTGTGGAACACTGCGAACCTAGCGGCAGACAAATTACGGTGAGTAGAAGTTACCTCACACCAAGCAGGATCTCCACGTGCAGTAAGTAGATGTGTTTATTTGCTGGAGTGGAAATGTCTTGACAGCAGCGAGAGTGTGGCGAGGTGGGTATGGAGCAGCGGTGGAAGGCAAGGGAATGGGACTCGGGACATCACCGAGAAAACCCGTCCGCCACGATCCCACGTGCGAAAATACCGGAGTGGTCCCATGGGGGATGGAACCCGTTTCGTCCAGGTGGATACAGTAGTGTAGCCAGGCTTGCATCTTCATAAAGTGGGGCTCCTGATAACAGGGAGAGGTGGAGGATGCAATCATTGCCCTACATGATTGTGTATGTGTGTGTAGAGGAGAGAGAGAGAGAGAGAGAGAGAGAGAGAGAGAGAGAGAGAGAGAGAGAGAGAGATAGAGATAGAGATAGAGATAGAGTTATGAAAACAAAGGTATTTTAATTGCAGGGTGGTTTTCAAAACCTATAATTATTACATTTCAGTTAAGAACTAAGGCAGAATCGACCATATTTTAATGGAATATAAATTATTCAACACGTTTTGTATTGTGTTGCAGAAGTTTTGAGTGTTAGTAGGCCTATTGTTTCGACTTGAAACTTACACTAACTGTAACAAACGCCACACCTCCTGCCACGCCCGCCGCCGTCTTGTACTGATGCCTCATCGCTCATAGCGGCCACCAGAAGAACTGAAGTTGTTGTGCTCTGTAGGTGCCAAGTTCAAAAACAACACGTGTTGAATGTCTCATATAAACACTATACTCCATTCGGATTCAAGCCCTCACAGTACTTTAAACAGGCTATTTACAATTATTTACAGTCTCGACATCCCGTCCACCAAAATACACATTTTATTATTTATTGAGATGGTAGCGGGCACAACTTGACCACAGGGTGCTTGAGGACTCCCTGGTGAGTCTTCACCTCTGCCACTTTGACAATAGAGTCTGGGCCTGGAAAAGTCTTCAGTATTCGTCCTAGTTTCCAACAAAGTGGGGGTAAGTTGTCATCCTTGATTAGCACCAATGTGCCAATAGTGAGGTTCTCTTTAACACCACAGCCCTTGGGTCATTGTTGTAGATGGAGGTATTCTTGATGCCACTGCCTCGAAAAGGATTGGTGGATTTGCTGGATAAGTTACTATTGTGAATGTCTGTTGAGTGAGATGTGAGATAAGTCTGGCTCAGGCAGAATACCTGGGGGGCCCGACACCAGAAAGTGGCTTGGAGTCAATGCCGTCAGGGAGTTGGGATCGGTGGAGAGAGCGCACAATGGCCGAGAGTTGAGGGTTGCCTCCACCTGTGTCATAACAGTGTACAGTTCTTCATATGCGAGTGTTTGCAAACCCACACACTTTATGCGCAAGGATTTGGCCGACTTGACTCCAGCCTCCCACAATCCTCCAAAACGAGTGGCTGAAGGGCTGAAGGAGGGTTAAAATGCCATGCCCCTTGGTGTTCGATCAGCGCCTGTGCCAACACATTCTGTGTGCCCTTGTCAATCATGAACATCCCCAATTCCACCAAGTATCGATTGACACCACCAAAGTTGGTACCACAGTCACTATAGATGTATAGATGTTGGAACATCGACCATTACAAGAGAGAAAACGATGGAATGCCGCCAGAAAGGCCTCCATGGTGAGATCAGATGCAAGTTCAATATGAATTGCCTTGGTGGCAAAACAAACAAATAAGCACATATATGAAACAAGGACTAGGCCTTCCTCGACCGTGATAATGTAATCTTGAAGGGTCCTGCATAATCGAGATCCGCCTTGAAAAATGGCTTTGACTGCCGAACACGGTCAGCTTGGAGATAGCCAATGGGTGACTCCGATCGAGTAGGACATACCTTGAAGCAAGGCACACACTGCTTAAGTCTATGTCGAATGAGGTTGCAAGCACCCATGATCCAAAATTCTTGTTGTAGAACTGACTGCAGGATTGTTGACCCACAGTGCAACAGGTGTGCATGAAGGTGGTCAACCAAGAGCTCTGTCAGACGATGGTGTTTTGGTAGTAATATTGGATGCCTCTGGTTATATGGAAAATCAGACAAATGCAAACATCCGCCCACTCTAACAAATCCACAAAGGGAGACAACTTGGATAGTGGGCCCGTGTATGGCTGCCTTGCCTGCAGTGCCCTTATATATGTGGCAAAGGCTTTGGATTGTGAAATCTTAATCCATACCATCAAGGCAGCACTGAGTTCCTTAGGGTAAGCAGTACCAACAATAAGTTTCTTTACATGCAGACTTCGCACAAATCGCAGAGAGTAGGCAATGATACGTTTTATCTTACTCGGAGATGAGAATCTGTGCAACAATTAAGTGTCAGCAGGAATTCCAATAGCATGGAGAGTGACAACCCTTTGTTCTACAAGCGCTTCGTCAGTGTGACTCCTTGCTGGGTAAGGCTGATACCAGTGTTCTGGCAACTCACGTAGCCATGGTGGGCTTGTCCACCACAATGGATGTGCAGTCACCTCAGTGGGAAAGATACCTCGCGAAGCGCATTCAGCCGGGTTGTCTACTGATGGTACATGATTCCAGTGTTTTGATGGAATAAGATCCTGGATTTGGCTGACCTGATTAGCAACAAATATTTTCCAGCCCTGTGGAGAGCCATTGATCCAATGAAGAACAGTAATCGAATCAGTCCAGGCAAAGGTTTGAAAGATGTGACCACAGGGACTGAGGTTATCTTGTATTTTGTGCATGGTACGGGCAAGCAGTAGAGCCCCACATAGCTCTAGACGAGGTAGAGATACTTGCTTGGTGGGAGCCACCTTCGACTTGTCAATAATTAGATGAACACTTACTGGACCATCCGGTAAGGTGATTCGCAGGTATACAACAGCTGTGTATCCACATTTCGAACTGTCGGAAAACCAGTGCATTTGAAGATCTACATTCTGCAGGTTTACAGGCACCAGTCTAGAAATAGCAATGAATGCCACACCTGGAAGCTCCTCCTGAAAGCGTTTCCAAGTGGATAATATGTTTGCTGGGGGGTGGGTCATCCCAGTCAATACTGTGAATCCACGGATATTGTATGAGGTATTTTTCCATCAGAACAATGGATTACAACCACCCAAGAGAATCGAGTATCCAGGCTAAGTCTAATAATATACTTTATTTGGTAAAGATGGTAGAAGTTGGCTGAACCTTGTATGAGAAAGTGCCGACTTCAGTCTGCCACTGGAGGCCTAATATTTTTACTGTCGGAAGACCACAATTACTGTCAAGCGATAGTGCCTTATTACCTTGGACCATGTCTGCAGGGAGCCAGGACAGTAAAGACTGGTCATTGCTGGCAAACTTCTACAAGTGGAATCCGCCCAGCCTTAAAAGATCAATTAATTCCTTCTGTAATTACAAGGCTGCTTGTGTCGTCGGTGCACCTGACACATGGTATTTTACTTAAACCTCTGTTAATAGCACTGAAGCAACATGAGGAAAATGCTCCCTCTTGTCAGCAGCCATTTGGTGCAGTGTTCGAATGGCGAGAAAGGGTGAGGGTGAAACACCGTAGGTTACCGTATTGAGTCGATAGTCACCTACTGGATCTTGGTCTGAGGGTCTCCACAAAATGTATTGGTAATCTCGAAACTCTTCGTGAACTTGGGTCTGGAGATATATTTGTCTTATATCGGCTGTGAAGGCAACACTATGACTACAGAAGCAGAGAAGAATGTCCATGTTGTCCCCTTGTTGCCGTGGACCAGTGAGCAATGAGTCGTTTACGGACACTCAGATAGTATCTCTTGGTGAGGCGTCAAATACTACACACAATTTTGTGGTGCTGCTATCTGGCTCCAGGACGCCATGTTGTGGTATATAAAATGCAGATATCTTAAGCTGCGAGGTAGCTATTAGGGACGTGTGATCCTGTACTAAGTAATCCATCATGAATGATGCGTAAGAAGTCCTCAGGCTAGGATCACGATTTAGCTTATGTTCAAGGTCATGGAACCGACGAAGGGCTTGCACTCTTGTTTCTCTGAAGTGAGGCTGGGAATCCTTGAAGGGTACATCCATGCTGTACCGGCTTGTTTCATTCCTTCGGCAAGTTGCAGAAAAAACGTGCTCACATCGTAGGTCATCTGAGGTAGGCCTTGCAGGCACTGCAACTTCCTCAATCTCCCACAATTGTTGGACTGCTTCGTCTAATGTAGGTGAGCATGCATGAAGTTAAACACAGTTCATCGACAGTGCAGAGGCAGGCACCCTCCCCATGACTACCCATCCAAAGACTGTGTCGACCACCGCTGGCAGATCTCTGCCTTACAGTACCACCCTTCAACACGTAGGGGAAGAGGTCTGCACCTATCAATAAATCAACAGGCCTAGGATTGGCATAATGTGGGTCATCAAGATTAAGCTGCATCAGGTTGGCTCATGAATTTGTCTCAATTCGTGCAGTGGACAGTAAACTAGTGATTTTTGGCAAGACAAATGCAGTGAGTGCAAGTTGAGGGAAATCTTGGCTAACTAGAGTTAACAGGCAATCTATAACCCCTTTCGCAGTGTACATGGGCACTTGGGAGACACCGTACACTGGCAATGATATTCTTCTCAGCCTTAATCCAAGCCTTCTCACATAATCCTCAATAATAAAACCTGACTGACTGGCCGAATCGAGTAGAGCACGCACTGTCTGTGAGTTACCATTACCACTTTGAATCTCCACCAGGGCAGTAGACAGGAGTACTGTTGATGGGATGTGTGTCAGGGCCTTGAGATATCAGGGCATGAGAACCAGGCACTGTTGATTCCTCACTGCTGTCTGTAGATGAAGCTTCAGCAAAGTGTAGTAATGTGTGATGTCGGGAACTACAGTTACGACAGTTTCTATTTGGCCGACATGCCCTGGACTGGTGGAAACCACGTAAACAACTAAAACAAAGCTGGATAAACTTAGCTAGCTTCTGCCGTTCTTGGGGAGATGCCTTTAAGAATTGGGGGCATCGATATACTTCATGGTCATCACTGCAGACAGCACACTTAACATTCACATTGGTCACTGTGTTCACAGCAAATGACTATGACTGGGTTTTTGTGGCGGCATAGTTGACCTTAACTTAAGTTGTGATGCAGTGGCTAGTTGCATTTCAGAGGCCTGGCGGTGCCCTTCTAGAAATGTTTTAAAAAAAGGGGGCTCAACTTGGTATCAATGATATAGAGAAGCAATGGGTCCCACTTGTCTACATTAACATCTGATACACGCAGTGCAGCAATATGTTCATCTAAGACTGACAGTAGCCCATTTATTGATGTTGGAGAATCCAGTGATATTGCGGAAGCATGTATGATAGCATATATTGTGTATAGACACAATAAGTCTTTTGTTATTATATTGTTTATTCAATAATTCGCAGGCCACTTCATAATTCTTTTCAGTAAGTGGCAATGCTTGGATTACAGACAGTGCACATGCGGACAGGGATAATTTGAGATACGACAATCGCTCCACATTAGTGAGATTGGGGTTGTCCGCTACCAAGGCACTGAGTAGGTTGGAAAAGCTTGTCTAATCGGTAGGATTACTGCTGAAGTTCGGCAGTTCAATGGCGGGGTGACGAGGGGATGAAGTGGCTGAGCAAGAACTGTGTGCAGGCTTGGCAGACTCCTTCCTAGATTTTAAGGAGTCGCAAATTGCAGTAATTTCATAGAATAAGTCATCAACACGATCTAACCTTTCTGAGCGCATCGCAGCATCGAAGTGCATCTTATCCTTACTTGTTAATTTGTAGGCCAGATGATCGTTTTCAAATCCTGAGCGTATCAGGGCTAAATCGCGGCAGGTAGCAGAAAACAGCTGCCTTTTGGTCGCATCTGTGGAAACCTTTTTGGCGAGTTCGGCAGCCCACTGTAACCTATTTTCCACGTGTTCCATGCGTCGCTCTAATGTTGCGGCCTTGGCAGCCATGGTGATATACAACGTCTTGAATCACAAAACTTCAATCCACATATAAACAAATAGCACAGTGTGTTTAATGCGCCCATAGACCCGGTCACAAAGCACTCAGTTACGATTAATATTACCTGCTTCAGTAAATCGAAACAACAAATTCACCAGCTCCCACTACTTGAACATCTAGTTTATAATAAACGTCTATCGTACTGCAGAATTTCGATCACACATGTCCGTTGCTGTGTGTCTGTGAACAAAGCCGGTGCAGGCGAGAAAAAAAGAGGTTAGAGCAACATGGTGATAAGAACACGAACAAACCACACCGAATCAAGATACTCGCGTAAACACAGCAAAAGACGACAGAAATTACACGGATCTTAATCCGGCCCGGAGGACCAAATGTTTCGACTTAAAACTTACACCTTTAAGGTTTGATAAACTGTAACGAACGCCACATGTCCAGTCACGCCCGCCGCCATCTTGTACTGATGCCTCACCGCTCCTAGCGGCCACCAGGAGAACTGAAGTCGTGGTGCTCTGTAGGCGCCAAGTTCTAAAACAACACGTGTTGAATGTCTCATATAAACACTATACTCCTCGTCACTATTCGGACTGAAGCTCACAACACTTTAAACAGGCTATTTACAATTATTTACAGTCTCAACACCTATTCTAGACAAAAATACACTCTTACTGTTGTAATTTCTCACAGACAGTAGTGTTATGGGTTTTTTTTTTTAATGCAGGAAATTGAATAATTTACAAGAGACCAAAAATTATTTACGCCCACTAAGATCTCGCCCTAGCTTAGGGTTTCCATTCCGCCTGACACTTGGATTAAGGTAGATTAGAAAAAAATAATTTAGTCATATAACTCAGATGCACTAAGGCCAGGCCAGTGCGATTCACTAGGAATCAGTAGAAATTACTCTGTAACCCCGTAACACACACGTAAATATCTCATCCTGAGTGTTGCTGAAGAGGGTATTTTTCGTCTGGCAAGTGCTTACAAATTCCTTGTAATAATTTACTTGCTTGAACGTATGATAATGATTCTTATTTCTCCATGGCACCGACAGCAACAAATAATAAAATGTTGGTGTGCCAGCATAAGCCAATGTCGTTAATCCAGGGAAAAGTCGCTGTCTGTGTTGGCGGTAGTTTCTGGCCATGTACAGCGCTGACCATGCTTTTACTTATTCTGCAACAAGTCGTACGTGAATGCGTATAACCGGGATAATAAGACAAGAAGTTAATCGGTGAGTAATATAGCGGAGTCACGCCGATCATGGCTACCTACGTTTGCGAGGACGTTGCTCGTGGATGGCAGCCGAGGAGGTGTTGGGACTCCGCTAGCCAGTGCTGCGTAGTTCGGCGAAGGTCGGAACTATACTTCCCACCTAGCGGCAGCCAAAGCAACTGAGAGATGGTCGGTCGCCGCTAGGTGGTATCAACACCACCTTTGAATTTCGGGAAAATTTATGCAGGTTAAGTAATTGTATATATTTGTGTAACTATATATTTTTGTAATATCACATTTTTATTGTAACTCCAAAATTGTATAATGGTTTTAATGTTTTTATAGAATCCTAATATTTAAATATTTAAGTGTAATTTTTGCATAAATTTTGTAAAGCTATTTGATTTTGAAAATTGTTTGTATTTTTCTTGGAGCGGAGGAAAACAAAAAAGAGCTGAAGTGCCTGGTAATTAAAAGCGAAAAAAAAATTATTATTATTATTATTTACTTTCTAGTCACCCGCTTACACTGAGTTTCGTAAGTAGGAGTAGTAAAATTCCGTGAAAAGATTTTGACAAGTTATATTTCAAAACAGTGTATGGTCGTTTACCTATCTTGATTGGCTGAATTACTTTTTAACACTTGTTAACTGCCTGCACACGAATCTCACATGAACCTTGCCGACGTTGCTGAATTCTGAGTGGCCCGGTCAAATATGGAAACGCCTTCTCAAGCATATAGCAACCAATGGCAATAGACATACTGCTGTTGGGTGCTTATAGTATTGAAGTCTACCCTGTACACGCATTGTTTTTTTTTTTTTTTTTGGAAAATCACCAGCTCTAATCATAAGGCTGCTACTGATCCACCTTTTGCTATCATTTTTATTCGCCTCCGATGTATGTTCATCATGAATGACGTGGTTGTGGAGTTGGGGGCGAGTTTCACACAAGTGACAAACATGGTCTAGTGGTCACCGAGAACACTTTGTTGCGGTATTTAGCAAGTCAAAATGATGGACCGAATTTTAATGATTCAAGTGGAGCTGTGGTTCAACAGATCTGCTGCTAAATTAGCTGATTTGCAGCAATTTTGACTGCTACGATGTTGGAGTGTGGCTACTGCTGGCATGAGAACCATCGCATGTGATAGTGGTTCTTCACTCGTATAGGCTATTCAAGTTAAAGTCTGTCTGTCTGTCCATATTTAATATTTCTAAGCAGTGGCGGCTGCTGAGGTAGGGCTGCGGGGCGCAGCCCTCCTAATAAAATCTCAGAACCCATACCTCTACATATCTGCTACTCAGTAAATAATACTGTGTACTAATATGGAGGTTATTTCGCAGCCAATGTTTTTGAGATGGACGAGACTCTTGTCACGAGAGAAATGTTTTTGGAAATGTCGAGTGGTGGGGCGGCAGATTCTTCGCCCCGAAGTGGGTAGAGCTAGTAGAGAGAGATGACCGTAACAATGGCCTAGGGGTGCTACGGGAGGGAGGGAAGTCTTCAGGGGCTCAGCCTTTTCCAGCCAATCGCATGCTGTAAATCGGAGAGAGCTGGGCGTGCCCCTGCTCAAAAAAACAAAATGGTTTCCTGGATCTTGACAAAGCTATCAATACTACACGTTTTGTAAGCACACTTTCGCACTCCACTCTTTTGCAGCTGTTAAACACATTTCTTAGCAATGCCTGTATTTATTTCGAATATATTTTTATTTATAGATATCGATCAAACTCGCGTGAGCTTCAAATATAGTGTGTAATACTCAGAATAAGTTTATTGTTAATTAATGATGAGCTATGAGCATCAGTCTGAAGCAGGGTTGAATTGTTGTTAATGCCGTGTTGTGTAAACTTGTAAATAATTGATAATTCGGCGAGTAACATTTTAAACCTTATTACGACAGTGATTTTCAGTTACGAGAATAAACTAGAGCTACAGAATCTGGGACCAGCAAGGCCACAGTTAAATATAATTCAACAACAAAGCCAAGGTAGTAAATGGTTCGTATATGAGAAAATTCGACGTAAGTACATACAATTTCGCGGACTGGCTATACGGGTATGAAGTTGAAAATGTGTTGTTTTGTTAAATTTTTTTTTTGCTAATGAAACTTAATGATTTTGCGTGGACTGTCAATGGGGTAAAAGATTTAAAACATTTGGAAGACAAAGTTAAAAGACATAAATCATGTTCGTAACAATAAAAAAATGCCATTAAATTTTCATTGATTGGTAATGTGAATATTCATTGTCAGTTAGATAGCGCGTACAGGTTGACGAATGGATTTTTTTTTACAAATATATTAATTAAGAGATGCCACTTTCATCCTCTAATTTAAATTTGAAATGAATTTTGTATGTACTGTAGGCTATGTAAATTAGAATTTGGTTTTAAACATATTAGTTTTAGTATATTTGAGTTATTATCATCATTAGTATGGTAGGATTGGCATTATTATGTTATCTCTCGTCATCTCGTATAATGTACCACACCATGTAGGTACTGGTTGGAAGACATATAACCTAAACAAACTTAAAACAAATACATATCTGTGGTAGTGGTTGGATCTGAACGAGCGGCTACAGTATGTTGATCATTACAAATCGGGCGATGATACATTTTCCTTCAAACAACCATACTTATTTTTTGTATTTAGCTGCATAAGCTACACTTACTTAAGCCTGTCGTATGCACTGTACCTATTTAAAAAATTATATTTGTAATGATATGAGTTAGGATCGCTACAGCCCTCCCAGTTTCAAAAGTCACTAGCCGCCACTGCTTCTAAGTTCCTTGAAACTCAACAGAAATACTTCAAATTTTGTAGAGCGAATCCTCGGGGTCAAATACAGGCCAAGTTTGACTTTCAGCAAGATCAGATTACGCAATCATTACCTTTTACCCTAAATACACATTTTTAAATTACTTATTTCCTATATGAAAGTTTTGTATTAATGCATAGAGATTATTGCATACATATATTAAGGTAATGGAATATAATTTTTGTTTATTCTAAATGTATCGCTTCAATGTTGAGTTAATTAAGAGGGGCCACGGTGGTCGAGTGGCTAGAGCAATTCCAAGTGGGGCCGCAGTGGGCTAGTGGATAGAGATATCAAATATATATATATTTTTTCCAGTCTTTGTATGGTAATCTAATGTTTTAACATAGCAAATATTGTAGGCACGTGTCCATTCTGACAACACTGTCACTAGCTACACTTCCAGTTTGCAATAATACTCTATTTATATTTTTTATAGTAGCGTCTAGTTGACTTTCGAGTCTGGTGATATATATGCACTGTGTTTGTTACTCGCATGACAATATTTATTTGAAAAAGTGGAGGAAGGATAAAAGATGGTTGATAGGAGAAAAGTAACGGGTATGGATAGTGATCACTTAGCTGTGAACAGTCTATGTAAGATGGAGGCGCTAGAAGGCACAGATGCTGTCTCACGTGTTGTATCTAAATACACAGGAGACAGTTCTCACTAAGCTGGATAACACTCGCCCACACGCAACTCACATTACACGGGAGTGGGAGTGTTTCTGTTTACGTCATGTCCCTGCCCTGTCGCCCATGCTGAAGAAAACCAAACAGAAAATAATTTGAAAAAATACTAGTACTTTTACAAAAAATAATTTCTCTTGTAAACCTCTCGAATTTGTATTTGTACATAAACAGGATTTGTAGAGCTACAGAGAGATTCTCGCATTAATACTGATACATGATCGACAAGTATTGACTTATAATGGCACTAAAAACTTTACTGGCAAATAGTTTCCGAAAACTTTTTTTTTTTTTTTTTTTACAATTACCGAATTTTATTGTTAACATATAACATTGCTGCAATGTTGTTAATTTGAGGCATAGCTTGCTTGCGACATACGCGGGTAGATCTGCCGCAGGGCAATAACTGTGGATATTTGATTGTCCGAGCGCGTCAACATAGACGTATTCACGCTAAACAAACCGCCGTGTCCCCAACACAACCAAAATCCTATTTTTGCGAACAACGAATCGCCGAGCGAGCGAGTGAGGTGGCTGTACTCGGAGGACTTGCTTCTGGAGGTCTCGGGTTCGACTCCCGGTCCGGCCATCATCATTTTCTGTATCCCGACATCTATAGAGGCGAATGTCGGGATGGTTCCTGACTACATGCCATGTACCTGCAACTTGTCCCGTCTCTAATGTCGATGACCTCGCTGTCGACCAGATGGCATTCAGTCCCAACTACATTCCTGGAGCTCAAGTGTTGCAGTCGACTCATATACTCTTGGTGAGCACTGTACTCGTGCGGTGCGTGCTGCTATAGGCTGTTCACGATAAAATTAGCACTTTTGAAAACCCTGCTTAAGATCTACGTGTATGCACGTTGTGTATTCTTCCGCTTTGTGTAAAATTAACATTGCCATGGGCCTCATCACTTTATTCATTCGTTGGTCGAGTAAAAATGTAAAATTATTAGAAAAGTAAATACTGTACTAAACTGCGCATTTCTATACTTCAATACATTCAAAATACAGAAGCGAGCGAAATAATTTAAGTTATCACAAATGGTCACCAGAATATGTTTTGTTCGGCGTTAATATATGGAACTATTTTCTCCTCCATCGTTTACGAACTTTACTGGGCGAATGTCACTCAGTGAGCCCGTTAAAATATTTGCGTGTAGGGGCAGTGACTTTTTCCCAAAGTTGAATTTAAACGTGCTCACTTTATCGTGGACAGCCTTTAGCGACCAGTGATCAATGTTTGTTGAAGTAAGGAACGACAAATGTCGACAAATAACATTCCTCACAAGGTAGACGCTCAACATATAGGCCACTGGCGTCTTGTCGAGTACAGTGCCGACCACAAACACCCTTCAACGTGCAACATCTCCTCGACCAAGCGGCCACGAGGACTGCACGTGTCAAGCAGGAGACACGCCCACCTGCCTACGTAACGCCGAGTCAGGTAGACGAAGAAACTATAAGATGCGTTCATATCGGTAAGAAGAGGGTGGTCAAAATAACAAACTTTGACAAAGAATGAGCACGAAGGAGTCTTGCGGAAGAAATAATGTCTAGGGGGAAGGAGTTGCGAGTAAGGGGAGAAAATACGAAGAGTACTGGAATATGGTAGAAGGGGAAGCAAAGGTGAATGGAGAGAAAAAACGAAATATTAAGGTCGATGTTGCGTGAGGGGTTAGTGGACAGGATGAGGAGACATGAAGGAAGCCAACCACAAAATGCTGGAGCAGAGGGAGAGGGTGGATGGATGGACAGTGTGATGAAGATTGCAGAAAGGCGAAGGAGGATGTAGGGATACGGAGTATTCTGCGTGCGATGTCTACATTTGCTATTACCTCATTCGAATACCACTAGAGCGATACTTTAGTTTAGTACTTGGGTTTTATTTTGTAATTGCTTCGAACGTCTTATGCACATAGTCGGTCATTATTTTAAAAAACAGTACAAAGAACTAGGCTCACTGTTTTGAACAAGCTCAACATTGATTACATTCGCCCGTTTACTCAGGGAAGCTTCTTCACACGCGCATTTATGTGATAACGTATATTTTGATATTTACATAATGTTTTATCGGCATTTATATGGATACTGTATAATTAATTATAATAATGATGTACATGTAATATATAGCAATGGCGTTTTCTCTCAATGCTGTTATTATATGTTTCACCCATTCTCCATTTGTAGTTCCGCATGATGAGTGTTTTTGTTTACAACGTGCCACCGAAAATAGGTCAAATAAACAAATGGTAGAAATTAACGTTTTTACTCTCTATCAGGAAAGTATAATTTTATTTCACTCTGGTGACTTAGGAAAACAACTCTATGTTGATTTGTTTGAGGTGACTTATTTTTTTTCTTGGGAAGAACTTCAAACTCATTTTCGAACTAAGCTGCGCATTCATATGTACAGGATGTCCGTCTTTGGAGGGAAACTAATTGTGGCAACATCACTATTGTAATCGTAGTATCATATCTATAGCGTCGTTTCTGCGAACTCGTGTGAGCTATTCTGAAGGCACCTCTGCGTAGTTGTAGAAGTGACTATAAGATACAGTGCTATGCCCATATTTCTATACAGGCAAATATGTATTATTAGTAGTAGGGGCGGGCCGGTTCTAGATCAAAGGGGATGCCGCCTTGATTAATCGGGTTATCGATTTGATATCAAATTGATCTTAATCCGATCAAAAATGTTTAATACGTTAATTGTAATCCTAGTCCGAGTAAAACGGATGAAAATGTGATTGTTTGATCAATGAAATTTGATCAAAGTTTTTGCATCAAACTTGTTTGATCAAATTTCTGTGATGGATTTTTGTGTATAGTGTAGTGCAAAGGTGTGCTAAGGCCCTGTATTTTTATATTTTTTGGTTTGGAGAGTGGCATGGTATGTCCTCACCCTCTGGGCTCTGGCGTTGTATGAGGCGGGGCTGTGTTGGGAAAGGGAGATATATAGATATTGTGTAATATTTCGTGTTCTTGAGGAGGGATGAGGATTTCCTTCTCGTTTATCATCTGGCAGGTGACTGAGGTTATGGCGGAGTTTCGGAAAGGTGTATTATATGAAATTATTATGAGATACATCATGAAAATCAATAAAATAAAATAGAGATGCATATGATTTACGTCTACAATGTGATTTTACAAACCTGTCCTGTATGCTAGCAATATAATTTACGAAAGACTAAATTACATGAAGGACTCATTGAATCGTAAATACGAATTTCAAACTGACCCCAGCTATCCTGTAAGAAATCAAGTAACAAATTATTTCCCTACAGTACCCAGTTATCCTGGTGTTATTAAGAATGCAACTAGTTAATGAAATTTTGGTAGCAATTTATTAAGTACATTACTTTAATTAAATGATAGTCTTCCTGAACACATACTAAATACACTACTTGAGGCATATGCCTCCCAGTTCTTCATGTAGCTTAAATTGTTTTTAATATATTTCTGTTCGATTGGGAAGTTGCTGTATGAATGACAGCAGTAATATATTTGCGGAGACTCATAAGCTGTTAGAGAGGTCTGCTTCGAGCACCGATTGGAAGGTGAGTGAGCTGTAGTAGCGTATTTTTGCCAAGTGAAATTATTAGGAAAGGCGATATATTTTATTTAAAATGAAATCTAGACAGTGACCTACCTGTGCTATCAGATTAGATATGCCAAAAGTCATAATAAATGAATAATACCAATGATGTTACACACAATAGAGAAGTAAAAGTAAATAAAGAAATGAAGTAATTAGTTAAAGCTATCAATATATAAATTACACTACTTGAATTAACAACGAATTAAAATACATGTAATGAAATCGTATAAGCAGGAGAAATACGTCTGGTCGGCTGCGAAGTCAGTGAAGGACTCTCTTATCGCCCACATGAAATCCTGTGTAGAAGGAAATACATTTATTATGCAAAGCCAATCAAATAATTATCGTAGGACTAGGACATCGCAAAGTGAAACGCACAGGCAAATAGCTTACATATTGATAAAAAATTATTCCACGTAACGATAATACGGACAAATAAAAATTTCACAATATCAAGGACAAATTAGTATTGAGAAAAACTTCCCCAGATTTTTAACACAAGTTTCGTTTTTAAAAACATTCAAAGCTATTTATGTTTGTATATAGTATCAGTGTGATTTAGCAGCATTTTGTTTCCCCTGGCGAATTAGTAATCTGTTTTGTGTGATAAAATATTTTTGTTACAAGTAAAAGTCGACTGGCTCCACCATTCACTGCACTGTAGAGATGATGGTCAGCTGGAAACATTCTTGTAACTAGGGCGATAAGAGCTCTTCTACCTGGCTCTGAAAAGGTATTTTAGTAAGATCACTGATCCCTTTCCCTTTCTTGTGTGAGGATTGTATTACAAGTTGAGCTGATCTGACAGGGTTTTCTCAAGATGCTACACGTCTCCTTTTTCATTTCTAATTCATTCTTTCAGGAGTCCGATTTTCTCAAACACTTTTGTAATTATATTTTCCCTTCAGCCCTTCAAATATGTTTTTATCAAATTTCTTTTTTGGAATTTTGGTTTTTAAAAAACTTTGCAGTTTCATTTATAAACAAATATTTTTCTCCCTCACAAAGTCTGAAGTGAGAAACTTGTATTTCTCATGAAAGAGAGCATGAAAGCATCCTACTGCCTGAGGAAGAATATGAACCAATCGCTTACCATCACTGCTAGTCACCCACTTGTTTCATGTTTACCAACATTTTTTCAAACTTCTCTTTAGTAATATAACATCTTATCTACTCATTATTCACAAAACAAGATATTAAACAATTAGTGACATGAGGGATTTAAAACTAATAAATAAAATGACACAGTTATCCTTTCTTGACATAGAAAACAATTTTATTGATTTTTTTTTCAAAAATCATGCTTAAAAACTACATATTTACAAATGATCATACAAAATTACTTTACAACAAATATTTTCCATTCTCTTTATGTTTTACCAAATCGAAATAATATGTACAAGCATTTTTCACTCACTTTAGGACAAAAAACAAGTTAATTTTTTCAACATATTATGTTTCACCAAATCAAGTTAATATAAACAACCAGCATTTATCAAAGACTTTGAGATCAAACAAAAAGTTCATATTTTCAACATTTTGTGTTTTACCAAATCAACTTAATATGTACTACAAACATTCATCAAGGACTTTATAGTCAAAAACAAGTAAATATTTACAACAAAAATCAAGGAAAACTATATACAACAAACATTAATATTTCACATTTTACAACAAAAGACAAATGAATTGAAGAAATAATCTTCTTCTAAAATACATAAATCTTGAGTATTATGGCGGTGTCTTTTCCTAACTATATGCAATTAACGACACATTTGGGTGGTGTTTGTTAAGATGCCCAATGAGGAGCGCTCATTTAATGACTGGTTACAACACAAACACATAGATTCCAGATTTCAATTATAATGATGTTATGTCACACTGTGAATAGCAGTTTATTTCCTCCTATTTGAAAAATGGCAAGGAAATTAAATCAAAGACAGTTGTATCATGAGAGTTGATAGTGAAGTTATGTTGTGCCTTACACTTAGGCAACCAGGTAGCAACAGCAACATTGGTGGTTATGCAACAGCTGTCAAACAGTTGTAGACATGTGTAGACATTGTAGGTAGCTCTAGATATATGCGATGTTGGCTGTGGAACAGGAGGTGCGTATGGTGGTGACAGATGGATGTCATTGGCGGTGTGGTGCTGGCAGCTGTGGTGTCATGGATGAAATGATTATATATATATATATTTATGGTCCTGTAACTATTGTTGGGGTGAAAAAATATCTATTTAGGTATTTTGTAGTTCTCCCAAGGTACTGACGATACTCCACCTGCATCAATGTGGTGCTTATAGTCCATACCTGCCAACACTACCTTGGTTACACGTTCGGTGTAGACTTTGCGAGCATGCGAATGGAACTGATATTGGGTCCCCAAAAAAATTTCGGGACAATCTTGATAATCCCCGTAGCTGAGTGATTGCAACACTTTAGGTTTTACCTCCTTCATCTTACGTATATACTGCTCATCCACAACAGTATATGCATAAAGCTTGAGACGTTAACCCACAAAGTGTGTTTTGATGCGACCAGCACATTCATCTTTCATCGCTCCAGTACAGCTTTTGTTCTTGTGGGAGAATTTTTGAGGGTTATTGAGTACATAGTTGGATGTATCAAACTGCACCTTTAAATCTGTGGTAATTACTTTATAGATGTCATCACAAGCAACAGAATACATCAAGGAATCTGTATCACAATAGAGGAGGTGCAAGGCTGGAGGAGGATGTTTGGTACACATGTTCTGATAGTAAAATTTGTAGAGGATTAATTTTGAAAGATCAAAAATTGAAAAACTACTGTACAAAGGTTTTTCGATTGCGACATAACTCTTTGACATCTCGATTAGGACCAAGTTTTCATCGATAATCTGCCTTTTCTGGAATGTAGGATGCCCTATTAGCTCTGCAGCCCCATAGATCATGTCATATCTCAAAACGACTCTTATGTCCCTTTCCTGGGGGACATTCTGCAAAGTTTTTCCACAAACAGAATTATTCATCTATTTGAAAAACGATATCTCGAATTCGTTTGCAGCCTGAGTACATTTCTCGATATTAAATTTAATGTACGGCTTCATCCATGCCTTCTGTTCAAAGTGCAAAATGCGATGAACAGAGTCAAGTTTGGCCCCATACATCAAATAGTGCTTCAGTGTTTCTCCATGTATAACATAATTCTTCCGTGGCATGAGTGTCAAAAGATTTTTCTCATTCGAGCCGTTCAGGGGTATGCCATTTTCTGAGGTCAAAGGCAGATCAGGTAGTGCATCATGACACTTGTCTGGAAATGACAGATCCACTTCCGTGAAAAAACAAGTGTCACTGTCATTCACCATGTTTGCAAAATCGTATGATGAGAACACGTCATCCTCAAATCACTCAAATTGAAATTAGAAGTTTGGATTGCATAGTGTGACTGTACAGCCTGTTCATATCGAAATAGCATATATATTTCGATGCCACACTGGGGTCGTAGTCCTCAACCATGTAAATATTGTTGGTTTCCACATGCCTTCTGGAAACCTGGCCAATGCCACCCATAACCCCACATTCTACAAAAATATTCATGTATGGCTCAGTCAACAACTCTAGTCGTGCATGTGTCATTAAAAGTAAAGCGTCCTGTGAAAGAGACGGATGTGTGACGTACATGGCGGGGTCAAGACTAATCAGCCAAACATACGATCCTGAAATTTTCAAAACATCTGCCAGCAAACAAATGCCCATGCATAAGTAGTGAATGGCATACTGCAGCAAGTTTATGCAACATTTGCATGAGCGCAATCCTCTTCGCTAACACCTTCGCCTCTCATCACATTGTTGAATGCGTCCTTTGGTGGCAGTGACGTGCACATCACACTGTCTGGCGACTTAACAATGCCGTAAGGAAAAACTCCCTTCTGTTTTGCCAATTCGAATTGGGTGTTGTCTGGAAACATTGAGCATGTGTTACTCATTTGCAGAGGTAGTAAATTGCCTGCCACAGATTCCAGAGAGGCACTCATGAATTGGAATTAGTCAATAAAATGTAATTTGAAATATTGCACCTTTCCATTGAAATCAGTCCCATTGGGAATTTGTTTGCTAATACATTTGAATTTCTGTAAGGTCATTCCAATCACTTGAATTTGACCAGGATTTTCAGTTACCATGGTTCTGTGGGGTAGTTTTACATGATGTTCAGCCAAAGGCTTTATGAGAAAGTGAGCATCATAATTCTGCAGGTTATGAAAAACAGCAACAAGTTGTCTCTTGGGCAGTCTGAAGTTCAAGTTGCATTTATTATGTGCTCAACCTCTGATTTTGCCTATCAGATTGTCGCGATCGACCACAAGATGATCTATACTGAGCTTTTCCTCACAAATATGACAACTTGTTTGAGCCACTAAGCCAGCTTCATTAGCAGGGGTTTTTGGCTTTGTCAGAACAATTATGCTGTAAATTCCTGCAACCCACTTCGTAAGTTAAACTAATTTATCAAATAATTGATACCTACAATCAGCACCCACAAAAAATAGTTAGATAAACTTGGATTGTATGCATGAACCAACAAATTGCTACAAATCTCTGCAGTTTGCTGTAATCTTTAAATTCGAAGTACTTGTCGTTCCCAGTGGGGAAAGTACTGCAAATAGCCATTTGTTGCTGGTAAATAATAGTGTGACTTGCGAGTTTCTCCTTACTAACAAAGTACTGGAGACAATGATCGCAAACATGTATTTTGTGTTGCTTGTTACTAAGCTGACTACCAACCAGCTGGGACAAATTTCTAATGCATACAAAATGCAAATAAGTAGCATTTCCACTGTCATAAATTGCCGAAATATTCACATGTTTGTCATGATGTACAGGAGAAATACACATGGATACAATAACCCCACCCTTTTTGCAAGTTTCGTCAATTTTATTGCTATCTTTGTCTACCACATGGTAGACGTTGATAGAAATTGAATTGTTCTTCTCGAACTTATGAATATCCTGTATGACTGTATGTGTCGACAGACCTTCAAAATTCAAAACCTCATGAGGATTTGGATATGAAGCAATTCTGCAAACATTTTGTGTTGCAGGAAACAAAGATGCTATAATGGCATAGTGGAAGTACAGTCCCTCCGGGCAGTGTACATCGACACAAGCCTTCCTATCAACAATAACAGTTGTAGACTCTAGCCAGAACCCCACACACTAAACTCTTCAATTCTGATAGTAAGATTACTGCATTACTATGTCATCATCGTAGATTAAACTCACATCAGATGAGTGCAGCATGTGGAGGGATTTTCTCTGAAAATAGAATGTTTCCAGAGCACCTTTATCAGTGAGGCATTTAAAGTAATCATCTGCTACAGTAACTTCAATTCTAATAGACCAGAGTTATGCCAAAATAAAATTTAATAAAGGTGTGTTTACACTGTGTGAAAAATGACAAAAATCAGCATCACTGTTAAGCCTATCATTAACATCCGCATATCACTCAATCTGCCCGCGAACACCGTAGGCAATAGCTCGTATTTCAGGAGTGGCAAAGACTCCACTGATGCCGGGACTCGGAAAACAAATTATTTTCCGGCTCCCTAGACGAAATATCTCTAATTGACTCAAAAGTCGGCTGTGAGATGGACAGAGCACTATCGGATTAACAGGAATTTTCTGTCAGATAGAAATAAATCATCCAAAGAAAGATCAACCTTGTATTGTTTGGGGGACATGGACACGTTTTTACCTTTTTTTGTTAACAATCTCTCGGTGAGTGAATCCTTGCTCGAATCACTTAAGTAAAGATCATCCTGCAAGAGATCAACTTCTGTCCATTTAGATGAAGGGACACTGTCTGTACAGCTTGCAGTAGGCTCTCTTTTTTTTAACACTGATTCAGAATCTGAGTCGCTTATGAAAATATCTTCAAGCAAGCTATCAATATTTTTCTGCTTACACTCACTCATTTTGAATCCTTCCTAAATATTTCTTGTTTCCCCGATACAATAGTTTCAAGACCACAATAAATAAATGTGAAGCACCTTGTTCTGAGAAAAGAAAAGAAACCTTCTTTACTTACTTACCGTGAAGTACCTGAAGTAAATGTTTCATTACTACCATCCTAAACAAAAGAGGAACATTCTTTGTTATATAGAAAATCATATGAGAGAGCGGAGTTCTGTGTTTGGGAAAGGCAGTAGGCAGCCAGCTACAGCCCGAGCTATGTGTTTACAAAAGATACGGGGGACGAGTGTAGAGACAGGTAGCGAGCAGCATAGAGCTGAGGGCATGAAGACTGGCGAAAGTCAGGTAACAAGAGCTGAGGATGAAGACTTGTAGGAATGAGTGAGCAGTGTGACACAATAGACATTGGACGAGAGTTCAGGCCGCACATGGTGATGGGAAAAGTGTACCACGTGGCGAGAAGAGAAACTGAAATGTGTTTCAGAAAATTGCCACTGGCCGCAACAAGCGCTATCATCCTGACCCACTCCCTTCCCTGCTGAACCACAACATGTATGTGCTGCAGTTGCCTGCACGATAGAGCCAGGAGGGAATGTTCTCCAATTTCCCTCAAACACCCCTCCGTCAAACTCTAGCTTGCCCCGAAGCGAATTCCCATCACGCAGCTCACCTCCAGTATACACAATGTTTCGTGACCTGCACAGCCTAATCTATCTTTCCCAACTACACTTTTGGAGCGTGCAGACTATGTTTACAACACTACATTATATTTTAAGCCCAGTTAAAAAGATTTATTGGAGATAAAAACTTTGCATCTTTAATTGCAGTTATTAAAAACAGCGTGAATTACTTGACACCATAAAAAATAGAGTATGTGACCACGTCAAAAATTAAAGTAGTTGACACAGTCAAAAATTAAAGTATGTGATCAGGTAAAAAATTAAATTAATTGACACCATGAAAAATTAAA
Organism: Dryococelus australis; assembly: GCA_029891345.1. Classification (NCBI taxonomy): domain Eukaryota; kingdom Metazoa; phylum Arthropoda; class Insecta; order Phasmatodea; family Phasmatidae; genus Dryococelus; species Dryococelus australis. The sequence continues at coordinate 3,035,305 of CM057003.1, read as the reverse complement.
GTAGTTGACACTCTAAAAATGTTAATAAATTTAATAGTGATTTTCATATAAAAAATTTTTGTGAGGGGATACTGTTTTACACTTTATATATTAGTAATGGCAAATGATACTAACTAAACACACACTTACGTACTGTTTCACACTCATAAAACTAAACACACACTTACGTACTGTTTCACACTCATAAAACTAAACACACACTTACGTACTGTTTCACACTCATAAAACTAAACACACACTTACGTACTGTTTCACACTCATAAAACTAAACACACTTACTTACTGTTTCACACTCATAAAACTAAACACACACTTACGTACTGTTTCACACTCATAAAACTAAACACACACTTACGTACTGTTTCACACTCATAAAACTAAACACACACTTACATACTGTTTCACACTCATAAAACTAAACACACTTACTTACTGTTTCACACTCATAAAACTAAACACACTTACGTACTCTTTCACACTCAAAACTAAACACACATATTTAAAATTAAAATAATTATTTAAATTTTACTTAAATTTTAATAGTTTTTAAAAAATAACTTTTAACTAGCCAAATCTCTTTCTCTCTCTGCTCAATTAAAACTCTCAAAGATAGGACAACAACCCATCTAGATTGACTTGACACCTTTCCCCACACTTGCAGTTACCCAACAAATTTTAATGACTTTAATATCTTAAAACTACTATAAACTAAATTATATGCCCAAACCACCCTGTCACTCATACATAAAAAAAACATTACATTTGTTAGAGTTACTGGAGGTCCATTCATCCATCAAATTACACATCCTTCTCCAGACAACGATATTCTGAACACACTTGGGAGCTAAGGTTATGCACCTTCTGGATACACTAGGCGTATCCGGCTTAGTTCTTCCCTTTTTTTAGCTGTTCCACAACAACAAACCAAAACCCACCCAGAATGTCATAACAACTACTCAAAAATAAATTATACACTCCAACCACCTCATAACACATACGTCAAAAAATATTTCATTTGTTAGAGTTACTCAAGGTCCATTAATCCATCATTTCAATCATCCTTCACCAAACAACAACATTCTGAGCAGAGAATAGAATAGAGCTATGCGCTATCCGAATACACTAGGTGCATTCATATTAGTTCCCTGTTATTTTTTTCCTCGCTCCATAATTCATACCTCAAACACACAACAACTCACATGGACTGTCTTAAAAACCACATAAAAATATTTCAAAAGGACTAAATAGACAAATATGCTAAATGTTTAACAAATCTCTACAAAAGTTAATGAATTTAAGTAAATTTAATTCTAGTTTAAAAATGTTGTGGAAGAACCCCGCAGAGGCAAGCAAGCGGTGATGGGGTGGCCAGTGTCCCCAAACAAATCAACCCCTGCAGCCACACCAAGCAGCACGGACAGCTTCACGGGTTAGACTGTATACCCACGCACTGGAGGGGAGATGTTGACCCCGTGAAGTCAGAACAGCAAATAGCGTGCTCCAGGCAGGACCCTCTATTTATAGGATTAGATCCCCTCCCTTGTGGCAAAATTCTCATATATCGTAATTTGCGTACAAAATACATCAGTGAAAGAATGTATTTGAAACATTTTTAAGTAAATTTTAACCAAATTCAACACAAATTAAAAGGATTCAGTGCATTTTCTGAAATTTAGTGTGCATATGTTGGAATTTTACTTGGAATACGTGTATTTATTCGGTTTTAAGCAATTAGATTTTAATTATGTACGTATTTACTGATTGCGTATACAATCAATTGTAAATCAATGCATTTTTTTGCAATACAAAGTTTTTAACCCAGAATTTTATACATTTATACTACCTTTTTGACATACACATACAAATTTATGGTTTACTATAATTTAATTATACATATTTTAATCATGTGATTCATTCATTATTCTTTTTATTTAATATGGGTAATGGTTACTGCCTTACAAACTATATTATAATCATACATGTCTTAGCCAGTACTCGAACCTGGAAACTAGATTACAAATAACCATGTCTTATCCGAGATTCGAACCCAGAGTCTCCAACTAATCCGTAAACCGACTATGTTACGGAGGCTGGTGAGAGAATAAACTCTTTTTTGGGTATTTATGGTGTGTTGTAAAATAATACTAGGTTTTTCAGCATACATCTTTGCCAGGAGACAGTTTTAAGTATCTTTAGTTGAGTAGTATTTTGGCAAACGTGTTAGTGAACATGGTTTGAAAGAAACCAAACATATTTTAACTTTAAAAAAAATATATATATATATATCTGTGTGTGTGTGTGTGTGTGTTGAGACATATTTTTCTTCTATCAACATTATTCCTTTCTTAGGAAAACAAATACACTTTTTTAAAAGAGCTATGTTAAATAAATGTACAGATGAATTCATTTTTAAAACATATTTACTGACAAATTTTCTTCGAAATATTTATAAACACAGTTTGTTTCACAAATCGTTTTAACACAACCAAGTATAGGAAATTCCAAAACATAGCACAAATTAGACAATTATCACACACACAGCATCAAACAAGTACAGGATGTTATAAAACATATTAGACAATTATTTAATAAATATATACAAACATAGGTTGATCCAAAAATTTAGTTACAGTATTCTTTCAAAATATACACAAGTCAGCACACGAAATGTTTCACAACTTAGTTTCACAAACAACATAAGTTACACTAATATTTTATAAGCTGTTAGCAACTTCTGTAAACAAGGTTTTCATGGATTTTCTTAATATTGGATCCAGATTCCCTTCTTGAACTCTGCTTTCAAGGAGTGAGCATTTCTTACACCCTGGCTTTAACGTGTCTGTCTGTACGCTAAGTCTGGGTAGCTTTCAACATAATGTGAGAGAACATCTTCAACACTATATGGAAGAGGTGGCGTTGCAGTCATATAAAACACAGGACGTTTTGTGCTATCATGTATATATATATATTTATATTTATTTATTTATATATTTATTTATTTATTTATTTACAAGATGAAAGTATACCATGTTACTTGTAAGCGATTTGACACCTGACTGAGACCAATTAGTAAGGGACAATGAATGTATATTGATAAAAGCATCCTCTATCTTTTAAAGTTAAAACATGTTTGAGGGTTTAACTTAATTTTTGCTACTTTTATCGCTTAATGCACATGACACATTGATGAAACACACCCAGTACAAGATGTGTAACCAATCTTTTTGCGACAATGATATAAAGTATGAAGATCATTTTCACTTTCTTCGAAATACTGATATGACAAACATTGTCTGTATTATAAATAAGATGTTTCAAACATTGTTGTTCTTCACAAAATGTTGTTACATTGTGCTCGCCCTTAAGCTTATGCTTTCAATCTACTCTGTGTGGTCTGTACTGGTTTACAATACATTTCGAACTGTTGCAATTAGTTAAACTAGAATCAAAACTACATGGCTTATTACGTGCTGACAAAGGGTCAGAGAAATATGCTCATTTGAAATGAATGTCGGACACATTTCCTTAACAACAAAATGTGAGTATGCTATGCTATAAGTTACAGAATACAAACCTTTATCAATAAACACATACTTGCAAATTGGCGAGAACAATATTCAGTATTAGCCACTTTACATGCATATAAATTTCACATTGACGGGAAAACTAAACCACCTTGTTCGAAAATAAAGTTGTGAATGTCTCGATCGCAGGTGTCCTTCCAACAGATGGGTATTCCGTGGTTAGGTCTGGTGAGTTGGTAGGTGATTACTCTATGTCCATGCTCCTTTTGTAGCTCCTCGGTAAGACTGGCAATCATAAAATCATCTTATGTTGATGGTAAGTCACTTTTTGGGGCAAAGATATCTCACAGCACAATCGTTGCATGATATTCCTTCACCAAAGCGAATGTCGAGACTGTCATTGTAAGTGTAGCACCAGTGTTCTATATCGTTGCATATTTGAACTTGTAAAATACCATCATACAGCTCAAAGAAAACTCTTCTGTATCCTGTTTGTAGGACTTCATATACGTCTATAGGGTCGAAGATGCTAGCCACAACTGACAGTTCATTACTAAACGGTCTCCTTTATTATCATATATGCTGTGTCACCACTTTTTCTCATTTTTTAAGTGTTCTTACTTAACCAAACATTGCAAATATACATGGCACACAGAGTAGTTAATTCTTGGTTTCCTATGTACATAAAATGTTCCTTGTTATTAAATTGTTCGTTTCATACCGTAGGAAGAGAACAGCAACTACATTCTTTCTGCATGATATATTTGATTTTCCTGTAGGACGTACATTTTGTGATGTGCGCACTTTGAGCTTCAAAGTCTAGTTGATCCTCACTACTAGGTAGCTTGCTGCCAGGACGTAGATTATACAAAAGACAAAAACTTCGCCCAAAACAAACATCGAAAACTTTTCAAGTATAATCGGGACTGATTAACGAGAAACACCAATGTTCATCTCCTTAACACATCTGAATCTGTAGTGGACTATCTTCTTCAAGTCGAAACCATACTCGCCTGTAACCTGGTGTAGCACTAGTGTAGTGTAGTGATGAGTCGAATCTTTCGATTGTAACTGAAGTTCCTGTGTACAGTTTCTCTCTCTCTCTATCTCTCTCTCTTTTCATATACTGAGCTTTTCTTCCAGGTTCAGATAATATTACTTGTGCAACAACATCTTGGCTAAATCAAATTTACAGGCACAAACATTGCTATTCCGAACTTCGCAGTTCCACATTCCACACGGCGAGATTTTAATACGAATGCCTCCTTTCATTTGTGTGATGTGTTGTTTGTTATTACATCTTTCCTTCCACAAGGTAGAGCTGTCGTAGAACTCTCTACTTTATTTATATTTTATTTCTTTAAATCCTGGTTCCTTGGTTATTTCTTCACTTACAGTTTTAAAACATAGATCCCCAGAAGAACAAGGCAGGTCGCTGTTGAGTCGCATATTAAAAACCAAACAACCATCTTCCTCATTACACAAAACTCATTCTTGATGCATATTTACTGCGAAACTTTGTGTAAAGATCCAGTGTTCACCTCCACTGCGCATCTGGAATTAGTAGTACATGTTGTTTAGAGACTTCAACCACACTTTCTTGTAGCCTGGAGTAATACTCTTGTGCATCTTCTCTGGGTTGAATTTCTCCATTTTCAAAGTCTTATGCAGGCATAAACCTGTAACGAACCATTTTTCGAAATTATGATCACTACACATATGTAGGATGCTGGTGAAAATACTCTTTCAAAGCTTCGCTTTTGCATTGTGAACAAAACATTTTTTTCTCACTCTGATTATAGCATTTGACTATTGAATTAATACTCGAACAGCTGTGATATCTTCTGATATTTATGACTTCTGCATTTTTTAATCTTTTTAAAATTTCCTTTTGCATTTTTCCAAGTACGTATACTGGATAATCTTCCAGGAGCTCATCGTTCACATATTGGAAACGCTGTTTCTAAACTATATAACTAGATTCCCATTTTATGTCATGTATTTCGTAAGTCTGTTCCAGAAACATCATTTTAACTTCAGGTTTTAAAGTATACCAAGGTCTGGGAGATTTAAACCTTAATACTTTTGAATCATTAGCATTGGTTGCATAAGAAATTGTCAGTTCTTTAATTACAAAAGAGTTGTCTTGGTAATTTTCGAAACCCTGCATGTAGTACATCATTGTTACATTATTTATTTTTACACTCAAGTTATACACTATGTACAAAAAGTCTCCACTCATTTTACTTATAAGATCACAGTGGTCGCCTCAGATTCCACTTTGTCAGCCCCTGAATCGTTCATTACTACATCTGGAATACTTCTGGCTTCAATTAGCTGTTCTAGCCTTCGCGACATACAATCCATCCGCATTTGTTGTAAGTTCTCATCATTAACAAATGTGGGCATACCATATGGGCAGTCTTCACATGGAAGATATGGCACAATATCCTCATAAGCTCGCAAATATTACACAGAGTGTCGATTGGTTTGGGAGGCTCTTAACGAGGCCTTGACAACCAATGAGGGTGAAGCGAGGCGAGTGTCGAGCAGTGTCGGAATGCAAGGGAAGGGGAAACGGGAGACCCCCATGATCAGAAATCAACTATCAAACTACAGCCTTAATATATCGCAAGGGTGCATTCCTCCTAATAAGTTCCATTCATGAACTGTAATTTCACTGTCAACTGTCAGTCACGTATGGGTGTATTTATTGGTACAGATGCAAGTTCATTTTTCGGGTTTGTTTGGTGCAAGGGTAATCGCAGGTAAGTTAGCAAGACTTCCTTTATGGCACAAACAATATATACTTTATAGTACCGCCAACATCCTACAATGAATAAATGTTATCTATGGGCCAATTAACAAAAAAAGGAAGCACAGAAACCGATTATTACGGCGAAAAATATTTATTATGGATTAAAATACAATTCAGAATGACCATGAATATGCATGTCCCCAGTCTTACCAACCAGCTTGCGATACAACCAAATCTGATCACCAAGTTCAAACTTCATCTTCTTACGCGAAAACATGGAAGTGTTACCAAATACGCTAATATCAGCAGTATTATCGGCCTTCCCTTCATGAACTGGAAAAATCTTCCAACATTCTATATCACGAGGGTCACTGTCACTAATTTCCTTAGGCGCAGGATCCTTTTGAGTGTGGTATAATGTTTCATATTTGCATTTATTTGTCATAATTGTACTGCTGGAGTAATTGTGATGACATTGCTGTTTGTTCGACTGTTTCATGTCCAGTAAAAGAAATGATAAACTATTTTGGCAGCGCCCACAATTGAGAACAGTCTAAACTCAATAACATTTTCACCTTCCCTTAAGCTGGAATCGCATTTAATACTTCAACACATTCCTCATCACAATTGTCACACCAGTGACCTTGATAGATTGTACCTGTTGTGGGGTGATGCAGAGAGAGATGTATACCCCTGTAAATTCTTCATTGTAGATCTAGGTGCTTCTGTAGTCTCTGACGTAGCGGACATCTGGCATCGTTCTCACTGTGGACGCTTGGCATTGTAGTATATGCCTGGCATTGTAGTAGATGCCTGGCATTGTAGTAGATGCCTGGTGTTGTAGTAGATGCCTAAGTCTCACTACTGCTAATGCAATGCACATGTATGCATGCACATGAAGTGACCTTGACAGCTGACGAATTTACACTGAGAAAAATTAATTTATTCCTCCTTATATAGTACATCGATTCAAAATGACCGCCATTTTCCTTCAAATCTGCTTAAATTTAGACCTTTTATAAAATATAGTGGAATTTGACAGACTCCAGCTTCGAAAAAAGTCATTTCAGCCTGGATTCGTGATATTTAATTAATATTATGTCGAAAAATAATTTATAGGAAATCTATTTATAAATATGAATAACTTTATATTTGTTCAAATATACAAATTTTATGGTAGATAGTGTAGTCAAAAATCTTGCATGGAAGCTTCGGGAAAAGTCTACACGTGAAATATGTATTTTTTCTCTGCTACACACAAATATTTGTAACAGACTGAATATATATGTTGTACATTACCTTAAATTAAAAAACATTTGGTTTTAACGTAATTTTTTGTAAGGTGAAAATAACTTTTACTTATTAATAAACAAACTGGAATGATATGTGTTGTTTTAATACTTAAAATTTAGCAAATTAAAATATCTTTTGTACGACTTTTTCATAGATCCCCAGATTTTTGTGAGATTTAAGAAAATTGTACTGGGAAAATATACTTGACACTTCAAGTTTATTGGATTAAAATTCATTTCGTGGAATTTTTAGGTATTAAAATATCGGGTAAGGTTTAATTGCTAATGATGAGGGAAATAATTTTATCAGTGGGATTTGGGAAAAAAAGTTTCCTTCGATGCCAGCACAAGAAACCATCCCTTGGGTTTGATAACCTTCAGAACATGTTTACAGCCAGGCGAAAGTAGAATCTAGAGGGGCAGAGGGTAGAAGGGAGGTATCCAGGTTGGTCCACTTCAAATTCGTGGGTAGAGAGCAGTTTTGCAGACAGGTTAACGCCTTCGGAAGAGTCCAAACTTGGTGTCTTGAAGGGGAGTCAAGTAGGTGGACAGACCCCGACGAGGTGGAAAAAGACTCGTTCTGGGCTGTGTTGGAGGGAGGGGGTGCATACCAGAAAACACAATCTGGTCTATAGGCTGGTGGGGGGGGGGGGGGAGGGGGACGTCTAGCAGTAGCTTCCAACCGCTTTTTGCTGCCATGCACCATTTTTAGTTTGTGATTGAATCTAGCACTGGATACATTGTTCTCTGCACACACACCACCGGTCATCCCTCTTCACCAGTCGGGACGATGCTTGGCGGGGTTTTCATGGCATGATCGAGGGTTAGGATATCTGCGTACCCAGGGTTTCGAACCAGCCCACAGCGGACTTCAACTCTCGTTAATCACTTTCTTCGAATAGTATCTGCTCTGGGGTTCAGTCTTCATTAGCTACATTGAAAAATATTTTTATAAGTTTTAAATAGTCATTTTATTTTATTCGCCTTAAGTTATTGTGAAAATTTATTTGTTTGTTAAGATTTTTTCATAATAATCGATTAACGTTTCTCTATCAGTTATAAAATACGGGAGTCGCTAAACTTTTATTGCGATAGGTTATAGTGTAGAAATCTTTTCCTTCATTTGGAAGTTTGCTCTCGTGTATGTGTATATATATATATATATATATATATATATATATATATATATATATATATATATATATATATATATATATATATATATAATCTGTGCATCATTCTGATAGGATTCGTAAATGTGGATTTCCGAAACTACTGATCTCGAGAGACTTTAACGGAATGTGTGTTAAACGTTGTTCGGATCGATATAGTGCATTCGTTATTTTAAATTATTTTGTTTTTCCAAGACAAAATCTTTGGACGTGCTAATATTGTGAAAAGTTGTGTTTGCATTGTAAAATCTTTATTCCTTCATGTTAAATGGAAGAGGCTAACTTCCATTTGGATTAATTCAACGAAACTTGAGTTAAAAATCTGGGTAAGTTTTTTCTCAATACTAATTTGTCAGTGCTCTTGTGAGATATTTATTTGTCCGTGTTACCGTTATGTGGTCCAATTTTTAAGGATTTGTAGGCTACCCTGCCTGTGCATTTCGCATTGCGATGTCCTGTTCCTATGATAATTATCTGATTAATTGTGCTTAATAAATGTACTTCCATCTACGCAGGATTTCATGCGGGCGGTAAATGAGTTTTTCATTTTGATGTAGAAATTTATTATTTTCTAGGGAAATATTAATTTGTTTGAAAACTCAAGTACATGAGTTGTATTCAGAGTTTTTTTTTTCAATCGCTATAGCCTCAGTCGCCTAGCGGCCGCAACCTCCACATCTATAAGTCATTCCTTCACTGACCTCGCAGCCGACCAGACATGTTTGTCCTGCTTGTACAATTTAATTATGTGTTTTTTAATTCGGTGTTAATTCAAGTAGTGTAATTGATATATTGATAGCTATAACTTGTTACTTCATCTATTTATTTGTTTTTACTCCTCTCGCATGTATAACATCATTTGTGTTGTTAATTTACGATTTTTCGCTTATCTAATCTGACAGGACAGGGTAGTCATGGTCTAGGTTTAATTTTAAATTTAAAAATATATCGTCTTTCCTAATAATTACATTTCACAGAAATATACCACTACAGCTCACTTGCCTGCCAATCGGCGCTCTAAGCAGACATCTCTAACATCTTATAAGTCTCCGCAAATCCTTTACTAACATCATCATTTATGCAGCAACCTCCCGATCTTAGGGACTTGTATTAAAATAATTTAAGCTATGTTTAGAAATGAGAGGCATATGCATCAAGTATTGTATTTTGTATGTGTTTAGAAATACTGTCGTTTAATTAAAATTAATATATATATATATGTATATATATATATATATATATATATTGCTACCGAAATTTCATTAACTAGTTGCGTTCTTAATAACACCAGGATAGCTGGGTTCTGTACGGAAATAGTTCGTTACTTGATTTCTTACAAGATAGCTGGGGTCAGTTTGAAATTTGTATTTGCGATTCAATGAGTCCTTTGTGTAATTTAGTATGTCGTATGTTATATTGCTAGTATACATGATGGGTTAGTAAAATCACGTTGTAGATGTAAATTGTATTCATCTCTCTTTTCCTTTAATTCATTTTCATTGCATATTTCATAAAAATTTCATTAAATATGCCTTTCCGAACTCCGCCATTACCTCAGTCACCTACCAGATGATAAACGAGAAGGAAGTCCTCATCCCTCCTCAAGAACACTAAATACGACACAATACCTACCATATATATATATATATATATATATATATATATATATATATATATATATACACACACCCCTTTTCCAACACAGCCCCACCTCAGTAGAACGCCAGAGCTCAGAGGGTGGGGACATACCCTGCCGCTCTCCAAACAAAACAATAAAAAATATAAGACCTTAGCACACCTTTGCACCAAATTATACGCAAAAAATTCCATCAAAGAAATTTGATCAAACAAGTTTGATGCAAAAACTTTGGTCAAATTTCTTTGACCAAACAATCACATTTTCATCCGATTTACTCGAATTACGATTAAAATAATAGGATCAAACCGTTATGATCAGATTAAGGTCAATTTGAAATCAAAACGATGATCCGATTAATCAAGGCGGCATCCCCTTTGAGCTAGAACCGTCCCACCCCTATTACTATTAATTGCAGGAACTAGAAAAATTTATGGGTTCGTTACATGAAGGTTAGACTTTAAGAATCTTAATTTTATACACTCGAGTTGCTTACAGCTGTTCCTGCTCTGTCGCCACAGAGAGAAGCCAGATTTCTTTTGACAGGGGTTGCTCATGATTAAGTTCGTTGTGTTGCCGTGGGTTTACTATTGTGTCGTAGTTTTCCGTGAGGGCAAATAGACTGCGAAGCAATTGCGTTATTCTCACAAACAGCTCGGTGGGGAAAATTAATTTCGCTGAGATAACAGACAGTAATCAGGGAAGAAGTCATGCGATTTCAGGGAAACAGATGACGAACGCCGAGAGATATCGGCTTGGGGCATTATGTGTTTCGGAATATCACTCGCTTGAAGAAGGGGGTTGCTCCTGTACGTAGCGCCAGTGCCAGGGAAGAATATCGGAACGAGGCTTCGCATTTCCGCGCGGTATTGATTAGCGATGGTGAAGTTGGCAGCCTGAGGCTGATGACGACGCAAAGTGGATGGAGACTCTCTCTCGCCGCTTTCACCGAGACTTTAAACAGAGGCGTCACATCGCGGCCACAGAATACTCTAGCATACAGAGGTAAAGTAGCCGCACGAACTGGAGCCGCATACGTCCATATCAGCACTGTGTCGGAACGCCATTCGCCAATCAGCGCCTGGTAACTTCATCACCAGTCTGCAGTCGAGTCAATAGGAAATGTAACGTAGCACTTTGTAACCAATCAGACACAAGGCCCGTTCTTGAAGCAACGCACAGCCAATCGCAGAGTATGTACGTCCACATCCCGCCACGCCATGTCGTCTCTGAGTACTTGTCTACTCTGTGATGGACCAGCGCTCATTATAAAAGTGTTACAACACACTATAGTAGCGCCGCTAGTACTTGGGAGGTGTGTCAATGTTGGGCCACTTCTCCCCAGGGAAGGACACAACTGTACGATGGTGGTACGGCAGGTGGGAGGTAGTACCTGTGGTCGGTGCTTTACAAGTCGACCTGCCGCTCTCTTTCACTTGGCTAGGTGGACCCACGTCCAGTCTTAGGCCGGCGCGACTACAATACTATCCCTTGTGGCTTGCAGCCCCTAGCACGTAATGTTATACACTAATTTGCCAAAAGTCATGGGATAGCACAGTTACTTCTTGTGAGTGTCCAGACCTGTGTGTGTGTGTGTGTATATATACATATACATACATATGCTGTTCACGGTAAGGTGAGCACTTTTGAGTCTTCTCAGTTGTGCTGTGACATCACGTGAGTGAGTGCAGGTCATGGCATTGCACTGCAACTCTTCATGGACTTGACGTACCTCCACAACGATGGTATATTCCAGAATATTACTGCGCCATGTCAGCGATCCAAGTTGTCCAGAACTTGTTCCAGGAACATTCTGGATAGTTTCTACGACTACTGTGGCCACCACGTTCACCAGATATGAACTCCATAGAGTATTTATGTGACGTGGTGGTGCGGTACATTCTGCCAGCAGGGAGCTGGGGGTAGCTACCCAGGTGACATGGACCAGCATCTCTCCACGTGTGTTTCGTCCACTTGTGTTAATGTTGTCAGGACGAGTTGCAGTTAGAAGAGGGACTACACGATACCAGACCGTGTCCCACGACTTTTGCCATGCCAGTGTAGAGTGGTGCTCGCCAGGGGCGTATACTGAAAATTTTCGCATGTCATGTAACACGAAACTTACTTTGGCACTTCACTGTGCACAGAAAAATTTAATGTTTATAATATCAAAATGAAACTTAAAGATCGCTGGAAATGTATTTTGTAAGTGCCTTAGTACCCTCTTCCTCTCACTCTTAATCCAATTGTCAAATAACAAGATTCACTGGTCAAATCAAATAGTTTTAATTTTAAAAGTTGAAAATTTGTTTAACACCCAAAATTCATATAATGCTTAAATTCGCTAGCAGAAAGTCACTTGAATTAGGGCAAAGGCAAAATTATAAGTACGCTTGTTAACAAGAATAATTTGAAATCTGTTAAAAATGTTAATTTTTGCATGCCTTGATACGCAATTAAAAATTAAAATTGCTTCAAAAAGTATCAAAATATAATTTACTTCTGAATTTTAATAGTACAAGGCTTATTTCTAGTGTAATATTTACCATCTGTTTTGTAAGTAGTCATTCAATCAACCTACATTACCAACAGAAGAGTTTAGACAATGTTTCGCTATCTCACAACCAAACTGTTTCTTTTGCAATGGTCAGGATTTAGTGTTCGTACAAAGTTTCTGACTTAGTTATCTGTCTAAATTGTTGAGAGCTGGTATAGGTCTCCCATTTTTAACAAGTCCTAACTTCTCACTGAGTGAGCATAAATGGACAGATTTATTAAATACACTTATTACAATGCCACTTTTACAGTAATCATTCATCTTCAAAATATATTAAGTTCTGTTAACCGAGGTGGCTTTGTCCCTCCACTTGGAAAAACTTTCAAGAGGTGTTATCTCCAGTATGGTATAAAGAAACCAGCTCGCGATCGTATATTGCACTAGTAGATTTGTTAACTTTAAGACAAGAACTGAGGGCTTCAAAACTATGCATTTATCTAATAGAATGATTTTTGCAAATTAAAAAATTAACAATGGGATTACAAGGTTTCACTGGTGATTATAAACTATTATACAAGCTGTATCGTACGTTTGTTATATGTATATTTGTTTTGATGTATGGTATATACATTTCTTTTGATGTATAAATAAGAAACTATGTTGGGAAAGAGTGCGCTCCTGTTGACGACGAGAGGACATCGGAGAGGGGGTGGGCCTAGGGGGGGGGGGGGGTTATTGGGTATTGTTTTGGTCTCGACCTTTGTCGCAAACCAAACAGCAATCTAAATGTTAATGACTAACTGGATTGGGAAAGCGTAGCTCAAACTGACGAGACTGGGTTAACTCTAATGTCTTTATATAAAACCCAAATAAATGTCAGTTATTACAACACTCTACAATAGTATGTGTTAAAGCGGGGAATCACTTATGATACTGTTAACCAATTAAGTAGAAGCCACATTAGTAAGAAGTAGCTAAAGTCTCTGAAGCTATTGGAACTGTCGCCTTAGTCTTAATAGCCGAAGGCTGCTTGCGATCACGTCTTGGTATCGACGGTTCACGCACGGCATGTCCTTCTGTGGTCCTCTTGACCCCACGGCATGTCCTTCTGCGGTCCTCTTGACCCCACGGCACGTCCTTCTGCAGTCTTCTTGACCCCACAGCACATCTTTCTGCAGTCTTCTTGACCCTACGGCACATCCTTCTGCGGTCCTCTTGACCCCGAGGCCGGTGGCTGGCGTCAGGCATAGTTTCACGTCTCCTCTGGCATTTACTAGTCGGCTAAGATGCTGTTTTCCAAACGTCGCTCAGCTCGTGGCCTCACAACTGTGTGTCCCTTCTCGTGCGTAGGGTGTCCGCTCTAGCTAGTGTCATGGACAGGGCTTGTCCGCACCATGGTATAAATACCACTGCTGGACGCAGAGTCGAGAGAAGCATCGCCGGCGAGGGCCGGGTATGATACTACTGAAGGCTCTAGCTGGACCAGGAGATGCTGCGAGGATGTCTGCCGAGAGAGAAGTTAGGTATCGAATCTATGGACGTAGATATTATATACATTTTCGTATGAATTCATACTTAGAAAGTTTCAAGAAATCGTGTGTGGAGACTTTGAATTTTTGCGATCAGGATTTGAACTTTGATTAGTTTGCAAGTACAATGGGACTTTGAATAATTCTGCTTGCAAAATTGACTTACAGAGTTTCGGACTTTGACTCTTGGGCAGATTGTTCTGGACTTTTACGAACTGTTGGGTGGCGTGGATAGAGGTCGCCGATAGTGTTACAACGGGACTTGGAGAAAAATTTCCCGACACGAGTGTAAAAGTGGAACCTCGCCATTTGAGTAGAGTAGATATTGGACTTTCTGAAACTCGTGATGGGGTGGTCTTTTGGGCTTCGGCTTTGGGCAGAGTTGGAAGAAGTCGCCGAGAGTGAGTGTTCGGGACTTGGGTTTTCTGCCAAAGTGGGTGAAGAGGAAAAATTGCTCGTGTTACGAGTGAAGGAATTGGGGACTGTAGGTGTCATCACTGGAGTAGAAACGTGCATGCGCAGGGTTGAGGGAATAAAGGAAGGTATTTTGGACATGGATCTGGGAAATCACATGGATAGTGAGAAAACAGACTTGTGAATGTGTGAGTGGGTGTGGTGTGTGCACTACTGACACTTTAGAGTGTCGAGGCGGGGACAATATCCTCAGTCTCAAAACTTGTCTGAATGAAGTGTTGATGATTTCTGTGGTGGTGTAGAGTGTGCTGGTTGAAGAGGGTGTTGGTTCATTTGTACGGACTATCCTGGCTCCTGAGACCACTTAGGTTCGACGCACTATTATTGTAAGTGTTTTGAGTGTAAATTGGTACAAAACTATCTGAGTTTACGGGGTTGTTTATTTGCGAGTCGTTCTGTCTCTTTGACTTGGGTAGGCGGAGGTAAATCCGTTCTTAGAATGGTTCGATCATTATAGCTCATAGTTTGCACGCATGCTGATTCTTAATGTACTTTTGTCTTGTCAGAGTCTTGAGGGACATGACTTGGAGTACACAGAGTGTGTGAGATGTTGTGGTTGTATGTTGGCAGGTGGGCAGCAGCAGGCGACGCAGTCACCCCTCGGCCAGACGGGACCGCCGCCCAGGATGTACGAGGGTCCGTTGTACCACCGGGGGGCGCCGCCCCCACGCGGCCCGCCCCAGATGCATGGCGGCGTGATGCCCATGCATGCCATGCCACCCCCGCCGCCTCCACGCCAGCGCATACTCTACAGTCGCTACAGTCTGGACGGCGTACCGGTGTATGTGCTGGCTAGTGGGCGCGAGGTTCCTATGCACATGTACCCGCACGTATACAGCCACGATGACGAGGAGCCCGTAGTGTCACGTAGCCGTGCCGCGGGGGGAGGAGCCCGGGGAGCCCTGTACGGCGGCCTACCCGTCATGTACGGCAGCGGCTCGCTCCCAGAACACGAGATTGACCGCGGGGCGACGGCGGCGGGGCGGCAGGCGGGTGCAGCGGACCCGGGGGCGGCGGAGGACGAGGAGGACCCAGGACACCCGTGTGGGGGCGGCTGTGCAGAGGAGGAGTTCACGTGCCTGGGCTCGTGCATGTGTGTGCCGGTCAAGTGGCGGTGTGATGGCGACTCTGACTGCTCTGACGGCGAGGACGAGCTGGGCTGCAGTGAGGCAGTGCCGGGGGCGGCACAGTGTCTGCTGTCAGAGCGCCAGGTGCGCTGCCCCCGCACTCGCAAGTGCATCAAGGAGGAGTGGCTGTGTGACGGCGAGGACGACTGCGGAGACTTTTCTGACGAGACGCAATGTGGTAAGTCCTTGTCTCTCTTCCCTACGTCACAACGACCCCCTCCCCTCCCCATCATCACGGCTGCCACCTGCGACATTTTAATGATTGGTGTTATAAACAAAATGTATTCTTCACGAATACTATAAAGGAAGATATCTACGAGCGTATATTTTCAGTAAAAATAGGCAGTACGTAATTTTTTTGTAAAACATAAATTTTAATAATTCCTGGCAAACAGGCAAACATGTTATGGAGATATCTACGCAGTAGGGAACTTCTCCGAAAAAATTCCTGAAGAATGCATTTTGTTTGAAATGCCTATCTTTAAAATTAACACACTGAGGCGAAATTTCTTTAACGTGGGATTTCCTATTTAAATTAGACAGCTGCCAGCCGGTAGAAAGTGCCCATAACATCGAGGTATTGAGAGCCGATGAGGGTGAGAGGTTAGTATGGAGCAACACCGGAAAGGGAGATCCATGAGAAAACCCGCCGACCAGCGGTATCACCACCACGATTCCCACGTGCGAAAATCCAAGAGTGACCCCGTCGAGAATCGAACCCGATTCGTCTCGGTGAAGGGCGAGTAACCCACCTGCTACACCACCGCGGCGCCCATTCCTAGGTACACCGTCATTTTCCCATACGCCTTCTGCTGTGAACTTGTAGGTCCTCTTTTACACATACATCGGCCGGCATAAGAGTGTCGACATCTCATTGTCAGGAGGGTCTGGCCACAGTTGTGCATATGCCACTATCCGAGCCGCTCGACCGTGCTGTCAGTTCACGCACATTTCCTATCATGAGGAGCCATGCGTGCTACTGTTAAGATTGTATGATGGATGCTGTTAGAAAAACAGCCGCCATTTTTTGTTTGCATTTCCATGTTACCATTTGCTGTCTGTTTTTGACATTTCTATGTTGTATATTATACTGTTTGTCAATGATATGATAGAAAACTGGCCTTTGCTGCATTCCATCACTTAACAAACTGTCTCATTTCGAAACAACTAATTAGATGCAGTAGCTATTTAGCAAGTTGTTTACGTACCACATATTTTTGCGAACTTTCTTTCTTCTGCGTGTAAAAAAACATCTCATTGGTCTCGGCGTTGATGACGTCAGATGCTGATGCAGTCCATCCTGTCTGACTGTGAAGGATAAAGTTTGGCAATCTCCAGTCGGTCAGCAGTTCACCTTACGTCTAAACCATACATTAAAGATGAGGTAGACCGATCTCGTTGGCTGCGCACAACAAATCCCTGTGTCCCAACATTGAACTGCTTTTATGCCAATACGACTAGCAAAAATGGCGTGGATTGGCTTTGAGGTTAGAACACTGTTTAGTAAACAAGTCCTTTGAGATGTTTTTAAACTTCTTCTAACCAATTTATAATACTTTTTGATTAAATTCAAATTGATCAAATTATATTATTGATATAATATTGCTTGTCATTTAAAAATTAAGATATAAACAAACACGATCATCACTGTTGACCATTTGACTTTGACAGTTGTGTTCCTTTGAGGTAGGTCTGTTGGGTACATGTGGAGGAGACGAATAAGCGGTCTACCTCATCTTTAGTATATGGTCTGAACAATCAGCATCTGACGTCACAGGTCAGGTGAACTATCGACGACAGCATGTCAACTCGGACATATCAGACAGAGGAAATTGAAAACCATCTCTGTGCACGTGTTTACTAACGTCAAATGCAATCCACGCCGTTGATGATAGCCGTGTTGTCAGGCGAGCAGTTGAATGCTGGTACACGGAGACTGGTTGTCAGTGTATGGACCTGGGCGGAAAGTGGCGAGATCGAAGCTGGTGAGGTTGTCTTGAGTGTAGTGAGACTTGGTGTGTTGGTGTGTCGGCAGGTGTGAACCTTAACTGCACGATGGAGGAGTTCCAGTGTGACAATGGCCTGTGCATACGCAAGACGTGGCGCTGTGATGGCGATGATGACTGCAAAGACTCCTCTGATGAGTTCAACTGCACTCGCAAGATGTGAGTACCCGACCACACTTTCCCTCCCTCCACTCCAGTCTTATCTCAAGTAGACTAAAGGCTGTTCACAGTCAAATGAGCACTTTTGAAAGCCCTGCTTACGATCCAATTGTCTTCACGTTGTGTATTTTTCCACCTTATGTAAAATTAACATTGCCATGGGCCTTATCACTTTATTCATACATCGGTAAAGTAAAACTGTGAAATTATTAGGAAAGTAAATATTTTACAAATCTGTTAATTTTCACACTTCGATGCATAAAATAAAGAGAAAGGGAAATAAATAACTTAAATGATCGCAAATAGGTACCAAAAACATTTTATCCGACACTAAGTTATGGAACTACTTCCCCTTCATCATGATCAACTTTACTGGGCGAATCTCACTCAGTGCACCCGTTAAAATATATCCCCGCAGGCAGGGACAGTGACTTTTTTCAAATGTTTATTTCGAAAGTGCTCACTTTATCGTGAATAGCCTTTATACGCCTGCATGTGTCTTATGACCTTAAGCCATTACTAAGGTCCCACCTGAGGTGCTCTGCGTGTCCGATATATTGAGGTTGGAATTGTGGTAGTAGTGGTTGAAACATAGCGAGCAGAAGTACGTTCTGAGGAGTCAGTGGTGGCACTGCCCTGGAGAGACAGTGGAGGTCTGGTAGTGCCTATGCTGGACCGCAGCTTCCTCTGGCTCCGAGGACCCAGTATCAGTTCGGAGTTTGTATCTGAGGTGTCAGCTGATTGAGTGTATCTCAGTACAGTACTTGTCCATGGACTATGTTACTGTGATACTCAGCTTAAGGTAGGGCACTGCCGCCCGGTGGCTTTCCCAAAATGACGACCTGGGAAGCAGCTTTGCCTTAGTGTCGTACACTGTTTAAAAAAAAAATTCCTTCATTCTACCGAAGAGTGCGGGTAAAAATTCATCCAGAAGTGTCCGTAAACTCTCCGTAAAATTACGGATACATTGATTTTCAGAAACGGACTTTCCGTAAATTTCTCAGAACCTCTCCGTTAATTTCTAAGTTAGTTTTCTGTACTTTCCGTTTAAAATAAAAATAGGTAGTGAAAATTTCTTTAATTTTGTTATGTGGGTGTTGTACCGTGTATACAAAATGGTTTTAAATAGTTAAAATATTTTGTATTTAAGCGAGGTTTGAACTCGAGTCAAAACATTATCAGTCCACGACTGTAACCATCAACCTATAACTCTCACATGAAAATTGTGGTATAACCTTGATATTTTTATTCAAAAGCAAAAGCAAAAATTTAGTTTCTATTAAATTCAGTATATTTTTAGTGTTGGCAAATGTTACAGATGCCTGATGATATTTTATTATGTTTGAAAGAATAGGTCATAATCGCGTGGATAACATTAACTGCCGCAGAAACGATAATTTTCTTGTTACAGTGGCGAAGAAAGCTTCGTGTGGAATCGACATTGTTCTTCCCCGTAACTCGAAGCCAAAGGGAATACGGAGACTTTCCATATTTTGTGTTTACGGACTTAATTCCGTTTTTCGTCATTGCGGATTGCCTTTCCGTATATACACTGTACATTTCCGTAAAACATTCCGTAAATATACGGAAATTTTTAACAGTGTACAATGCATATTTCTTTAAAAAAGCAAAGTCGAAAACATGTGTGCGACGCTTCGTAAGAGTGAGTCGCAGCCTCAAAGGTGGAGTTGTAACACATGTGTATTGTAAACATTGCAAGGTTTATTTGAAACATAGCAATGACATCCAGGATAGTGATGCTGTAACCTATGGCGGTCATTCCGAACAAGTATGTGTGCCTCGTGTGTCTGCCTACTTGCCAGGCGCAGTTTCGCGATGGTCTCAACATTATTCATGTAGTAATTCCTCGCAAACTGTGGATGTTTACAGTGATAACGTTAGACGACCTTCCTCGTTAATTCTAACATGCTAATTCATACTCCGTCATTGGATAATCAATTAAGCTTCAGCATCACAGACGACATAATTGCAGCCCTTATTTTCCGTAAGATGTAATTGTATAGCAGTGCTGGTTTAGCAGTTGTTGCAGATATTCGTTCAACTACACGATATTATGGACGTGATTGTTCTATTTCATGAGGAATATACAGACAGCTTGTCAGGTTCATCCTGTAGACGATTCACGCTAAGTTGACAAATTTGGAAATCAACATACGAAAAAATCACTGCCCCTGGCTCACAGACTGGTATGTTTACAGTTATGTTGACAGCGAAATGCGAAAAAGTAATCTCATGTTAAAGTTGTATTCAAAGTGTAACTTTTACATTTATGACCACTGAATTTATTTAAAATCTTTTCTGTCTTAAGATTTGTCACATTAACATATTTACGTGCTTCACAATTTCACAGACTGGCGCATCAGTTAAGTGAGAGAGAGAGAGAGAGAGAGAGAGAGAGAGAGAGAGAGAGAGAGAGAGAGAGAGATAGGGTCAGTAGCATTGCTGTTATTACATATGATGGAAGATGGACGGGGAGTGGATATTAAGCAGAGCTTTCACAAGATTACGGTGAACAACGTATATATAAACCAGTACCTGACATCTACATTTCCACAATAAAACCTGATCCTGACTGTGATGTCACCTCCAGCTGACAGGTAGCAGCACTTCTGCTCACTTATGTATTTTTGATCTATCTAAAAGTTCCTATTCCAACATAACTTACTCGAAAACTTAACATGTTTTCTTCTCTAGATAGCACTTTTTTTTCGGAACGATGACTGAAGTTTAATGACGAAATTAAAACCTAAATGATACAAACATATGGAAAGAGATAAATTGATGCAGACTCTTAATAAAAATGCATAAATTGAAAATGATATTCTGAAGACTTATTGTATTGCCACCTCTTTCCGCTAGATTATTTTTCGCATTCTGGCTTTTATCGTTTATATAGAACGTCCTGGTATTGGCCTGTAGCGTATTCGCTTATTCTGTAGTACAAGTATCTAACATCCAGGGTTACCCAATATTCCGGAGGGAAAAACCGGAGAGATGTTGGTGACACTGCGTTAGTAGACCAATTTGGTTTATTTCGGGGCATATCATCTGGCACTGTAGCCTGGAACAATCCGCCATCTTGGATTTCGTCACATTGTGACCGCCCACCCGTTTAAAATTATCCATTTTCCACTTGAAATGTCTCGATTTTACTTCAACATTCCCCTCCCCCTCCGCCTTCTTCCAACCCCGCAAAAATCCCTTTATTCTCAGATAATCCCAAAGTTTCCAGAAACTGAGCTGAAAAAATTAATGATAGTTCCACTTGCGGCTGCATGACTTCTGTTTGCCTCGACGACTCAATTTTCGCTGGCATTATTGAGTGTCAAAAGTGATGACGAGAATATTGAACTGGGGAACTTTCCGCCATTTTGGAGTCGGTGTTAAATCAATAAAATTTATATACATAAAAGTATTTTTATTTAAATTTATTATATTTTATGTTTCTAAAACTTTCCGCGTTACTTCATCAAATTCGTCTTTTCAAGACGAATTCTAATATGACAACAGAATATGCGATTGCATAGCTATGCTCGATGCGATATTTAATGTTTTGGCTACAGGTATTGCTATGAGTACTCACATGCACTACTGTTTATCCTGTTCGCTGTTGTTACAGTTGGACGGGAGTATGACCACGCCCTTGAACATAGCGGGCCGTTAACAACCATCCATGTACACTATCTACCAAAAAGTAATTGGCCACCTGTCCACAATGTTTGTTCGATGGTTGTCACCCCGTTAGAATCTCGTAGGGCCACCTCTTGCAGCTATAACAGCAGCCACCCTGTCTGGCATGCTCTCTACGAGTGTTTGCAGGACATCCACGGAGATTCGTCGCCATTCCTCTTGCAACAATTCCATGAGTTGAGCAATGGATGTTGGCCGCGTCTGACGAGACCTCACCCGGCGATCCAATTCGTCCCAAAGATGTTCTGTAGGGTTGAGATCGGGGCTCTGAGCGGGCCAGTACAATCGGCGAACATTGTTGTCGGCGTACGACTGCATAGTAGCCCTTGAAACATGACACCTGGTATTGTCATCCTGGAAGTAACACGGGTCCATTCCGTAGAAACGCCACAATGTTGGGAGCATTACATTATCCAGAATATTACAATAGGCCTCTGTGTTCATGCTACCACGGACAAACACCAGCGGTCCTACGCCGAAGGCCGTGAAACACAAGTCAACTGACGTACTGAATTACTTATCTTCACGGTTGCCCAATTACTTTTTGGTTGATAGTGTATGTGTAGATGTGATGATCTTTCTGTAGTCAGACAAGAGATATGAAGAAAGTAATAAGCAACGGACAATTATATGTTCATGTCTTCACAGACACAAGTAGATATTTGGCATCTAGCAGAGTCCTTTTTAAGTTTAATGACTGTGGTAGAGGATATTAAAAAATATAGAAGGTCTTGGGGTACACTTTTATCTTTATCTTCATGCCATGCACTGTGAAAAAGGTTTTTTTGATTCAATCAAGATTGTTTGGTGCAACCAAGATATTTGTTTTTGTGGGGGCAATTAAATATTTTGTTGCTAAAACCAAATTATTTTGTTTTTCTCATTTGGTTGCCCGAACCTGTTACATTTGGTTGGTGCAACTGAAGATTTGTTTGGCTACACGTGCATTAAACAATTTGGGTCGACATAAGAACATTTTACAAGTTCAACCTTTTTTCGAACATAGATCACCTGCATCCGAGCGCTACGACTTAGTAATCTCAGCTAATGTGACAACTGATGACGCCGGAAAGCTTTTAAATAGATATAGTGCATTTATTGGGCAACGTGTGCAAACAAATATTTCAAGTTTTACAACTTTTATTAATGTTTTTGTACTATTGTTAAGCATCAATAATAGATGCACTTGTGACGGGCAGCGAAACGTCACTGCACGTCTGTGAGTAATTATCAACTTGCAATTACTAAAATACTCTTCAGATGAATGGTTTGGACCACGTCGCACACACCCTCAACTACTTACTGTGCTTGCTTGGGGCTGTGAAATACTATTCTGAATATAGCTTATATGTTTTGAGACACACATCTCTAAAATTTTCCATTATATCAGACAATATCAACACATCAGATTTGTTCTAGAGTTCTGTGTACTCTCTTAGAGATTTTATGTTGAATTTTTCCCACACCTCTCTTGCAAATTCGTAATCTTCGTCTGTAATGCCGCATTTATTGAGTATGCTGTAAAATGCATCTTTGGATGGAAGCGATGCCTCACAAAATTTTTCAGCACTATCCATGTAGTCATATGGGTAGACACCTTTTCTTGTAACAAAGTCAAGAAGTTCATTGGAAAAATGCTTACACGTTTCTCGGAATTGGTTCCTGGAAAGGTTGCTAGAGAGTTTATCGATACTACTAGCCATAAATTTAAATGACTCAATAAATCTATGATTTACACTTTCACGTACATGTTTCGTAAAAGAAATATATTTTTCTTCATTGTTGGGAATTAGATCAATCTTATTTTCATTGATGCCAAGATCTCTTATGAATAAATGTGTGTCATAACCAGATAGATTGTGTATAAACACTGGGACAAAACATGGATTTCTATACGATAAGTTACAATCTCTGTGTGCAGCTCCCCTAAATTTCCCCGTAAGAAGATCATGATCTCTCACAGAATCACCATTCAAAGGCTTTTCACACATATGACAATGGGTAGCTGTATCATAAACAATTTGTTCTTTCTGAGTTAGTGGAGCATTGATTTTTCAATTGTGTATATATCACCAATAGACTTTGCTTCTTCCATTAGCATTTCAACGAGCACAGTAGATGCATCAGGCCCTTCAGAAGTTACTGGCGGTTTATAGTATCCATGTTCGTATTTTATGTAGTAACAGAAGTTAATAGGCTCGTGTTTTTGGTATGGTTTCGTGTAGGATTCGTCGGGGTTTGGTTGGCAAGTTTCGATTTTAGTCAACAAATATTCAAAATCAGCATATATCACAAACGGAACTCTCAAGGAATGATTTTGGTTTTGAAATCTTAATATGTCATTTTTTACTTTAGATGGTAGTTCAACTCTAACACCATCGTGATCTTGGTAGTCTTGTTCGTGATTTTTTAGCTTATTTATAGAGTAGAAATGTTGCATACATCTATCACATATAAATATTTTGTGATCATTTTTCGTTACTTGTGATGTGACAAGTCTCGAAAGACTCTTTACCCAGCAGTAGTAGTCGTTCTTTTCGTCTTTGATATAGAGTAGGTTTATGTGCTTATCCGTCTTATTTTTTGTTATTTTTAATGGGCAGATTATAAATTTCTTACCTCCATCTTCTTCTTCGTATGTGTATACATTGATAGAAATTCCACTTCTCTTCTCGAAGGTTGGTATGCTATCCAATTTCATTGGAAATTCCAAACCCTTAAGTGCATCATCAAACTCATGTTCGTAAGCTATATATTTATTCACTCTTTGAGGGTCTTTTTGTACTTGATGCAATGCAGATAGAACAGACCACAAAAAACATTTTCGATCATCGTTCTTAACATTAATTACCGCCTGTTTAGTTTTGATTTTTTTCTGGGAGATCAACATAAGAACTGCCCTTGAATGGTACATGTTTATATATTCGCACTTCTAGTTTAAATATTTTGTTTAGTACCCTCTGAGATCCCTTAGCTTCGAATGCCCCCATCTCAGCTATGATTTTCGATATGCTATTGGTATAATATTCTTCCAGATTAGTTGATTTCAGTATAATCTCGTTCTTTGTTTTAAAGGAGCTTTCTACATATTCAATATTCTCATTCTCATAAATTCCCCTTTTGTACTCAGTGAAGAATTTCATGTTCACTTTGAGTGATTTTCAATGTTTATTAATTAGTCCCGTGACAGTTTCTTTTACATCGTTAAGGAAATGATTTGGGTCTTTGTATGCATTCACATTCTTTACAGCATAAGACTTGATCCTACTTTGAAATGCTGTTTCGATTTCTTATACACTGAATCTGGGTGTGTACTTATGAATTTTACTTCTCAAGTGACTTCTTATGAGAGACGGTTTGTAATAGTGGCTACACTGTTCACACTTGACATACTTCTCTTGAGATTTCTTCTTTTTTCTTTCCGCAAAAACATCTTTCTTAAACTTATATTCTTTCCAAACATTACCAGTTCCGTTAGCCTTTTTCATTGCCATGGTCGTTATCATATTAGACATCGGTTGATTTTTATTTGTGCTCATTTATTATATACAATATTTTATTTTTTACGCATTCAAATTTCTTGAGCCACTCTTTTTTGCGGATGCACCCAAACGCAACTAGATATACATCTCCAAATTAGACTATGTTGTAGCACATTGCCGAAGTCAGAGCGATAATTGTGTTTTAATGATCGGATAACCATTAAAATTTTATAGAGAGATGAGCATAAATAAAAATCAACTGGCGATTATTTACTCTTTAAAAAACCGAATAGAATGCATTTGTTCATTGCCGCAATCCTCCATTCCATCATATGCAAAATTTATACCACCACAATTAACACCATCTAAAACTTTTCGCTGAAAATCTGAAGATATCTGTCTGGCAAGGTTACTTTAAAATTACCAGAAGTAATTACCGCTTTGTATCCATACCGTGTATAATTTATTTCATCATGGCCTATAGGATAGGTCTGTCCGATTGTAAGTTCGGAAAGTTTCTTAAATTGCAGGGTTCCGTTCAATATATTTAGCAACTGGTCCATCTTTATTTTATACAATATTTTATTTTTTTTTGCGTATTCAATTTTCTTGAGCCGCTCTTTGCAACTTTTTGTTGTCACTTTTTGCGGATGCACCCAAACGCAACTTTTTACGGTTGCACTCTAACACAACTTTTGCAGTCACTTTTTGTGGTTGCAACCAAACGCAACTTTTTCTAGTCACTTTTTTGCAACTCCACTGTTACGCAACTTTTGCAGTCACTTTTTGTGGATGCCTCAGATTGGCATGACTGCCTCAAACGCTACTTTTTGCAGTCACTTTTTGCGGCTGTGTTCGAATGCAACTTTTGCAGTCACTTTTTTGCAGCTGCACTCTAATGCAACTTTTTGCAGTCACTTTTTGCCGCTGTGCTCGAACCGGCAGCTGAGGTTTTGTAATGGCTAGAGCATTCAATTTACCGTTGGTTTTCTGATGGTCTGCGCATTTCATTTGCTGTTGTTTTTTCTGATGGCTCGTGCATTTCATTTGCTGTTGGTTTTCTAATAACTGGGAGCTGTTCCCAAACGCAACTTTTTGCAGTCACTTTTTGCGGCTGCATTCAAACGCAAGTTTTGCAGTTTTTTTTTTGCGGCTGTGCTCGAACCGGCAGCTGATGTCATGGATCAGGAAAACAAACGGTATTTTTTTCTGATGGTTTTCTGATGGTTTGGGCATTCAATTTGCTGTTGGTTTTCTGATAACTGGGGGCTGTGCTCGGACCAGCATTTCTATACTACTACTGTAGATAGTCTATTCGCGTGTTATTCTCACTTGTAGAACCAAACCTTTGAAAAATTAACCCACGTATGACATGGTTGGTGCTTTGTTGTTTCCTACATATCACTTGCGCCACGAGATTTTTATTCTTGTGTTGACATGAAAGTATCTCATTATTGATTAAATTGAACTTTTCCTTATATTTATTTATATAACTTATTATAACATTCCATCGATAATATTTATACGCAGAGAGGAAATAGGTGTGCTGTGAGAAGTAGCTGTTGTGCCAAATGCAGCGTGTATTCCCTTTGGTGTAATTTTCTTGACTATGTTAAATAAGGCGGAGGAATATGCTGGAAGTAGAACTTCAGCAGGGCCGGCTCCAGGAAAGTTGGCATGACTGGCTGGTCGTTAACCAATGGAATCGCGAGTTGGCCAAGTCTCTGTCGGGACTCTAGGCTTGAAGCACAATCGACAATCCATTCTGATGATTTAAGCAAACTTGCAATGGTTTTTTATGTATCCAATTAGGATTTTGTAATGGGTTACGCTGCAAATGCTAGATACTGATAAACGCTAGTGAACTCTAACCGTGCATGTTTCTTGTTATAAAACGAATATTTGTTTTTTAATCGTACCGGATCCTGAGCTACACTCAAGTTGAGGACTCCATCAGTCTCAAGGTATTGTGCGTGTTTGTTGCCTAGTGGCGTGCGAGCACTAAGGGCCGATCTATGTACGTACATCACATGTCTTATCGCCTCTGTGAGCAAGGCAATGAACTGGCGTGTAGGTGTTCTATCGTTCACTCGCCTCTTGGTGATCCCAGTGGTGACTCCAGCACGTTAAATGATGTAATAATGACGACAACGGCTTGTTGCACGTCGATGGACTGGTCCAGAAATTACATACCTAATTATGATGAACTGTCCGTTTACATCTTCTTCACTTTGGAAAAAATGCACATTATAAATGCAAGCACAAAATGAAAACTACCTTTCGGTGATGGAAAATTATTTCAATGCTATTCTTAAATCTGAGACAGTGGCTAAGCGGCAGGTAGTGATAGGCGCAAGTGATCCTCCCAACTCAGTTGCAGAGTAGTATAGGCTGTTCACGATAAAATGAGCACTTTTTAAGGCCCTCACAACAGGCATTAACTACAAATAAATATATCTTATTGCACTCGGACATTAACTTTTGATGGAGGTGAAATGTATACACTGCGTTTATTGGTCACATTGCAATGTTTATATTAAAAAGCAGCAGGAAGACGGAAATTTTATGAAAGGAAAAAATTTATAAGGACCTTAAAAAGTGCTCACTTTACCGTGAACGGCCTATACCTACACGTGTAAGTACTACACATGTGCACCACGTGGCTGCACACAACAAACAACACTGCTGTTTGGGGGGGGGGGGGACAACTCTCAACACATCACGTTTACTGCAAACATTATTGTAAAGCTCTTGAACGTGGTCCAAACCAATATTTCCAGACTGCGCTATAGTGCCAGATATTGTAGGCTGTTCATGATAAAGTGAGCACTTTAGAAATGAACCTTAAAAAACCCGTCACTGCCCCTGCACGCATATATTTTAATGGCTGCACTGAGTGACAATCGCTCAGTGGATGGAAAGTAGTTTCATATCTTAACGTCGAATAAAATGTGTTAGGTAACCATTTATGATAACGTGGAAGTATTTCTTTCGCTTTCTGTTTTTTTTTAATGCCTCGAAATGTAAAAATGAGCAGATTTGTTAAGTATTTACTTTCTTGATAATTTCACAGTTTCATTTGAACGACGCATGAATATAGTCATGAGTCCCACGACAATGTTAATTTTACACAAGGTGGAAGAATACACAACGTGCATACAAGTATATCTTAAACAGGGCTTGAAAAGTGCTCATTTTACCGCATAGATAATTTCATTTTTCCTTTTCTATCAAATTGACGTACTTCAAGAACATTAATTTACCGATATACGTGTATTCGCGCAAACAACGATTCCAAAGAAACTGTTTCAGTATATCTCCTCCTATCACACCAGTTCTAGGTCTCCGATACGGACACGCAGGGTGCGTCCCTCTTGGGAGGTGCACATAAATATGGCAACCATCATGGTGTGCAGGGTGATTGATGAGCCTGTTTCCTCCGCCTTCTTTGGTCCATGTCGCGGGGGCTGAGTGCTGAGTGATAATATTGTGACGGCGTCTCTTAACACACAAGGGAGTAAGTAATTCATCAATAACTTTCGCCCCGAGATAGAAATAAACCTGGATACAGAGGCTGTTGGCGAAGTGTTGCGAGGCATTACTGGTGCTTGCCCATATCTGTACACTGTGGCTGCTCAGCTCGCAATATTCCGTACTATTTCAGCCAGACTTGATGTTGCTCCACAACTTAGCAGAGTTGTTGTTGCGTAGCGGCCTCCGCTCTTTGCGCAACTTGTTTTGGTGGGGCCGAATTCAAGAATTAGTCCTTTGAAAAAAAATTAAAAGGAGGGGAACTTTGTAGTGGATATTAAGATTTACAATTTTGGCATGCATATATTTGTACTCCAGTTCATCACATTTATAATACAAAAAGTTACAACTGTATTCTACATTACTGCATGTACTAAATTCATTCAAATGCATTATTTAAGGTGAATAATTTGACGTAGCGTACGTTTTCTGTTCACATTAATAAAATACAAATGTTTGTCATATATATATATATATATATGTATGTATGTATGTGTGTGTGTGTGTGTGTGTGTGTGTGTGTGTGCACGCGCGCAAAAAAGTGCACAGTGATGTAATATTTTCTTTTCTTTTGTGTTTTGCGGTCTGTTTTTGTATACGAGAGGTACATTTTTCGTTAATACTGAAGGTAGCTCATACAAGTGTTACAAATGTAGACAAGACAAAAATTTTACTTTGGCGGCGTCAGTGCTGCCAGTTTGAGTTCTAGTAAAGGAGCGAAATGCCTTTAGGATATTTCTTAATATTTTCATAATGTTTACATAAATAAATTACGTTCAATTTCTGAAGCAAGGTTGAGCACTTGGGGAGGGGGGTGTTTACCCTAGTCCCCTCCCTCGCAGCCTTGTGATGACATCCAGGGGCTGATGCCACTGGATGTCATCACCTCTGTAGGCAGGTAGCGAGCTGCTGCAGGCAGGTAGCGAGCTGCAGTTGGCAGGTAGCGAGTTGCTGCAGGCAGGTAGCGAGCTGCAGTTGGCAGGTAGCGATCTGCTGCAGGCAGGTAGCGAGCTGCAGTTGGCAGGTAGCGAGCTGCAGTTGGCAGGTAGCGAGCTGCTGCAGGCAGGTAGCGAGCTGCAGTTGGCAGGTAGCGAGCTGCAATTGGCAGGTAGCGAGCTGCTGTTGGCAGGTAGCGAGCTGCTGCAGGCAGGTAGCGAGCTGCAGTTGGCAGGTAGCGAGCTGCTGCAGGCAGGTAGCGAGCTGCTGCAGGCAGGTAGCGAGTTGCAGTTGGCAGGTAACGAGCTGCTGCAGGCAGGTAGCGAGCTGCAGGTGGCAGGTAGCGAGCTGCTGTTGGCAGGTAGCGAGCTGCTGATGGCAACTAGTGCGGAGGACGGAAATCTGTCTACCTTGTCTTTATGGGACATACACAGTAGTTCCACCTCTGTATTGTTAGTGTTCTGTGTTCTATAGCGGTCTGCCACTGAATAATTCAATGCGCTCTGCTCTCAGCTGAATATTAGCGCTTTCGGAGTGAGTGACATATCGCCAAGAACGTCGTGGCAGCGACAAGCGAAACAGGTACAATCAATATAGGTTAATTGTTCTCCAAAATAAAAATAAATTGAAACCCAATAAGCTGTAGTTATGGAAGAAATTACAATTCGTCACAATTTTCTATGAAATTTCTTTTTAACGTCTTTACCTTTGCTGCCCAGATTTTGACACAGAGAAAATTATTAAGTATAAGTCTCGAAGGTTTGCTGATAGCAGTTAGCCGAAATAGATAACCACGAGAATAATTACAAGCTTGCTGTCATTACACTATAATTGCGAATATAATATTCTCCGATTGCTGAAATTGCGATAGTGTTTCCAAATGCGTGTTCTATGTGATTTTTGCAAAAGTAGGAATGCCTGGCGTGGGTCTTTTATTTAGGAAGATACAGTGTTACACCGTTATTCGGGGCGCTGTTGGTGTATATCTTATCTGTGTATCGATCAGCTGTTGCCCCACTGCGTACACTGAGAAGTAATCGAACCTAATATATCGTTGAGCAAATAAAATTTGAAAAGCAACAATATTACTTTTGTTCGTATAACAAAATATATGTTTGAATAAACAGCATCTCAGTGTTGGGCCAAAAAAAAAAAAAAAAAAAAAAAAAAATTAGACTGTCAACTAAATATTTGGTTGAATCAACTGTATATATTTGTTTGGCCACTGATTTGGCTGCCTTCATTCGAAAATACAGGTCGAGAGTTAGTTTGTATTTTTTGTGACAGTTAGGATAGTAAACGTGGTTGTCAGTGTATCTATTGATGCTTGGCAATACAAGAAACTGACAAGTCAAGCTGTAATACTTGAAATATTTGTTTCCACGCGTTACCCTATATTTGTACTATATCTATTTAAAAACTTTCTCGTAGCATCTGTTGTCACATAAGCTGAGATTACTAAGGCGTAGTGCTCGAACGCATGTGATCTAGGTTCGGAATTCTGTCGAGCTTGTAAAATTCTTTTATATCAGCCCAAACTGTTTAATGTACGTGTAGTCAAACAAATCTGTAGTTGAACCAACCAAATATTACTGTTTGTGGCAACCAAATGAGAACAACAAAATAATTTGTTTTCAGCAACAAAATATTTCATTGCCCCTAAACAAACGAATACTTTGGTTGAACCAAACAAATCTTGTTTGATTCAACAAAACTTTTTTCTCAGTGTAGCCAGTTTCATTCCCGGCACGGCAGGTGGCGCTATGTTCTGTGCTTGTTTCCTCCTAAAGTTCTGTTATTGGCTCACGGCTCACACCTTGACGCGCTTAAACTGTCATCAGATTGCAAACACAACAGAAATATACATGCCGTTGTAGTCTAGCTTGCCGAAGAATGAATTCGCGAAATTTCCCTCCCCCAGAACAGCCGTCAGTGGAACGCGCCAACCACACGTGGCCAAGCCAGACGAGAGACTTGTTGTGATTAATGCCATGCGTACTCAGATGTAATACTCACGAACACTCTTATTTCATCAAATGGCTGACGAGCAATAAGGTAACGAACTATTGTGTTTACTAAGCATAAAGTCCAACAAATAGTTGAATTTGACTATACTTATCATTTAAGTTGCTGGCAATCACTCATTAAGCTGTAATTTATAGTGAATTGCACCGGCCTGGCAGCGAAAACTCCAGTGCCTTCCGCTGATTGGCCAACATACAAAGTTAGCTTCAAACAGGCCTAATTATTCCGTAGTTATGGCATGAAACTTAAAGTCATCATAAAGCAGCTAGTTTCAAAATTATTGTCCTAGTTTCTGAAATCGTGTAATTTTTATGTGGCCTACCAAAGCTGAAATTATGTGTCAAATTGGAATGCAATAACTGAGAAGTTCAAGACTAATGATGTGAAAGCTTCTGTAGGTTCTGTCAGCAGAGAGAGATATATTGAAGTTGGCTTAATGTTTCTGTAAATATGATACACTAACGTAACATTTATAAGGCCGTGTTGAAAATAATTGCGTTATTTACTTATATCGCATTAGTTTAGGGCAATCGTATTACTTTAACTGGATTCTGCACAAATATTTTTGAGGTGTATTTTATATCTCTATATTTTAGTTGTGCTGCTTTACAAAAGTCGAACAAAAAAGGCGCTGAAGAAAAATATCTTCACAATAGGTATTGCCAAAGTACGAAGTTTGATTTTAAAAAAGTTTATGGTTGTCTTTATTTATTAAAAATGTATAGAATTTAATGAATTTGTGAAAGGTAAGCACAGAAGTAGTGTCTACTCCACCAGTGACATGGCAGGGTCATACAGTTATATACAGAATTGCCGCTTGCCAGTCGAGCGCCTTGTGTTTGAGTGTAGAGGCGATTCCGTATTTAATGCGCATGCCATTGCCTGCCTTATCGCTTCATTTCTACCCTGCTTCAAACATTGAAAGTAGCCGCTTGTGTCTATTCGCTGTTTCTTCACACTTTTTGAATCAAACTTTTGAAAAATCGCTCCATGTGTAACTACAGTCCATTCTCGACTGGAAGAGACTTGATGAAACGAACTTTTGAAAAATTACCCTAGGCGTAACATATCAACCTGTTGTTTCAATAACCTGCATTCCACGAATACATAACATTGTGATTAACTCTAAAGTACCTAATTTTTTAATTAATGAAGCTTTTCTTAATATCGTCTTTAACTTGTTATATTTATTTCGCATTAAATATGAATTAAAAACAGCGAGTGCAGCGACGTGTTGGCAACGGCTGGTAAGAAATAGTTCTCAGTTCAAATATTTTCCAATGTAGTTTTTAGGCATGCTGTTTGTAAATTGAATATTGCTATTGAAATATTTCGGTAGCTCCGATAGAAACATATTTCATTGTTACAGTTAAAAGTAACAGCGCAAAATAACGTACGTACGCCTTAGTGACGTGGTGTTTGTTTTTTCGAACGACGAAACCGTCGGCTGGGCGGAGCTTATCACTCTCTCTCTCTCCCCCCCCCCCTCATCTTGTCTGTCACTCTCTGGCGGGAAATTTCCCATCGCTAGTAAGTAAAAATTACACCTGTTTAAAATTGTAGCATATTTCATACTTATTACAGCAAAATAATGATTTTTGAATTTGGAATTTACAACTGAAAAGAGATTTTAATATTTGAATACTTAATTAAATACAATTGGCATTTAGAAGTGATGGCGGGTGGCTTGCAAATCTTATGGTGGAAGATATGTCGAGTGGCTAAATGACGAGAGGTTTTGCTTCTGCGTACTCGACGAAGTATTGATTTCTCTTCCTCCGAAAAATACTTCAAATGACCACATCACGTTAGGACGTTGTGTTTTTTAAACCTACCTAGGCAAGTTACGATGTTGTGATAAATCTGTGTTTCCACTGCAGTAATAAATATACTGTTACGTGTGTTTCGTTAACCGCTGAGTGTGTGTGAAATAGCGTGGCGTGGTTGCCTGGTGGTCGATACGCTGGCCTTTTGTGTGTGTGCGTGATTCCAAATATTTCATTAGCACTTTTTATACCTGTTAACTGTGAACTGTTTTTATGACGAAGTTTATTATTTACATACACGTCTGTTTATTTATCTCAACGTTGTACCTTTGCCCCAGGTGTTTGACACACAGTCGTGTTACACTATTTGCTGCAATCCCAACCAAATACTAAGCCCAGCGCGATAAATTTCAATAAACCTAATAAACAGGAAGTAGCAATACATAGAAATATGAGCGGAATAAATGTTATCGTAGGCTTATTTGTGTGCATGTTCACCGCTATCTTTTAAAGTTTGTATGACAAAAATGAGCAACACGAGTTGCGTGCTTGAATTTAATGTGCCTTTTTCATTTGACTGGTTGTTCCTTCGTTTTAATATTTATTCCAACTGAGGCCGTCCTTCTAGAGAAATAACCCAACACATATCAATAACAAAATTATAATTACAATTAGTACAGCCCTTTACCTCGCAGTTGTAACAGTGTTAAACACAGTCGCGGCAAAATATTAACGTGCATTACATGTAGGCCTAATGTGTTATGTCGTGGAAAACAAATATGTTAATGTAAAATAACGGCAAGAACTATCGTCAATTCAGGCATTTTTAAAACGTCATAAAGCTGACGTAAATAATGTTAGATGCCTAAAATGTGAATATTCGTACGGAATGGTTTTTAGAATATGGCAGAATTCTTTGAAAAGCTTTAAACAGTAAACAACACATTTGACAGGAATAAAAGTGTAAGTCACATTTCAATATTTGTGTTTAGGTATAGCGAGTGTATACGAATACATGTACACATTCAATGGAATGTAAACATTGATTTTGACAGATGCTACATGGCAGGTAAATGGCAATGTTTGGTTACATTGGGTGGAAGGATACAAAACGGGCCTGCAAGTAGATATTTAGCAGGGCTCTGAAAATATTTCTTCCAGTGGGTAATGGACTATAGATAGGTTTTTGCTAACAAGCTTTTTATACTCGTGCTAAAATTAAATAAAAATCTTATTTATGGATAAATTGAAGTTTTATTTATATTTTATACACAAATATTATAATTTCTAATAAATATGAAAAAACCAAAAAAAGGGGGATGTGATAGGTGTATTCGTAACGCTAAGTAAGAAATATTTGTTACAGAGAGTATTAGTGCACTGAGTGCGCAGCAATGCGGTTCGTTGTCCCTTTGGTGTAACTGTGTAGACAAGGAAGCTTTGTTTGCAGTGTAGCTCTTAGGAGGTATGCTCGCCTTTGAAAGGCGAAGAGGGTTGCATGTCGCCGAGTAGACAGGCGTCGCAAACCTTCTTACAGAGCACGAAACCGCTTACTTGTTAACAAATCAACATCCCATGGAGTAAATTCATTTACGTCAGCGTTTCGCTTATCGCTCAGTTCCGACCATTTATTGCAGAATTTCTATATTCGAGCCTGATGTAGGGCGATATTTCCATTCTGTGAATACGTTAAGAACTTTAATTACTGTTTAGGAAGCTTACTGGAAAGTGTTGCCCTTAAAGACTTTTTGCCGGAAAGGATAAAAAACTATTGTCTATACCGCATTATTTTTACTTCTATCATTTTAAGTGTATTAATGGAGAAAACAAAATCGCGAAATTGGTCAAATATCGTATTTTTAAAGCTTGCTTATGAAGTTTCCTTAAGCGGTAAGAGAAAAGTGCGATTATACGCGCGTAGTTTGATCTGCGTACTTTCATTGCGTGCGATAAAACCCCTACGTTACAGATCCAATTTGCACAGTGCAGCGTTAAGACGTAAACACTGCACGCCTTGCGGGTAGGAGCGACGTGGTGCTAGGAGTGCATGTTAGTATCGAGAGTATGGCTCCCTCGTGGTGCTAGGAGTGCATGTTAGTATCGCCAGTATGGCTCCCTCGTGATGCTAGAAGTGCATGTTAGTATCGCCAGTACGTGGTGCTAGGAGTGCATGTTAGTATCGCCAGTACGTGGTGCTAGGAGTGCATGTTAGTATCGCCAGTATGGCTCCCTCGTGGTGCTAAGAGTGCATGTTAGTATCGCCAGTATGGCTCCCTCGTGATGCTAGAAGTGCATGTTAGTATCGCCAGTATGGCTCCCTCGTGATGCTAGAAGTGCATGTTAGTATCGCCAGTATGGCTCCCTCGTGGTGCTAGGAGTGCATGTTAGTATCGCCAGTATGGCTCCCTCGTGATGCTAGGAGTGCATGTTAGTATCGCCAGTATGGCTCCCTCGTGATGCTAGAAGTGCATGTTAGTATCGCCAGTATGGCTCCCTCGTGGTGCTAGAAGTGCATGTTAGTATCGCCAGTACGTGGTGCTAGGAGTGCATGTTAGTATCGCCAGTACGTGGTGCTAGGAGTGCATGTTAGTATCGCCAGTATGGCTCCCTCGTGATGCTAGAAGTGCATGTTAGTATCGCCAGTACGTGGTGCTAGGAGTGCATGTTAGTATCGCCAGTACGTGGTGCTAGGAGTGAATGTTAGTATCGCCAGTATGGCTCCCTCGTGGTGCTAGGAGTGCATTTTAGTATCGCCAGTATGGCTCCCTCGTGATGCTAGGGGTGCAATTTAGTATCGCCAGTACGTGGTGCTAGGAGTGCATGTTAGTATCGCCAGTACGTGGTGCTAGGAGTGCATGTTAGTATCGCCAGTATGGCTCCCTCGTGGTGCTAGGAGTGCATGTTAGTATCGCCAGTATGGCTCCCTCGTGGTGCTAGGAGTGCATGTTAGTATCGCCAGTATGACTCCCTCGTGATGCTAGGAGTGCATGTTAGTATCGCCAGTATGGCTCCCTCGTGATGCTAGAAGTGCATGTTAGTATCGCCAGTACGTGGTGCTAGGAGTGCATGTTAGTATCGCCAGTACGTGGTGCTAGGAGTGCATGTTAGTATCGCCAGTATGGCTCCCTCGTGGTGCTAGGAGTGCATGTTAGTATCGCCAGTATGGCTCCCTCGTGGTGCTAGAAGTGCATGTTAGTATCGCCAGTATGGCTCCCTCGTGATGCTAGAAGTGCATGTTAGTATCGCCAGTACGTGGTGCTAGGAGTGCATGTTAGTATCGCCAGTACGTGGTGCTAGGAGTGCATGTTAGTATCGCCAGTATGGCTCCCTCGTGGTGCTAGGAGTGCATGTTAGTATCGCCAGTATGGCTCCCTCGTGGTGCTAGGAGTGCATGTTAGTATCGCCAGTATGGCTCCTCGTGATGCTAGGAGTGCATGTTAGTATCGCCAGTATGGCTCCCTCGTGACGCTAGAAGTGCATGTTAGTATCGCCAGTACGTGGTGCTAGGAGTGCATGTTAGTATCGCCAGTATGGCTCCTCGTGGTGCTAGGAGTGCATGTTAGTATCGCCAGTATGGCTCCCTCGTGGTGCTAGGAGTGCATGTTAGTATCGCCAGTATGGCTCCCTCGTGTGCTAGGAGTGCATGTTAGTATCGCCAGTATGGCTCCCTCGTGGTGCTAGAAGTGCATGTTAGTATCGCCAGTATGGCTCCCTGATGATGTATCGCCAGTACGTGTGCTAGGAGTGCATGTTAGTATCGCCAGTACGTGGTGCTAGGAGTGCATGTTAGTATCGCCAGTATGGCTCCCTCGTGGTGCTAGGAGTGCATGTTAGTATCGCCAGTATGGCTCCCTCGTGGATGCTAGGAGTGCATGTTAGTATCGCCAGTACGTGGCAGGTGCATGTGTCGCCAGTACGTGGTGCTAGGAGTGCATGTTAGTATCGCCAGTATGGCTCTCGTGAGCTAGAGTGCATGTTAGTATCGCCAGTACGTGGTGCTAGGAGTGCATGTTAGTATCGCCAGTATGGCTCCCTCGTGATGCTAGGAGTGCATGTTAGTATCGCCAGTATGGCTCCCTCGTGGTGCTAGGAGTGCATGTTAGTATCGCCAGTACGTGGTGCTAGGAGTGCATTTAGTATCGCCAGTATGCGTGGTGCTAGGAGTGCATGTTAGTATGCTGGCCCAGTACGTGGTGCTAGGAGTGCATGTTAGTATCGCCAGTATGGCTCCCTCGTGTGCTAGGAGTGCATGTTAGTATCGCCAGTACGTGGAGTGCTAGGAGTGTATGTTAGTATCGCCAGTATGGCTACCGTACGTGGTGCTAGGAGTGCATGTTAGTATCGCCAGTATGGCTCCCTCGTGTGCTAGATTGTAGTACCGTGGCTGGATTAGTTAGTATCGCCAGTACGTGGTGCTAGGAGTGCATGTTAGTATCGCCAGTATGGCTCCCTCGTGGTGCTAGGAGTGCATGTTAGTATCGCCCGAGTATGGGCTCATCGTGGTGCTAGGAGTGCATGTTAGTATCGCCAGTATGCTCCGTCGTGGTGCTAGGAGTGCATGTTAGTATCGCCAGTACGTGGTGCTAGGAGTGCATGTTAGTATCGCCAGTACGTGTGCTAGGATGCATGTTAGTATCGCCAGTACTGGTGCTAGGAGTGCATGTTAGTATCGCCAGTACGTTGGTGCTAGAGTGCATGTTAGTATCGCCAGTACGTGGTGCTAGATGCATGTGATCGCAGTTGCTCCTAGGGTGCTAGAGTGCATGTTAGTATCGCCAGTATGGCTCCCTCGTGGTGCTAGGAGTGCATGTTAGTATCGCCAGTATGGCTCGTCGTGGTGCTAGGAGTGCATGTTAGTATCGCCAGTATGGCTCCCTCGTGGTGCTAGGAGTGCATGTTAGTATCGCCAGTACGTGGTGCTAGGAGTGCATGTTAGTATCGCCAGTACGTGGTGCTAGGAGTGCATGTTAGTATCGCCAGTACGTGGTGCTTGAAGTGCATGTTAGTATCGCCAGTATGGCTCCCTCGTGATTCTAGAAGTGCATGTTAGTATCGCCAGTACGTGGTGCTAGGAGTGCATGCAATTATTTTTCTTACGTGAATAATTTTACTCGTGTAACGGTAGTTAAATATTATAAATTATTTAATGTCGATTCCGCGCGGGAAATTACAGGTATGATTGAAACCGCACAAATTTGAAGGGAAAAAAATTGTTATAAAATCCTCAATGTTATGTCTAGCTAGGAATTTTTTATGTCTGGTCAATAGTTTTGATGACAAATATTTGTAAGAAAAATCGAAGAAGTAATGGATACTATCCCTGACACCGTATCTCGCTTGGTCTCCACTAGGCAAGTCCCAAACAAGGTAGCCGTTATCGCGTGTTCCAACTAATAAACAACAAGTACACGGCAGCCCGGAGAATGAAACACCGACTGTAAAACATAAACTTCTAAGTTGATTCCAAAACTAACAGTGAACACAGTGACTCGAGCTGCACAGCGACATCACCGTCCAGTGACGTGGAGGAACGTAGGTCAGTCCCGGGAGACTTACTTGCCAGGCGGCAGACATAAGTCTCACTGTGCCGCAATGGCCAAGCGGTTAGCCTGATCGCCTCCCACCAGTGCTAACCGGGTTTCATCCCCGGGCCGGCATTACCCCGCCCTTTCCTTCAGGGTCCATGCTCACCTCAGTCACCCTCATCTGCTCTCAAGACCTCGTTATTAAGAACAGGCCAAATCTCTTCACTCACAGGTTCGCACGGCCAATGAGCGACCTCACATGAAGTGAACCGCCATATAATGTGGCCTCGGTGTATGTGCGGCCTCGCTCGGGCAGGGCTAAGGCAATCGAGGACTGCCACGCGCGGGAGTTGTAGGGCTCCCCTCTAGCAGGAGGGTAGCAGCCCTTCATCGTGACATGTCTCCCTCTTGGCGCCGCCATTACCACGCCCGTAGTCTGCGGGCAACACTGGCCCAACTCCCTGCTTCTCCTCTCTCTAGCTAAACTAGCTTACACAGTACCAAGACCAGCAAACAGGAAGACTATACAGTATGCAACACAGTTCGCAACTTGAGGTAGCATAGTGGACAGACTGCTCGCCTCCCACCGAGGCGGACAGGGTTCACTTACCGGCGGAGTAGCATCGTGCCTAACGAAGCCGCTGGTCGGCGGGTTATCTCGGGGATCTCCCGTTTTCCCCGGCCTTGCATTCCGGCGCTGCTCCATACTCACCTCTCTTCACCCTCAACAGCCGTACAAACATATATAATATGTATTTGACTCTTTCCTGAACAACTGCAGGAAAGTCGTCATAGGTATGAGAGATGAAACGTTAACATTTTGATTTATAAGTATTTTGGCGGGCGCCAGGGGGCCGCACACGCAGAGCTAAGGTAACACCGACTAAATATTCCTTGCGAGCCCCCTGTTTGTACTACAAACCTTGGGCAACCTACTGTCACAGGTCAATAAAACTTAGAGCGCCATAACCCCCTCCCCCCAATCACCCTCCATCCTCCTCGACACACCATATCCGAGAGGGTGAAATGCCGGAGCAGCACAAAGACGATTATATAAGGGTCTGTAGGAGCTCCGGGTCGTACTGCACACTGCACTTCTAAATTATACTAGGGTCTGGAGGAGCTGCGGGTCGTAGTGCACACTGCACTTCTACATTATACTAGGGTCTGGAGGAGCTGCGGGCCGTACTGCACACTGCACTTATACATTATACCAGGGTGTGGAGGAGCTGCGGGCCGTACTACACCTTGCACTTCTACATTATACTAGGGTCTGGAGGAGCTGCGGGCCGTACTGCACACTGCACTTCTACATTATACTAGGGTGTGGAGGAGCTCCGGGTCGTACTGCACACTGCACATCTACATTTTACTAGGGTCTGGAGGAGCTGCGGGCCGTACTGCACACTGCACTTCTACATTATAGTAGGGTCTGGAGGAGCTGCGGGTCGTACTGCACACTGCACTTCTACATTATACTAGGGTCTGGAGGAGCTGCGGGCCGTACTGCACACTGCACTTATTCATTTTACTTGGGTCTGGAGGAGCTGCGGGCCGTACTACACCTTGCACTTCTACATTATACTAGGGTTGGAGGAGCTCCGGGTCCTACTGCACACTGCACTTCTACATTATACTAGGGTCTGGAGGAGCTGCGGGTCGTACTGCACACTGCACTTCTACATTATACTAGGGTCTGGAGGAGCTCCGGGTCGTAGTACACCCTGATTATACATATACTAGTGTCTGGAGGAGCTGCGGGTCGTACTACACCTGCACTTCTACATTATACTAGGGTCTGGAGGAGCTCCGGGTCGTACTGTCACTGCAACTTCTACATTATACTAGGGTCTGGGGAGCTGCGGGCCGTACTGCACACCGCACTTATTCATTTTACTTGGGTCTGGAGGAGCTGCGGGCCGTACTGCACACTGCACTTCTACATTATACTAGGGTCTGGAGGAGCTGCGGGCCGTACTGCACACTGCACTTATTACATTTTACTAGGGTCTGGAGGAGCTGCGGGCCGTACTACACACTGCACTTATACATTATACTAGGGTGTGGAGGAACTCGGGTCGTACTGCACACTGCACTTCTACATTTTACATGGTCTGGAGGAGCTGCGGGCCGTACTACACCCTGCACTTCTACATTATATTAGGGTCTGGAGGAGCTGCGGGCCGTACTGCACACTGCACTTATACATTATACTAGGGTGTGGAGGAGCTCTGGGTCGTACTGCACACTGCACTTCTACATTTTACTTGGGTCTGGAGGAGCTGCGGGCCGTACTGCACACTGCACTTCTACATTTTACTTGGGTCTGGAGGAGCTGCGGGCCGTACTACACACTGCACTTATACATTATACTAGGGTGTGGAGGAGCTCCGGGTTGTACTGCACACTGCACTTCTACATTATACTAGGGTCTGGAGGAGCTGCGGGCCGTACTCACCTGCACTTCTACATTTACTAGGGTCTGGAGGAGCTGCGGGCCGTACTGACACTGCATTTCTACATTATACTAGGGTCTGGTGGAGCTGCGGGCCGTACTGCACACTGCACTTATACATTATACTAGGGTCTGGAGGAGCTGCGGGCCGTACTGCACACTGCACTTCTACATTTAACTTGGGTCTGGAGGAGCTCGGGTCGTACTACACCCGCACTTCTACAATATACGAGGGTCTGGAGGAGCTGCGGGCCGTACTGCACACTGCACTTATTCATTTTACTTGGGTCTGGAGTAGCTGCGGGCCGTACTGCACACTGCACTTATACATTTATTAGGGTCTGGAGGAGCTCCGGGTCGTACTACACCCTGCACTTCTACATTATACTAGGGTCTGGAGGAGCTGCGGGCCGTACTGCACACTGCACTCTACATTATACTAGGTTGTGGAGGAGCTCGGGCCGTACTGCACACTGCACTTCTACATTATACTAGGGTCTGGAGGAGCTGCGTCCGTACTGCACACTGCACTTCTACATTATACTAGGGTGTGGAGGAGCTCCGGGTCGTACTGCACACTGCACTTCTACTTTATACTAGGGGCTGGAGGAGCTGCTGACCGTACTGCACGCTGCACTTATTCATTTTACTTGGGTCTGGAGGAGCTCACAGCCGTACTGCACACCGCACTTCTTCATTATACTAGGGTCTGGAGGAGCTGCGGGTCGTACTGCACACTGCACTACTACATTATTCTAGGGTTTGGAGGAGCTGCGTTCCGTACTGCACACTGCATTTCTACATTATACTAGGGTCTGGAGGAGTTCCGGGTCGTACTGCACACTGCACTTCTACATTATACTAGGGTGTGGAGGAGCTCTGGCCCGTTCTGCACACTGCACTTCGTCATTATACTAGGGTTTGGAGGAGCTCACGGCCGTACTGCACACTTCACTTTTACATTATACTAGGGTCTGGAGGAGCTCCGGGTCGTCTACACCCTGCACTTATACATTATACTATGTTCTGGAGGATCTCACAGCCGTACTGCATACTGCACTTCTACATTATACTAGGGTCTGGAGGAGCTGCATGCCGTACTGCACACTGCACTTATACATAATATTACAGTCTGGAGGAGCTCCGGGTCGTAGTACACCCTGCACTTATACATTATACTAGGGTCTGGAGGAGCTCACAGCCGTACTGTACACTGCACTTTACATTATACTAATGTTTGGAGGAGCTGCGGGCCGTACTGCACACTGCACTTATAAATTATACTATTGTCTGGAGGAGCTGCGGGCCGTACTGCACACTGCACTTATTCATTTTACTTGGGTCTGGAGGAGCTGCGGGCCGTACACACTGCAAATTATACATTATACAAGGGTGTGGAGGAGCTCCGGGTCGTACTGCACACTGTACTTCTACATTATACTAGGGTCTGGAGGAGCTGCGGGCCGTACTGCACACTGTACTTATACATTATACTAGGGTCTGGAGGAGCTGCTGACCGTACTGCCCACTACACTTATTCATTTTACTTGGGTCTGGAGGAGCTGCGGGCCGTACTACACCCACATCTACATAATACTAGGGTCTGGAGGAGCTGCGGGCCGTACTGTACACTGCACTTCTACATTTTACTTGGGTCTGGAGTAGCTCCGGGTCGTACTACACACTGCACTTCTACATTATACTAGGGTCTGGAGGAGCTGCGGGCCGTACTGCACACTGCACTTATTCATTTTACTTGGGTCTGGAGGAGCTGCGGGCCGTACTACACACTGCACTTATACATTATACTAGGGTGTGGAGGAGCTACGGGTCGTACTGCACACTGCACTTCTACATTATACTAGGATCTGGAGGAGGTCCGGGTCGTTTTACACACTGCACTTCTACATTATACTAGGGTCTGGAGGAGCTCACAGCCGTACTGCACACTGCACTTATACATTATACTAGGGTCTGGAGGAGCTGCGGGCCGTACTGCACACTGCACTTATTCGTTTTACTT
The DNA here is from genome assembly GCA_029891345.1 of Dryococelus australis. NCBI lineage: Eukaryota > Metazoa > Arthropoda > Insecta > Phasmatodea > Phasmatidae > Dryococelus > Dryococelus australis. The sequence goes on along the minus strand of CM057003.1, from coordinate 2,991,677 downwards.
GGGTTTGGAGGAGCTCACGGCCGTACTGCACACTGCACTTTTACATTATACTAGGGTCTGGAGGAGCTCCGGGCCGTCTACACCTGCACTTATACATTGTACTAGGTTCTGGAGGAGCTCACAGCCGTACTGCATACTGCACTTCTACATTATACTAGGGTCTGGAGGAGCTGCGGGCCGTACTGCACACTGCACTTATACATTATATTACAGTCTGGAGGAGCTCGGGTCGTAGTACACCCTGCACTTATACATTATACTATTGTCTGGAGGAGCTCACAGCTGTACTGCACACTGCACTTCTACATAATACTAGGGTCTGGAGGAGCTGCCTGCCGTACTGCACACTGCACTTCTACATTATAGTAGGGTCTGGAGGAGCTGCGGCCCGTACTGCACACTGCACTTCTACATTATACTAGGGTCTCGAGGAGCTGCGGGCCGTACTGCACACTGCACTTATACATTATACTAGGGCCTGGAGGAGCTGCGGGCCGTACTGCACACTGCACTTATACATTATACTATGGTCTGGAGGAGCTGCGGGCCGTACTGCACACTGCACTTATTCATTTTACTTGGGTCTGGAGGAGCTGCGGGCCGTACTACACCCTGCACTTCTACATTATACTAGGGTCTGGAGGACCTGCGGGCCGTACTGTACACTGCACTTCTACATTTTACTTGGGTCTGGAGGAGCTCCGGGTCGTACTACACCCTGCACTTCTACATTATACTAGGGTCTGGAGAAGCTGCGGTCCGTACTGCACACTGCACTTATTCATTTTACTTGGGTCTGGAGGAGCTGCGGGCCGTACTACACACTGCACTTATACTTTATACTAGGGTGTGGAGGAGCTCCGGGTCGTACTGCACACTGCACTTCTACATTTTTCTTGGGTCTGGAGGTGCTGGGGGCCGTACTAAACAATGCACTTCTACATTATACTAGGGTCTGGAGGAGCTGCGGGCCGTACTGCACACTGCACTTCTACATTATAGTAGGGTCTGGAGGAGCTGCGGCCCGTACTGCACACTGCACTTCTATATTATACTATGGTCTGGAGGAGCTGCGGGCCGTACTGCACACTGCACTTATACATTATACTAGGGTCTGGAAGAGCTGCGGACCGTACTGCACACTGCACTTATACATTATACTATGGTCTGGGGGAGCTGCGGGCCGTACTGCACACTGCACTTATTCATTTTACTTGGGTCTGGAGGAGCTGCGGGCCGTACTACACCCTGCACTTCTACATTATACTAGGGTCTGGAGGAGCTGCGGGCCGTACTGTACACTGCACTTCTACATTTTACTTGAGTCTGGAGGAGCTCTGGGTCGTACTACACCCTGCACTTCTACATTATACTAGGGTCTGGAGAAGCTGCGGTCCGTACTGCACACTGCACTTATTCATTTTACTGGGTGCTGGAGGAGCTGCGGGCCGTACTACACACTGCACTTATACATTATACTAGGGTGTGGAAGAGCTCCGGTCGTACTGCACACTGCACTTCTACATTTTACTTTGGTCTGGAGGTGCTGCGGGCCGTACTTCACCCTGCACTTCTACATTATACTAGGGTCTGGAGGAGCTGAGGGCCGTACTGCACACAGCACTTCTACATTATACTAGGGTCTGCAGGAGCTGCGGGTCGTCCTGCACACTGCACTTATACATTATACTAGGGTCTGGAGGAGCTGCGGGCCGTACTGCACACTGCACTTAATCATTTTACTTGGGTCTGGAGGAGCTGCGGGCCGTACTACACACTTCACTTATACATTATACAAGGGTGTGAAGGATCTCCGGGTCGTACTGCACACTGCACTTCTACTTTATACTAGGGTGTGGAGGAGCTCTGGCCCGTACTGCACACTGCACTTCGACATTATACTATTGTCAGGAGGAGCTGCGGGCCGTACTGCACACTGCACTTATACATTATATTACAGTCTGGAGGAGCTCCGGGTCGTACTGCACACTGCACTTCTACATTATACTAGGGTCTGAAGGAGCTGCAGGTCGTACTGCACACTGCACTTCTACATTATACTAAGTTCTGGAGGAGCTGCGGGGCGTACTGCACACTGCACTTATACATTATACTAGGGTTTGGAGGACTGCTGCGGGCCGTACTGCACACTGCACTTATTCATTATTCTTGGGTCTGGAGGAGCTGTGGGCCGTACTACACACAGCACTTATACATTATACTAGGGTGTGGAGGAGCTCCCGGTCGTACTGCACACTGCACTTCTACATTATACTAGATTCTGGAGGAGCTCCGGGTCGTACTACACCCCGCACTTCTACATTATACTAGGGTCTGTAGGAGCTCCGGGTCATACTGCACACTGCACTTATACATTATACTAGGGTCCGGAGGAGCTGCAGGCCGTACTGCACACTGCACTTCTACATTATACTAGGGTCTGGAGGAGCTGCGGGCCGTATTGCACACTGCACTTATACATTATACTAGTGTCTGGAAGAGCTGCGCTCCATACTGCACACTGCACTTATTCATTTTACTTGGGTCTGGAGGAGCTGCGGGCCGTACTACACACTGCAGTTATACATTATACTAGGGTGTGGAGGAGCTCCGGGTCGTACTGCACACTGCACTTCTACATTTTTCTTGGGTCTGGATGTGCTGCGGGCCGTACTACACCCTGCACTTCTACATTATACAAGGGTCTGGAGGAGCTGCGGGCCGTACTGTACACTGCACTTCTACATTTTATTTGGGTCTGGAGGAGCTCCGGGTCGTACTACACCCTGCACTTCTACAATATACTAGGGTCTGGAGAAGCTGCGGGACGTACTGCACACTGCACTTATACATTATACTAGGGTATGGAAGAGCTGCGGGCCGTACTGCACACTGCACTTATACATTATACTATGGTCTGGGGGAGCTGCGGGCCGTACTGCACACTGCACTTATTCATTTTACTTGGGTCTGGAGGAGCTGCGGGCCGTACTACACCCTGCACTTCTACATTATACTAGGGTCTGGAGGAGCTGCGAGCCGTACTGTACACTGCACTTCTACATTTTACTTGGGTCTGGAGGAGCTCTGGGTCGTACTACACCCTGCACTTCTACATTATACTAGGGTCTGGAGAAGCTGCGGTCTGTACTGCACACTGCACTTATTCATTTTACTTGGGTCTGGAGGAGCTGCGGGCCGTACTACACACTGCACTTATAGATTATACTAGTGTTTGGAGGAGCTAACAGAGGTACTGCACACTGCACTTCTACATTATACTAGGGTCTGGAGGAGCTCCGGGTCGTACTACCCGATGCACTTCTACATTATACTAGGGTCTGGAGCTGCGGGCCTTACTGCACACTACACTTCTACATTATACTAGGGTGTGGAGGAGCTCCGGGTCGTACTGCACACTGCACTTCTACTTTATACTAGGGTCTGGAGGAGCTGCTGACCGTACTGCACGCTGCACTTATTCATTTTACTTGGGTCTGGAGGAGCTCACAGCCGTACTGCACACCGCACTTCTTCATTATACTAGGGTCTGGAGGAGCTGCGGGTCGTACTGCACACTGCACTACTACATTATTCTAGGGTTTGGAGGAGCTGCGGGCCGTACTGCACACTGCATTTCTACATTATACTAGGGTCTGGAGGAGTTCCGGGTCGTACTGCACACTGCACTTCTACATTATACTAGGGTGTGGAGGAGCTCTGGCCCGTTCTGCACACTGCACTTCGTCATTATACTAGGGTTTGGAGGAGCTCACGGCCGTACTGCACACTTCACTTTTACATTATACTAGGGTCTGGAGGAGCTCCGGGTCGTCTACACCCTGCACTTATACATTATACAATGTTCTGGAGGATCTCACAGCCGTACTGCATACTGCACTTCTACATTATACTAGGGTCTGGAGGAGCTGCGGGCCGTACTGCACACTGCACGTATACATAATATTACAGTCTGGAGGAGCTCCGGGTCGTAGTACACCCTGCACTTATACATTATACTAGGGTCTGGAGGAGCTCACAGCCGTACTGTACACTGCACTTCTACATTATACTAGGGTTTGGAGGAGCTGCGGGCCGTACTGCACACTGCACTTATACATTATACTATTGTCTGGAGGAGCTGCGAGCCGTATTGCACACTGCACTTATTCATTTTACTTTGGTCTGGAGGAGCTGCGGGCCGTACACACTGCAAATTATACATTATACAAGGGTGTGGAGGAGCTCCGGGTCGTACTGCACACTGTACTTCTACATTATACTAGGGTCTGGAGGAGCTGCGGGCCGTTCTGCACACTGTACTTTTACATTATACTAGGGTCTGGAGGAGCTGCTGACCGTACTGCCCACTACACTTATCATTTTACTTGGGTCTGGAGGAGCTGCGGGCCGTACTACACCCACATCTACATAATTACTAGGGTCTGGAGGAGCTGCGGGCCGTACTGTACACTGCACTTCTACATTTTACTTGGGTCTGGAGTAGCTCCGGGTCGTACTACACACTGCACTTCTACATTATACTAGGGTCTGGAGGAGCTGCGGGCCGTACTGCACACTGCACTTATTCATTTTACTTGGGTCTGGAGGAGCTGCGGGCCGTACTACACACTGCACTTATACATTATACTAGGGTGTGGAGGAGCTACGGGTCGTACTGCACACTGCACTTCTACATTATACTAGGATCTGGAGGAGGTCCGGGTCGTACTACACACTGCACTTCTACATTATACTAGGGTCTGGAGGAGCTCACAGCCGTACTGCACACTGCACTTATACATTATACTAGGGTCTGGAGGAGCTGCGGGCCGTACTGCACACTGGACTTATTCATTTTACTTGGGTCTGGAGGAGCAGCGGGCCGTACTACACACTGCACTTATACATTATACTAGGGTGTGGAAGAGCTCTGGCCCGTACTGCACACTGCACTTCGACATTATACTAGGGTTTGGAGGAGCTCACGGCCGTACTGCACACTGCACTTCTACATTATACTAGTGTCTGGAGGAGCTGCGGGTCGTACTACACCCTGCATTTCTACATTATACTAGGGTTGGAGGAGCTGCGGGTCGTACTGCACACTGCACTTCTACATTATACTAATGTTTGGAGGAGCTGCGGGCCGTACTGCACACTGCTTTTTACATTATACTAGGGTCTGGAGGAGCTCCGGGTCGTACTGCACACTGCACTTCTACATTATGTAGTGTCTGGAGGAACTGCGGGTCGTACTACACCTGCACTTATACATTATACTAGGGTCTGGAGGAGCTGCGGGTCGAACTGCACACTGCACTTCTACATTATACTAGGGTCTGGAGGAGCTGCGGGTCGTACTGCACACTGCACTTCTACATTATACTAGGTTCTGGAGGAGCTGCGGGCCGTACTGCACACTGCACTTATACATTATACTAGGGCCTGGAGGAGCTGCGGGCCGTACTGCACACTGCACTTATTCGTTTTACTTGGGTTTGGAGGAGCTCACGGCCGTACTGCACACTGCACTTCTACATTATACTAGGGTCTGGAGGAGCTGCGGGCCGTACTGCACACTGCACTTATACATTATATTACAGTCTGGAGGAGCTCCGGGTCGTAGTACACCCTGCACTTATACATTATACTATTGTCTGGAGGAGCTCACAGCTGTACTGCACACTGCACTTCTACATATACTAGGGTCTGGAGGAGCTGCCTGCCGTACTGCACACTGCACTTCTACATTATAGTAGGGTCTGGAGGAGCTGCGGCCCGTACTGCACACTGCACTTCTACATTATACTAGGGTCTCGAGGAGCTGCGGGCCGTACTGCACACTGCACTTATACATTATACTAGGGCTGGAGGAGCTGCGGGCCGTACTGCACACTGCACTTATACATTATACTATGGTCTGGAGGAGCTGCGGGCCGTACTGCACACTGCACTTATTCATTTTACTTGGGTCTGGAGGAGCTGCGGGCCGTACTACACCCTGCACTTCTACATTATACTAGGGTCTGGAGGACCTGCGGGCCGTACTGTACACTGCACTTCTACATTTTACTTGGGTCTGGAGGAGCTCCGGGTCGTACTACACCTGCACTTCTACATTATACTAGGGTCTGGAGAAGCTGCGGTCCGTACTGCTACACTGCAATTATTCATTTTACTTGGGTCTGGAGGAGCTGCGGGCCGTACTACACACTGCACTTATACATTATACTAGGGTGTGGAGGAGCTCCGGGTCGTACTGCACACTGCACTTCTACATTTTTCTTGGGTCTGGAGGTGCTGGGGCCGTACTAACACCTGCACTTCTACATTATACTAGGGTCTGGAGGAGCTGCGGGCCGTACTGCACACTGCACTTCTACATTATAGTAGGGTCTGGAGGAGCTGCGGCCGTACTGCACACTGCACTTCTACATTATACTATGGTCTGGAGGAGCTGCGGGCCGTACTGCACACTGCACTTATACATTATACTAGGGTCTGGAGAGCTGCGGACCGTACTGCACACTGCACTTATACATTATACTATGGTCTGGGGAGCTGCGGGCCGTACTGCACACTGCACTTATTCATTTTACTTGGGTCTGGAGGAGCTGCGGGCCGTACTACACCCTGCACTTCTACATTATACTAGGGTTTGGAGAAGCTGCGGTCCGTACTGCACACTGCACTTATATCATTTTACTTGGGTCTGGAGGAGCTGCGGGCCGTACTACACACTGCATTTATACATTATACTAGGGTGTGGAAGAGCTCCGGGTCGTACTGCACACTGCACTTCTACATTTTACTTGGGTCTGGAGGTGCTGCGGGCCGTACTTCACACTGCACTTCTACATTATACTAGGGTCTGGAGGAGCTGCGGGCCGTACTGCACACAGCACTTCTACATTATACTAGGGTCTGCAGGAGCTGCGGGCCGTCCTGCACACTGCACTTATACATTATACTAGGGTCTGGAGGAGCTGCGGGCCGTACTGCACACTGCACTTATTCATTTTACTGGTCTGGAGGAGTGCGGGCCGTACTACACACTTCACTTATACATTATACAAGGTGTGAAGGATCTCGGGTCGTACTGCACACTGCACTTCTACTTTATACTAGGGTGTGGAGGAGCTCTGGCCGTACTGCACACTGCACTTCGACATTATACTAGGGTTTGGAGGAGCTCCGGGTCGTACTGCACACTGCACTTCTACATTATACTAGGGTCTGGAGGAGCTGCGGCCGTACTACACACTGCACTTTACATTATACTAGTGTCTGGAGGAGCTCCGAGCGTACTGCACACTGCACTTCTACATTATACTAGGTCTGGAGGAGCTCGGGCGTACTGCACACTGCACTTCTACATTATACTAGGGTCTGGAGGAGCTTGCGGGCCGTACTGCACACTGCACTTCTACATTATACTAGGTTGGAGGAGCTGCGGCGTACTGCACACTGCACTTCTACATTATACTAGGGTCTGGAGGAGCTGCGGGCCGTATGCACCTGCACTTATCATTATACTAGGTCTGGAGGAGCTGCGGGCCGTACTACACTGCACTTATACATTATACTAGGGTCTGGAGGAGCTGCGGGCCGTACTGCACACTGCACTTATACATTATACTAGGTCTGGAGGAGCTGCGGGCCGTACTGACACCTGCACTTCTACATTATACTAGGGTCTGGAGGAGCTGCGGCGTACTGTACACTGCACTTCTACATTATACTAGGGTCTGGAGGAGCTCGGGCGTACTGCACATGCACTCTATAATTATACTAAGGTCTGGAGGAGCTCCGGTCGTACTGCACACTGCACTTATACATTATACTAGGGTCTGGAGGAGCTCGGCGTACTAGCACATGCACTTCTACATTATACATAGGGTCTGGAGGAGCTGCGGGCGTACTGCACATGCACTTTACATTATACTAGGGTCTGAGGAGCTCGGCCCGTACTGCACACTGCACTTCTACATTATACTAGGGTCTGGAGGAGCTGCGGGTCGTACTGCACACTGCACTTTACATTATACTAGGTCTGGAGGAGCTGCGGGCCGTACTGCACACTGCACTTCTACATTATACTAGGGTCTGGAGGAGCTGCGGGTCGTACTGCACACTGCACTTCTACATTATACTAGGGTCTGGAGGAGCTCGGCGCCGTACTCACCTGCACTTCTACATTATACTAGGGTCTGGAGGAGCTGCAGGCGTATGCACACTGCACTTCTACATTATACTAGGTCTGGAGAGCTGCGGGCGTACTGCACACTGCACTTTACATTATACTAGGGTTTGGAGGAGTTGGGCCGTACTGCACACTGCACTTATTTATAGTGGTCTGGGGAGCTGGGCCGTACTCACACGCACTTTACATTATACTAGGTTGGAGGAGCTGGCCGTACTGCACATGCACTTCACATTATACTGGGTTGGAGGAGCTCCGGCGTACTGCACACTGCATTCTACATTATACTAGTCTGGAGGAGCTCCGGTCGTACTACACCGCATTCTACATTATACTATGTTGGAGGAGCTGCGGGCCGTACTGCACACTGCACTTCTACATTATATAGGGTTGGAGGAGCTCCGGGCTACTGCACCTGCACTTAACATTATACTAGGGTCGGAGGAGCTGCGGGCGTACTGCACACTGCACTTATACATTATACTAGGGTTGGAGGAGCTCGGGCCGTACTGCACACTGCACTTTACATATACTAGGTTGGAGGAGCTGCGGGCCGTATGCACACTGCACTTCTACATTATACTAGGGTCTGGAGGAGCTGCGGCCGTACTGCACACTGCACTTTACATGCGGGCCGTACTGCACACTGCACTTTTCATTTACTTGGGTCTGGAGGAGCTGGGCCGTACTCACCTGCACTTCTACATTATACTAGGGTTGGAGGAGCTGCGGGCCGTACTGCACACTGCACTTCTACATTTTACTTGGGTCTGAGGAGCTCTGGGCGTTACCCTGCACTTCTACATTATATAGGGTTTGGAGAGCCGGCGTACTGCACACTGCACTTACATTTACTGGGTCTGGAGGAGCTGCGGGCCGTATCACACTGCACTTATACATTATATAGGGTTGGAGGAGCTCCGGGTCGTACTGACACTGACTTCTACATTTACTGGGTCTGGAGGTGCTGCGGGCCGTACTCACTGCACTTCTACATTATACTAGGGTCTGAGGAGCTGCGGGCCGTACTGCACACTGCACTTATACATTATACTAGGGTCTGGAGGAGCTCCGGCCGTACTGCACACTGCACTTATATATTATACTAGGGTCTGGAGGAGCTGCGGGCCGTACTGCACACTGCACTTATACATTATACTGGGGTCTGGAGGAGCTCCGGGTCGTACTACACCTGCACTTCTACATTATACTAGGGTCTGGAGGAGCTGCGGGCCGTACTGCACACTGCACTTCTACATTATACTAGGGTCTGGTAGGAGCTCACAGCCGTACTGCACACTGCACTTCTACATTATACTAGGGTCTGGAGGAGCTGCGGCCGTACTGCACACTGCACTTTACATTATACTAGGGTCTGGAGGAGCTCGGGCCGTACTGCACACTGCACTTTCATTATACTAGGTCTGGAGGAGCTGCGGGCCGTTACTGCACACTGCACTTCTACATTATACTAGGGTCTGGAGGAGCTCGGGCCGTACTGCACACTGCACTTCTACATTTACTAGGTCTGGAGGAGCTCCGGGTCGTACTACACCTGCACTTATACATTATACTAGGGTCTGGAGGATCTACGGGCCGTATGCACACTGCACTTTCTACATTATACTAGGTCTGGAGGAGCTCGGGTCGTACTGCACACTGCACTTTACATTATACTAGGGTCTGGAGGAGCTGCGGTCGTTACTGCACACTGCACTTTACATTATACTAGGGTCTGGAGGAGCTGCGGGCCGTACTGCACACTGCACTTCTACATTATACTAGGGTCTGGAGGAGCTCGGCGTCGTACTGCACACTGCACTTCTACATTATACTAGGGTCTGGAGGAGCTCGGTCGTACTGCACACTGCACTTATACATTATACTAGGGTCTGGAGGAGCTCGGCCGTACTGCACCTGCACTTATACATTATACTAGGGTCTGGAGGAGCTCGGGCGTACTGCACCTGCACTTCTACATTATACTAGGGTTGGAGGAGCTGCGGGCCGTACTGCACACTGCACTTCTACATTATACTAGGTCTGGAGGAGCTCACAGCCGTACTGCACACTGCACTTCTACATTATACTACGGGTCTGGAGGAGCTGCGGGTCGTACTGCACACTGCACTTATACATTATACTGTTGTTCTGGAGGAGCTCCGGGTCGTACTACACCTGCACTTATACATTATACTAGGGTCTGGAGGAGCTGCAGGCCGTACTGCACACTGCACTTCTACATTATACAGGGTCTTTTAGGAGCTCCGGGCCTTACTGCACACTGCACTTCTACATTATACTAGGTCTGGAGGAGCTCGGGTCGTACGCACATCTGCACTTTACATTATACTAAGGGTCTGGAGGAGACTCACAGCCGTACTGCACACTGCACTTAACATTATACTAGGGTCTGGAGGAGTGCGGGCGTTCTGCACACTGCACTTCTACATTATACTAGGGTCTGGAGGAGCTCACAGCCGTACTGCACACTGCACTTTACATTATACTAGGGTCTGGAGGAGCTGCGGGCCCTTCTGCACACTGCACTTTTACATTATACTAGGTTCTGGAGGAGCTCCGGGTCGTACGGCACACTGCACTTTACATTATACTAGGGTGTGGAGGAGCTGGGGTCGTACTGCACACTGCACTTACATTATACTAGGGTTTTGGAGGAGCTCACCCGTACTGCAACTGCACTTTACATTATACTAGGGTCTGGATTAGCTGCGGGCCGTACTGCATACTGCACTTATACATTATACTAGGTTTGGAGG